>CM055106.1:28468811-29111101 GCA_029204225.1 Diphasiastrum complanatum
TGGAAGTTAGTCTAAGTGAGAGTAATAACTATCAAATGACTTAAGAAAGAAACTCTAGCCTAATTTCAGAACAAAAGATGCATGAAAGCATCTACAATGTGTTTGTCTCTAAAATCTCTCCCAGTCACCTTCTCTCACAATTATGACTACAATTATCATCTACATACAAATCACACGTGCAGATGTATGTACAAGAATGGTGTGGAGCTGTTGCACCATCTGTGGTAGATCATGGTTGTTGTCATTGTCCAAAGTAGTGGTGCAGTACTAGAAGTGGACGAGTGGTGTGAGCGCGAGAAGGCTTTGACTATTTTGAGTGGGAGCATGATGCTACCGAAAGTCGATAGAGTCGAGAAAGTCGTCTCGACAGTCTGACTGGTTCGACAATAATCGATGGAGTAGGCCTCGTGATGATGGTTCGACTACCACCTTGATGCTTGTCTCAAATAATGGAGTATTTCTGCAGACTAGTGACAATGCGAGCAATGTATCCCACATCTCTCTTGCATTGGAGAGTTTTGCAAGGTCAAGCGTTAGGCTATCTTCGATGGATGACAACAACATGGCTACTGCCTTGTCGTTCTTTTCTCTCCATTCTTGTAGCTCTTTGCCAGTGGTTGTAGGCATCTCTTCGGTGCCATCTACCCAAGGAAATAGCCCTTTTCCCTTTAGTATGAGGGAAGTCTTCACCTTCCATGCTAGGAAGTTGGACCCTACTGAGTCAAGAATTGTGCAGATTTCTAACTGTATGCTGCTTATTGATGCAATTGTTGTGAACTGTTCTTCAGTATTTTCTTGGTCTCTTGTTTTGAATGTTTGTCCTTTGGATCTGATAACTCTTAAGCTATATTAGGTCGGATGTGAGTTCAATTCTATCTGCTAGTCTACTACCAACTATAACAGATCTACAATCCTCCAGAGCATGGACAGGCACTACTGACCTATGTTGTAATTTTGTTTTAGCATTCAACAAGATGAAATCAGTATGCGGAATGAATGGTAAACAGCTGATTACGAATAGACAATAATCGGACAATCAAACATTCAATAACATTTAAGATAAGAAAATCATCTGCAAAATCATCTACTGTATTAACATTGAATTTCTTAGAGCGTTGTTGTGAACCCACACAGCGCATCGGCGTGAGAGGCACTAACTCTCACAAACTGTATGTATTCGTCTCACTTACTAGCGGACTACTGGACATCGGCTAGCGACACTGTACTTAGCTCACGTTGGCATTTAACCAAATTAATATTCAACCTGTTCTCTTGTGTTTGATCTGTTTATATAGATAGAGAGAAGAAGGTTTAATATGATATGAGATTAGAAGAATGGCTGATTTCCTAATGGTATCCGGATTGTCCATGGAGGGTGACGTCCTCCTTGTACTTTCCTGATCTCCTTTGTACTTTGGAGAGTGAAGATCCGCCGCCTTTTGTTCTTCGTGTCTTCTTTGTCTTTTGTCCTCGCCATTGAGCTTTTCTAGGTCCACGGACATTTCTTCTTCGTGTTTGGATATCCTCCAGTCAACGAACATTTGACCGTCGTCTTCGGGTCGTCAGTCCTCGAAGCTTTGGTCTTCGCGTCCGGGTAGCTCCCTTGCGTTTCTGCGGACTTGAGCTCTAAATCTAGCAAAGCTTTGTGGCTCGAAACAAGTTGTTTATTCATCAACAACATCTTCGCCATGCATTTCAATCCTACAGCCCATTTGCTCTTGATTTCCATTGTCGATCTTTCATATCTTCGATCCGATGGATATCCTGCCCCTGTGCATTGATCAATAGCCCTAGGTTCACAGGCCCCTTCAAAGCACTATGGGACCAGCGCGGCTGGGCGCAAGCGCTAGCCCACGAGCCTTAGTTTCCAAGGCTCTCTCTTTTATTCTCTCCAACTTCAAGCTTTCAGTTATGGCTTTGTTGCCTGCTGTTGATGAAGCCTGCAAGTTCTCTCCTCCACAGCCAGCTATGACAATTTTGCAGTTTGTTTTGTACTGCTAAGGCACCCATGCTTATGCTTTTATAGATCAAAAAGTAGGTCTATATGAGGAAAGATCCACCACTTTTTGCTTTCAAACCTAGCAGAGAAAAACTCCTTAGCTTGCATGGGTTTTACTCCACGTCTCTATGAGGTTCCTCTTGCAGCTCTCCATCAACTAAGGTCGCCCTACCTCTGCCTTTCTGATGCAATTTACAACTCTCAAATTGATGCGGTATTCATTGCAAACGGGCTGAGTTTTCTCACAAAACTGTCAACACTTCACGAAATTAAAAGTTTCTCAAATTTTCTTAGTTTTCCACCCAATTGCACTCTGTGAATTGCTATGGTTGTCATTTACTACTCTTTGTAGCTCCTCTACAAGACATCTTCGCCACCATGTTCATTTTTAAACACAACAGTGCAACATGCACAATCTTGTGTATGGAGGAGGAAAGAATAATAAATAAACAAGAAGAGAAATGGGATGAAGGTAGGAATCGATTGAGTGTAAAGGTCAAAATGAAAACATAAATTTCTCATTTAACCAAAAAAACCTAAATAATTTTCATAGATAACTAAAATTGAAAATAGCTACGATGCTGACTGATGAAGACAAGGTGATGAAGATAAACAGAAATCGTTAGAGGAAGTGTCATTTGAACTAGTTTCAATAGAGGTACAACTTCAAAACTAACAAGAAAACCAAAATGACCCAATTCCTATACCAAGAGTGCAACAATAACTTCATGCATTGCAATGTGGTCATGGTAAAGTTTTCAGTTGTGAAAAAAGGATAGATAATGATAGTGTTGGGGTCCTCCATCAAATCCTTAGAATCAAATATTTTGGAGATGGATTAAGTTGCAATTTCTAGACAAGATCTACGTCGATAAAAGATTTGATTCAAGATGAGGAGTTGATAAAAGATGTTGGTGGAAAGAACAGCTATATTCTTGAAGATTGGTCATAGGGAACTATGGATCATTCGAGAGTATAACTACCAAAACAATTTTCTTCAAATATTTCTACTGAGAAATATCAACTTGACAATTAGGTTCTTTGACAAATCCAAGAGCAAATATAGCACAAGTTCCTTCTTCAAGCATGGTATCCATGTAGTTTATTTGTACAACCACTAAGGAAGAAAAACATGGATAAATTGTGAACCAAAGCTAACTAATTTGATGATCAAACAAATTCATTTCCAAGTACTTATAAATGTTTTATCACCATCAGTAACAAGTCAATATCCACATGTACACGAGATTTTAGAGACAATTTTGTGATGGAATACTTGATACAAAATTGGAAAATACTTTGGATGATGATGTTTATTGGGATCAACAAAGAAATCTAGTACTTCAACGTCATTTGCAAATATTCATCCAAGCCCATTGATAAAGATTTTCATCCTAAAAAGTGGATGAATCTTTCTTTCGTACAATGCAAAGAACTTATCAAAACAATCATTGAATGTGAATCTATTCCTCATGAACTCGAAGGAAACAAGAAAGCAAGTAGCTCATATTAATGAATATGTTTGTTATCAAAGTAAAGTGAATGTATCTTTAAGCTAACAAGATTGTGGATGTCAACAATTAATCTACATAAGCCTCATGATTATTTGGAACTTAAATCCTTAATGGAGACAATACTTTCATTTCACGGGTCCAGTTGAAAAATTTTGTGAACTTTTGGATGTGTGCAAAACTTCAATCAGGAATATTTGTGAAGAAATTTGATATATAGACTATTGAAACCAAAGTTTTAAGTAAACACGATATCGATCAAACTTCAACAATTTTACAAATTTTTCACAAATGGATCATTTTGAACACGCATATAATATATTAACACTTTGTATGAGAATACGTTGTTAGAAGAAAAACATGAAAGTTCTCAATCTAGATGAAAGCTTCAAGCATTAACATAATAATGAATTATTTAGAAACAATGATGACTTGGATATTGGAACAATGTACCAATTATTAATGATAAAAACTTTTATTCGAAAAAAAAAGTTAAATGTAAGGTACATCAACTAAGAATAATGAAACAACTAAATGATTTGGATGGAAACGATGGTAAGGAAGGCTTGATGTCTTGTTTGAAACATGAAAATGCCTTGTCAACAACCATTACAACTACTGTGGTTGCGTACTGATTCAAGCAACCATTACAAGAACTTAAGGCGAACGGCATTGGATGATCAATCAAAGTTAAAACAGTATCAATGAGAACGGAAAGAGATAATATTGTTGGGTTACGTTGTGCCAAAAATTTGTACATAAGCAATTGAATAAAAATATAGATTGGAAGTCATGGGGCCAAGCTTGTAGACCAACGATTGCTTTGCCTAAGCAGTTTTCTATAGCTTGGATCTAAAAGATTTGACCAAAGTTCTTACTCAACATCAAGACTTGGCATCTAAAATATTATCAAAATAATGCCTAATATTTAAGTATAAAGAGTATCAAGTACCATGCAAAATTCTCTATGAAAATCTCTTAAGCTTGGAAGGATCTATTAACCTTAAATGAAGGTGGCTACATCTTTAAACTCTCCAAAGCTTTTAATTCAAACTTCTACTTTATGTTTGAGATTACTATTCAAGACCAATCCTACATTGTAAAAATGCCTTAAATCTATTGTTGAAGGCACGTTTTGCAGTGAGAATGTAGCAATAAAAAAGGATCGATCCACATTAAAGGTGTGAGAAACATTCAAACAATTCTCATTCTCCTCTCTTTCAAGCAACTATCCTAAAGAGTTTCTATAAGGACCTTCAAGATACTAAGTCGAGTAACCACTTATATTCTGCTTTCTCAACCCTTTCCCTTACACCATTGAAACTTTTCTGTTTCTCCAAACTTGTATGAAGGAAAGCATTCATAGACAGTGAGCAGCTTGAATGCACAACACTTTTTTCCAAAGTAGTTTTTGGGTACGAAAACATTTTGGAAAGCAAGTGGTGGCAAAGCCACACAATCAACTATTAATGCCTCAGCTTTTCCAATAAGCAAGCCCTCTTCAAAAATAAAGAATCGATTATTCAAGCAAAGTGATTTTACAGCATATAATGTACAAAAAGGTTGAAACTGTATCCACAATCAACCTCCCAATTTGACGTAGCTAATCTCTTGCGTTTCTTGCCCGCAACTCTGCATAGTCGGGGAAAAAAGGATTGTATGTTTCGAATGTCTCACTAATAGCCAATCACTACTAAATGGAATTGGTATGTGCAGCGGGAATAATCATTTTAGAGATAAAGAGACATCATGTACAGTGTGCAAGCAGAAGGTTGATTTGATGTAATTTATGGAAACACAAATCAGAATGTTTTCACTCAGTTTGAGCAAATAAGCTAGACAGAGAAATGAATGGCTCCTTAATATCTAGCCTTTTTATTGTGATGTTTGTGATTCTCTTTGTCATGCAGAAAACCAGCAACATAAAATATTCAATAAACTCTAAAAGGCCAATCCATCTTAGTGATTTTTGCTCCCCTCACTAATGAAGAGAACTCCCTTGTTCATTGAGCTTACCCTTAATCCATGAGACTTGACCACACATTTAGTAAGATGGATATCCTGGATGGCCTCCTGCAATTACAATTCAGAAATTCACAAACTCATAGCTACAAGTAAAGCCAATCCAATCTATAAAATGACAATTCAGAATTAATTGCACAAAAAAATGGTTTCTTTTAGATTAAACACAAAAATAGTACCATGCACAACAAGAGAGAATCTTACCTGGGTAAGGAGGATATGCTCCTGATGGTGGCCAATACCCTGGGCCTGAGGATGGAGGGTATGCTGAGGGTGGATAAGGGACTTGATAAGGAGCTGCTGGAGGTGGATAAGGAACAGCTGGATGTGGAGGATACACATGAGAGGCTACTTGTGGAGGATATCCCGCGGGTGAATGAGCTGGCGGATATCCAGCCGGTGCATGTGCTGGTGGATATCCCGAAGGATACGCTGAGTACGCCGATGTTGCATATTGTGGTGCTGAATGGTATCCTGCATGAGGTGCCGCAGGTGGTGGAGCAGCATAATTCACTGGTGGTGCTGTCTGAATAAAAGGAAGAATATGCGTCACAAAATCTCTCTCTCTCTCTCTCTCTCACTCTCTCAACTCACATTAAAAGGAAGAATATGCGTCACAAAATCTATCTCTCTATCTCTCTCTCTCTCTCAACTCACATTATTGTTATTTTTCCTGTAAAACCTAAAAAAACCCTAAAAGGTTAAAAAACAGCGCCTCTCTCTCCTATGCACGCCTTTTTATATCTTTTCTCTTTTTAAAAACTTCTCTTTCTACGAATTTCTAAAGTCACATGTTCTCTCTCTAAAAATTTCTAAAAGTCACATCTCATTTTCAAGCATTTCAAATGCCCTTCAAATAAACTTTAAGGCAAACGTGGCCCAATCAAATGGCAAGAAACTTGTTTTCTCCATCACTGCTAACATTCTTCTCTAAGCCAAAACAAAATGATATAGCAACAACTAGTCAACCAGGATTCTCATATTAAAATAAAAGAACACATGATGATACACAGCCTTGCAGAACCTTTTACAAAAGAGCACCATAAGACACCACACAACAGGGCCATGGATGAAAAATAAGAGGAATGTGGCTTGCCTTCCTGGGGACCTACATTTTTTACTGTTGAAAGAAGGGTCCCACCCTCTTTATCGTTGTGCTTAACTTAAAAATCATATTAATTGGATAAAGCCTAGCACCACCCAAGTTAGGAGGTGGCCTTGAAACCACGTATCCTTTTCTTAAAGAAGTGATTAAGTCACACCGCAATTTGATACCCGCCCCTGTGAGAAATCAATGGGATTCCTGAATTGCCTAAATGAGTGGGGTGCCATAAATCGTAAAGTCATTAACAACAAGATTTTTCGAATCATGCAAATCAATTGAATTGTTTGGCATTGCATCAAGTTCTTTTGAGTATATAAGGTTATTTCAAATCATACTGCATGGCCATGCACCAACTACAATCGAGGGGCAACAAGAAACATAGAACTTTTAATCTCTAAGAATTGATTACTCGAATAAACTCAAACTTCAAGATAAATCAAAGCTCTACGTATTGATGGAGGGGGAGAGTTCACATTCACGAATTCAAGACTCCTTTATTTGGTGGAAAGTGCTCTAGAAGCACACACTCATAGAAAATCATGGAAAAATGAACAATGATGCAGCAGCTGTCAATTCATTGTAGTTCTCCTACAAAGATATCAAGAACAGATGACAAAAGGCTGAATTGCACACCCTCCTAGAAAGGATCACCACCTCTGTAAGTTATTCCTCCAAAAAGGGCCCAATTGGGTACTGAAAGTCTGCAGTTAGAGTTTCCCATTCCAATTTGGAATGACACCCATCTATTGATTCTCCTTCCTAAAAGTGCAGTTCCCAGTCCTTGACCATGCGACTAAATGCCCATGAACACAGATGTAATTAACAAGGCCCCCAAGCAGATGAATTTTAATAATCTCTCTCTCTCTCTCTATATATATATATATATATCAAAGTTTCCCACGGCACAGGTGCCGTGGAGGCTGGGTGCCGTACCACTCTACACGTGCCGTGGTACAGCACCTGTTTTTTTTTTTTGGCCTTTTGCACTAAAAAATGACTTAAAAAAAAATTAAAAAACAAAAAAAAAAACACAGGTGCCGTGGGTGCCACGGTACTTGTGCCGTACCAGGTGCCGTACCACAGCACCTGGAACTTTGACATATATATATATATATATATATATATATATATATGTATATAAAGCTTCATGCACAAAATGAAATGAACTAATGACATATTGGTAAATGTTCAAAGTAGGCAAAATCTTTGAGACACGTACTGCATGAGCGTAATGCAGAATCATTCTGATTTCTCCGGCATACCTAACAAAACAAAAGAGCAATCATATGCCAATTCCAAAAGTCTACTCAACAATTGACACTTGATGGCTCTCATCAAAATTCTTTATGGTGATGCCTGAAAATCATCAAGAAACATCTAAACTTCAACAAGAGTCTCAAGCATAAAAACTCTGACCACAACTTACTTTCCTGACTTGGATATAAGGGACCATGTCGAGTCATCATAGCCAGTGGATAGTGCCTTTTCAAGTTGGATCCTGAAAGAAGCAAGATAAAAGAAAAATGGATTGATTACTTTTGACTCTTCCTGCGTAAGCCAGGCTTTAGGAAACGCAAACACCATATACAAAGATACGGTAGAAAAGCGTTCATACCTGCCAGTGCCTATGAGATCATCATAAGTAATCGAATTACTATTCCATACTTGTACATTTACTTCTCGTAGGCCTTCAATCAATGGTAGTGTATATTTTTCATTGAACGATGGATTTTTACCTCCGTCTGAAGCAAACATCACGTCACAACCACATTATTCAGTTGCTTTCATCTCGAAATGGCATTAAATGTCCAAATCAGAGAACAAAATATCGTGAACTTTCCAAACTTCAAACTTGATTAGGGCAGGCCACAGGGTAAGGAGAGAGAAAATTTCAGCAAACCTGTATCAGTCCTTGTTCGAAACTTGCTGTTGGCATACTCAATAACAACATATGGATCTTGCCTTGTTAGCCACTCCTTGTCCTTTAAACTTCTACAACCGATAACTGCATGTCCAAGCACTTGCAAATCATCTATCAGTTTATCTGATTAGGTGTGATATGAAATTGTTATCATATGGTATTTACTCGCAAACTACAAAAGCTGGGTGACTTAAGAAAAGTCGTAGCTTCTAGTACCTTCTACCTTCAAAGCCTAACGGCTCACAAAAATGCCAAAGTATTCCAATCTAACTTCCTGATTCAGCTTTCTGAACCACTCAAAAAAGCAGCTGATTCAATACTAATTGCATCCATCGTTCTGCAATCCATCATGATTCCTTTTGCTGGCAGCTAATCCGCAGATTCCAAGGCTTGCCCATTCAATGATGATGTAAGGCTTATTTCCATTTCTACATGTTGTATGGTCAACTGAATTATATCCTTCAATTCCATGCAAAAATAAAAAATTTCGACAGAATGCCAAAAGAGAGAAATTGGCTCTTCAGTTCTCCCATCAGAAAATGTGACAGCAGACTGCCACAAACACACACCCCACATCTCTGATGTAATGTTTAACTCACAAAAGTAGGAATTCCACATCTAAGACTGACAACACACAAAAGAATTCAAAGTAAAACACATTTGTATTATTTCCCCTCCAAACGTGCTTGCAAACCTGCAGAATTCAACGTCTATGGGAGGAAATTTTGTGTGAAATATCAGTTATGATTATAGTATCTATGGAAATTGCAGTATCGTGTAATATGATGTTTCGAACTTTAAGGTCCAAGGCACAATTTTTTAGCCAGCTTTATGTATGGTTAAAATTAGGATTTTTCCATGATAACGTTTGCAAACTCTTTGACTTTCTGTCAAAATAGCAAATGCGTTTGCAAACTCAAAGGTTTGAAGATTGTAGACAATCGCTGGTGACTATGATCCAAAATGATTTTCCTAGATTTAGTTTGAGGGTTAACAGCCTACAATACATAACGATTTCCAATTTATTTGGAGTTTAATATGATGCTAAAACTACATAGAAGTGAATTATATATCTAAGATCGAGCTTGAAAATCGAAATACATAAAAGAATGCAGATTGCCCTAACCAGATTTATTTTGATAGCTCCTAACAATCCATTGTATACAGATGGTTTGAAGATCATTACCATTTATCTCTAACCGCTGCCCCTGAATTCCACTTGTCGTCATTTTTGTAAGAATGACCTTCCTCCAGTTGATTCGTTGCGAAGATCAAGCTCAGACTGAAAGTTGCAGATAAACATTAGCTAAAACTCAAGACGAACTCAAGACAATGGCACTAATGGACTAAGTTTGTTTTCATAAGTTTGAAAAATTCAATGCAAGTGCATTGCACAGACACCAACGTCATGAATTTTCTCCATATTAAGATTAAAAAATCCATGAAATTTCTAGTGATACAAGGGCTGGTCCCACAAATCCATCTGAAAATGAAATGCCAATACCTCAAATCGGAAGGTTAACGTAAATCACATGAAAGCTGAGACTAGCACGCTGAAAGACCAGCCAAATACAAAAATTATGGCAATAAGCAACATACGTCTTCAAGGATCAGGAATTGAATCGCAGAACGTGAAAAGACAAAAAGCCCCAGTTAATCAACAAAACCCACATCCAAATCGCATCACAATCTTCACCAAAAACCGACTAATTGTGTAGATTTTCTTTGGGCTAAAACAGGAGGCCAGAACACCAAAAAAGCAATGAATCTCTCTGTTCTTCGCAGATTGCTATAAAGTGAGATATAAAGCCAATCCCACCTGAAAACAAAACAAACCCAAATGCCCAATTGCTTTTATAGAGGATCAGATGAGAAGGATCGTTGGAAAGGAACAGAGATAAGAGTCAAGACTCTCTGCCGCGGCTGGGAAATATCTGAGAACTTCAAAAGACACAAAAGGAAAAGAAGAAGAAGATGATGAAGAAACGAAAATGACAATAATAAAAGGAGCTGACTCTTCTAGTGAACTGTCCTTGAAGCTTCCTCCCCTTGTTAATATGTTAATATGGGAGGAGCAATGCATCCAAGGGTGAGAAGGGTGGGATGCATCCTGCTCGGTGGATAAGATCCCACTTTTTCACCCTTGGATCATCTGTTCACCATGAATGCCATGTCACTCATGGTCAAAATACGCTCCTTCCATTTGTGTGTGTGTGTGTGTGTGTGTACACGCACACGCGCGTTATGACTCATGGAAATCCCTAAGTGTAGGAATGGAACCGACATCTATTCTCAAAATCAAATATAAATACTCTTTCGATAAAAGCGATCGTGGTTTTAAGGATGCTGGAGGTGGAGACCAGGTGGTTACCAGCGATGGAAAAGGAGGAGAGTTGGCGGATGTCGAGATGCCGACAGAGGTTGGTAGAGATGGCCCATCCCCATTGTTCGTTGACAACACTTTTGATCTGATTGCTCTTTCCAGGCACCATTGCCAGATTCCTTGCTGCCATCAGCCTCTGCGATGCCGATGGAATCATGGGTTCCGAAAAAAATATAGTATAGATGAAATTTTAGATCTTTGACCTGCAAATATATTATTGTTCTAACAATCTTTTAAAAAGAATTTCCACTTATGTGAAGATGGTATTCTGATTGTAAGTTGATATAAAGGTACCATGACACCCTAAAAACATGTAGAAAATTTCTAATGAAATTCTCAAAGGAGTCTTTCATAGCATCATATAACTTGTTCCCACCATAGATTTGGTGTCACTACAAAAATGATTTTCTAAAACAATTGTTTGAGTACTTCCCTCCATAGAAATTTTTATACTTTTTTTTCCATTTCTTTTTCAATGGTGATAGACAAGGGCAGTGTCAGAGGTCATAAAAGGAAATGGGTATATATACAAAGTGAAAAAGATTAAAGCTACCAAAATTAAAATCACCTTTTATTATTTTTCCAATTGAAATATCTACAATTACAATAAAGAAGTGGAATAGCCATAATAGCCAAGCCAAATAGTTTCTATTTTTTTTTTTGCAAACTAGAACAAAACAAAAAGAAAGTATAAACCAAAGTTAAAAGGAATTGTGACAAATATCTTTGTCCTTCTCAATCCTCGCCTTTTTCTTTCTATAGCATGTTGTGCTTTTTGTATATCCATAGCTAGGCTTACAAAGTTATATCACAACCATGGTCATACAGATAACAAACCTCAACGTCTTTGAAATTTGATGGTTGACGCTCATCTTTTCATCCAAACTTCCACAAATGATTTTCAACAATGTGTCTTTCACGCATCTTTTGCCCATGACAATTCTAACGCATGTGCACCATATTTATCTTGAAAATAGTTTTTCTACAAGAAACAAAAATCAAGTACATGTCACTTTAGAAAAATATTCAAAGTCATGTTTAACTTATAGTAACAAATTCTTTATGAACGTGGAAACATGTTTATTATTTACCCTGTTGACTGGAGTAGTGTCTTCATAGCTGGACTGATTTGAATGTAATTCATCTCCTTGTGGTAAACTACATATATGTACAAGTACAAAACACAAATAACATAAAATTAGTCAGTTTTTTAGATAGTACGATTCTTATATGATTCTTATGTTTTGATTTTTAGATAGTACAATTCTTATATGATTCGTTTGCATCTTGTTGTAGATTATAAACGCACGTTTATCCATTTTTTGTTATCACAGGTATGAAAGTCTAACTCTAATATGCATTAAAGTTTTGTAATTGATTTTCTTTTCTACGTCATTTCAATATATTTTTGGATTAAGGTTTTACATTCAATATATTTTTGGATTAAGGATTTACATTCAAGCATTAGGGTTCATTATAATGTGTTGTAAGTTTTTAAATGTAGTAATCATGTCGGGGTGTGGTAGTGGTGAGAGCTCAAGAAGTTATGTTTTGAATTTTTATGCATTATTAACTCCCAAGCAAAAAGCAGAATTGCAAAATTTGATGGTTAGATTGTCCAACTATAGGGCTGATGGATGATTGGCCAATTGGGCGTATGGATGGTGATCTTGTCCATATCCAACCCCAAATCTTTCCATTTATTTCTTCGCGGCATTGGCACGTAATTGGTGAGGGCTGGCGACGTAACTCCTAATTGATGCCAGAATTTTTTTAAAAACAGTGATTCTCCATGTCGGCTGCTCTCCCAATGCAGGTATTTTGTCCAACTTGTTGCTGGCCTCTATCTCAGAGGTCTTAAACTTCAGAACTCATCCACCACATGAGGACTCATGCAGATGTTGCTTTAAGAAGGTCTGGATCTGGTCCTTGACGTTGATGGGCCTTCTGAATAGAGATGTGGTCCTTGATGAGGATGGACCTGCTTATACTGCCGGTAAGATTGGCGGTGGTTCAGCGATATCTGGAGCTCCCCCCTGGTCCATGCTCGAATCTACCCTTGTATCCATTGGTATAGCTTCTTGGCACGGAGGGGAGAATTGCGGCATGACCGGTATGGGGATTCGTGGTCCGGCTTCCAACACTTGAGCGACTGCCTTTTCATAGGCGGTGATGGTCTCTTTAGCCTTTGCCAACTCGGTTGAAGCTGCTCCTTTGAACCTATCAAAACGGCCTTGAAATCCCTAAAGGACCACTTTGTATGTCTCCACTTTCTTGAATAAATACGCAATCTCCATCGGTGTGACCGGATGATCTGGTATTTGTGTTTGAATATACGCATCACGTTCAAGGGTGGTCGCATCCAATTCACCTTGAAGCCGCGTGCGATCTTGTTTGGCCATCTGTAATTGACCCTTCAACAGCTACACTTGTTGCTTTGCATCCTACACGACCTTATCCATCTGATCCTGTGCGGTTGTCAGGGTGTTTTGCAGGGAGCTGATGTTGTCTTCCAAGCGATCAGCTTGTTGCTGGGCCAACTTCTTTTTGGCTTCAGCCTTGTCTTCATGCTGTTTGGCAATCTTTAACTCTCGATCCAACTGGACAAGTTTCTGGCTGATCAGAGTGTTTTCGGACTCCATCTCGGAGATTCTCTGTTCCATTTCCTTCTTCTTATCCAGTATACACTGGATCACTTGCGCAAGGCTTGAAACCAAACCTAGAGCATCACCATAATTGACAGTCGTGGAGGCGGCAGCAGCAGGAGGACCTGATGGTATCGTCCTTGGTAGGCGTGGAATAGGTGCTAGTACTTCTTCTTCTTCAAAAATGTCTTCTTCTTCAAATCCATCAGGCACTGTGGCGTTGAACTGTTTCAGTGATTTTACAGCTTTGTCGACCCGAAGTGCGGCTGGGCTATCTTCCTTGTGAGGTGGCTAGTAGACATCTTCAACACCAACAGTAGATTCATGGATATGTTCGAATCCTCTTCCAGGGGATTGGAGTTCAAAGGGTGCAGGGCTCTAGGGCATTTCAAAAATTTCAGTGGCCCCAAGGGGGTCGAAATCATCGAACATATCCATAAAGAACTGTGTGTTTGGTGAGGTGGCTTCGGTGTTTGGGGTGAGGCGGCCTGTGTTCAACGCTTTGAGGTTCACACAGATTCTCAATTTTTCATTTTTATTAGAAACAATGACAATCAGTGAAATCCATTCAATATGATCGATATCATAAATAAAATTGACGTCAAGCAATCTCTGAAGTTCTTTCTTTATTAGATCCACTACATTAGGATTACAACGATAGAACTTTGTAACCTTTGGAACTGCATCAGGTACTAAAGGTATGGTATGTTTAATCACTGATGTCGGAATACCTTTCAAATCTTGATAAGTCCATGCAAAGCAATCTTGATACTTAATAAGTAACAAGTGGAGTGCTTGATACTGTTCAGGAGTAAGTTGTGATCCAACTTGTACAATCTTTTCCGGTTCTCCTGGCTCAGCAAGATTCATTGGCTGCGTCTTAGCTGGGCCATCGTTAACTTCTTTAGATTCCGGCATGTGTTCTTCAAGTTCACGATGTGCTTTAGGTAACATGATAACCACATCATCCAGTGTATAACGTTTAAAATACTCGGGCATATCATGCTGGACAACGTATGCTTGTTCTTTTTCGAAAAGACTTGTCTTGGATCTTCGTTTAGCCTTCTTAGCAGGAATTGATCGTGGAGGTGATGACTTTTGAGATGATAAATCTTTCTTCAAAGGTGAAGACTTCCTAGATGATGATATCTTACTAGAAATCTGACTTGAAGAATCATCCTCGACTTTTCATTTGCCTTTATCCAATAAAGGTGGCACTTCCTTTGAATCAATCTTCCGAGGGGATTTTCCCATTTCAAGATCGTATTATAATGTTGCTTAGCTTGTTTCTTCGTCATCGATCTTGTGATCCTGTCTTTCTTCAATATAACTGCTTTGGGCGGTTTGATTGTTGGTTCATCAAGAATATTACGCACTCAAATCTGGTCGGATCCAGATGATTTAGAATTTGCTCATCCGTAAGTTCTGCATTGCCATCATAAGTCAAGGCATGACTCACAGGAATGAGTTCATCCTCAATCGGATCTGGTATAGGTTCCGTTGATATCCAGACTACATTCAGCACATTTAGTGGAAACGTGATTGGTGTATCCAAAGTTCGATCTAATAAGGAAATCTCGTTCAAATCTGATTGATTATCTTGTTGACACATATATCCGGCTGTACAGTCAATCGCTGTAAGAGCTTCATTCCAATTGACCGTATCTGTTTGAGAATCGTAATGAACTCCCAAATTTTTCTGTGGTCGATCACAAGTGTGATCCATAATTGACGAATTATCATCCTCTTTTTGAACCACTGGTTTGATAATCCAAGTTGTAGGATCAATTTTAACTACACGTTCATGATTTTCAAAAGTGATTTTTCCGGTTATGAATTACTTGAGCAACTCGTAACCATGGACATCCCAATAGAACTCAGTAAACATTAGGCACTTCTGGTATGTCCATCACTACGAAAGTAATGACGAATTGTACTCCTGCAATCCTGACAGGTATATCTTCCACCATTCCTCATGGATGAATTGTCGTTTGATCAGCTAGCTTAATAGCAAAAGTAGCAGGTTTGATCTTTGTAAGGCCCCATTTTGCACATAGCTTTGTAGAGATCAGGTTAACTCCTGAACCGCCATCTATCACGACTGCTTCTTTAGAAAATTGTCTATGCTGTATCGCAGAGTGGTATTCTTTTGTTTACTTTTCCAAGCGGCTCCAACATGGAGTACTTCGTTAGATTCTTCAAATCTAGCACAGAAAAGTAGCTCCTGATGGACTTCTGATTCTTCTTGAGCTAACTTTTGCGCTAAGACTTCTTTTGCTTTTGGCACCAACTTCAGGAATTCTCCCAATGAAATATTGATCCTACTAGACAAAATGTTCATGAGTAGTTCTGTTTGCGGTGCTTCTGGTTCAGTCATCTTGAAGCATTCTTCAAGATGATGTAACTGATCATCATATCCGTACGTAAATTTCTTGCAGGCTGCAATGGTGAAGACCGAACTTCAGCTGTTGATTTAGCAGCTTCAGGCTCCTCTTCTTCTTGTAGATGTTTAATCCACTGCCTCATATTCTGATATCTTTGTTTTCTGCATTGAAATTTGGATAGACTCCCGATGCTGTTGGTGTATCGTTCAATGGTATAGAATCAACAGGTACTAGATCCACTACTGGTTCTTTTTTGCTTCTGTGCTCTGGTGACCACCATCAAGGGTGCACTTGGTTTATTCTGAACTACTAGTCTTTGCTTGATTGTTATCAAATTTACAAGTATTGTAGTTGGTGGTGGCTTCGGTCTTGATGGACAGTCTTTATAGCAATGCTCATAACCACAGTCACGACATAATGGTACAAATTTCTCTTTATTTGGACATTCTGCAACTCTGTGATTTTCTCCACATGCAAAGCATCCAAGTAGTGCCCTGGTCCAATTTCTAGAAGCTTGTTGTTGAGCGCAGCATAAATGGCATATTGTTTTGAAGATCCACCTTCCTGATCATTACCATAGTTCCATTGCTCAGCACTTCCGTAAGGTTCTGGTTCCATCAAATTGGCAGGAGGAGCGGAGTGCTTTGGTGGGGCAGGTAAAGCTAAACGTTCCAGGTATCCAAGAGCAGATTGTCGCGGTCTTACTGCTGGATTACCTCCATACTGTAGTTCTCGATATCCCATCTAGGCATACCATTGTTGAATTATCCGAGGGTTAAAGTTGCAAAAAGTAGTCTCATGATCAGGTGAATTACACAGATGGCAAACATTGAGTTCCATTCGTTTTTTTCAATTGAGGACACTCGTTCACTGTGTGATTTCTAGTACAAAAAGAACACCAGACATTTTCCCTGGTAGGAAAAGTCTTTGCAAGCTTTTCGGGTTCCTTGTTTGCTTCCCCGTGGAAATTTTCCAACGCTTTCATCTTCTCATCAAATTGCAACTGCAACTTTTCCATCTATTTCTGCTGGTTCTTCCCAAGTTTCTCGAACTCATTGAGCATCATTTCTGTAGTAGCATTGGCATTCGTTGATGCAATAGTGGTGGATGTCGTAGTAGTCTGCCCTGCTGTATAAGACAACATACTGATATTTGGCTCCTCATCTGAATCTTCATCCTCCTCCCGAATTGCATCCTCCATAGCATTTTGCAAGAGTGCATACTCATTATGGCGTTTCAACTCACGTCTAATCCGCTTAGGTAGACCTGACAAAAACCACATAATCATGGCATTTTCGTTAATCAGCTCAGGTTAGCATTCAGATCTAAGACGTTTCACTCGTTCAATGTAATCTCGAACCATATTCCGCTTTCCCATTTTAATTTTACTTAGAAGTAGGAAAGGGTCTTCCATAAAGTTTCGCGGTTTGAACCGTGTGATAAGGGCTCGCTTAACAACCTCCCAATTTGTACGCTCAAGAGTTCTTGGTGGACAATGTTTGCATGACTTGAAAAACCTCAATTTTTTAGCACTGTTTCTTAGATCTTTCTAAATCTGTCCACTGGATCTTCACAAAGATTTCATAGTAGCCAGATCTATTTAGATCTAACTATAAAATTTCTACGAGGGTTACTTCCTAGCAAATCTCAAAAACTCATGAAAAAAGTGTCTTTTTGGGTGTTTTTTTTGCTAAAATCATGAGATCCTCTGATCCTTAATTGTTGCAAGTTGGTATATACTTGGATTTGAGGGACATCCACCACCATGCAAATGGGTGAGGGTTAGTTCCCTTAGAATCTTAAAATTTTGCTTAAAAGCTCATTTTTTTAGACAAAAATTGTAATTTCTCTCACTATGATGAGAGAGAACCCTCGCAGGTCCTAGGAGGAGTTTATATGAGACAAAATAAAGTCACTCCTAGAGG
Source organism: Diphasiastrum complanatum (assembly GCA_029204225.1). Classification (NCBI taxonomy): domain Eukaryota; kingdom Viridiplantae; phylum Streptophyta; class Lycopodiopsida; order Lycopodiales; family Lycopodiaceae; genus Diphasiastrum; species Diphasiastrum complanatum. Next base: position 28,486,707 of record CM055106.1, read on the forward strand.
GGTTTGGGTTAATTACATACAAATTTAACCAAATCCAGGTGTGCTAGGGTTGGTTCCAAGGGGATGGAGAGAAAATACAATTTTTATGAGTAGATTTAGCTAAATCCAGGTTGGCGAGGGTTGGTTTCCAGGGGACGAAGAGAAATTACAATTTTTATGAGTTTTTTTTACTATTTTTGGAAATGTTCTCTTCTATCCTAGAAAGAGAACCTTCGTCGAGTAGAGAGTAGCTTCCTCTCATACATATTTACCTAAATCTAGGTGGGCAAGGTTTGGTTCCCAGAGGATGGAGAGAAAATACGATTTTCATGAGATTTTGGCAAATCTTTTGCGATTTTTTGGCTATTTCGGCAAAATGGCTGGGAACTAACTTTCGCCCAATCTACAGTAAGTTTTGCTGATGTGTCAGAAGGTACTACCATTGGAAGGACCAATAAGTTATTAAGCTTGGTAGGGGTTTTTTTTGGCTCTTTTCTGTTCATTTTGCCAAGAATAGTGGTTTTTCAAATTTTTATGGGTTTTTTGGGTCTATGGAAGTGATTGGGTGCTTGGATCTAAAAGCTCCCACCTCTCAATCTATCCCCACTATCCGTACAATCTAAAAATTACGAAAAAAATGACAACTTTGTTCAACTACCTTGGGGAAGATTGGTGACATAAAGGACGTGCGTTATGTACCAAGAATTAAGAAAAACTTACTCTCAGTATCAACTATTGCTAAGCAATAGATGGCGGTGCAGTTTGATGAAGAGCGATGTCTCATCAAGAGGAAGGATAATGAAGTAGTACCTGAGGGCACACTTGTAGGGCGGTTGTACAAACTTTAGGATCAGGTGGTGGATCATCATGCAAGTGTTGCAAATATTGGATCAGTGAGTAAATTATGGCATGAAAGGTTGACATCGAATTATAAAAGTCTACAAGTCTTGAGGAAATACAACATTGTTACATGCTTACCTCAAGTTGTTTTTGATCACAAGGTTTGTCAAGGCTGTATCTTAGTCAAGCATCATATGAATCTTTTTTTGCCTAGTACATTCAGAGCTAGAAATGTTCTAGAACTTGTTCATACAGATTTGTGTGGTCCTATGAGAACTCAATCTTATGGGGGAGTAAGTTTATGGTGTTTGTAGATGACTATTCTAGGAAGACATGGACCTATCTTCTTAGGAATAAGGGTGAAGCATTCAAGTATTTCATGTGGTTTAAGACATAGGTGGAGAAAGAAACATATAGAAAAATTAAGATACTATGCTCAGACAAAGGGAAAGAGTATCTTTCTACGGAATTTTAGGTGTTTTGCAAAGATCATAGTATAAAGAGAAAATTTGCAAACACGGACATGCCTCAACAAAATGGAGTTGTGAAAAGAAAGAACCGATCTATAGTGGAAACTAGAAATATGCTCAAGAGTAAAAATCGTCCAAATATGTTTTGGGGTGAAGTAGTTAAGATGACGGTTTATCTTTTAAATCGAAGTCCTATAAAGGTTGTAGAGAATCGGACTCCAAAGGAAGCTTACACTCATAAACCAGATGTAAGCCATTTGAGAGTGTTTGGTAGTATTGTTTATGCTCACATACCTAAAGATTCCAAAAGGTTTAGAGTCTCACTTGTTCGCAATGTCGTGGCAATACTAAAGTGTCATGAGAGTCCATCGATACAAGGTGACCAAAGTGTCTATTCCTTGGATATGATAGTCAAGAGAAGGTATACAGGTTGTATGACTTGGAGGGTAATAAGTCATCATAAGTAGGGATGTAATATTTGATATGGGAGGCAACTCATAAAGATACATAGATACCTTATGATAGGAATCAAGATGGAAGAATCCCTATATTGTGTGATGAGTTATTACAGGAGCCTGAATCGACACATGTATCACCTACGCCAATCCAAGTACCTAGAATGACCTTGGTTCAGAAAGGAAAGAGGAAGGAGATATCAAGTATATGAGATACTTATTCACCTCCTACTCCACCAGGCAGGAAATATCCTACATCAGAAACTAGAAGATTGCCTAGATGGTACTTAGTACTATGAAACTATCAAGGATAATGTCATTATGAAAAAGGGAGAGTCCAGTGACATGGGACTAGGAGATCGGCTAGACTTGAAAAGCAATATGAAGATCAAGATCGACATGAGGATTGACAGGAGGATCATCATGAAGATCAAGATCGACATGAAGATTATCACGAAGATGGGGATGTACATTTTGCATATATGGCCACAATATTGGAAACCAAGGATCCATTATTTTTAGAGAGGTTGAAAAAGAGAAAATTTGGAGAAAAGCTATGGATGAGGAGTATGACTCAATCATGAAGAACAAGAGTTGGAGACTTGTTCGGTTACCATTGGATGCAAGTGGGTCTATAGAACCAAGTACAAATTAGATGGTTCTAAGATAAACATAAGGCAACATTGGTGGCAAAAGGTCAGTGTTCAACAGAAAGGGATTGACTATTAAGAAACTTTGCACCAGTTGCTAAGTCTACTACTATTAGGAAAATTTTATCATTCGCAGCTCAGTTTGGATGGGATATTTAACAAATGGATGCAAAGAGTACATTCTTGAATGGATTTCTAGATGAGGAAGTCTACATGGAGCAACCAGAGGTATACATAGTAGCAGACATGAAGACAAGGTTTGCAAGTTGGACAAGGCACTATATGACTTAAGCAAACACCTAGGGCATGGTACACGAGGGTTGACACATACTTTGAAGAGCTTGGCTTTTAGAGGAGTAGTTCGGAGCATGCACTTTATGTTTTGATCAAGGATGGTCATATTGTAATTGTAGTGATGTACGTGGATGACCTTATTATTATAGGATCAAATCATAGTGATTCAGAATATCAAGAAAGATCTCTCATCGAAGTTTGACATCAAAGATCTTGCTTCACTACAATATTTTCTTGGGATGAGGTATGAAAAGTAGTAGCACATGGGCCATTTATTTCTCAATCTAAGTATGCTCATAAACTTCTTGAAAAGTTCAATATGTCATAGTGCAAGCCTATTTTTACACCATATGATAGTGGATGTAAGCTTACTAAAGCTTAGGGGGATCAGGATGTAGATGAGACATTATATAGAAAGCTTGTTGGCAGCTTAATATATTTAACTACTACGAGACCAGATATTGCTTATGTTGTGAGTATGGTTAGTCAATTTATGGCTAAGCCTAACCAAATTCATTAAAGAGCTGCTAAGCGGATACTCAGATATATCCAGGGTAACTTAAAATTTGGTATTATTTATAGGAGACAGATGATTTGAAGTTACAGGGCTATGTTGATTGGGCTACAGATGCTAAACACTGAAGACTCTACTACATGTTATGTTTTTAGTCTTGGTTCTAGTGCTATCTCTTGGAGTTCAAAGAAACAGCATACTATTGAATTATCATTTACAGAGGCATAATATGTGCAGCAAGTGAAGCAATATGGTTATGAAGGATTCTACATGATCTACATATGATACAAGTTTCACCTACGCTTCTCTAGTGTGACAATTAGAGTTGTATTAAATTGGCGAAAAATCGAGTTTTTCACAGTAGGACAAAGCACATTGAAGTACAACAACACTTCATCAGAGAGAAGATTCAAAGTGGTGAAGTGGAGCTTATCTATTGTCTTACAGAAGAGCTGCATATATCTTTACCAAAGGACTTGGCAAAGAAAAATTTCAGAAGTTTAGAGAACTTCTATGAGTAATAGATCTAACAAAGTAAACATTAAGGGGGAGTGTTAGGGATTAATGTTTATTTGATACCCCTTAATGATAGTTTGGCCATGCCTGCGTGCTATTATAGGGGCCATTACTATTCATAGTAAATTCGTTTTTTAATTGCTTATGCATGTAGGTGGGCGCACGTGACTAGATTAGGATCTGTTTTACTACTTAGAAAATCATCTTGGGTCTTTATCCAATATAGGTAGTAATTTTAGCAATTAGCTTTTGTTCTTATGCTATTTGCTTTAGGTTTTTAGCTTTTCACATAGATTGGGCCCCACCACAATTTATTCCAGTGTTCTAAAGCTATGCTCAATTCTTTTATAATCTGAATTCTCTTTAATCTCTATGCTTGGTTTGTGTGAGTGCTAGTAGGACTAGTAGCTCCATCTAGAATTTGTACGACAAATTCTGACAATCCTACTATTCCCTCCTCGAGAGTGGTGGGAATGTGGTCCTATGCCCAATGGCATTCCCTCTTACGTAAAACCATTTTTTCTTTTTCTACAAAGGAAAGGGAGCTGCACAGAATTTGTGCACCTCCCCTTTTTTTTCCCAATTTTTTTACATGCACCTCATGTAAATTTTTCTTTTTCTTTAAGTGCACCTTCCGCCTAAAAGGTGCATGTAAAAAAGAATCATGGGAAAAAAAGAAAAAAAGTTTTCATGCCGAGGAAGGTCACCTCCTCGGCCGTTCTACCGCGTGAAGGGCCTTCCGCCTCGGGCTACCACCCTCGACCGAAAGCCCTTCCCCAATGGAATGGCTGAAAGGGTGACCTCCGCCCCCCCCCCCCATTATGTCAAATTAGAATTCAAATTGAGTCCATTTACAAGACTTCCAAGCAAATATAGCTCTCTTTCTGTCGCTTAAGAAAAGGAAAAGGGGGGGGGGGGGGGGGGGGGGTGTTGGTTGGTTATATTTGTGTGTGGGTTTTCGATGCCACGACATAAGGCGATAATTAGCAGCAGGCACGTTCTCCTTAAACTCAGGCTTCGCACTTCCTCCAAAAAAACAGTTCCTATTTTCTTTCCTTTTTCTTCGCTGTTGTCTTCTCTCTCTCTCTCTCTCTCTCTCTCTCTCTCTCTCTCTCTCTCTCTCGTAACATACACACACTTTGTGTTCTCCCTTTTGTATACAGAATTGGATTTAATGTCAAGCAAGAAAAGGTTTTGTGAAGTGGGATTTGTGCCCACAATTTGACTTGTTCATGTAATTCTGGTAGAAAGCTGGCAATCTCTGATATTTTAGTGTTTACCAGAAGTTCAATGCACTACTACTAATTTCTAGATCATGGGTTTCTTGGAATTGATGCATACTCAAGGTTTCTGATTTCTGATTTCTGATCATTAATACCTCAAAATTGCTGGCCACATTTGCTGAATTAGCTTTAAGATTGAGCACAGACAAACCTCTCCATCTCTCTCAGACTCTCTCTCTCCCTCTCTCTCTTACACTCACACTCACATGATACACACTCTTTGTGTTGTCCTTTCTGTATACAGGTTTGGATTTAAGGTCAAGCAGAAAAGGTTTTGTGATTTGGGATTTTTGCCCACCAGCTGATTCTGATAGAGAGCTGGCAGTCTCTGATAACGCACCACTACTAATTTCTAGATCATGGGTTTGTTGGAATTAATGCATACTACAGATTTCTGATTTCTGATCATCAATACCTCAAGGTTACAATTGCTGTATTAGCTTTTGCATTGAGCACAAACAGACACCTCTCTCTCTCTCTCATTTCCTATTTACTGGTTAGACTTAGTAGGTACATACTGAGGATGCAGATTGCTCACTAGCTGCTGCTTTCAGAAGAATGATGGTCAACAATGCAGTTCTACCTTTGATTTCAGATTGTTAGTGGGATAGAAGACGTAGCCTACATCTATTAGAAAACCTCCTTGGATCTGAGAATAAAGAGAATACCCTTCAGCTGGGTCATAGTGCAGTACCTTGCTAGTGAAATGGGTGAGAAAGTGCTTGTTAGAAAAGCAGAAACTTCAGCTCCGATCTGGCAGAGAGTTCTTCTAGTCCTTTGTATCAGCTCCATGATGATGTTCTCGTTGTTCCTCGTCTTTGACATAGAGTCAGCAATCAAGTGGACGGGCTTGTCCAATCTTTCAGAGACTACTGTTCAGTATCCTGTGCCTGGGAGCCACAAATCACGTATCCATGCTCCAATTTTAAAGGACGATGAGAGCTGTCTGAGCAGAACACAACATCTACTGTACAGAAGAGATTCAAAGGTATTGCCTCCATCTCCTGCTCTTGATGAGGCTTGGAAACGCTACAGAGAGCTCCATAGATCTTGTTCTCACGGTAAAAATTGGACTGATCACTTCCTCAATGGCGGACAAAAGACAGATCCATGCAACTATCTGATTTTCGTTGAGGGTGGAGCAGGACTAGGCAACAAGATCCTGGCATTAGTTTCTGCCTTCACCTATGCTTTTGTTACAGATCGAGTCCTGCTGATCGACTCCAGGAAGAACTTACCTTCCATGCTCTGCGAACCCTTCCCAGGCTCTTCATGGATTCTCCCAGACAGCTTTCCCTACGATCAGATCGAGAGCAGCCCATCTCTAGGAGCGGCGATTGACAAAAAGTTCGAGAATTTTGATGTGGTGAATATTCATCTAGAGCACATTCAAGGATGGGGAGATCAGCAATTCTTCTGCGATGACAGGCATTACTCGCTCATGAAGGTGCGCTGGGTTGCTTGGACATCCACTCAGTACTATGCCACAAGCATGCTGGCTCTGCCATCCTTTTGGCATCGCCTTGATTCTCTCTTCCCTAGCAAGACAGACATTTTTCCTCGCTTAGCTCGCCTCATCATTCTGCCGGCTAACCATATCTGGGCTCGGGTACTAAGAGTCTACTGGGGCTATCTTTCCTGCTCAGGATCGCGCGTGGGGATACAGATCCGTCTGCATGGCCGCTGGGACCTCGCAGCTTTTGACGCACCAGTGTCTGCTAGGATCAGAGATTGTCTGACAAGCCATAACTTATTGCCTACAACAGCTGTTGAGGAGAACGCCACCCAGCTCTCAGGTTTATACTCCAAGCACTATCATTCTGAACAAGATGGAAAAGCAGTAGATATCGCTGTGCTCATTGCATCGCTTCAAATAAAGTATTTTGAGGAGATGAAGGAATTACATAGCCGGTATCCTAGCGTGGATGGCAGATTGGTGCGAGTTCACATGGTCTCTCACGGTGGCAGGGAGGAGAATACTCTTGAGCAAGCCGAGAGTGCGCTCGCAGAAATGTGGCTGCTTAGCTTCAGCGATCACCTTGCAACCAGTGCCTATTCCACCTTCGGCTATGTAGCCCAAGGCCTTGGAGGCCTTCGTCCTTATATTCTCAACATTAGAGGAGAGAACATCAGCAACGACGGATTGCCTTCATGCCATATAGGCCAATCCATTGAGCCTTGCACTCACTTCCCACAAAGTCCTATATGCGAGGGATCCAAACCCACACCGGAGCATCAAGCCTGGCTTGACAAGCACATGCAGCCATGTCAAGATCAGCAAAGTGGGTTGCAGCTGATCTACTCCGATCCTGCAGAGACGCTTCCTACATAGTGTAGCTCCTGCAGAACTCAGTTATATGTGGCCGAGCTGGAAGAAAGTTGAGTCTTTCTTTTATTTTTATTCAGTGATGTATTGCACTCTCGGGCACTAACCGTGAAGAGTTTGATCTGAATGAGAGATGAAAGGAATATATACAGTTCAGACTTGTGGATTATCTCGATTACCCATAAACACCATCTTGGTTGCAAATGATGATCCAGCTATACATACATCACATAGATTTAAAATTTTCCAGCTGCAGATTTTTGTATAGATATATTTCAGATGGTGTGACCATCTGTGATCATGTGCAGAGCAAAATGCAATAAGCATATTGGTTAATCCTGGTATGAGCTGCAATATGATGATAACTATGGATGTACCTCAACTGGTAATTATGCAAGCATGAGGTTCTTGGGAAGCTAAATAAAAGCAAGTTTCCATATCTCTTTCTGATTTCTGATTTCTTGCAATCCTTAGTGGCACTTTGTTCTGAAGTCTTGATGATTAAAGTTACCAGAAGTAATGACAGATCACAAAGAAACAATTGTATATCTACAATGCATAAAAATGCAGAGATGATTACAAACATTGAGCATCCTTGCTCTAAACCAAAACACATCAATAAAAGCAAAACGATGTTTATGTCAAGAACTTAATTATAGGGAGACACGTGCCCTGAGTCCTACTTCATGTGAAATGGATAGTGTAACTATTAACTACCTATTAGATGGTTTCCACAAACCCTCTATCACTACTCATTTCTTCAATTTGATATTCCTCTATGTTTTCTATTCCTAGCAAAAGTTTTAAGAAGTTAAAACGAGATTTCAATGATTCCTTAGTCATAATATCAGCTACCATTTTGATGGTAGGACATAATTGCACTGTCAAGCAATTCCTTTGGATGTGTGTGAACAAGACAATGTTCTGCTCAATAAACAAATCTTTCAACATACTGCTTATCCAAAAATATTCTTTACTTGCATGACAAAGGCCCATGTACTATGTTTGCTTCTGATGATGATAATGCCACTCAATATCTAAACGTTGATTTTTTGGAATCTAGATCACCTCCCCAATTCGAGTCAGTGTATCCATTAAAGGAATAACAGTGGAACAAAACCACCCAACCATGATAAGCTTCTGATCAATCTCCAATAGCATCACCCCCAAGCCACATGATAGGATGTAGGTGTAGAGAGAGAAAACTGGCAATGAAATCTCACAATTGGGGAGCAGGGCGAGTTTCTCCATGAGGATATAATGTCTGCTTTATTTGTGCATGTGCCCATGCAAGCGTACAATGTTTCCATAGATGCAAGTCATACTATTTATATTCTACACATAGCCGTCCTAACCCATGCAATAGCTCCACATGTCACTAGATGTGTGATTGGGTCCTCAAAAGGCTATTAATTGCATTTTTGGCCTAGTGAATAATGAGGCGTAACTGATAGATTTCAAATTAATCTTGCACTTATGAGCAATATCATTCAATCCAAAAAACCCTCCTACTATGAGAAATCCAAAGATGATGAGATATGGCAAAAGGCAATGCAAGATGAGACAGATTCCATCAAGTGACATGCAGATACCTAGGAGATAATTGACCTTCCTAAAGGGAAAGATTCCATTGGCAATAAATGGGTGCTGAAAACCAAGTATAATGTAGATAGGACCCTAGTGAAACACAAGAGAAGATTTGTCGTGAAGGTTTATGCGCAAAGCAAGGGCATAGACTATGAAGAGGCCTTTGCTCTCGTAGCTAATTGGAATATGCTTCACATGATCATCACATTAGCATATATGTTTGGATGGAATCTACACTGTATGGATGTGAAATCAGCGATCCTTAATGGGGAACTTGGAGGAGGTTTATGTACAATAACTGCTTGGGTTTGGTGCACAAGGCAAAGAGGCTAGGACAAAGTATGCAAGCAAGCACTACATGGGTTGAAACAAGCACCACGTACTTGGTATACACACTTTGATAAGTATCTCTTGTCTAGAGCTTTGGTATGCACTTCTTCTAATTCTAATTTTTACTACTTTTGTGATGACTCTAGCATCACTCTAGTAATATTGTATGTGGGTGATATTGTGATCATGACAGGCAATGGTGAAGAGCTCATTAAAGTAGTCAAAGAAGATTCGTCAACTAGATTTCATATGATATATTTGGGGCTTATGCAATATTGCCTTGGAGTAGAAATTTGGCAAAAGAGAAAAGGGTTTCTTGGTATAGCCACTTTGATAAGTACCTCTTGTCTAGAGGTCTGATATGCACTTCCTCTGATTTTAATATTTACTACTTTTGTCGTGACTCTAGCATCACTCTAGTAATGTTGTATTTGGGTGATCTTGTGATCACAAGCAATGATGAAGAGCTCATTAAAGCAATCAAAGAAGATTTGTCAACTAGCTTTGATATGATAGATTTGGGGCATTGCCTTGGAGTAGCCTATTTGGCAAAAGAGTAAAGGGTTTCATAGATGCTGATTGGGCAAACGGTATTGATGACAAGAGATCCACCACATGTTATCTTTTTCATTTTGGTAATGGTGTCTTCTCTTGGTCCAACAAAAAGAAAGAAATGATTGCTCTATCCACTACAAATTAAGTGGAGTTTAAAGCCTTATATTCAGCAATGCAAGAGGCAAAATGGCTGATATGGATGCTAGAAGACATTGGTATGTTATAGATTGAGCGGCCTACCATCATTAAGAGTGATAATCTAAGTGCTATACAACTAGCTAGGAATCCAGTATTTCATGCACACACTAAACATATTGAGACTAAATCTCAATTTATTAGAGATATAAAATCTTCTATCCAAAGAGTGATGTGGTACATTGTAGGATTGAAAACTAGCTAGCTCATATCTTTACAAAAGCTTTAAGTTATGATAAGTTTGAGATTTTTAGAGAAAAACTCAATGTATATAAAATAAACTAGGGCTTAAGGGAGAATGAGAATAATAAGCCTAGTTTATTTCCAGTTTTTACGATGTTCTACTATGAATAACAACTTTTTAACTAGTACATGCTACAATGATGAGGGCCATGTCGACGACGCTCCAGTCAATGAGTTGGGACAGTTGTCCTGCAATGGAGACTGGAAATTATGCAATGGTGCCCCCTGAAGAATAGTGCTTAACCATATAACCTGTTTTCTCTTTCACTTGTAACACACGATTTTTGGAGTTCTATGTTGTGGGATTAGTTTCTTTCTAGTTCTCCATATTTTGTGGTTAATAACTTGTTGGAATCGTAGTGTAAATTATGCAAATTGATCTTTTTCATATTTTGTCATTGACTCCACTAGGCTTTGGACATATCAAAGTGATAACTTGCTTGTTTCTCAACAATGTGAGCAAGTGTGTGTGTGTGTGTGTGTGTGTGTGTGTGTGTGTGTGTGTATATATATATATATATATATATATATATATATATATATATATATATATATATATATATATATATATATAGATACAGATAGATATATGTATACTTACACACATAGATATATGTATATGTATACATATAGATATAGATATATATATATATACACATATGAACACACACACACACACATGTTTATTAATTATCAAGTAATCAAAATATAGTTTGTGTTTATTAATTGATTTTCTATACAAAAATTTTGTGTTTGTATACTCAATTCATTGTAACATAGATACTAATTACAAGTCAATCCATCTTTATGGTGATAGTTATATGAGTGGTCTTTCACCCCAACCATTCAAATCCCAAATTGTGATATGCGATTCAAATTGCTCTTGGAAGTGAAACATAGGATAGAGATGTCATGGAGGACAAGCAACCAACAATACTTGAACAAGATGATGATAATCTTCTAGAGGTTTTAGTGAGACACTAATATGTCCCATTCATTTGCTAGGTGTTAACCATGCACATATAGCTTTGTATATGTAAGCAATCACTTTCTATTCATGAAATGCATCTTTAGAAGGCACAATCAAATTGTTCTTTTCCAAAAAAAGATCCCTTGCCAATACCTTCAAGCAAATCCTTTTGACGAAGGTTGATCAGGCACCCTCCTTTTTCATAGACCACTTCCTCCATTGTGATGGTAGTATCCCCTCTATGTGTTGAAGTTATTATATCAACACACACACACAACGCTCAAAATTGAAAATTGAAGATTGATTAAAACTAACATTTCAAAATATCTATAATCAGTTGTTTAAAATTTAGACCTTGTTTGCTAACATTGATGTACATGGATGAGATCTATGATGGTGTAGTAAGTTGTACCTATTTTGCTAGTTTTAAAGTTGATCACAACATAACCATCGATTTCAACATGTGATCGTGAATCTAAGGAAACTCATATTGCAATTGTTGAAAAATGGTTTTGTATGGTAGAGCCTCACAATGACATTTCTATATGAAATTTAAATGACGACTAAAAGTGAGGAGATTAGCTAATAGGTTAAATATTCTTGAATTCCGAAAGAAAAAAAATTAAATCCAATTTTTATTATGGTGGTTTTTGACAATGGTTTTTTTGATACAAAGGGAGCCATTCTTATGGTGGGATGACCCAATGAAAAGGTGATTGGAAAATAGATTCACTTTTGTAAAGGATGAGTGATGCCACTCAAAATGGCAAGCTTAACTTAATCTCTCTCTCTCTCTCTCTCTCTCTCTCTCTCTCTCTCTCTCTCTCTCTCTCTCTCTCTCTCTCTCTCTCTCTCTCTCTCTCTCTCTCTCTCTCTCTCTCTCTCTCTCTCTCTCTCTCTCTCTCTCAAAGTGTTTTGAAAGGTCATGAATATCAAATCATGCCATAAAAAAGAGGTGGGGACACGCGACACACAGACATATCTTTTATGGGGTGGGGGAGGTTCTAATATCTAACTGACATCAAGCCATAATGGCTCTTTTTTCACACATATACGCACTTTATAAGAAATACAAGGCACACTTCAAAAAATCCTTTACTAAAATGTAAAAATAGGCAGAGATGTAAGGTGAGGTCATCGTAACTTGTGTCATCCTTCAACCCTGAAGTGTACTGGTGAAATGCCATAAAAAATAGCTAGAAATAGTAAGTAAGAAGATACTCCTAGCATAACACAATGTGTCTTAGAAAAAGAAATTACAGTGTTAGGCTACACAATACAACTATTTAGTTACATTTTGAATTCATTCTATTTTGTTCTTGTAAAGGATTTGATCAGATGATTCCTTCACATTCATATGATATGCAATAGAAGAACTATGGCCCAAATTAGATCACTAATGCTCTCATAACCTCTAATACCATGTTGGATGAAGATGATTAAATCTTGCAAATTGCCCTTCATCAAGAAAATATTAGTTCTCCTACCATTATGAACTTTAAAAGCAAGCTCACCTTCCTTTATTTTGTCTATTATGAAATTTGATAGTGAGGACTCATTCACTTTTTTGCAATTAAATCTAAAATTAAAAAAAAAAAATTCACATGAACATTGTGCTCATGAAAGAACCGTAACAAACAAACTTGAGAGGAGAAATTATGACTCATAAAAATGCATAACTTTTTCTCTTTTTATTTTTTTTCTTACAAATTAGTGGTTGTTATATACAACAACTTTGACAATGTCATTTAGCTCCTTAGATTTCACAACAACTTTACCCATACAATCCACTGCAACAGACACTTTTTTTCTTTTGTGAAAGAGATTTTGATAAGCTAAAATATATCAACAAGAAAATATTAGACACATTCCTTCCTAAACATGTATTCTGGTTTGAAAAAACTTGCTCAAAATACCTCCATAAAATTCCGATAAAGGTGCAGGGAAGAAATGATTTCCTCAATACACAATTTACAAATATTCCACAGGTTTGAGCCTACCCCTGGCACGCACATGTTGGGTAAGATATCGTTCTGCCAATGCAAGTTCCTGCTCCAATTGAAGAACTTGTTTTTGTAGCACCGAAATTACCCCGACACATCCATAAATAGGTTCTCTAACACGCGCATCTGCTTCGTATGCGAGCGAGTTGACTGCATCCCCACGCTGATTGAGAGCTAATTCATTAAGAAGCTTCAAGATGTTACTGGCACCGAATATCTTGTGAATATTAGCGAACTTATGTGGTTCATCAGGAGGAAAATATGGTGCAAATAAACATTTTAACGTGCACTTTCTCCTCAAAATCTTGCAGGCTGCACATGAAGAGCCTGAAGACGATGTCATTCCTGTTACATTTCCAATATCCCACAAAGGTGAAATTATTAAAACAAACTAGAAAAACATCATACAACCTTATGAAAATACTCTACTGAAGATCCTATCACAAGCCGAAGGCCTCTATAAGCGTAAAGCACTCCGTTGCAACATATTAAGAATCTGAATGCAGAACATATGCCAGTGTCAGTACGCAACGTTCATTCATACTTCGGGACTGTAGCACATATCCATCAGGATAATAGTACATATGATACCTTTTCAAAAGTTTCTGTAAAGTAGCCGATATGATAATAAGCGTATTACTAGCGTTGAATGTTCCACTATAACATAACGAAGAACTATTTGAATGCATAAAAACATGCCAATGTCACTATGCAATGTTCATTCAGATATCAGGAATTCACTTACGGATCCATCATCACAGGACATGATATACCTTTTCAAACAATTATGTAAAGTATCCGATATCATAATCAGCCTAAGTGTTCCATTATATCATAGTTAAGAATATGAATGGAGAACACATCAGCGTAAATTAGTGTTCCATCTTAAGATAACTAAGAATCTGAATGCAGAACACATGCCAATGTCACTACGTATCGTGTCATTCAGGAATTCACTCGCACATAATACAAATCCATCAGCACAAGACATATGATACCTTTTCAAAAAGTTCCGTAAAGTATCCTATACGACAATCAGCGTAAAGTAATCCACTTAGCATAACTGATTTCAACTTGAACGCAAAACACATGCCAATGTCGGTAGGGAACGTTATATTCAGGAATTTACTCCTAAATAATAGCGCGACATATTATACCTTTTTAAACAGTTCTGTAAAGTAACTGATATAATAATCAGCGATAAGTGTTCCATTACAACATAAGTACCAAGTAGCCAAAGTCAGTGCGCAACATTCAGGAATCCTCACTTACAAATTCAACAACACAAGATGAAATATAAGACCTTTTCGAACAGTTATGTATAGTACTCCAATATAATAATCAATTACGTCGATGGTGAATGCATGCTAGATCCAACAAATCTCGAGGCTCATCTGCTTTCAAGATCTCCTGAAGTTGCCTTCGTTACTCTAGTTATCATGTATCATGAATACTCATTATTATTACGTTTCTTTCTGACTCGAGTGTAAGAAATATCACTCACCGCTCACATTTTACTCCTGTCCGCCATCGCCGTGAGCGTCGCCATGCCTGATTTGGGCATTCTAGGGAATCTGCAGTCGTGGCTCTATCGTTGGCCAGTTTCTCGCTTTCTTTTTTCATCTCCGTTCAATTTACATCATAAAGTCGTCACCCTACCAGGCTATGGTGGTCGGTCTTTCTAGTAATGTTATTAATGGTAAGTGTCATTTAAGAACATTATAGAAAATTTAGATTTCAAAAGGGCATTATAATAAATAGTGCCTCAGTAAGATAGTGATAGAGATAGAATAACAAGATAACCGAAATTTTTTCTCATTTTTTTAGTTTGCCATAGCAATTTTAGCATCCAACTTAAACAAATTACCTTGTTTAACACCATTTGCTATGCAAATATCATTCTTCATGATGGAACAAACTCCATGCTTGAAGTGAATATCTAAACCATCATCCATTAGTTGTCCAACACTAAGCAAGCTCTTGGTAATTGATGGTACAAAAAGGACATTGTCTAGATCCATCCTTTTGCTAGATCCTAGACTTAATGAGATTGTACCAATACCATCTATCTTACATTCTTGATCATTTGCTAAAAAAACAAATTTACTAGCACCATTGAAAGAGTGTAAGGTTGAGAATGTGTCCTTTTGGAAAGTCATGTGGGAGCTAGCCCCACTATCAATATGAATCCACCAAGTGTCCTTTGAGTTGCTTTTGCTTGTTGGAGTGGACGTAGATGCCATCATCTCCTCATCTCCATCCTCTTCATATGTAAGGTTCCCCTGTTTGTCCCCCTCCTCTTTTGCTCTTAGCCTCTTGTAGCATTCGGATGCATAATGCCCTTTCTTTGCACAAAAGAAGCATTTTTGCTTTGACTTGTCCTTTGAACTTGATGCATCATCCTCTTCTTTGGCCTCCTTGGGATGCTTCTTCTTTCCATTGGTCTTATTTTTGCCCTTGAATGAGAAATTGGCTTTCTCATCTTGATTCTGAGTATATAATCATGTGCTCTCTCCTCACTTCTTTTCATGCTTTGCGAAATCTGATTTCTAAGCATGAGAACCCTTGAAGTGTTACTAGATTCATATATTGATTTTAAAGACTCCCAAGCCTCTTTAGCACTTTTACATGATGACACTTTCCTCAAAAGATCATTGCTCGCATTCATTTTCACACAATGAAGTGCTAGCCTAGATCTCCTTTTGTATCTCACTAATCTCTGTGCACCTAGAGGTTCATCTTCATCCGCAATCAGAAACTCATAAAGGTCTTGGAGCACCAAAAGTGACTCCATCCTAACCTTCCAAATAGCATAGTTTGTAGAATTCAATCTCTCACTAGCTTCTAGAATGTATGCTCCAGCAGATCCCATCTCACTAGTGACTTCTACAAACAAGAAATAGATTTGATTGACTTGAAACTCACAAAGGTCTCACACTTGCAGTGTTTCACTCAAATTCGATTTCTAATCCAACAAATGGACTTATAATCACAGTTCTATCACTCCCTCACAAATCTGGAATGAAGATAAGATAAAGCTGGAATGAAGATAAGATGAAGTGAAAACTACCTTCAAACAAATCTTGCCAAGAAATGGATTTGTCTCTAGAAACTCACTAAGGTCTCTTTCTTGTAGTGTTTCACTCAAATTAGATTTCTAATCCAACAAATGGACTTATAATCTTAGTCCTAGCACTCCCTCACAAAGTTGGAATTAAGATAAGATGATGTGAAATCTACTTACAATCAAATCTTACCAATTTTGGCTATTTTTGGACAAAAAATGACTTAATCTCTTTCTTCTTTCTTGGTGTACTTTCAAGACCTATTTTTAACCTTAATAGGACTTGAACTTAGCTAGATTAATTAGATTCCATGAACAAATTCAAATCTAATCAATGGCAAATGATCTTGGTAGATTATCCTAGGATTTCGACCAAAAATTGCACCAACAGCTCACAAAACTACCAATCGTTTTTTTAATCTGCCAGCGGTAGAAAAGGAGAGGCATTGGTTTGGACAAGTGGGATACAAGCTTGGCAGACATGCTATAACAAGTCCACTAGGTAGAAACACTCATGACTTCTGTTTCTAGACCCGCTTCAAATATTAATGTAGAGGACATCCTAAGGCTGAGATATTTGCCATTTTTTTTACATAACACTAATTTAGTAATTTTGGGACAATCTCAAGTCCCAGTCTTTTTTTTTAATGAGGTCCTATGCTCAAAATTAAGTAGAATGGCACAAACTTGACAAAGACTTATGCTCAACCTTAAGTTCGAGCACATGCTCATTTGCTCATTTGCTCGCTTAAGTTCGATCACACAAGCATGTACTAGAGATGATATAGAGAAATTTTAATTCTTTCCAAAATCAAGAAATTCTCCCAATATTACAAAAATAGTGTTATGGGTAGTAAGATTTTATTCCTATTCTAACAAATTATAACAAATGGAGGTTCATATTCTTTTTTATCAGTGTACTGAGTAATGAGGTCTGTGTATTGATCATAATCACTTTCTTTAGCTAGACTGTGTGGTAATATTCAATTCTACTATAATTTGAATGGCATGAAGATGCTTCTATCTCAAAATTTGTTTGTTGTATATTAGGGGATTGTCAATGATTATCTAGTTCGCCACTCAAAAGCGTAGCCCTATCTCTTTCATGGAAAAGACATACACCTCTTCATCAAAGATGCCTTTATGGCACCGCTCATGAGGCTTACTATCTACTGCACCGAAGCGCCTCTTGAGAAACTGTTGACCTTCTTTGGAAGACTAGTGCTGGATTATTGCTTCTGTCAAAAGCCTGCAAGCTGTGTTGTATGATGCATGCTCCAGTTACCAATTTGTGTTGTGAAATAGTATATCATTCGTAGCTATACATGCATTTTTGCCTTTGAACCGGTCAACAAGCAAACAAAACGACCTAAATGCCAAAAAGTAACTACTAACTAATAACAAGGACTAAAGTCGTTATGAACTTGGCAGCCTATGTTATTAAAGACACTCCATATTTTTGCCTCATGATGTTTTTCATTTAGTCAAGCTCCTTCAGACTTCTCGTGAGTCATAACCACACACCCATTACAATACTGTCAGAAACATAAAACATCTAGGTTGAAAAACCGTAATTGGAAATAATGATTTCAGGAGGCGGCCATGGGCCTAGGTTTGAAACCATTGAGAGGTAAGATTTTCTAGACCAGCATGTGTTAGTATTGACCTTGACCATCTTAGGCCTGTATGATACTCACGAAGGGAACTTTAGTTATATCTTACAAAAGGTGAGCTCATTACTAGTCACTTGGGCAAAATGTTGCAACACCTGGTTACGAACAAGTTGTTAGTTTTGACACTAGACACTAGAACTCAACCTATGTTGATAATTATGAAGTCCATGACTAGCAAAACTTGATGTACAGTAACTAGGCATGTCTATCTATCACAAAGACGAAATTCAAAATAATCGAAGAGAACATCACATGGAAGCAATACATATAATTAACTAATTCAGATTTATTTTTTTACGTGTACAACATTTATTTGATGACCATCATATTCGAACAACAAATTCAAATATCTAAACAAACCACATATTATTTTCACATCAGTAACTAATCAATATGTGTACTATCACATGCACTAATCAGGGTCTTCAACATGTTATATATGAATTTTTTTTTTTTTTTTATACTTGACAATTTAGATTGAAATACAATTATTATTTATCCATCACCACCTCAAAAGAACATATTCAAATATATATAACCATGCAACAAAATCTGACCAGCCATAAATTGAGATTTGCTATTCCATATATTTTTAATTAACGTTTAGTTACATAGGTTATAACTTTTCTTTGGATATAATTGTATTATGTCCTTAACTTCAAATTATATATGGATCCTTACAAAATCACATTCTTGATATTCGATCTAAGCTTAATGTCAATCACATATACTATCTTTACATAAAACAAAAAACATACACAAGCACCCATACTTCATGTAGCATGAAGAACCGCGAACTAAGTTATTGTCATGTTTACTCTCAAGTCGAATGGACATAACACTTAGAGAGTTTATGAGCATAGTGCCTCAAAAGATTCTCATAAATTGGTTATAGAAGAATGATAAGGCATCTGTTTGTGAGCCTAGCAATGAAGTTATTGCTCTACAATATAAGCACTTTAACTTAGACTTCTGTTTTTTTTTTTTATCTTCAAAGGAAGAAGTCTTACCTTGCACTTAATCCAAAGTGTCTTTTTTGAATCCCTTGAGAGAGAGAGAGAGAGAGAGAGAGAGAGAATGTGTGTGTGTGTGTGTGTGTGTGTGTGTGTGTGTGTGTGTGTGTGTGTTTTGTATTATGTATTAGTTTAGGATAATTAAGAGTGATAGATAAATAAATAGTGTTTGATAGAAAATTATAAATATTGTTTATAATAGATTGTTAGAATATTTTAAGATAGTGTATGTATGTGTTTGAGAGGATGTGTATGTGTTTTGAAATTTGCATTGATCTATAATTTAGGTTAATAGACAAATAGATATAGATAGTGTTGGGTAGTAATAGATTGTTAAATCTATAATGTGAGTGTGTGAGAGAGAGAGAAAAAAAAAAGAGAGAAAAAAAAGATGTGTGTGTGTGTGTGTTTAACATTTTGCATTGATTTAAAATTTAAGATTATAGATAAATACATAGTCTATGGTAGTAATAGATTGTTAGATTTATATTTATTATGGACTATGATAGATGAGAGAGAGAGAGAGAGAGAGAGAGAGAGAGAGAGAGAGAGAGAGAGAGAGAGAGAGAGAGAGAGAGAGAGAGAGAGAGAGAGAGAGAGAGAGAGAGAGAGAGCTATTTCTATAGCCTGATAGGCTTCCCACAGAACCTGATCCTACTAGCTGATAGGATAATTGTTTTCTTGTTTTGTAATTTAGCAAGAGAGAGAGAGAGAGAGAGAGAGAGAGAGAGAGAGAGAGAGAGAGAGAGAGAGAGAGAGAGAGAGAGAGAGAGAGAGAGAGAGAGAGAGAGAGAGAGAGAATGTGTGTGTGTGTGTGTTTTGTATTATGCATTAGTTTAGGGTATCTAAGAGTGATAGATAAATAAATAGTGCTTGATATAATTGTATGTTTGAAACTGCTTATAATAATGGTTCTATTGTGTAATATAGTGTATTTTTTTAATTGCTTGTGCATGTGACAAAAATATTCAAAAAAGAGAGAGCAAGCGTTTAAAGAGCGAGCAATTGCACGTTTGCACTTAAGCTTCGAGAGTTTACCGATGAGTTTGTGTTGTTTCAATTTGTTTTATTATTAGAATACGTTATCTAACATAGTAAGAAATTAAATGTAATTCATAATTTTCATTTTGTTCAAAGCCATATCGTATTTTATCTCATACACTAGCAATTGATTAATATGCAAAGGTGAAATGTAGATAGTTAAAATCCCCAATCCTAGGAAAGTGTGTAGCCTTTACTTTTCTCCCGTTAAAGGCGAGGTTCTAATCTTTCCAACTTGCATGGAAAAACCTACACGGCGCAGGGAGAGAATATGTGGTGACATTCTGAAATAGGACATAACCACAAGGTTCGGGTATTATAATTATCACATTCAACTCTATCTATAAAAGTATACATAAAAGTATTGCGATGAATATAAAAAAAGAAATGATAGATAATCATAGATCATTCTCATCATTTACATCATTTTCGTCATCACACAACATAATCATTAGAATCAAGTTGATTACTCTTTTTTTCAATTGTGTTTGCCTCTTCAATTTTTTTCATTCTTTGTTTTCTCATGTCTATCAAAACTTGACGTTGATTGTAACTAAACACGGATGGATCAACTCCGTGGAATGGTATTCGATGTATAGGCTACACACATGAAACAAATTTCATAAGTGACATATAGATTGACGAAGATTATAATAAAAAACAATCATATGAAATTAACAAACCTCAACGTCTTCCAAATTCCATGGTTGACCTTCTTCTTTTCGTCCAAACTTCCACAAATG
Organism: Diphasiastrum complanatum; assembly: GCA_029204225.1. NCBI lineage: Eukaryota > Viridiplantae > Streptophyta > Lycopodiopsida > Lycopodiales > Lycopodiaceae > Diphasiastrum > Diphasiastrum complanatum. The sequence continues at coordinate 28,507,451 of CM055106.1, forward strand.
ATTTTCAACAATGCGTCTTTCACGCATCTTTTGTCCATCACACTTGTGGATTGAAAATACTGTTGCATCATATTTTATTTTGAAAATAATTTCTCTACAAGAAACAAAAATCAAGTACATGTCACTTTAGCACAATATTTTCACTTATAATAACAAAGTTTTTATGAACAAGAAAACATGCATGTTTATTACTTACCCTGTTAACTTGAGTAGTGTCTTCATAGCTAGACTGATCTGAATGTAGTTCATCTCATTGTGATAAACTGCATATATGCACATGTAGAAACACAAATAACATAAAATTATTGTATGATTCTAATGTTTTAATTTTTAGATAGTACTATTCTTATACATTGTCGCTTATATGATTCTTTTGCATCTTGGTGCAGGCTCAAGCTCTACATGCATATCTCTCTTCTTTTGTTAAGACACGGGTTATTGGTACCCTTCGTGACGAATTCCGACAAGAAGAGGAATTCGAGGAGAAGGAAATTCATAAGCATATGAGCTTATGGATTAGGCATCATCATGATATGGAACGACGAGCTTATAAGGACGGGCAATCCAAGCCCTCCTGGTGTTCAAGAAATGATTGGAACCGTGTAAAAGCGAATGAACAAACACCAGATAAATACAAGATTCAAAAAGATGTTGTGACCGCTAGGATGCACGGGATAGGCAATTCTAGGTTGGGCTCGAGCGGAAAGGCGGAATTGCAAGCAAGCATGGTAAGTGAACTTACACTACTCTTATAGTTTATCTTTGATTTCATATGCTTTTATTTTTTAATATGCATTATGACTAGCTGCTTCAACGTAGCCCTAAATTAATTTCAACTTAAATTGAATGCATGGATAGTTGGCGGACTATGGACGTCTGCCAACTAAGGAGGAATATGAATATGCCTATAGGGAATCGTACAACGTATTAGTCGACAAACTAAAGAGCGAGGCCCTCCAAATGTAAGTACTGGTTTTTGAATTCATATTAATGTGGTTTGTATTTTGACGTCAATTTTATTTAATTTAATACAATCAAGCATTGAATATTAACGTAGTTTGTTTTCTTGTGTTCATGCAGACTAGATGTCACGACGACGACGGTAGATTAGGTTTCTAAATTTTAGTTGATGTTAGATCTAGAAAGACTTGTGCGACATTAAAGCACCAATTTTGTAATACATTGATTCATATTATGAAAATATTATTATTGCAAATGATCGTGCTATTGCTTTTATATGTGCAATGTGCTTTTTTCAAAAATTGCAATGTCAAATTTAGAGATGTGGATTGACATAATAACCAACTAAGAAATTAAAACCATGTGCAATGTCGGATTTCAAAACAACAATCAATATCATATATAGAATTCTAAATGAAATTTATGATGTGCACAAGGCAATGCAATAAAGTATTGTCATTCATAATGGACATGAAGTAATGCAATAAAATATAAAATGAAAAGTAATTTAAGAATGAAAAGTACCTCATGCTTAGTTGGTTGTTTGATCCAAATGTTGAATGCAACTCAAAAACATTATTTTAAAAACAATTCATGAACATCGCTTCTCCAAGAACTCAACTCCAATACGCTTGAGCGTCCATAGTCGCCAAGACACCAACTTATCAGAGGCAGACTTAGTAGATGCTTTCAAGCATTGATTCTTCCTTCTTAGACTAATTGTTAGTATAAGCTCATAGTTGTTACAGTTCGTAGTTAGCTTTGTGAGCACGTGGTTTCACCCGTTATTGATTTGTGTTCACCAACATCATCTGACTTGTATTTCTATACATTCCATCTCAATAAATTATTGTTTGGCTTTGCGTTTAGATTTTGTCAATGTTGCATGCCCTACATTTTTGATCTGATCCTCTAATTGATTTGCTTGATTGTCTGCTCTTCTACTTTCACAATCAAACTCTGTTTTGTGTTCGCCTATTGTAGTAGTAGTGCACGCACCGAGGGAATTAGTCGACCACTTCCTTCGTGCAGTAGTAGGATTGTTCCAATCCGATTGCTCGACCCGTCCGAGTCCACGGACCATTTTTTCAACACTTGTACTTTTTGTGGTTTCTCCTCCAAACCTACAACATTGTCCATAAGAGCATTCATTTCTAGAAAGGACTCCATGTAGGTGATTTCAAATACTATTGGGCTGAATCTAAGATGCTAAAAATCAAAATTGAACACTTTCAAATTTGAAAAATAGTGGACATAGAACAACAATCTTAAAGAAAGAGAAAGCTAAAATTGAGAGAGCAGATTCAAAGCTTGTATTGCACAAACAAATCCCTCATTATTCTCCTAATGTGGAGAGATATAAATAGATGGAACATGGTAGATGTAAAGGCTTAAGAATGGAGAGCCAAACCATCAAGTCATTGCAACATGGCAACATCAAGTGGCTTCATGTTGGAAGGCAACGATAGGCTTACCTCAACAAATTATTCTACTTGGAAGGTGAAAATGGAGACTCCCTTGAGATGAATGATTTGAAGGATATTGTTGTAGGTGTGGAAGAAAGAACTTTGGCACCTCAAGAACAATTGAGGTATGACAAGAGAGCAAAGAATGCTTTACATGTGATCAAGATGAATGTTACAAATGACCTTCTCAAGGAAGTTGGTAAGTGTACTTCATCAAGTGAGGCTTGGGAAGCTTTGAAGAAGCTTTATGAATCCAAGTCTACATCAAGGGTACTAACCCTTAGAAGGCAAATCTTTCAAAGTTTGCAAAAGAAGGATGAAAGTGCTCATGCTTTTGTTTTGAGGGTTAAAGCATTCAATGATGAGTTAGCATGTATTGATGAAAGCATTGAGGAAGTAGAACTTGTTCAAGTTGTTTTTAATGGCTTGTTGGATGATCATGCTAATCTTGTTCAAAGTTTTGCTATTCAAAAGTCTTTGCCAAGTATTGTGGATTTGCAAGAGATCTTGGTAAATGAGGAGTAGAGGCTTCTATCAAGAGGAGGTGCATCTTCTACATCTCAAGTTGGAGAGAAGGAAGCTATGTTGATAAAGGCATGTTCAAGGGAAAAGACAAAGGCAAGTGGTCTAAAGGGCAAGATCAAGGTGAGGCTTTTACTTACAGATCTAACCTAGAATGTTTCTATTGTGGAGTCAAAGGACATTTTGCTAGTGAGTGCTTCAAGAAAAAGAGATATCAAGATGAGAAGCAAGACAATTTCACTTTTGATGAGGATGGTGTTGACAAGCAAAATTCAAGTGATTCTTTTTTTATGTCTTTTTGTTTGCTAACCAATGATGTAGATAATGATCTTTGGTGGATTAATAGTGGAGCAAGCTTTCATATGACATGTCACAAAGAGTGATTTATTTCTTTGGTGCCTTATGAAAAAGAGAAGAAGGTCATCAACATGGCCAATGATGGTAAAGTTGTCAAGGGCATTGGTACTATTCCTATTTTTCTATCATCTACAAATAGGAATGTAAGCTTGAAGAATGTTTTCTTCATACCTTACATTACTAAGAATGTGCCTAGTGTGTGTCAAAGACATAGGGCTCAAAGTGGAATTTGTTGGTGGTTCTTGTTTGATCAAAAGGAATGGAGTCTTGATTGCTCAAGGCAAGAGACAAGGTGATCTCTACAAACTTGAAGGATTTGTTGGTTCTAACCATGGTGGTTTGAAGGAAAAGAAACAAGTTAGAAAGCTTTGTTCAATGTCAAAGTCACAAAGGTTGTCTTATTCTAGATCTAGGTCAAGATTTAAGATGTCTTTTCATTTAGTACATTTGGATGTGCATTGTATAAGTTCTTTGAGTAATGGAGGAGCAAAGATATTTGTGACTTGCATTGATGACTTTAGTAGATATTGTTGGACCTATCTTCTAAAGAGTGAAGATTTCATATTTGATGTCTATCTCAAGTTCAAGAATGTTGTGGAGAGTCAATTCAGCATGAAGATCAAGTGCTTAAAGTTGGCAAATGAAGACCTATCACCAAAGTTGAAAGAGATTTGTGTGGCACATGGAATCGAGAGGGAGCTTTCAAACTCAAAGGTTTTACATAGTGTGGAAGAGAGTGTAGGAAAAATGGTAATAATTCTTTCTCAGAGAACACGATGAAAGTTTGAGTAAATCAAACTAATATCAATGTCTTCAATTGGGTCTGTTTCTGATCTATGTACTAATAGAACAGTTTTTGCCTTGATTGAATATGTGTGCAGAATTAAAATGCGAAATTAAGAGACAACTTAAGACAATTTTAGACAAACAGAAACAATTCAAAAACGAATTTATAATTCTGAATCAGAATCAGTATACATCTCTTGATGTCTTATCTCAATGTTGTGTCTCTAATTGAGTGACTCTAAGAGTCTCTTGAGTTGGAGAGAGTGTGTTACAGCGAGTAGTGCACATGTACTTATATTGCTACAAGATAGGTCTTTTGGCCTTTTAATTACAGGCCTTTTGGTCTTTTAATTCTGTAACAGTAGATCTAACCGTTTATGACGGTTGATATTGAAATAAACGCTCTGTTTCTAGGCTCAAATAATTTATGTTCGCGACAATCTATCTCTTTTTCACAGCTTTGTGTTAAGCAAATTGTTCATGACACTTGTCTCTTCGCGACATCTTCGTGTTTCGCGAATTGTTCGTGACAGTTGACAATTTTGAGCTTGAAGAAGAATCCAGAATATTTCGCAAATTGTTCGTGACAGACAACAATCTCATGACAGGTGACGTTTGAACAAGAAACAAAATATTTCGTGACAAGATACTGTTCGTGAATCTTTCGAGCTTCAACAAGAAACTATTTCGCGAATCTTTCGAGTTTCAAAAAAGATAAATTTCACAAATCTTTTGAGGTTGATCACAAATAGAAATGTTTCGAGTTCAAGTTTGTTTCTCATCCTTTGTCAAGTAAACTGTGCACTTTGTTAGTAGAATCAAGATCTGTCTGATCAGGTGTTCTACAACTCCCTCTCAAAGTGGGAAGTTGGATTAACCCCAATCTTCTTCGCTACAAAGCTTTACTGAGTGGCTTTGTAAAGATATCAGCTGTCATTTCCTCTATAGGTATGAAGACTATCTTCAGTATCTTCTTCTCGACTAAGTCCCGAATAACATAATACTTGATAGCTATGTGCTTTGTTTTCAAATGAAATGCAAGATCTTTTGTAAGATGAATTGTTGAAGTGTTATCCATTGACAAGACATAAGGTTCTAAAATAGAATCATCAAATCCTTCCAACATCTGTTTGATCTAGATCTGCTCGTTTGCCATCTTCGCTGCTGCTACATATTCAGCCTCACAAGAAGATTGAGCTATCGTTGTTTGTTTTTTTCTTATCCAGAGTATGGTTGCGCCAGATGCTAGAGTACAATCTCCTGAAATACTTTTGTTATCATCCTTCATGGATACCTAGCTTGCATCACTATATGATTCGATCCAAAATCCAGCTTCCTTCGAATAACACAGTCCATAGTCTTTTGTTTATTGGAGATATTGTAGTACTCTCTTTGCTAACTTTCAATGCAACGATCCTGGGTTCTGATTATATTGGCTCAGCCTATATACTGCAAATGCTATATCAGGTCTGGTGTTGTCTTCTAGATACAATAATAATCCAATCAGCCTGCGATAGGGTGTATTGGCCATTCGCTTCTATTCTTCGAGAGTCTGCGGACAATCTGCCTTGCTCAGTATTGTTTCAAGTATCATGGGAGTATGCACACCTTTGCATTCGAGCATGTTGAAGTCTTTAATGATCTTCCAAGTGTACTTTTGTTGGTGAAGATACAACTTACTACCTTCAAAGTCTCTCTTGATCTACAAGCCTAGATAGATTTTTGCTTCTCCTAGGTCAGCGATCTCAAATATTCCAAAAATGTCTCTTTTGACATCTGAAATTAACTTATCTTTTCTTGAGAAGATAAGTGTGTCGTCAACATAAACAGCTAGAATGATTATTTCATTTTCTTGGCTTACAAAATCAAGTGGTTGGTCCATGAATAAGTCTTCTTCCAAATTTGCATGTTAGTGAGAAAGTATTAGTGTAGTCAATTCCATATTTCTATGAAAATCCTTTAGCAACCAACCTTGCTTTGTATCTGATGTTTTCTCCATCAAGACCTGTTTTGATCTTGTAGATCCACTTGCATTTGATTGATTTTCTGCCATCGGGTATAGGTGCAAGTGTCCATACATTGTTCTTATTCATGGATGACATTTCATCCTCCATTGCTTGAATCCAGTGATCTTTATTTGGTCCATAAATAGCTTTCTCGAATGTTTGAGATTCGTCTGAGAAACCACAAAATTCGATGGCTACATTTGTTGAAACATCCTGACCAAACCTTTCTGGTGGTTTTCGTTGTCTATCAGATCTTCTCACAGGTGGTTTCGAGTTCGTTTCTACAGTTTCGGGTACGACCTTTTCTGCTAAAATTCGAACTGGTGATTCAAGTCTATCAGGTACTCAATCTTGAACTCCCTCTGAATTTGGTAATTCTCGTTCATCATCTGCTTGTTTTACTTTTGTTGTCGTTGGTAGCTCATAATAGTTTTTGAGAATTTCATAGCTGACTAAATCATTGTCTGCTATGTATTTCGACTCATCGAATTTAACATCTCGAACAATTTTTATTTTGCTAGTTTCGGGTACATAGACTCGATAATATGACGAATGTAACTCGAATCCTACCAGAAAACCTTGTTTTGTCTTTTCATCGAGTTTCTATCTCAATTTGTCTGGTATGTGCATATAAACTTCACATCCGAATGTCCGAACATGTGCTAGATTTGGCTTCGACTTCCACCATATCTCATGAGGAGTTTTATCTGATATTCGAGATTTCAAAATTCGATTTTGAAGATAATTCAATGTAGCCATTGCTTCTGCCCACAACTATTTTGGTGCTTTGGCATGAGCCATCATACACCTAGCAGCTTCCATAAGTGTACGATTTCTTCGTTCAGCTATTCCATTGTGCTGAGGTGTGTAAGATGCAGTCTTCGTATGCATAATACCTCGATCAGTACAGTAAGCCTTGAATTCGTTTAAAATGTACTCACCTCCACGATCTGTGCAAATCTGCTTCAACTTATTGCATGTCTGCTTCTCAGCCCAATTTGTATACTCAACGAATTTTTCGAAAGCTTCAGATTTTGTACCAATAAAATATACTACAATGAACTTGCTCAATTCATCAATAAATGTAATGAAGTACTTTGCATCACCTAAAGACAATACTCTGAATGGTAACTTTATTGAGAGAGCTAAGCCAAATGCATATGGCTGGAGAGAACATAATACAAGACTCGCAATCAAAGAAAAGATCATAATTTTCGTGTTTTCTTTTGCCATCCCGTTGGCCAACAATCTAGGAGTGAGTTGGCAACCATAAAAGAGAAATGACTAATTATCAGTCCATTAGGGCTGATTGTTGACGATCAGCCTTGATGGGCTAATCTATCAACTAGTTGATTAGGGCTGCCAAAAAAACCAGTAAATTGGTGGTTAAACATCATGGTACATGGCCAAACACATTCATATGATTTTCATGTGTTATAAAAAATTCAATACTGAAATTTATAAGACATGCTAGAGTATGAACATAACAATTCTTTGGAATATCAACGTGCAAAATATTTTTTGCATCTTCTTGCTGCAAATGTTTTTTGCTAGCCTGATGGCTGGCCAGCGGGTTGGCAACCCTAATCAGTGAGCTAATGGATCAGTCTATTAGGGCTGAGCATCGACGATCAGCCCTAATGGGCTTATCTTTAGTCACTTTTTCTTATCACTGACAAATATTTTTTGATTCTTCTTGCTGCAAAAAATTTTGCCAACCTGCAAGCTGGCCAACTGGCTGGCAGCCCTAATCAATGAGCTAATAGATCAATTTATTAGGGCTGAATTGTTGTCCACTTGGCTCATAGCAACACATCTTCTGTGATGTTGTTATTGGCATAAAGAAACAAAGACAATGTTCATTTCATCTGCATTGCTTTGTGACAGCAAAATCTTTTTGTCAGCCAGCCAGCGGACTGGCAACAAAAAAAAATGTAAAGGGCTGCCCTTCTGCGCTAATTCAACTGCGAGCCAGCGGGCTGGCAAAAAACAATTGCAGCAAAAAATGGGCTTTTTTGTTGCAAATTTTTTTTGCTAGCTCGTTGGCTGGCCAGAGGGCTAGCAAATGGATTAGTTGGGCTGATTTTTGTTGCCACCCCGCTGGCCAGCTAGCGGGCTAGAAAAAAAAAATTGCAACAAAAAAAGCCCACCGTTGGAAATTTTTTTGCCAGTGAGCTGGCAGTTGAATCAGCCCAACAGGACTGTCGAGCAAATGCTCTGGTAACATTGAATCTCGATTGAAGCTATTGAGTAAAATGGACCCTCAGAATAACATTTGTATATTGAGGATTAATATTCATGTTGGCACTTTGAGCTCTTTTGGCTATATGTGGATCCCTAAGAAAACATGTGTAGCTCTTTCAGTTAATGTTCCAACTAATAGCCTTAGCTTTGACTTTTCTTTGTGAGTGTACAAACACCAACAATGTGCCAAAGCTTCCAACATTGATGAGTGATGGGTAAAAAAAAAGATTTGATTTTGCCACTCTACATTGAGAACATGAAATAATAGAATAATTGTGGACTTTGCGTTATTGGCCCTTTTTTTGCTAATAAGAAACTAGGTAGTAGTTTCATAATGGCATAGAATTTTATTCATGAGTCATGAAGGCAAAAAAGCGGTTTTAGGCTTATTAAAATGAAAAAGTCTATATAGGTGATCTTTGGTTTTAGGGATTGAGAGTGATAAAATCAACAACAGTTTACATGCAATCAAGACTAGGAAAGGAAGGTTAGGGATTGTCATTGTGTGAAGTGAAGATCGAGGTGAGAGCATCAAAGTCATTAAAATCGAAGCTGTCTAGGCATGGTGAAAGTGTTGGAGAAAGAGGGTGTGTCGTGTGTGAGAAACGAAAATAGCTCGAAAAGAAAACGAACATGAAAAGGGAGCAAACTCAAAACTCGAACAAGAAACGAACTCGAACAAAAAGTGTTCGTGCGCAGTGGAATGAGCTATATTACTCTTTCCCTAAGCATGACTACGCCTATCAGAAACGAACAGAACATTAGTGATAGAAATCATGGTCGTTCTGATTACGTAGCCAAACATTAATAAAACACCAGAAGAATAATTTGTCGCGAACAGCTAGACAAATTATTAGTCGCGAATGATTTGCAAAGAGCTAGACTGAGCTCGACTGATAATCAGTCGTGAATGATTCCGGAAAGGCATGACTAAATATTAGTTGTCAACAGCTAGACTAATAATAACTCGCTAAAATAGATTACCAAATTGAGCAACAAGAAAGTCAGACAGAATGCAAATAAGCATAGCAATGTCAACACAAATCTGAACGCAGAACAAAAGAGTTGTTATCAGATTAATTATAGCAAAATATACATGTCAATAATGCGGTAGAGCACAAGACAATAGCAGACGAAACCGCGTGCTCTACAAAGCTAATTCAATCTGTAAAGAAATGAACCTATTACTGACATTAAAGAATCAATGCGCAAGGCATCTACTTCGTCTATCTCTGATAAGCTTCTGATGCTATATTTTACACACACTTGTTCTTAGTTTCTCTCAATCTCTTAAATCAGCTGAATACGCAAGTGGTATTCAATATATATACACAATGTTACAAGTGTGCAGATGAAAAAAGTACAAAGTGGATGTGTTGTTGTAGGAGATCGTGGGTGGCTGCAGTCGTTGTCAAGTCTAGACAGTCTTGACAGACAGGTAACTCGACTTTATCACGAGGATAGTCGAGATCAAGAACAATAGACTGTCTGGATATTTGTTGTACAACAGCATGATTCAAGTGACCAAGTCTATAATGCCAAAGTAAACTTTTATTTGCATGAATAGAATACTGAGCGCCTGACTAGAGGCAGAAAAGCAATGATTTAATTTATACAAGTATCCATGCTGAAGAAACAAAACGTTTCTATTTACAAAGCTTTGCTAGCTTTCAGCCCTTTGCTTGATGAAGATGTTTGCGAACACAAAAGTCAAGAGACACAAAGCACGAAAGTTTCACGAACACCTGACAAAAAGACACAAACACGAAAGATTCGCGAACGAGAATATTTTGCGGTCCAACATGAGAAAGTCAGAAGATGAAAACAAAACCAACGACGCGACACGAAAAATGTCGCGAAACCTTTTTCTGCCCTCACGCTCTAAAGAGTACCAGCAAAGATCTTACAAGTACCCAAAAGTACAAATGTCTGATCTGATGGCATGACGTCAGCAAATACACTCTAGGTCGTGGCTAATCTGCCACTCTTGTAATTTCCTGATTAGTTGTAGATGCTTAATCACTCTAATCTTAAAGTTACATAGAACGACTATATACTTGTTGGATGATACTTGACAAATATACAAAACATACACAGAAATGTATGAAATAGTTTGATGCTAGTAAGCAATCAAAATGAAATACAGACAAGAAATCCGCCTGCGTGCAAGATGACTTCTGTGATCAAGATCCATAGAGATCCACAAGTCTGCTAGTAAGTGAGACATCCACTCGTGAGAGAACTGTATTTTCTCTCACGCCAATGCACTGCGTGGATATACATGTAGTGCTTGAAGAGTCAAAGAAAAATCATTAGATGATCTTGTAGCCATTGTGCACATGTCAATTTATGATGTATGATCTTGAACGCAAATGTGTCTGTTGTTATTTGTGTGTCTTATTCTTCCATTCATTTCAATTTCGCACATTGGTTGAATTTGTTGAATGCTGCATTAATTTATAAATGTAGATCAGCAGTACCTGACTACATTCTAGAGGACTGTAGGGTGATTCAACTGGCAGTGTCCAGCGACCACATTTGAGCTCCATCCGAATCGCGGTTGCTTTACCTTCGCAAAATTTTTGCGTCCGCGAATTTGCTCATCAGTGGTATCAAAGCCTACCTACTTATTGTCATAATCTAACATAGCCAAGAAGCTATTAGATCCAGGAGGCCAAGCATTCAAACAAACAACCATCAACAAGGAATCAAACTTCAGAAGCAGTGGCTTCAATCAGCAGCATGCAGAGCAAGATCTGCACAAATCTTGATTCTTCAGGATCTAACTTTCTAGCCTGGAAAGTTAAGACATCACTGATACTCAAAAGGCAAAGGTTTATTCCCCTGGGTGGATGGCACAGAAGAGATGCCTATGACATCAGGCAAGGAGCTACGCAAATGGAAGGAGAAAAATGACAAGGCAGTAGCCTTGTTGTCTTCATCCATCGAAGATAGTCTGACACTTGACCTGGCTACACTCTCTAAAGCTAAAGAGATGTGGGATGCATTGCTCACAAGATTTCAGCTGAAATCAAGAAGTCAAATCATGATGCTGGAAGATCAGTTGACGAATCTACAGTGGGATGGAAAAGACCTTACTTTTTTCGTAAGAAAGATGAAGGATCTATTTTTATCACTACACAACTCTGGAGCAGAGAACGTTGTGTCGGTTGAGAAGCAGCTCACATACCTGTTGAGAGCCAATCATGTCTGATTTCAGAAGTGCAGATCCTTCAAGATTCATAGTTCTTGGAGATAGATCTAAGCATCAAGTGAACGGTATTGGTTCACTATGCAGGCTCAACACCAATGGCAGAGACAGACGGCTCGAAGACATTCTGTTCATGCCTACACTGTAGCAAGACTTGATTTTTGTAGCAAGAATAGCATATGCAGGGATGCGTGTGACGTTTTTTGACGAGGCATGCAACGTGATTGATGCTAGGACCAGTACTCTGATCGCTCAAAATAGAAGAAAAGAAAATCTATATCATCTGAATGTATGCCTACCTGCAGATCAGGTGTCAGCAAGGAGCAGACCATCGTAGCCTAGTCATCCTACGAAGGAGAGTACATTGCAGTAGCAAAGATGGCGAATGAAATAATCTGGCTACGGCAGTTCCTGGAAGGAATGAGCCTCTGGTCTTGCAGATGGATAACACCTTTGCAATACATCTAACGAAAGATCCTGTGTTCTATTCTATAACGAAACATATTTCGATCAAGTACCACTTGGTCAGAGATCTGATTGAAAAAAAGATGTTGTAGACCACCTTCATCGGCAGAAAGACATGGTTGCTGACATCTTCACCAAAGCCCTGGACAAAGGACTCTTTGAGAGACAATGGAGTAGTCTCGAGATCGTAAAGCTATCATGCTTTGAGAGGGAGCTGAAGAAACAAAACGTTTCTATTTACAAAGCTTTGCTAGTTTCAGCTCTCTTCCTGAAGAAGATGTTCGCAAACACGAAAGTCAAGAGACACGAAGCACGAAAGTTTTGCGAACATCTGACAAAAAGACACAAACACAAAAGATTCGCGAACGAGAATCTTTTGCGGTCTAGCACGAGAAAGTCAGACGACGGAAACGAAACCAACGACGCCCCCCAAAAAAATATTGCAAAATCTTTTTCTACTCTCACGCTCCAAAGAGTACCAACAAAGATCATACAATTATCTAGAAGTACAGATGTCTGATCTGATGGCATGACGTCAGCAGATACACTCTAGGTCTTGGCTAATCTGCCACTCTTGTAATTTCTTGATTAGCTGTAGATCTTAAAGTTACATAGAACGACTATATACTTGTTGGATGACACTTGACAAATATACAGAACATACACAGAGATGTATGAAATAGTCTGATGCTAGTAAGCAATGAAGACAAAATACAAACAAGAAGTCCGCCTGCGTGCAAGATGAGTTCTGTGATCAGGATCCATAGAGATCCACAAGTCCGCTAGTAAGCGAGACATTTACTCGTGAGAGAATTGTATTTTCTCTCACGCCAACGCACTACGTGAATCTACATGCAGTGCTTGAAGAGTCAAATAAAAGTCAATAGATGATCTTGTAGCCGTTGTGCACATGTCAATTTATGATGTAAGATCTTGAACACAAATGTGTCTGCTGTTATTCGTGTGTCTGATTCTTCCATTCATTTCAATTTCGCACATTGGTTGAATTTGTTGAATGCTACATTAATTTATAAACGTAGATCAGTAGTGCTTGACTACATTCTGGAGGATTGTAGGGGTAATTCAGCTGGTAGTGTCCAGCGACCACATTTGAACTCCATCCGAATCGCGTTGAATCATGGTTGCTTCGCTTTCGCAAAACTTTCAGGTCTGCGAACTCATCACATGCCTCTTTCCGAGTTCTAGGATTTTGCATGTCCTATCAACTACTTTGCACTGATCACATTTGAATTCTACTCTATGTCCTAGATCTGTGATTCTGCTTATAGAGAGCAAATTCGTAGACAAATTTGGTACATACAGGACTTTAGAAAGTAGCTTAGATTGATCATTTGCAAAGCTTAATCTTACAGTACCTTCACCTTTAATAGCTTGTGTGCTATTGTCAACAAGGTGAACATATTTCTTGGTACTGTAAGGTGTATAGGACTTGAAACAGCCAATGAGGCTGGTCATGTGCTGAGTGGCTCCAAAATCCATGAACCAAGAACTGTCGTCGGATGCTCCTTGATGGCTGGTCATGAAGGCATCATGATCCGCTTCTTGAATAGGTTGTGGAGCTTCTGCAGCTATATTTGCCACTTGATTCGACTGCCCCTTGCTGTTGTTCTTTGCTTGTAGTATCCCACAGTCTTGAATTTCGTGGTTGTTTCGCTTGTAGTACCTGCAGAACAGCTTCTTCTTCGTCTGTGGATTCGATTGTTCTTTGTGTTATGCTGGTTTCTGGTCTGGCTTTGATTGCTTCGGGCCTTTCTTCTTCTTCTGCTTAGTCATGCTCTTGTTGGTGTATAAAGCGCGAGAATCAATTGAGGAACGTGAGGCTTCGTTTCTCCACGTGTCTTCCTGCAACAACATAGTAATGACTCTTGAAAGAGTCAGTTTTGGATGTGTCGTGATGATCATCACCCAGTTGTCGTATGAGCTTGGCAAGCTTGTAAGCAGTTGCATCATTGCGTCTTGATCGTCTATGACAGATCCAACAGTGGCCATTTGCCTTAGCAGGTTCTTGATTTGATTGATGTGATTCTACAGGGAATCACCATTCGCCATCTTGAGGGAGTAAAATTTCTTCCTAAGATGTAGCTTGGAAGCTATATCTCGCACTTCGTATAGTGTGCTCAAGATGTCCCAAACTTATTTCGATGTCTGAGCCTTAGATACATAGCCGATCTGGGTATTCGTAATGTTGATGATGATCAGCGCGAAAGCTTTTCCATCCTTCAGCTTCCATCTGTCGATTGCTACATCGTCTACTTCGGGTTTCCCTTTTGCACCTGTAACAACATCATACAATTCTTTAGCCATGAGTATAGTTTTCATCTTAAATTTCCACAGATGGTAATTGGCTCCATCAAGCTTGTCCATGATGGGACTGGCTTTCCCTTGGAAATCCATGTGGAAGATTAGTCTAAGTGATAGGAAAAACTATCATTGACTTAAGTATGAAAATCTGGTACTGAATTACAGAACAAGAAGACAATTACTCTATCGGCTAGTAGAGTCTTGTACTGTGGAAGCTTATTAGGCTACAAAAATAGCTTTGATACCATGTTGGAGAAAGAGGGTGTGTCGTGTGTGAGAAACGAAAATAGCTTGAAAAGAAAACGAACATGAAAAGGGAACGAACTCGAAACTCGAACAGAAAGTGTTCGTGCACAGTGTAATGAGCTATATTACTCTTTCCCTAAGCATGACTACGCCTATCAGAAACAAACAGAACATTTAGTGATAGAAATCATGGTCGTTCTAATTACGTAGCCAAACATTAATAAAACACCAGAAGAATAATTTGTCGAGAACAGCTAGACAAATTATAAGTCGCGAATGATTTGCGAAGAGCTAGACTGAGCTCGACTGATAATCAATCGCGAATGAGTTGCGAAAGGCAAGACTAAATATTAGTCATCAACAGCTAGACTAATAATAACTCGCTGAAACAGATTACTAGATTGAGCAACAAGAAAGTCAGATAGAATGAAAATAGGCATAGCAATATCAACACAAATCTGAACGCAAAACAAAAGAGTTGTTATCAGATTAAGTATAGCAAAATATGCATGTCAATAATGCGGTAGAGCACAAGACAATAGCAGACGAAACCGCGTGCTCTACAAAGCTAATTCAATCTGTGAAGAAATGAACCTATTACTTACAATAAAGAATCAATGCACAAGGCATCTACTTCGTCTATTTCTGATAAGCTTATGATGCTATATTTTACACACACTTGTTCTTGGTTTCTCTCAATCTCTTAAATCAACTGAATACGCAAGTGGTATTCAATATATATACACAATATTACAGGTGTGCAGATGAAGAAAGTACAAAGTGGATGTGTTGTCTGTAGGAGATCGTGGGTGGCTGCAGTCGTTGTCAAGTCTGTTAGCGCAGTTGCATGGGGTGAGCGTGAAAAGGATGCGACGTTAGCCTTTGTTGAAATGAACGTTGGTGAAGATGTGAAAAAATGCGTCACTCTGACGAAATGCCTTAGGATTTGGTTTACAGGGTGCCTTTGCTTTTCCTAGGGCACCTTTGGCATTTTGTAAGGCAGTGTCGCCTTTTTCGCCTGTCACAAAACACATGTAAAAACACAGTGTCGCGGTTTTTGCCTTTTCTTCGCCTGTGAGAATCTACATATAAATATGCAGATTGTGCGACAACGTGAGTAAAAAATGCAGCATGAATGGAGGCAGATTAAAATGGGATTTAGGAGAGTAGAGGAGATAAATCCAATAGAAAGGGTGATCTTTGCTTTGTGGTTTTTCTATATAGTAGAACAAGAAGGTGGTGAGGAGATCCCCTTGGCTACCCAGTCGAATTTGCAACTATTTATGATTATCAATCTTTTGTAAGCTTTCTTGGATTTGAATATCCAAGTGAAAAATTAAGGGTTCTTGGGGGTGTCTAGCAAATTATACCATTGTGGACTAGGTAATTTTAAGAAAGATTTCAAGGGAGCTGAAAGAGATCTTGGCTTTTTGAATAACTTTTTTAAAGATTTCTCAAGAGTATGTAATGTTGAGAGTGACAAAAGAATTTTTTTAGAAAATTATCTTAGAAAGAAAGAATGCTTCATAATGTATACATTGTTTCATTGCTCTAGGAATATGAAAATAAAAACACTTAATAAAATCAAGGCTGCCAAAATATGATGAGTTTTCAAAAAATCAACTTTTGAACAAATATCCTAGCTTGAGCATCTGAGGAAAGAGGTAGCAAGAAGTCCATAGTTTGAGTAGTTTGGACATTAGATGGAGTGATATTGGCAATCCCAAATTGCATGGGACTTCCACAATCATATTTAAATCCAATCTCTTCTATCCAAAACAAGGGTCAACATATTCATGAAGTTTATTGTTTATGGTTGATATTGAGGAATGAAGACAAAGGCGTTGAATGTGAGAGGAAATTTGGCATTTTTTAATTGATGTCATGGCATGCTTATCACTAATTAATAGGAAGATGTAGTATAAAGATATCATTTTTCAAAGAGAGCACAAAGTACAGTCTATAAATAGTAGTTTTTTAGGGGTATCTAACAATAAAGAACGTGACTGATATGAATTCATAAAGATTAAAATTTTGTTAAATCATAGAGTTTTGGGTAAAGGTAGCTAGTATCATCTAATCCTCAACAATTAGAAGAAAACTTATAGTCCAATTTCACGCCACTTCAAAAATTACAACACGTTTATTGTATGTTGATTAGGTTTATGATGAATTTCCAATTCAAGTCACTCACCTAGAGGAAGGTGTCCCAAACTTCTAGTCCTCACCAACCAAATGTCATATTAGTTTGTCTATCTTTTCTATCCAATTCAAAAGAGATGGTCTGCACTATTACTTTAATCTTTTATTTCATCAAAAATTATCACAAATATCCACATAGCAAAATCATTCCCGAAGGAATATGTATTGCTCTGAAATATCTCTTCTCACCAAATGACTTTTCTCTTACATACATCTATTTCGTGGTTACCAACTCATAAATAACAACTTTGTAAAATTCAAGTAAACTCCTATTCAATGTCAAGTACAGTCCAAACTAATAAAAATATGAAAATTTGGCTATGCATTCACTTATCAATTGAGATGGTGGTGCACTACAGAAAAATTATTAGATAAAGCTAGTTTGACATTCATTTGTTATGTGGCATGAGTAGTAATGGATTATGCAAAATAAGTCAGATAATATCTCCTTGTGGCAATTGTCATGCCTAGTATTGTTTACTACATTTTTTGGCTGGCAAGACCTACGGATCAATCCAGAAGGGCCCATCTAGTAAGCTATTCGCCAACCACAAAAGAAATTTTATGTTATATAAACTCATAATATTTGAACCAGATCGTTCTGATATTCATTTTATGTGTAGTATGGCGTTGACACGATCTATGGTGCAGAGAGTTGAGATGGAAGAGAGTGCAAGTTGTGCAATTATTGATCATATAGAGATTTTTTTTTGTTTTTTTATTTTAGTTTAAAAATATCAAAACTCTAATTGTGACATCTTCTAGTTTCTCCTCTTATTGTTTGTGCTATGTGTTCATATCATAGTTACAATCAAATGTTAAGATTCCACTCAGGTGACTGAAGTAGTTGTTGAAGATTTTGATCATGTAGAGGTCATGGACATTTATCAGGTGATGAAAGACATGTCATGATTAGAGAATGTGCATAAGGATGACATACAAGGACTTGACTTGGAAGACAACATACAAAAGACACCACATCCATGACAAGCAAAAAAAAAAGATTAAAGGAAACACGTAAAGAATATGAAATTTCATTCCATGTGGATATGTTAACAGGTACCATGAGTAACTTAAGATTCCTTCATGTTCATGAGGTTCAGACCCAAAAAGCATAGCCAAACTCAAAAAGTTCTTACATTGATGATGAAAAATAGACAGCTCCCCCTTGTGGAAATAGTCTGCATAGGACCACAAATGTCCATGTGTACAAAATCTAGCAAATTTCTAGAAGTACATTCTGGATCTGAAATGATTGAACTTCTAACATGCTTGCTGGAAATACAACTTTTACATGGAGTATCAAATTTGCTAATGAAAGGTAAATCTAGTACTAAGTTTTGTTTTGACATTTGCTGAATACAACTGGAATTTAAATGGCCTAATTTGAAATGCCAAAGCATATCAGATGATTCAGAAGTAGTTGTATATAGAGCTTGACAACTAAAAGAATTGTAGTGGCCGAGTTTGTAAAGGTTGCCACTTCTTCTCCCAAAAGCTAAAACTTTTCGGGACTTGTCAAAAATGGTGCAGCCATTTGTGTCAAATTTGACCTTCCAACCCAAATCTGTGATTCTGCTAACTGAGAGCAAATTTTTGGTCAGGATTGGAATATGTAAAACATTGGACAACAACCTAACATCACCTTTCTAGATTTCAACCCTGACTGTTCCTTCACCTTCAATGGAGTGGGATGAGTTGTCTCCAAGTTTCGCAACTCTAGAATGAGTGAAGGGCTTGTAGCTTTGGAACCAGCCCCGATGGTGAGTGATGTGTTGTGTTGCATTGAAGTCCAAGTACCAAGAATCGATATCCTGTAGACTTTTCACCTTGGTCAAGAAGGCAGCTTCATCTTCCTTTTCATGGTGGATCGAGTAACTGGTTGAGTAGCATTTGGTTGTTGTTGGGATTGCATCTTCTTTTCATTGTTGTACTTGAGTGTTCTGCAGTCCTTGATGAGATGACCAGTCCTCTTACAGTATTTGCAAAACAAGTTCTACTTTTGCTGGAATGATGAAGAAGATTTCGAATTCGACCATGAGCCAGAATTCGACCCTAAGGAAAAATTTGACCCAGACTACAAGTTGCTCTTTCTGTCAGAAAAATCTAATTTTGGAGATCTTTTCTAATTTTTGTTTGTGTATAGAGCAATGGAATCCGATCCTGAGCTTGAGGAGGTTGCATTCCTTCTGATCTCCTCTTGTGACAGCCATGACCCATGTTTCATAAGCATTAGGGAGACTCGATAAAAGAGTCATTACTGCATCTGAATCTTCAATGTTTGATCTTGTTGTAGTCATCTACTCCATAAGATTTTTGAATGTATTGAGATGGTTGGAAATGGTGTCTGTATTAGACATTCTGAGAGTGAAGAATTTCTTCCTCAAATGTAGTTTGGAAGTGACATCTCTGATGTCATAGAGTGTTGCTAGGATGTCCCAGACATCTTTAGTAGTCTGTGCAAATCGGATATGATTGATCTGGGAGTCTCTAATATTCAGAGTGATTAAGGCAAATGTCTTGCCATCTCGTTGTCTCCATTTGGTGATGATAGTTGCATCAGCCTCTTGCTTGTACCATCAACTAAGTCCCACAGTTCCTTGGCTATCTTGACCTTCTAGAGATGGTAGTTCTCTCCATCGAGCTTGTCAATCATAGAAGAACTAGAAGTAGAATCCATTCTAGTGTAGTAGCAATATCGTTGGTAGAAACAACAATAACGAGATTTGCACAATGAATATGCAAATTACTGAGTCACCCACTTTGATACCATGTCAAAAATCAGAGAAAATCAATAGTTGCAGCGGAAGTGGTGAGCATGTGGTGCGTGGATCGGAAATGCGTCAGTTACCAGTAAAGATCAAGTTCAAGATGAATTAGATGCGCGAATAGAACAGAACATTGGTGGAATGATGCACTCTGATTGATAGAAACAAAAACTGAGTACAATGCTTAAAGATGGGCGCAAAATAGTAGGTGCAAATACCAGGGCTTTAGCTGAGTTCGTTGATGCTTGAAAAAAACCGAATACTGGAATAATGGAATGCTACAATGGTCCTAACTACTTGATTCCAAACTTATTTAACCACTAATTCTCGTTATAGAATAATGTCTGAATCATCGTTACAAAAGATGCTTGTCAGGGTGTTCACTCCATCATTGATGGTTGGAAGTCAGTTGATCAGTGCATTGGAATCCTAAGTTAATCTACTTACAGTCCCACAAAAAGTAGCCGTTATTTTAACAATATTTGGGTCAAATTTTTTCTAATTAACAGTATTGGAAATTTTACAAAGGGTCGTAATTTTACAAAGGGTCGAAATTTATACACTGGGTTGGATTTATACAAAGGGTCTGATTTATTAGACCCGATCTAGGGTCGAAGATGTCCGAATAAATTAGATCCGATCCGATCTAGGGTCAAAGGTACTTGAAAAAATTAGAACCAATCCGAACCGACCCAGTGTCGAAAAATCTCTCTTTGACAAGAATGACATTGGGTCGGAAAAATTCGATCCTAAATTTTTTTATCCTTTGCTGGAAATTCGAGCCTTCATATTTTTTTTTTGTGTTTTCAAGAATAAGTATATACAAATTTTTCAGGATGCTCATTACTTAATGGAATTGGGCTTGAGCATAGAATTCCAACAGTTAAGAACGATGTCGTGCGACGTTACAATTGGAAATCAATTATCTGATACTTAAATTTGATACCACAAATTGAAGAATAAGAGCAAGTGCACTCTGATGTGATACTATGAAAAGTATATAATGATATCGCTTTAATATCGTGAAAGATATCAAGTAGTAGAGCTCTGATATAACAATATACGCTCTGATACCATGTTGATCTCATATAAGAGTAAGCATCTTATCAAGCGCAGCGAAATAAGCCTCCTTTCCTAATGATGACTATGCCTAGCAATATTGAACAAAGCTATAATGGTCACATTCAATCTTTTAGCAACCAACTTTGAAATCGTTAACACTAAAGTGATTTCGTAGCCAAACAATGATGTATTGCAATAACAGACAAGACAATAAGAGATTTCTCAATTACAAATTATTACAGAAAAGCATACATGTTGACATTATACTAAACGCAATAAGAAGATAGATTGATTCAGTAAGTAGCATGTACAAATCAGATGATGAGAGCACAAAACAATTGCGGATAAAAACCGTGTACTCTAAGCTATCTCTGAGTAATTGAAAACTCTGTCTGATGCACTTCTGCTGATAAGCAGTAAGCGCGAATAGAAATACTCTAATAGAACTCTAAAAAAAAAAAAAAAACAAACAAAAAAAAAAAAAAAAAGCTAAGCTAGAGAGTTGAGCAAGAGTTAGAGAAGTCTTTGATGATCAACTATTTATACTAAAGCAATTAACACGTATTCAATAAGACACCTAGTTAGGCTGCAAATCGCAATAGCCAGTTGGCCATAATGCGTTGGCATCAATCCAGTTAGGACTTTCCGAAAATTTACTTGCAAAGCAGTCAGGGCAAGTCTTTAGCTTCATATCAAGTGGAACAATAACTGTCTTTCATCGACATGGCCGAAACTCACATTTTTGTTACTTGCAAATTGTCTAGATTCACATTCAATCAAACTACTCAAGAGGTCATTGACCAATTGCAAGGGTAAGGTGACATCAACCATGCAACTGATCGAATTGAAGTGGATAAGGTTGTTGGTTGAACACTTTGCACGCTGTCAGGCACTTGCTGCTCGCAACTCATAGGACTCTCATCCACAAGTGCCCCACCTCTCCACCGTCGCCTTCGTCGCACCCTACATCTTGGGCAAGTTGGTGAGTATTCTCGTGCAACTCGAGCTTTAGCTCCTCTCAAACCCGCTCCCTCTTCTACTGATATTGTTGCTACTCTCCAAGCTCTGCATCCTGCTTCTGAAGGCATTCTTCCCTTGTTTGTGGAGGACTTTGTGTCTAATGTTGACTTGGTGCTTGATCGTGATTCTTTCTCTCGTGCCTTCCATCATAGTCCTCGTCTTGTTGTTAGTGGTCCCTCCGGTTTGGTCTATGAGCACCTTCGTGATTGCTTTCCACTTGAGGACTCTGCTAGTGGCTTTGTTCAACTCTTTCAGGTCTGCTCTTTTATCGCCTCTGGTCACATTCCTTCTTCTGTCGCTCGTCTTTTGTTTGCGTCTCGTTTGATCGCCATGTGTAAAGCCTCGGGTGGCATCCGTCCCATCGCTATTGGCGAAATCCTCCTCCATCTTGTTAGTCGTTCTATCTGTTTTCAGTTTCAACAGATTTTCACCTCTTTTCTCTCCCCTCATCAGTTTGGCGTCTCTACTCTTGGCGGCTGTGAAACTGTCATTCATGGTTTGCGTGCCACCCTTGATCTCCATCCTGACTGGGTTGTTCTCCAAGTGGATGTTTCCAATGCTTTTAACTCTGTTTCTAGAGCTGCGATCTTTCAGGAGCTGCGCGCGACTGGTGGTGAGTTGGCTTAACTTATCCCATTTGTGCGGTTGTTCTATGCTACTGAGACTTCTCTCTTTTACAGTCACCATGTGCGCTCTGGGGATCTTTCCACTATCCAGTCTGCAGCAGGTACTCGTCAAGGTGATCCTTTGGCTGGTCCTCTTTTCGCTCTGGCTCATTTCCATGCACTTCGAGCTTCTGCAAAGGCCTTTCCCTCCTACTTATTTCCTTCGGTTGCTGATGACACTCATATTTTTTGTCCTGCTCCTACGGTGCTCCTCACATTTCATCATTTCTCTGAGCAGCTGGCTTCTCTTGGTTCGTCTATTCAACCCCGCAAATGTTCAGTGTGGTCTCCAGCAGGTCTTCCCCCGACTTTGTTCCTCCTCAAGGTTTCCTCGCTCCTTCGGATGGCATTCGAGTTCTAGGTGTTCCTTTTGGGTCTGCTTCCTTCAGCTCTGTTTTTCTTGGTGAGGCTCTCCAGGAGGATGTTTCTCATTCAGATCTGCTTCCCCGGTTGGGCGACACTCAGGTCGCGTTTGGCATCTTGACGTCTTGCTTTATCCAGCATCCTTCTTATCTACTGCGGACTTTTTGCATCTCCTCTCTTCCTTTGACAGCTCTCTTATGGATGTTTTTGGCCGCCTTTTGGGCCCTGGTTCTTTGGATGGTGTGAAGACCCATTTCTTGTGGAGGTGTGGGTCTTCTCTCTACGGTTTCTTCTACACCTACAGCTTTTCTTGGGAGCTGGGCTCTTGTCGCCCCTGCTTTGTCTTCTCGGTTCCTTTATAGCTTCCGCCCTCTCTTGGCGGATTGCATTGCTCATGTAGATAGCGGTTCTCTGCCTTTCCAGCACCTCCTCATCGCTGCGCGAGAGCTCCTCCCCCTCTCTACCCAAGCTTGTCTTCGTCCTTTTGAGCAACTCCTCACTTTCAGCTCAGATCACCTGCAAGAGCCCCTCTTGGAGTGCATGCACAAGCATACCCTTTCCAGCATGCTCTCAGAGGCTCCTTCGGCGTTGCATCGAGCTCAGCTTCTTTCTTGTGCGGGTCCTGGTGTCGGGGCTTGGCTATCAACTCGGCCTGCTATCCCTTCCTTCCGGTTGTCTTTGGCCATCTTCGCCACTACTCTTCGTCTTCGCTTGGGGCTTCCTCATCCTTCGGTCTTGGGTCTCTCCATGTGTGTTTGTTGTCACCCTATCGATGCTCTTGCTACTTACCTCCTCCGTTGTCCTTCTGGGAGTGAGCGCACAACTACGCATGATGTTGTCAAAGATGCAACGGCGCGCTACAGCCAGAGATGGAGAATTCCATGTCCACAGAAAGAAATCTCATGTCCTTCCTTATTCCGCGTCCCACTCTTCCCGCAGGCGTGTTGACATTGTCCTCTCTCGGGATGGGCTTCGTACTTTGGCAGATGTTGTTGTTGTTGATCCCACGCGTGGTGACTTATTGTCTCGCTCTGCCTTCACACCAAGAAAAGCAGCAGGCGTCGCAGCACAAGAGAAGGAAAAAAACTACTTCGACAGGCACCCCACTGATGCTTTCCTTCCTTTGGCTATTGAGACTTATGGCACCTTGCATCGACGCTTTGAGAATTTTCTTCGCATGTGTTCTCATCAGACGGCAGAGCGTCAAGGTATTTCTGGTTCTATTCTCGTGGTTTCCTTCAAACAGCGTGTTTACATTGCCCTGCAAACGTGCTCAGGCCCTATCTATTCTGCAACGGGCAACAGTGGCTGGGTCTGCTACATCTCATCTCCCTTCATTAGCCGACTCACCACCTTTTCACTTTTTCGATCAACTGCAGTCAGTTGGCAGACTCCCACGGACATCATCATAGTTTATGCACTGTTATTTTTAATGCCAGGATTTGGATTAATCTTAGCTTTACTGCAAGCTTCGCTCTTGTTTGAGCCTACTTTTGTTTAAACTTCCCCTTCGAGGTGTATATATCTTTTTCATCAATGTACTTTGTTATTTTAAGATTACATAGCCATAATAATGGTAAAGCTATGCATGTTGCATAGTCACTTTCAAATATATTATGATTAGCAATCTATGTTATTACCAAATCATAACCTTTTACATCAATGGCCCGCATATTCAAATCAGTAAACGTGTGTGCAAAACTTGTTTATAAAAGGATTTGCATAGGTTCTTGGTAATCAATGAGATAAATTTTTCAAATTCTCCAAATGTGCGAACGTGTGCTCATGTTATATAGATGTAGTCCTAAGAAAAATAAGAAATATCAAAACATGTTTGCTTATTAAAATCAACGCCATGTCAAACATAATATTAAATCTCAAGGCTTGTTGGAAGCATTGGGTGAGAAAAATTTCTCATATACTTCTCTATAGACGTGAGATCTGATGAGTTGTTGACACATTAGGAGCCTTGTGCTCTCGAGTTAGGGTCTTAACCCAACCTAGTACATGTGTTTAAGAGCCAAATTAACCTTCGGTTCATTCAATCGTGCTCTTAAACTTTTTGAAATCCTCACTAGCAAAAAATTCTTCTAAGATATCTCTTATTTCCCCTCTTGTATTCATCATTTCAACATTCTCTCTTAGAGAAGGTAGCATCCCGGAGCATGACGGCTCCGCGTAATTACAACCCTTTGAGCCAAAAATACCTCTATGCTCTTCCTCGCCAAAGTTATCGTCACCACCCATTGCCTTTGACAAATGAACTAGTGCCTTAATTTCTGTATCACCAATACTACCTTGCTCATCTTCCTCGAGCATGGACATAATTAACTGATCATCTTTGGACATTTTGGAACCCTTCCTTTTACTTTCAACAATCGGCATGATGAATTCATGATTCTGGCTGTCATTCGAAGCTAAACTTTCTTCCCAAACAAGAGGAAAGTTTGTAATACATCCAAAAGCATCGTTGGAAGGACATCTAGATTCTCCTTTGTTTGCTGCAAAATCTTTCACATCAGTACTGTGCATGCTCGAAGGCTGTCGATCAAAATTTCTCGGTGTATGCAAATGGTCACGATTACTCTTTTGCAAGCTCCCAACAAGAGCATGAGCAAGTGCGTCTGTTTTGCTGTTGGCTCCCTTTTCCAAGCACGATGATGAAACGTTAGAGGGATCACAAGCCAAAAAAGCTTCACTTTTGGCTTTGTAACGATCAACAGTCGTCTTGTTATGACGACTGATAATTAGCTCCTCATTTGACCTGTTAAGCCTGTCGTACAAGAAGTCAGATGTGGATGCATGAAGCTTGCCAGTATCAAAATTTGTTATTGCCCTTCTACTCTCATCGGTTACTGTACACATAACGTTTTCCTCACTTTCATTGGTATTTACAACTACATTAAAGAGATATCTGACGGCTCCATCATTTATTATGGACCAATCACCAAAGTCACCCACAGTCACTCTCTGGCAAGGACTTGAGCAGTTGCTGCTGCTACTCGAGCAGCAACCAGCAGTAACCATGGCTTCCTTAGAACCTAGTATTGATCCACATACAGCACTCATGTTATGTACATCGCCAGTGCTTGCCTTGTCTGGAATATTTGTGAGGGTTTCAGTCTCATCTACAAGGTTCATGTTCAAGCATGACGGCCAAGATTCGCAAGTCTCTGAATATTCATTTTCTTCATAAAAAACATTGCCCAAGGATGTGTCTTCTTCATCAAGACCACCAGCGGTCACCTTGTCAATCGGAATCGTTCTTTTGACACCTGCACGGAGAAATACCCATAACTATGAAAATTTGCCAGAATCAGACCTATGAAACTATGGTAGGTTATAATATCCAAGAAGACTGATTTGTCATTCAAGAGGGCACCCTCTGATGTCAAATACCTAAGCGAGAGGAGAAAAATGTCAAAGCTCATGAAGGAATGTTCGCTTATAGTTCATAGAAGCAACATTTTCAGCATAGAACTGAACTTGTCTATTTACCTGGAAATGGAGGGCCACTGTTAATAAAACTCAATCTGCTCATAAAAAACTATCAAAAGCGATTTGCAGGTCCCCAAAAAACATGAACTGCATAATGAAAATCCTACCATAACTGGACAAACAAGTTCTTCTGTATGTCCTACCATTTATAACCTGTCCTCTGTCAAACTCTAACCGATGGAAATGTAGTAGGAGAATTCAACCTATCCAGTTGCCCAAGGTAGAAGCTTGAGTGGCCAGTATTATTGGCTTGAGACGATCCTTCCATATCTGAAGCTCTTGGTCCTTCATACGCAACTTCTCTAAGAGTGCATTAACCTCTGCTTCAAGCTCTGATATGCGTTCTTCCTGCCTGGATTCCAAAAGTATTCTTAGGCGCCTGTCGAGTTCCCAAGGAGAAACGGCTTGGTTTTGTGTCACGATTTGAGCAGAATGATCCTTAGCTTCCTCAGTACAGAAGTTCTCGTGGAATTCACTGATAGCTTGACTGTCGCCGGAGCCAATTGTCCAGTCGAGACTCAGCTGCAGATTCAAAAATCAAAGTGTCTCCAAGCTCTAAGAATCAAAGCACACATAATTAGCAGCTCGAGAACTTCAAAGAGTGATTATTTTCCTTTTTAACAAACCTAGTTTCATCTAGTAATAATAGTGAAAAGGGGAATATGGACAGACTATCCTATCTACTATGCAGGGGGGCGTCAGTTAAGCATCTCAGAAAAGAACTATTCGGAAACGGAACGTGAAGGACTTGGAATGATTTTTTCAGTGAAGAAGTTTCAAAATTATTTGCTCGGATATTTCTTTATCTTCCATGTCGATCATTATGCACTAAAGCATCTGGTAAATAAACCAGATCTTTCAGGCCGAATAGCTAGATGGGTGCTCTTGTTGCAGGAATTTGATTATCAAGTGGAGGTACGCCAAGGGAAGTACCACACTAACGCGGACTATTATCTCACTTAAATACATGATCCGTTATTGAAAATCTAAGTGATGAATTTTCTGACAAAAATATTATGTTATTATCTGCTGAAGATTCGTTATATGCGGACATAATGCTATGCTACTCAATCCAAAAATGCTAAGTGTCAGGCAAAAAGAATGCTAACTTTTGACCTACCAAACCTCTGGACTAATTCAGCCTTGGAAAAGGCAGAATAGGACAAATCAGAGAAGTTCATAAGGCAACCTCATATGCACATCAAATGTGATTGATGTAAGTTGTGCTTTTCTTTTGCAAAATATATGTCTTTGGGGTATGGTTTTTGACCTGGCATTACAACTTCACCAGACTGAAAAGTTTCTTGGACACAATAGCGGTTGAATCAAAATCTCTTTCCTCTTAAAGGTAGCTCGTGCCTAGATCAGCCAAGCTGATTTTCCTCAATTTTCTTCTAGAATCATGAAAGTCACACATTGAATAGCAAAAATTGTTCTATATGGCTGCCATTATAATAGATGGCCTAAAACATGTAAACAATAAAACGAAGGAAATTACTCACATCACTAATGTCTAGGAGCTCCCTTTGCTGCTCGGACGAGCCTTTATCAGCAAAGCTAGTATGCAGAAACTCTAACTCAGCTTGAAGCTCTGCTTCCAGATCTGCTTCATGCCACTCAGGCTTATCAGCACTAGCACTGGGGCATTCAAAGCATTCTGTAAAGTTCTGTGAAACAAAGTTGGATTCACCAAAGGAAATCAACTGTTGCAAACCTTCTGTTTTTTCATCATAAGCAATGTTCCCTAGACTCAAGTACTGCTCATTTGTAGCCTGAAATGAGAGCCTGTTGTTAGGCTCCAAACTACTTCCAGCTCCATAGTCAGGCCTTGTTCCTTGAACCAAAATTCCAGTATGCGATTGGCTAGCATCATTGAACTTGCAAGAGAAGAGCATGTGGAATAAGCCCACTCCCACCCCAAAGCTAAACAATAAAGCCCCCAACAGGGAACCAACCAGACCTATCATCACAATGGCAAGAGACCTTAGCTGCTTGTTGAGCAAGCTTGAAGATGGAAATAGAGTTAAAAACAACGTCAACAAGTAACAATTTCACTAAATGGTAAGAAATTTGAGTTATAACCCAAATATTCTTGCTAGAAGAGTTTTTGAGGTTGACAGTTTACCACAAAGCACAGGTACGATTTATATTAAAATATTACCAAGAGAGAACAATAGCAGCCACCGTTCCCTTTCCCAACTTCAAAGAGGATCGCTTTAGGCTCCAAGCTAATATAATCCATATTGAAGAGAACAAGGATTGTTTCCATTAATTTTGATTGAACAGGGAACAAGTTCAGCTTGGAAAAGTTATCATAAGTTGCTGCAATCTACAATAGTGATCGTTAACAGTAGTGATACTTTAACTTACATGTTCACAAAAAGCACTTATCTTGTCAGTGCATTGTGATTACAACCGGTTTGATTTAATTTAATATTTACCAGAAGGTTACAAATGGTTGAATAACCATTACAAGCCAACAGAGTTTTTTTTAAGCAATTTCTTGCCTCCAAAAAAAAATGTTTGTGGTTGAAGTGAAAGGTGACAAGACAAATCTGTAATCTGAACTGGAAATAGAAGCTGTTAAGGCATCCAACTCACTTCAATAGTAATTAGATCCACTTCTTTCGTAATATATAGGTTCAATAACCACATGTCATGCTTATGCATAGCATGAAAAAAAAGATAGTAAATACTACAAACTTCAAAGTAATTAGAACATGGCATATATATCGTCCTTTCGTTCTTAATGGTATTTTCTGGCTTTTCATGTTGCGAATAATTGCGACATTCATATCAACTGGTTAGAGACCATAGAAATCCTAAATACATCCTTTTTGACACAAAAAATGGATGCATTTCTTACACTTTTACCATAAGGATTTTGATTAATTTGTCAAAAACAATTTCTTTCATAACTGCATGACAAAAACTTCTTCAATACCATTTGTGATCACACAAAATGTGTTTGTGTGTGCGTGTGTGTGTGTGTGTGTGTGTGCATGCGTGCGTGCGTGCGTGCGTGGGTGTGTGTGTGTGTGTGTGTGTGTGTGTGTGTGTGTGTGTGTGTGAGAGAGAGAGAGAGAGAGAGAGAGAGAGAGATTTTTCCATGCCAAAAGGCATATAAGACTAGTAAATGTACATGTCAAGTATGTGGTAATAGTGGAAGCATATGAAATGTCTCCAAAACAGTATGAAAGAAACAACATATCTATTACTATGAACTGAAATAATGAGATGAGACATATGGGAGCATAGTATATCACTGTCATCATGTCTTGTTGCTACTGTAGAAGGATGTGATACGGGCTGCAGCATGAGGAAACTCTAGTGGTCATTGATGATGAGATACGTGTCATAGGTCGGATAGCTCGAGCTGCAACATGACTATGAGTGGTGTGTGGTCTCTGATCTCGATGGATAGGTACATCATCCTTATCATCACCTGACTCGGAATCCCGTCGTAGTCATCTCCTAGAGAAGAAAGATGTAATTTGAGGCTGGCGGCTAAGATGAACACCCTGCTAAGCTGTCTGACATAGATCTCATCGAAGTAGGAACATCTCTAATGCCATAAATGCAACACAGTGGGAGTCCTCATGTGATATGAGCGATCGTAGTGTGGTGGGTGTGTCACGAGAAAGGCAATAGTATCTCCCTTGAATCTCATAGTATCTAGGGCACCTTAAGATAAAGAGTGCTCCCACAGAGATCCATGAATGTTAAATAGCCTCAATGAGAGCCAAAACACGACATCCAAGCTAATTGACGTGACCATGTGTCATGCGCACGACTGGTCTCGGGTAGCGTGTCCATGCTAGAGATCAGTAGACCAACAACCCATAAGTTGATTGTGACTATAAGGGAATTGGGGCCCTTATGTGTATAAGGTCATAATTAACGGTTGTAGGCCTAAACTCTTGATGCTGGATTTATAGGGGTCTATCAGTGAGTCATTGGGGAACTGGATGACGTGGCCCAGATAGGCTGCTGAGGTATCCAGTGAGGTGTCACAGTGCACTACTAGTGGTGCATGGGCCTTGGAGGGTATAAGTATACCTATTGGGCTCTCATTAGTGGATGCTTGATTGCATGATTGGTAGCTACATGCTGCTAGAGTGATTCCTCATTCCTCATTGAGATTGATCCATAGCTAGGGGACTAGATCCGTTCGATGTAGATTTGGTTGGGTTGGTTTGTCCACCATCCGTTCCCGTGTTGGTTGCTTTTATTGGCATGTTTAGATAGTATCCTGTGTGTAGGACTTTATACCATGCATAACAATCAACGTCGACATTAGCTAGTGTCACCAAAGCGTAGCATGGAGCAACACGACTAACTAAATGTGAAATTAACTCAAGACATGAACCCAAAAAGTCATGAGAACCAAGCTCAAGTGTACTAGAACTACTCTTGCTAGAATTGTCATCATCAATAATAAGTTGCAGAAGTACTGGAAACCATATATGACATGTAGTGACAGGCATAAGTTTGTTGAAGCCTTGGAAAGTTTTTGCTGAGCCACCACTGACCTCTGTTGCATCTAAGTCATAAATTCTATATCACTTATGGCTGTCAGGCCTATCTGACCTCAACCACATTTGTCATCATAAGAAACAAGAAGGCAGATATGTGCGAAGCATTTGCTCTATGTTTTAGCAAATATGGTGCCACAATGCAATGTAATATACAGCAGTTTTTTTTTAATTGGCAAATGCCTACTGAAGACATAATAGCAATTTACGAGCACAAAGCTAGGCAAGTCACCAAATTCACAGGACAAACATGAAAGCATCAAAGGCAAGTGATGGAAGACCTTGAAGTACATGAGAGTGTCAGAGGCAAAAGCAAAACCTGTTAAAAAAAAGGTTATTAAGAGCAGCCAGCGCTGAACAAGGAATATAGAATGGGACAGTCAAGTAACCTTCAGAGAAGTTTTTGTCTTCCTTAAATCTCCTTGAACTTGAAAGGTCGTTCTTTTGAAAAACTTTTCTTTTCTTGGAAATTAAACTCAAACCTTGTGTCTGCAAAAATAACTGATTAGCTTCCTCTCTTGCAATCTCTTCAATTCTGTGGTTCACGCCTTTTCTTCTCTTCCAGTTGAAAGGAGGACAATTGTTGGATATCTGCATTCTCAAAAATATCAAGCCCAATATCGCCAGAATCAGATACTGGTAAAATTTGTTATGATAAAATGCTTTCTAATTACGTCCTCTTTTTCAAGACGAGCTGTCTCTTAGATCAGATAATGCAGAGCATTGGAAGCATTAGGTAGGTAGCCTCCTACCTCAACACTTCGTTCTTCAGATTCTTTTTCAACAAACAGATGCCGTTGTTTCTCTAAGGTTCTCTTGTCAAAGTCAACGGTAGGGAACAGGACCAAGGAGGCTTTTGCTTCACTTTCGGAAGGTGTTTCAAGGCACGCATCCTGAGCATATATCTCGTGGCGCTCAATATTTGTAATGGGTTCTGCATGATGGCAATCATTGCCAGTATTCAAGGGCTTTGGAAGAAACGCGTCACTAGCCTCTACGTAATCTGCTCCATCCTCGGCTACCCTTTGGCTGGTACTTGCTACATTGTCATGAAAATCTGAATTTCCTGTTGGGTGCAATTCCTTTGTCGAGTCAATTTGAAAGTTCTTGCTTGCTCGCATGAGAGTAGAAGAGGCATACTTACCCCGAACTTCTTTTTGAGCTTGTCGAATGAAAACTCTGTTACGATTTCTCCAGTCAGTAGAAGCCGTGAACTTGGGTTCCATAGGGCCACATCTCTTTTCAATAGATCCCCAATCAAGATACTTGCCACAATTTCCCTTGTATTCCTTATCAATTTTGAGAACATCATTTCTTGAAGCCAGTAGCTCATCACTTTTGTCTATTTCCCCAGGTAAGTCGTCAACTTCAGATTGAAAGCCTTCATCGCTAGCGTCAGACCTAGGAGGAAGAGACCGAATCGTGTCTGTTTGGAAAGAGGAAGAAGTGTTGCTCGGAGTTCCAGCAGTTGTTGCACTTTCCTTGGAGTCAGAGACAGGAGTATTTGCATGAAGGGCCTTGTGGTAGCATCTAATTAAGTATCCAGAGCCTGCAGCCACCAGAAGTAGCCACATGTCGTTCGAGCACCTCTTTTATGAGTAATATAAAAGCAGACGCTGAAATGCTTTGATTGCAGGGATCACTCGCTTTGCGTCGCTCATCGGCCACCGTAAGGAGAATGCATAAGAGAGGTCTAGATGCCGACAGTTATGTTAGAGGCTTTATAATTATCTTGTCTGCGTAAAGAATCTTGAAGATCGTTAGCAAGAAAAAACAAAAGGTACTAATCGGGTGCCTTTAGTGTCTGGTTCTGCTGCCTCCAAGATGATTATCCCACCGAGGTACACGCTTTCCCAATCAAATGGTTCAATTATTATCTTCAATTTCACCGAAATCTGGCGATAATTGGACCTATCTACTTCTGTGCTTGGGAAACAAAGAATGCGTCTCCTAATGTTGCCCTGCTAACAGAAGCCTTCTTTTTTTTTCTGATCCAAGAAACAGTGAGCTCTGCAGCTTTATTATTTCGAGAACAGCGGAATGCAGCCAAACTCGTGGAATATTACCGAATCATAATAACCATGAAAGAATTTCGCCTGCTCGATTGTCCATCTTTTCACTGGCTATGATCAGGAAAGCGATAATCGCAGTTATAACAAACAATATCCATGAACATGATCGCATCCATATTCCAACGAAGTTTCATTCCATCCGCCATCCTGAAAGAAGCAATTGCACAAGAGATGCGTATCATTGGAGAGGCGACTTGGCAGGGGACCTTCTCGAAAGACATTAAACACAGCTGCAGCTGTGCTAATTTAGGGCTGCCAGTCAATCAAAAGCACTAAATATACTGAGCTACGACTCAAAATCTCAACAATTCACAAATATTGTAGATTCTTCAATATTATCCATTAAGCAGGCAAGTCTGCTCTGTTCGAAAAAAACAGATGATGCTAAATCACAAAACTTTGCAGACGTTTACTAGATCCTTCCATATTATGCCATACACAGGCAAATCTGCTTCTGCACGAGAATACAAATTTCTAAAAAACATTTCCATAATCCACAAAACGTCATAATTTACTGAGAAAATACGAACTTCTTATTCCATAAGCAGGCAAATTTGCTTCTGCTCGAGAATACAAATTTCTGACTCCTGAGAAACATTTTGCATAATCCACAAAACGTGATCATTTACTGAGAAAATAAGAACTTATTATGCCATAAACAGGCAAATCTGCTTCTGCTCGAGAAAACAAATTCTCAGAAACATTTTGCACAGTCCACTATTTATGCCATAAACAGGCAAATCTGCTTCTGCTAGAGAAAACAAATTCCTGAGAAACATTTTGCATAATCCACAAAACGTCATCATTTACTGAGAAAATACGAACTTATTATGCCATAAACAGGCAAATCTGCTTCTGCTCGAGAATACAAATTTCTGAGAAACATTTTGCATAATCCACAAAACGTCATCATTTACTGCGAAAATACGAACTTGTTATGCCACATACAGGCAAATCTGCTTCTGCTCGAGAAAACAAATTCCTGAGAAGCATTTTTTTCTCAATCCACAAAACGTCATATCATTTGCTGAGAACTTACGAGCTTATTATGCCACAAACAGGCAAATCTGCTTCTGGTGGAGACGACAAATTCCTGAGAAACATTTGCATAATCCACAAAATGTCATCATTTACTGAGAAAAAACAAACCAATCTGATCAGCATAACAAATTCTCGTCAACAATCCATTGATCGATCGATGGATGCATAAATCCGCCGTCTCTTTGCCTAACGAAAATCCATCCACGCTTTCTCGATCAAATCTTTCATTCAACTAACCAACCTACCGTCCAATCACGACCTCGTATCTTCATTACACATCGTTGGATTCCATGATAATCGCTCAGATTTTGCCACGTTATCAGCCAGAAACCGCTGATAGGAGTCCAAGTGGCAATATTACCACGTGGCAGATATCCAAGTGATCAGGTATGGCAGCTCTCTCTCCCAGTCCACCCTGGCATTTATATTATGTGAAATATTAAAAAGGGCGATAAAGTTTCTTATGGCCATGCCTTGTCGCTCACATAGGGTATTTAAATTTTTATTAGGCCAAGAAATTTGGGTTAATTCGTATCTATTTTGGTTCGGCTTATGCTCTTTTTCGAAGTCTGTCAAAAATTTTAACAATTTTTTTGCCTTCAGAATCCCACGACTCGAGACGTTTGCCAAAACCATTCGGTTAATAGATTTTGCCTATAAATTATTGAATTTCTAAAGACCTCATGTTCTCGCTGACACAAGGCATTGTGCCTATAGAAGTTTGGGCAAAAACATAATGAACACCTTTCGATATTTACATTGGGTAGTGCCTCCCCCCCCCCCTTCCCCAGCAAGGGATTTACGTCCCTTTTGGCCCTTGCCTTCAAGCACAAGCTCTCACGGGTGTAAAGCCTTCATGTGGTAGCTTGACTCTCTAAAAAATCTTAAGCTATAGAAATCGAGTTAACTTGACTATAAATCTTTACATAGTTTTAGAATCTCCAAATTCAATTGGGCCTTACCTCTCTTATATGTCAGAATGCATCCATATCAATATCAAAATTTTCTAGGATTTCATAGATTATTTAATCAAGATCAATGTATACAACAGACGAGAAAGTTTGAGATATAAAATAACCTATCTATCTTTTTTGAAGACAGAGTTTCCTCTAGAGAAAAAACAAATGTTAGTTTTTTAAAGTGTTAGGTGATTCTAATCTTGTCCATAGTAAGAGTAAAAAGTTTGACATTCTTTCAATTCTACTCAGAGTTAATAAATTATAAGGTTGAAAGTGTAGTAATATGTGTTAAAAAAGACAATATAGATGTATGTTTAAAAAGTGGCAACGTATAGATAGCAAAATAGCAAATACATACTTCTTCTCATAGGTCAAAAAATAAGACGTTTGCTTTTGCATAGCAAAGAAGAGAAGAGGCCTTTTGGCATAGCACAGTTTTCTATAAGTTTGCATATGAAACCTAAATCGTGGTAAGTGTATATCAAAGATATGGAAGCACCACCATCACTGGGTATATCAGGAAAAATCTTTGAGTCCCATGTTGCAAGTTTTTAGCCTTCTAGTTTCTCATACACCATTGTTCTTGTAAGTAGAATTAGGAGACCATAATAATGTCTATAAATATAGTATAAAGACAAACATTATCATGGTCTTTCTTAGGGTCTACTACATTAAACAAGTTATTTGCTTGTTTTTCACCTAAATGAAAACTAGATAGTCCACCATAACATAAAGGGAAGTAGATTGTAATAAGTGTCTTAAATTTGTCCCCAAGTTCAAAGAAAAAAAACCCAAAGCATTGTTATAACTTAAATAACTTGTCATCAAAACATCTACAACTATGACACTCCATGACCAAATCTATCAATGTGTCTATAGACATATGCCATGGAGGGAATCAGTACTATAAGACAAGTAGGCATAAAACCACTTGACCATTTGGAAGAAAGTGTTTTTCACAACTGTGATGTCAAGCAATTTGGACATGTCTAGACCATATAGTATAGACCCCATATTATAATGTCTAGGCATAAACCATATAGTGTAGACCCCAAGTAATGCTAGAAGATTAGGTTTGCTTTTACTTTTTCTTTTTTTTTTGGTAAAGTCATTGTAAACACAAACAACGACATGACATTAGTTAAAACAACTGCTAAATGGTTGAAAAAATTCCTAAACAAAAGTAAAAGTCGCATAAAGTATGCAATTCATCAACCACATAGTCAAAGGCAAAAGCATCTACCCTGGCATTTTGTCAATCATATGCTAGGGTTTCCTCCAACACATTTTCCATGGCCATTGTCATTATGTAGAATCATTGTCACCACTTAGGTCAACCAAAAAATGATTTGTGTGTGTGTGTGTGTGTGTGTGTGTGTGTGTGTGTGTGTGTGTGTGTGTGTGTGTGTGTGTGTGCGCGCGCGCGAGAGAGAGAGAGAGAGAGAGAGAGAGAGAGAGAGAGAGAGAGAGAGAGAGAGATTTAATCCGTTAGCTTAATCTAGTTTGGTTAATGTGGCAATTGTGTGTGTATGTGATGTGTGTGTGTGTGTGTGTGTGTGTGTACATATACATATATTAGACTTTACTTTTGACAGCTTATTCATTAATCTTTCACATTTCATTTTCATATTTCTACTTATTGAAAATCAAGTGTTTGTTCATTTTGTACTCTAGGCCTCAACTCAGTTGTCCATTGGTGAATT
Source organism: Diphasiastrum complanatum (assembly GCA_029204225.1). Classification (NCBI taxonomy): domain Eukaryota; kingdom Viridiplantae; phylum Streptophyta; class Lycopodiopsida; order Lycopodiales; family Lycopodiaceae; genus Diphasiastrum; species Diphasiastrum complanatum. Next base: position 28,543,924 of record CM055106.1, read on the forward strand.
TACACATGGAATTAGAGCTCATTGATGATTGTCAGTAGAATTATCAAACAACACTATAATCACAAACCTTACAATGGAAGGATTGTGGTCTTCTTATATAAGACTTATTGAACATTTCAATGGAGAGAATTTTCACATGTGAAAAATCAGAATGAATTGATATCACTTGACATGTATTTATGGTATGTCGTAGATGGAACATATGCCACTCCATCACAAGATCCTAAACTTGTTTCAAAATAGAAATTGAGATATGAGAATTTTTTTTGCTTTAATGAACTTGAATCTTAAGTATTCATACGTCCTCATGTTAGTAGCTTCGACAATATGCAATTACCAGCTTGAGTCAAACTTGTATCAATAAAGTGTCTCTCTACGGTGTTTCGATAGACTATATAGGTGTATTAAAGAAGAAAAAATATCTTACAATAGAGTTTAGAAGATTCATGGTCATTGATGCCTAGGCAAATTGGTGAGTTGTGTAGACTATTTTCAATGAACGACCACACAATTTCATGGTAGAAAAGGAGAGGTTATGCTTATTTCAATGGAAACAAAACATCATTCAGCACACAAAAATTGCATCAAGAGCTTATTTCATGAAATTCACAAGTCACCATGTCGTCGTTGAATAAATGCACCAAGTAGGATAGTAGCATAATTTCAATTAAAACCTTTGATGGCTTGGTGGTCTACAAGATGAGTGAAAAATGGAGAAATCCCAAAGCTACAAACTTGGATTATGTGGTGGCATGCGAAAATTTCCTCACTAGGGCCAATTTATTGTCCAGGTGAGTAATAGTTATCTGAGACTATCTTTGGATTAACTACATGCATTATGCTATAAATAGTTCATGATTCTTTAAACTAAGTAGTTTTGGTTCTTTCACCAGTGAATGGATGGTGCCTATGGGCTTCTTAGGATGAACTTGTCAAAGTCCATTCCTAGAAATCAGTTGGCAGCAAAAGTTCAAAGGTAAGTCATGATGTTTTACAATGCCTAGTGATATGATGAGTGCAACTTTGCAAATGTCTAAGTGTCATGCTTATTAGAATGGATCGCATCATTATAGCAGTCCTAACCCAACGGGGTTGGCTCAACTGGTTAGCTTGGCATCCAAAGTTTCTTTGGTCCCAGGTTCGAGCCTCCCCTTGGAAACCAAGAAGCATTATAGCAGTCCTAGTTTACAAAAACTAAAGACAAGATGTTTGGATCCTAACAAAGAAAGTGGCCTAATAACCAGACATGTGAATCAAGTTTTTCAAAAAGTTGTTGTAGGCTTAGGAAGTGCGAAACCACAAAATGGTATGCAAGGTGACTTGAGTATAGTGAGGAATAAAAACGTATCTATCTAGGATAGATCTTATTGGTGATAATAATAGTCACAAACCAAAGTATGAATACCAAATACAGTTTTTGAAAGCTACATGTCATTCAATAACAAATTTTCCCATGATAAAATAGTTGACAACACGATACAAATTGATCGATTCAATCACCACAGCACGCCATCAAGTACTTCAAGACAAGACACAACAGGATTGCTCTCCAACAACTGTATATTCACACTATATTCACAAGTACAAAGAAAAGCAACTTTTGTGCTCACTGATGGGCTCATAAAAGAATCAGCCTGATAACTCTAGAACTAAACAAAATGTGTCACCTTCAAACTTAGTAAGTAGCCATAAAGAAAACACACGTCGAGTATTGCTAAATTAAATTCTCCCTCAATAATCAACATCTCATTTGATCTATGACTTATGCTATTCATGGAACATATCTCCATGATAGTATTACACTTTCAATATTGACAAAGAAAAACTTTCTACATAATTGTTTCTATGCCAAGCTTAGTTCTAAAAGTCTCAAACGCGTAGCGTAGTCCACTTAGCCACTGGAGCAAATTTCTCCAATCCCCTTGCTTTTCTCATAGCTTTTACTACTAAACATGCCTTATGCTTTGCAATCGTGCCACTTGTGCAACATCCCATGGAACCTCTTCTCTATCTTCTTCCAAAATTGTAGGAAGTCTTTTGATGCTATGATCATTTGCATGGTCTTCATAATCAAACCTATGCATCTCATCAAAGATGACATCTTTGCTAATGTGAATCTTGCTCATCACAGGATCAAACCACATGTATGCTTTTGTCCTCTCATCATAGCCCACAAAGATGCACTTGATTGCTTTGGCATCAAGCTTGCCTCGCTCCTCCTTTGGCACGTGTACATAAGCTTTACAATCAAAGACTCGAAACTTGTTGATTCTAGGCTTCATTCCCATAGGTGTTTCTTCGGGAGTTACATTTGGAAGCACAACTATGGGACTTCTATTTTGCAAAAATGTTGCCGCATTGCACGCCTCTCGACCAAAAAAGAATTTGGTAAGCCCATCTGTTTTATCATGGAGTTTTCCATAATGGTTCTATTCTTCCTTTCGGCTACACCATTACTATGCAACGCGTGTGTTTGAGTGAATTGTCTTTTGGTGCCATGCTCCTTGCAAAAGTCTTCAAAATCATCTGATTTGTATTTGCCCCCTCTATCTAATCTAAGAACTTTGATTCGTGCATCTAGTTGGTTCTTTACTAAAGCCTTGAATTTCTTGAAGTGAGCAAAATCATCCTTTTTCTTCTTCAAAAAATATATCCATTTCTTTATAGAGTAATCATCTATGAAAGTCATAAAATAATAGGCTCCACGCATTGACATGGGCTTCATTGGGCCACACAAGTCACTGTGAACGAGTTCAAGTGCTTGGCTCTTGCAGCTCTACCTTTCTTGAATGTCTCCCTGTGATGCTTTCCCATTACACATCCTTCACATATGGAGTGGTGATCATCTTGTAAAGCTGGTAGACCATTCACCATCTTCAGCTTCGCCATCAATCTTAGACTCCCATAGTTCAAGTGGCCTAATCTTTTGTGCCACAATTTCGATTGCGATGTTGTTAAGGTGGCTAGACCATATTCTCCTGGTTTTGCAGCATCCAACTTGTAACGGCCAAAGTTACTATCCCAATACCCTTTTGCCACCACTTTGCAATTGTGATCCATATCCTTCATTAGACACCCATCTTTGAAAAATTCAACCTTCAAATGTTGATTTGCCATCACTCTAACAGAAAGCAAACTCTTTTTGAGTCCAAGGACATAAATTACATTGGGAGTATTCTTGATCTTACCATCGAGAAACTGCACAAGTACATTGTCGACGCCCTGTATTTGGCATTCTTCCCCATTGGCATGTGTGACCTTGTCCCCATCATGGATTGGCGAGGAGTTCTCAAACCAATCATGTTTCTTGTCTGAATAAATTACCTGGCACCATCATCAACCTGGGATGCCAATGCCGATGAGAAGACACTAGTTTCGTCATCTTCCCCATCATCTTCGACAATATTGCCCTGTTGTTTCACTTTTCCCGCCTTTATGTCAGCTTTCTTCTTATAGCATTGTCATGCCCAATGACCAGGTTTGTCGCAATAGTAACATTTGCTCTTCTTCTTCTTTTTCTCCTTCGATGACGACTCTCCCTCATCGTCCTCATCATCCTTGCCCTTCTTTGGAATCTTTTTCCAACCTTTTTGCTTGTTCAACAAATATTTGAAGAGTATTCAACAAATGTCAAATCAAAATTCAGTGCAAGATCTTCCTTCTATTAGCAAATATGATTCTCCATGTGAAAGTTGTATTATCAACAAGCATGCTAGAAGTCCATTTACCTCAGATTCTATTCATACTTCTAGAGATTTGCTAGATCTTGTACATAGTGACCTTTGTGGCCCAATGCAGACCTCTTCCATAGGGGGAGCTTTTTATTTTCTGACTTTCGTTGATGACTTTTCTAGGAGAACTGATGCTTACTTTTTGAAGAATAAATGCAAGACTTTCAAATTCTTCAAGCAATTCAAGGCATCTGCGGAATATCAGACCACAAAACAATAAAAGCTCTATGTACATATGGAGGGGAAAAATACATCTCTAGTGAGCTCAAAGAATTATGCAAGGCTTGTGGAATACTCCAACAATTCACCATGATCTACTCACCTCAGTCAAATGGAGTAGCAGAACGGAAGAATCGGACATTGATAGAGAGTGCCAAAAGCATGATGGCCCATGCTTCTCTTCCAAAGAGATTTTGGGCAGAAGCTGTCACTACATTTGCCTGCCTGCAAAATTGATCCATCACCAAGTCCCTGAATGGCAAGACACCTTATGAGGTGAGGACTGGATCGAAGCCATCACTCAAACATATTTGAGTGTTTGGATGCATTGCCTATGCTCATATCCCTAAAGATCTAAGAAAGTAGCTAGATGACAAGAGCGGAAAATCGATTTTCATTGGCTACTTCCCAGATCACAAGGCATACAAGCTCTACAACCTTATCACTCAGAAGACATTCACGAGCAGAGATGTCATTTTTTTGGAGGATTGGTTTCTCAATCACAAGGGAAAAGCTCCAGAAAAATCCGACCCAAGGGTCGAAAATTCAAAATTTGATCCAAGGGTCGAAAATTCAAAATCCGATCAATGATCAAGAATTCAAAATCCAACCCTAGAGTCGAAAACTAGAAAATCGATACTGACTCTGACAGTGAGTCAAAGTTTCAACAAAATGAGCAGCATTAGAGAGTATTTCAATCCAGAAGATTAAATCGACCCAGACAGCCTCCATCCCCATTCATGGATAATCCAGCCTACTATTTTGTGCAGGAACCAAACACAGTTCATGAGGCTATGTCAACACTTGATGTTGACCAGTGGAAAGCTGCCATGGATGCAGAATTAGATTTTCTGATTGAGAATCAAACATGGACTGTGACTGAGCTGCCAAAGAATTGAAATCCAATCCCATGCAAATGGTGGTTCAAGGTGAAGTATGATGCTGAAGGGAAAATAAATCGATACAAGGCCAGATTGGTAGCCAAAAGATTCTCTCATATTCCGGACCTGGATTATTCAGAAACCTTTCGTCTTGTGGGAAAGCATGCTTCAATTCGTCTACTTCTTTCCTATGCAGTTGCAATTGACCTTGAAGTTCACCAAATGGACGTCCAAACTGCATCAATGGCACCATTGAAGAGCAGATCTACATGTCCCAACCAGAAGGATATGAGCTAAAAGGCAAGGAGCACCTAGTGTGCAAAATTTATGAAGCTCTATATGACTTGAAACAGTTTCCAAGAACCTAGTTTCAGAAGATTAATACATTTCTAATCGAGAATGGTTTCATCCCAAACTCGGTAGACTCAAATGTTTATTTTAGGTCTGTATCGGATTCCTTCATAATCATCACTCTTTATGTTGATGATATTTTACTGTTAGTAACAATTTAAATTTGTTGAAGGATACCAAATGTTTGTTAGCACAAGAATACAAGATGCGGCACACTATTGTCTCATAATTCAAATTTTCATAAGTCAGCAGAAATACCTCACCAATGTGTTGGCAAAATATGAAATGGTCGAGTGCAAACCAAGCCACTTCTCACTCGACCCTGGTTTGAAGCTGTAAAAGGAGCAATGTCCAAAATCCGAGTCAGAGAAGGAGGAGATGAAGCAGTATCCATTTCACTCAATAATCGGTTCACTAATGTATGCTATGCTCTGCACTCGACCTAACACTGCTTATTTCATCAGCTCTCTCAGCCAATTTCTTTCAAACCCAGGTCCAGTTCATTGGAAGGCTCTCATGAAAGTCATGAAGTATGTCCAACCTACAAAACACCTCAACATTTGCTATGGAGGCAGCCAATTTGCCAACATTCGAGAGGGCGACACAGATGTAGATTGGGCAGGAGATATCGACACAAGAAAATCAACTTCTAGATTTGTGTTCATGTTCAATCAAGGCTCAATTTCATGGAACAGTAAAAAACAGACCTTAGTAGCATTATCCTCCACAGAATCAGAATACATAGCTGCCACAAATGCTACCAAGGAGGCAATTTGGCTGAGGAACCTGCTTGCAAATATCGAACTTATTCAGTCACATCCAACGACCTTCTACTGTGACAATCAAAGCGCCATTGCACTATCTCTGAATTCGAGATTTCACTCTCGAAGTAAGCATATTGAAATAAGATATCACTATCTTAGAGAAAAAGTGCAAAGAAAGGAAATTTGTTTAGTTTATTGCAAGACATAATTACAGGTAGCAGATTACTTCACCGAGGCACTAACAAAAGAACATCACCTCATATTTAACAATCAGCTAAATTTGAAGATCAAAATTTTTCAAGATCAAAATTTTTTAGGATCCACATTATGGGGGAGTGTCGAAATTCATACGCAATCCTGTTAGGGCCATTTTTTACGAGGGGTTGGTCCAGCCAAAATGTCTTAAAAGGGTCAAGGGGCCCCACCTCTAATGGCGGTTCGGCCCTACGTGAGCAATAGAGGATTTGCCACTTTCAACCCTGATGGCCTTTTCTATTGCCCCATGCTCCCCAACCGATGAGAGTTTTTCAGGCTCTCAGAGATACGGTTGCAAGGAGGGGGTGCTGTCACTTTTGGTGCAATGATTCACTAGCTTTCTAGGGTTACGGTTCCGTAAAACTTCTGATCACTAATATGCGCTAGGGTCTCGCTAATATCTCTTTCCCCATTAAATTCGGCTTACGGTTAGTAAAAATCTTACATGGGCTTGAAACCGATTTATTGCCTATGATGTGCTCGTGGGGAGCAAGTTATACGCACTCCTTTGTTTGATAAGCGGTGGTATTTTCACCTACCGTCAGGTCTAGGTATTTCGCTAGACAGTACCGACGGCCGGTGTGACTAGTGTGACGCTTTAACCAAGGTGGTGTTTTTCAACCACGCATGGTGGACGGCCCGCTTTGGTGTTTCACAGAGGTCGGGCCCAGTTAATACTCTCTATAAGTGACGAAAACGGGAAAAACGCTTCCGAACTTGACGATTTTGTAGAGTAGGTTAACTGACAGAACGTACGTTAGACGATTTAGTAAAGCATGAAGTTGATAAAAACCTTTTCTTTACTCTTCCCTAAAGCGTACTTTGACTTTAAGAAAAACATGGTTCTAATTTTTCTTTGTTTCGTATAAAGGCTAATGAGAAAACAAATAATTAATTCACTAGTTCAACCCACCGTATAGCCATAATATCACACCCATTTTCGAACTCGTCATATGACAAAACCATCCATTAAGAAATTCCTAATTATTCACTTGGTTGAACAAACAAAAAAAAATCAAACGTTGGTCAACACGCATCAGAACTCCAATCAAAGAACTTAATTTTCAAATTGATGTAGTTAGTTCGTCCAAGAATTTGCATCATTACAATCCTTGGGAGAATTTCATTCCAATCACACATGATTAAGACTATACTATCACCTTACGATCGATCGAAGTTACGGAAATGACAATATATACTTCATGGAACTGAGATGGATAGAAAGTACAAATAGATTAAGTAAACTCTTACCTCAATGAACAGTTAGGTAGCCGGTTTGCCGCAAGAACCGCTTAGTCATGAATGCTTCTTCACTCCTTTGATTTCAACGTTTGCTTCTTTGGCCTTCACCATTTGTCACCGACATGTAACAAGATAGGCATTTGTTCTTTGCCGACACCCTGGCATTGGGTACTGTGAAAACCCACGGGATTTTACAGACTAGAAAACACATCTTCATACCACATAGGGTCTCAATCAGACCGTGGAGACTGCAATAGGTCCAATAGAGTCCTCCAACAAATGGATGAGGGCATAAACAGAGATTTTTGGCCACAAAAAGAAGTGATAGGGGTGCAACAGGTCCCCACCAAGTAGACAGGGCCGCAGACAGCAAATAGGAGAATCTGAACAGCGATGGGAGGCCGCAAAACTTGGAACAGGTCGCAGGTAGGGCAACTGGCCGCAAACATGTCTGACAGAGGTCGCACACAGGCTGTTTTTGGCCGCAGACAGGCTGAAACAACTGGCAAATCCATGTGGAAGGTCGCTCAGGCTAGGCTGGTACAGAGCTGCAGGTAAAAGCAAACAGTGATACCAGGCTGCAGGCAGGGCTTTCCGGCCGCAGGCAGGGCTTTCTGGCCGCAAGCAGGCCTAGAACAGGTCGCAGACATATTGAGCAGGCCGCACAAAGGTCTGAAAATCTGATTTTTCACTGTGGTCAGTGTTCAGAAGGTCACAATAGGTCTGGTATGTGCCTCAGACAATGGTTTGGAGTTGTAATTGATCTGTTACAACCCCTAAACAGAGAGGTGCAGATCCAGCAAGGGTATGGCCATGTAGGTAGGTGACTTCTGAATGACGAATGTCGTTGTCGATGGTGTCGTAGCTTCCAACCACATTGAGCCCGATTCCTTGTATCCTTCTTAATGCTTATTGGTACGCGTTCTTCTCAATTGCAGATACGATTTCTGAACACGCAATGATATCCCAACATCACTTAGAACATCCAAATATTCAAAAAGTAAAGACCATTCCCACTCCACAACATTAATACAACCATTTAAACACAACCCCTTCAATGCTTACAAAAAACAAACCTCTAACACACATTCAAGACATTCCACCCAACACTTCACTCATAACATCTCCAAAACCCTAACATACACACTCCATACAATGCAATCTATACCACAAAATGGAAGCATCCATCCATTCAAAACAATCACTACCATTACTCACCCTCCACACCTTACCATAAAACTAACTCTCCAACTCAAACACCATCATTTTTCCCCTCAAAATTTCAACATATAACTTCCTCAAAATACTCCTCATCCTCAATGTGGCACCCACCAATTCTAAATCAAGTAGTTAGTGAAGAACCTAACAATCTCATCCACCAACAATGACATGCATCCAACAATGAGCTCATTCCATAATTGGGGGAAAATCAAACATTCAACCACAAACAATACCTTCACTCACAACAGATATTCAAACTTCTTTCAATCTCATCACCCACACTTCAAAACACTAACTCCAAGTTACTCTCAAACAAAGCCATTGACAACTCTCAAGAAAACAAGAGTTCAAATATACTACTCTCTCAAATGACAATATTGGTTTTGTGAAGCAATGAAGCCACAAGACACTCCACATAAAATTCACCTCCCACATCCCACACAATACACTAGTGTTGAGTAATTAGAGACAAGGCATACAACACCACCATACTAAACAACAAGATACAAGAATCCAAGAAAGACTATGGTCTCACCCAACAACTACAAGACAAAGCAAACCTCACAAAGCTCTCCACTCATATGAGGCAAGACAACAAGGATCCAAAACTACTAACTCACAAAAACACTAACTCACAAAAGCACTAACATACAAAAGCACTACCATTCAAAAGCACTAACTCACAAAAGTACTAACTCACAAAAAGACTACCTCACAAAAGCACTCACATTTGAAATACAAGGAGTTGGCTCCTTCTTATAGGAAAATCCAATGCATCCCCTTCACAATGTCATCTTGCCATTCTTCATGCCCTTTAAGCCCTCTTTGTCATTTGTCCCCAACCCATTTGATAGTACACCTAGTGGCCTCCATAAGAGAGTGGGAGAGTGGTGCATTCAAGGCTCTCTTCCAAAACTAGCCAAGATGCCATTTTTGTCAAAGGCTAGGGAGGCCATTCAAGTTTCTCCTTTTGTACACCCTAGAAGCCCAAAATGTCAATGGCTAGTGGGTGTACCTCCCAAATTTTTTAGCCTCCAAGGTGTTTTGGCATTTATTATCCAAATTTTGGGTGAGGCCCTTTTTCAACCCCTATTTTTAGTAGGCAGCCTTCGTTTTTTTTTGGGTACCTATGTTTTCGGCCTTTCTTCGATTTTTCAAGGGCCATGCGCCTACTGCTCATTTGTCTGGATTTTTGGCCTGTTGGGTAACCACTTGGCCTGCACATTTCGTTGATTTCCCGTAAATTGCCCAAACTTTGCCGTTAGGATTTTTGTGACTCCTTGACACTGAATCCATATTTCTCGGTCTTGTTTTTACCTGAAACTTTTCTTTCTCGGTTTTTTCTTCTGTGGTTGACTTTTTCGGCATTCATGACTAGGGCTCTCACGACAACACGGTTTCCTTGAAAAATACACTGAGTGATCATATATTAGTAAAAATGGACTTAGCACATGGTGAGATTTTAGCACGGTCATACCAGCTATTTTTTTACAACTGGCCATTTTTTCGAAAAGCCGTAAAATATTTACCGGCCATTTCTAAGGCCGCAAAATTTGCTCTAGCCTCATTTAGGGCGGGCTGGGACCCAATTCTAGGTGGACCGGCACTCTTGCTTGGTCTTTACAAAAATTGACCACAAAATATTTTGGACGGTTTTTTCGAAAGTCAGTTTCTTACTTTTAAACTGTGTCTAGCCACTTTAGGGCGAGCTGAGACCCAGACCTAAGGCAAATTTGTGCCAATTTTTCTCTAATAACCGGATTTTACATGCCGATTTTTTTAATTATTGCGAACTTAAACTTCAATATTAGTCCGATTTTCCATGCGGAAATATCAGCTAACATTGGCGACTACCACTGGGTAGTATGGTCCCCATACGTGGACCCAGAGTCTCTGGTTTCGCAGACCAGCTCCTGGCGGTGAATCAAGTATAGTGGACTCATCACCCTTGCTAGGTGATGCTAACCACAGTGAGTTGGTGGCTTCAACAGCTTCCTACACAAAGGCCATGGATTGAGCCCTTAGGATCTATCTGCAATCGGATTGGATTTAACTGCAGCATCTTTGAACAATTTGGTGTCTTCATACCTGCAAAAACCCACCTGTGACCTAAATGGCAAATGCTCCCATTCCCATCAATGTAAGACAATGCTCATTTTCGGACCCATGCATGGAGGGATATGCAAATGCAAATCTCAGGATTGAAGATGGGATGATTTAAATGCAAGTCATCAGTATTTTGTCTAACACCGTGTCATTGATGTGTGTGTGAATGCATACGCAATGAGGCTTTGATGCCCCAACTCTGAAACCGGTCCAGACTGGTGATTACCAATTCTTTTTTTTTTTGTTTAGACATTCAACTTATACTCTCTAAGAACTGATTCAACAGGGAATAACCATCTAGTCTCCTCTCTATACTGACTCTTCTCTCAAGCCCTATATTCTGACAGTAGTCCATGTAGGACAACTTACTGTCCTAAGATCCAATACACAAGATGGTAGGAAGTACTGGTTTTCCGCTAGTCTATGGAATCAATTAGGAAAATCGTCCTCACCTCTTATGGATGTGCGAGGCTTCACTCATCCTCACGAATTGGTTCGAGATCTAATACATACAGTCGAAGTCTTTTTCTTTTTTTTCTTTTTTTTCTTTTTTCTCTTATTTTTCTCTCAGTCTTTCTTTCTCTCTCTTTTTTTGTTTTTGTTTTTCTTTTTTTATATATATTTTTCTTCTGTGTCTTACCCATTGGGCGATGGAGTCACTCCCCACCCCACTGCACTGTTTTTGTTCCCACTTTTTCCTCTCTCAACCCCCCTCAACTATGCGTCTATACAGTCATTTATGCCCATAGAAATTAGCAAATGTCCAAATGTAGCTCAGAGTTTTTATAGAGATGCAATAAAGATGTATGCATAGAAAACTAAGACTTGCAACAGATGCTCACCATACCGTGTCTAGTGTATGATGCATAATAGTGAGGTGAGTGGTTACAATGCATTTCTGCACATTTCTGTTCGTTGGTTTTTCAACTCCACGATGTAATTGGGGTCCACTTCTGCCATATCCACAAGGGCTGGATCGGCACCTTCCAAGAACTTAAAATAAAACATCTGATTTAGGGTTTTGCATTCCCTGGAAGTTCTGTCACACATCCGCAGGTACAATGCTAGGTCCGCTCCTGACTCCATGGACTCATTGGGGTTGTACCACCATTTGGTAAGGTGAATCCTGGTGGGTTTAGTCTTAGCGCCCCAAGGTTGTAGTAACCAATTCTGCAGGCAGTAGGCATAGTGGCCGGCCAATCTGATGATATCATCTTTCTGGTGCGCGGCAACAATTGAGAACCTACATAAGCTCTCGCAAGAATCTTTGTAGTTTTCAAAACTACCTGGGATGAGTGGCCATGTGAATCTGAGGGCGGAACTCGTGGATGGTCGTAGCTCAAAAACTTGGACATCTAGCGGAAACTCCATGGGCGGTAGATATAAATTGTAAGCATCGAAGTTTTTGTAGAACAGACTGTTTGACAAAATTTCCTTGCGGTGCACAGGGTAAATGGGTAAAGGGTTGCGGGAACTCTGAGGCCTGATTGGTCCTCGTGCAGCTTCTTGTCTCTGGTACTCATGTAACTGCCTAGCTAGCATGGCTACGGTAGTTTCGGTTGCAGCTAGTTCCACCTTGGTGTTGGCTAGGATCTTTTCATGCCCTTTATACCCCTCCCTATGGCTTATTTGACGTCTGTCACTAGCCTCCTTGAGGTCATTGTACCTCTGTTTCCAGGTATCTCGCTCCTTATTGGCGCTACCCAGCTTGTTAGTGGCTCTGATTCGTAGGTTCTTTTGTTTTTTCAATTCTTCTTTCAGACGTTGGATTTCTATGTCGGTCCTATGTCCTTCCTTCAGTACGAACCTCATCAGTTTTCTATGGCGTTGCTCGGGCTGATCATTGTTCTGTGGGTCTTCCATTCTCTTTTCAGCAGTGAATTCCATCACCTGTGTTTTAGCATTTATGCTACTATGGTGGTGACCTAAAACAAGTTCTAGATAGTTCATGGCTCATTAACTGATGTAATTGGGCTAGGAGTTGGGGATTCTCTAGACCTACTCGGTTTATCAGACTTCTGATCCACCGAACTTCATACCATGCTTGGGCTTTTAGGACTGTCCTTATGGGCGAAATGACTACCCTACCTGGCTCACATTGCCAATAATGATCATGGTCGTAGGCTATCGTAGCTAGACTATCAGCACATTGGTTCTGTGCTCGTGGAATATGCATCCATTCGATGTGGAAAAACTCTCTAGTGTATTCGTTGATGGCAATTGCATAGGCCTGTAAGGTCCTGCTTTTGAGTCGGTATACGCCAGTCATACCTCGGATTAGGAGTTGTGAATCCCCCATAATTCGGAGGTTGCCTATAGTTTGCGCAACTCGCATGGCCATTTGTAGACCGATTAGAAGGGCTTTGTATTCAGCAGTGTTGTTCGTGAATCCTTTCCCTAATAGGACTCCTATACTGGCTAGACCAGTCCCATTGGGATTCTGCAATACTGCTCCTATGGCACCTTCTCTATTCGAATGTCTGTAGGCTCCGTCTACCTTCAACGTATACGTCCCAAGTTCATGGGTGAGTTCCATATCACAACAATAATCTTTTTGTATTTTTCTCGATTTTATGAATTTTTGTATGGGTTTTTCGCACCCTTCCGTTCAGCGTATATGTACAGGGTCACTAGGGCTACTTCTGATCCTTTGAGTGTTCCCCGTATTCGTGATGCTTCTAGGTTGTTCACTCTGATACCTGAAAAGGTGAATATGAAAAGGTGTTACATACTGTACAGGCGACTTGACTTCTCTTTAACTACGGTAAGCTTTTATCTTATATATGTTGGTTCAATGCTTAAAAATTTCACCTTTCAACTCGGCTAGCTTAACCGTGTTATTTTCATACAACTTCACTATTATATACGGACCATTCCAGCATGGCCCCAACTTTTGAGGCATCAACTCGTGTCTAGCGTCGTAGAACAACACTAACTGCCCCTGCCTGAACTGGTAATCGCGCATGTTCCTATCATGAATCTCCTTCATGCGTCTTTTGTGGGTTTCTTGGTGATTTATAGCAGCTATTCGGTGCTCGTCCAGGTCTTGTAAAGTGTCCAATCGGTGCTGTATTGATTCTTTCTCTCCTAGGTCGTGCTTCATGGCAAACCGCAAGGATGGGAGCTCTATTTCTATTCGCAGTACACATTTTGGCCATACACTAGAAAAAAGGGCGTGTGGTTGGTACTGATCTTATAGGTGGCATTATATGCCCACAATGCCGAGTACAGTTTTTTGTCCCAATCCCTCCGTCGGTCTGATACGGTTTTCCTTAGAATACTCACTAGTTGTTTGTTCGTGCTTTCAGCCTGACCGTTGGCTTGTGCCTCGGCCCACTTTGTAAAATAGTCAGTGGCCACTATGATATAGTGTTTTCGGCTAGATGAAGCTGGGTGTATTGGTCCAACGAAGTCGATGCCCCATTTTTCAAAGGGGAGACATGCCTGTATTGGAACTAACGATCGCACCCTGTTATCCGTCTTGTCAACTCGTTGACAGGTGTCGCAGTTCCGGGCATGTAAATGAGCATCTTGGAATAGTGTCGGCCACCAATAACCCGCCCTCAGAATTTTTTGCCCTGTGAGTTGGCAGGCAAAGTGGCCCCCACAGGCAGAATCATGACACTCCTCTAGTATAAATTTGGCTTCTTCAGGAGTGACGCATCTTCGATACAACCCTTCTACACCTCGTCTGTACAATGTGCCCCCTATTAAGGCGAACTTTAGGGCTTGTAGAGGTAGCTTTCGTTTTTCTGGAGTCGTCATACTGCTGGGTGTCTCTAGTGTGGATAGGTAGGTTGCTAAAGCTGTATACCACTCAGGAATTGTGTCAACGTCTAACCTCAAAAGTTCTCTTAAGTGATCAGTCTCCCACTCATCGTCTGTTTCAGTAACCCCTACCAGCTCGCAAATACAATCGTTTAACCCCTGCAGCTTAGGCGGTTTGCTTTGGAGGGTGTAGTCAAACTCCTGAAGGGAGATTATCCACTTCATTAAGCGCTCAGGAGGTTCTAGTTTATTCATCATCAAGGTGACTGCAGTACTCTTGGTAATGAAAGTCACTTTCCGATGCAATAGGTAATGCCTTAGTTTGGCGGCGGTGTAAGCTATCCCCAAACAAATTTTCTCTGCCTTACTATAATTAAGTTTGACTTTGTTCAGTTTTCTCCCTATAAAAATAATAGGGTGATATTTTTTGTCCCAAATATGGGCCAGACAACAGTTTATGCACGTGTCCGTGGTGCTTGTGAAAACGAAGAACTCCATGTCGTACATAGGTGGTTTCAATATTGGAGCGTTGGCCAAAGCTACTTTTAATTCCTAAAAAGTCTTCTCACATGTCTCGTCCCAGGTCCACTCCACGTTGGTTTTCAATAAGCCAGTCATCTGGTAGGTACGCGTGGCATAGGCCATCACATATCTTTTGTAATAACCGCTCGAGCCTAAGAAGGTCTGAAGTTGGGACACCGTAGTTGGTGCCATCATGGCTAGGAGCATAGCTATTTTTTTTGGATCAGTTGTCATGCCGTACTTGCTAATGACATGTCCTAACAGTACCCTGTAAGGAACTCCGAATAGGCACTTGTTAGCATTCAAGGCTATACAGGTTACTGCGCACTTCTAAAAACACTTCTCTAGCATGGTGAGATGTTCTGTGACAGTGGTTGCCCCACAGAGGTCATCTATAAAAATTTTGAGATTTTCGTCTAAGATATCCTCGAAGTGCTTGTTCATAAACCTCTGATAGGTTCCAGGGGCATTAGTCAACCCAAAGGGCATGACGTGGTAAGCGAAAACCCCAAACGTGGTTGTGAAGGTGGTCTTCAATTTATTCTCTTCTGCTCTATCTGATTATAGCCTGCAAAACAGTCCATGAAAGAGTACTGGTCTCTTCCCGCCATTTCTTCTAGGACTTGGTCTATGAACGGCAATGGGTAGTAGTCTTTCTTAGTTTGTTTGTTCAGCCTCTTATAATCCACGCACACACGAATGCGTGTGGAGTTCTTCTTGGTGCGAGGTACTATTGGGGAGCACCACTCAGTGTTCTCTACCGGAAATATCAGACCAGCATTTCGAAGTCTCTTGAGTTCAGTGTATAATCCTTCCTTTCGGTGGTAGGGTAGCTGACGTTGTTTTTGTCGTATAGGTTTGGCTCCCTCCTTCAGTGGTATTGTATGAGTCACTAGATCGGGTGGAATCCCCTTCAAATCTGAGTAGTCCCAAACAAAAATATGTTGGTACTTTCTACACGGCCGTTCATATTCTTCTTTTTCTCCAATGCCTAGGGAAGCACCTATTTTGATGTTCTTGGGTTCTTCTAGGGTTCTTAGGTTTATCAGGCAGATATCGGCGTCCCGAACTTTGGGAGGCCGCTCTTCTGGAGTGTTCCACTCTATGTCCAGTACTGATCTCTGGTCTGGCTCATCTTCACTCGTAGTGGACTCATTATCATCCTCACTACTCGTGACCTCCTCCCACTCAGACGAAGGTATGGGCGCTCTTTCTGACTGAGGCACCTCAGGATAGCCATCGACTATGGTACGTTCTCTACCCCTTCCAGAAACTAGTACTCCTGCAGGGATGTCGACTGTGCAGTTGCTAAGCCTGAGCCATGGTCGTCCTAACAGTATAGAGTACCCCCGGTTCCCGACGTACATCCTCATGACATAAAAGTCCACTTGAATGGTCTTGTTAGCCACGGTAATGGGTACATTCTTAAGCTCGCCCTCTGATTTGATCACTGAGTTGTTGGCTAGCTTTAGGGCTGTCAAGGTAACAGGTTCTAGAGCAAAACCAAAGTCTAAAAGTTCTAGACTTATGATGTTAACTATAGACCCTGCATCAACTATGGCCCCTGAAATGACTAGGCCATCTATGAGTACATCTACCTTAGGGCAGTAGCGATCTAACAAATCTGCATCTACTTTCTCTATTGTAGGTGGCTCCAGTGTTCATGTCGTGGATGGTCTCATCAATCGTTTGACCGTGCGTTTAATAGTGGGTGACAATTGTACTAGTTACCAGAGCCCTATTTCCAATTTTAGATTCTCTAGGGCTTGACCTAGATCAATATTCCCTCTTTTCAGATTTAGGTCTATATCCTTCCTAAATCTGCGATTTCTGGTCATAGTCCTCTTAGTTTCTAGGCCGGTTTTCCCTTTTCTCGGTCCTAGGAGTCTGGGGTATCTATGCCCTTCCAAAACGCTAACCTCACCTTGCTCTTTGGGCAGTGGATCCTCGTAGATGGGTGTAGGTTTGAATACTGGCTTCTCAATGACCACTTGGTTATCTACCTCCGGTGGTGGTTTTGGTGTAGGCTTGGGTTTCCTGGGAGGTAGCTCCGTCTGGAGGTTACTCCGGGTCATTACTAAAACCTCTTTCCTGCTCATGGGTTCCTCTAGCGTCTCCACGACGATGAAGTTCACGGGTGGCCGGTTATCTTCTATGCATGCCTTCCCTTTATCCACCTGGCTAATCTTGGGTCCGTGTTGTATGTATTGAGGTGGCCTTGATGGCCCCGCCGTTCTGTCCTCCTGGGGTCTATGGTTCACTGGCCCAGGAAAGGTCTGCATATTCTCTCTCATCACGTCCATGTATCCCTTTAGCATGGCTCGCATATCGCCTAGTTCTGCGTTGGAGCCTATGCTCTCATAGCCTCTATCAGGCATCTGTGCCTGGAGCCTTCGTGCATCTTGTGTTTGCACATTCCTGGCTTGTCTAGGTTCAATAGCCTGTATGGGGTGGGGTTCCACTATGGGGTGTGCTCCTATAGCTGCGATTGGGTCTCCTCTCCACGTTTCTAGGCTTAGGTTCAAGCTGCTCACTGCTTGCAATAGGTGGGATGCGTGGGCAACCGCAATCTGTGCGTCTTCTACCACGATTGCCTTCTCTACTGCCTCAGCCAACGTCTGGGGGTTACTCTGACGTACAATCATTTGTATGTCATTCTTGAGCCCTCGCAGAAAGGTCAGTAGTAATAGGGGTGGTAGTAACACAGTGGGTTCCACTTGTCGTGACAACTCTGTCAAACGACACCAATATTGTCGTATGGTTTCGTTAGTTCCTTGCTGTAGGGAGGTCAGTGTGAACAGTAGGCCATCAACCGTTTGGTGGGGGCGCATACTCAATTAAAAACAGTCTATGGAATTCCTCAATGGTGTGAATTGAGCCTCTTTGCAGACTATGATACCAATGCCTAGCCGTTCCAGACAAAGTGGTGGCGAAAAACATCATTTCATGATGTGGGTTTGTGATGGCACTGGTAAAGCAGGTGGTCCAAAAAGCATCAATATGCTCTTCGACACTTTCATACGGTGCTCCATGAAACTCAGGAGTGGATCCACTAAGCTTCGGTAGTCCTCTTGTCTCCGGGGGTACTACGATTGGTTCAGTCAAACGTCTTGCCATTCTGGTGGCAACAGGTTCTGTAGCAGCAGGTGTTACGTTCATTAACGGTGGTTCTGTAGCGTCGGTTGGCTCAAGTTCTGGTAGTTCTTCTACAGGTTCCGACGTATCATCCAAGTCCATTATAGGTGCGTGAGACTCATCATCTAAGGCTGGTGGGATAAGAAACCCACGATTACTTCTTCTAAGCCCTAAACGCTCTCTCTGAGGATTTGAAGTCTCTCCATGCGGTGCTCCCTTAGACCTAGGTTTCCTTGGTATACCTATGATGTCTCGTCTAGGGTGACACTAATGATTGCTGCATAATAGGTTTCTCACTTACGGATAGCAATCAACTGTCGTTGCACATGCGTTTTGTGATTTTCCCACGTTATCTCATAGGTCATCCACCCTTCGTCCACTAATACTGCATATGACCTAACTAATTCTGCCCCACCTCTAATGGCGGTTCGGCTCTACGTGAGCAATAGAGGATTTGCCACTTCCAACCCTGATGGCCTTCTCTATTGCCCCGTGCTCTCCAACCGATGAGAGTTTTCCAGACTCTCAGAGATACGGTTGCAAGGAGGAGATGTTGTCACTTTTGGTGCAATGATTCACTAGCTTTCTAGGGTTATAGTTCCGTAAAACTTCTGATCACTAATTCGCGTTAGGGTCTCGCTAATGTCTCTTTCCCCATTGAATTCGGCTAACGGTTAGTAAAAATCTTACATGGGCTTGAAACCGATTTATTGCCTATGATGTGCTCGTGGGGTGCAAGTTATACGCACTGCTTTGTTTAAGAAGCGGTGTTATTTTCACCTACCGTCAGGTCTAGGTATTTCGCTATGGCGGGTGTGACTAGTGTGACGCTTTAACCAAGGTGGTGTTTTTTAACCACGCATGGTGGACGGCCTGCTTTGGTGTTTCACAGAGGTCGGGCCCAGTTAATACTCTCTATAAGTGACGAAAACGGGAAAAACGCTTCCGAACTTGACAATTTCGTAGAGTAGGTTAACTAAGAGAACGTACGTTAGACGATTTAGTAAAGCATGAAGTTGATAAAAACCTTTTATTTACTCTTCCCTAAAGCGTATTTACTTTGACTTTACGAAAAACATGGTTCTAATTTTTCTTTGTTTCGTATAATGGCTAATGAGAAAACAAATAATCAATTCACTAGTTCAACCCACCGTATAGCCATAATATCACACCCATTTTTGAACTCGTCATATGACAAAACCATCCATTAAGAAATTCCTAATTATTCACTTGGTTGAACAAACAAAAAAAACTCAAACGTTGGTCAACACGCATCAGAACTCCAATCAAAGAACTTAATTTTCGAATTGATGTAGTTAGTCCGTCCAAGAATTTGCTTCACTACAATACTTGGGAGAATTTCATTCCAATCACACATGATTAAGACTATACTATTACCTTACGATCGATCGAAGTTACGGAAATGACAATATATACTTCATGGAACTGAGATGGATAGAAAGTACAAATAGATTAAGTAAACGCTTACCTCAATGAACAGCTAGGTAGCCGGTTTGCCGCAAGAACCGCTTAGTTATGAATGCTTCTTCACTCCTTTGATTTCAACGTTTGCTTCTTTGGCCTTCACCATTTGTCAGCGACATGTAACGAGATAGGCATTTGTTCTTTGCCGATAACTTGGCATTGGCTACTGTGAAAACTCACAGTATTTTACAGACTAGAAAACACATCTTCATACCACATAGGGTCTCAATCAGACCATGGAGATTGCAATAGGTCCAGTAGAGTCCTCCGACAAATGGATGAGGGCATAAACAGAGATTTTTGGCGATAGAAAGAAGTGATAGGGCTGCAACAGGTCCCCACCAAGTAGACAAGGCCGCAGACAGCAAATAGGAGGATCTGAACAGCGATGGGAGGCCGCAAAACTTGGAACAGGTCGCAGGTAGGGCAACTGGCCTCAGACAGGTCTGACAGAGGTCGCACTCCGGCTGTTTTTGGCCGCAGACAGGCTGAAACAGCTTGCAAATCCATGTGGCAGGTCGCTCAGGCTAGGCTGGTACAGAGCCGCAGGTAAAAGCAAACACTGATACCAGGCCGCAGGCAGCCCTAGAACAGGTCGCAGGCATATTGAGTAGGCCGCACAGAGGTCTGAAAATCTGATTTTTCACTGTGGTCAGTGTTCAGAAGGTCACAATAGGTCTGGTATGTGCCTCAGACAATGGTTTGGAGTTGTAATTGATCTGTTACAACCCCTAAACAAAGAGGTGCAGGTCCAGCGAGGGTATGGCCATGTGGGCAGGTGACTTCTGAATGACGAATGTCATTGTCGATGGTTTTGTAGCTTCCAACCACATTAAGCCCGATTCCTTGTATCCTTCTCAATGCTTATTGGTACACGTTCTTCTCAATTGTAGATACGATTTCCGAACACGCAATGATATCCCAACATCACTTAGAACATCCAAATATTCAAAGAGTAAAGACCATTCCCACTCCACAACATTACTACAACCATTTAAACACAACCCCTTCAATGTTTACAAAAAAAAAACCTCCAACACACATTCAAGACATTCCACCCAACACTTCACTCATAACATCTCCAAAACCCTAACATACACACTCCATACAATGCAATCTATACCATAAAATGGAAGCATCCATCCATTCAAAACAATCACTACCATTACTCACCCTCCACACCTTACCATAAACTAACTCTCCAACTCAAACACCATCATTTTTCCCCTCAAAATTTCAGCATATAACTTCCTCAAAATACTCCTCATCCTCAATGTGGCACCCACCAATTCTAAATCAAGTAGTTAGTGAAGAACCTAACAATCTCATCCACCAACAATGACATGCATCCAACAATGAGCTCATTCCATAATTGGGGGAAAATCAAACATTCCAACCACAAACAATACCTTCACTCACAACAAATATTCAAACTTCTTTCAATCCAATCACCCGAGATTCAAAACACTAACTCCAAGTTACTCTCAAACAAAGCCATTGACAACTCTCAAGAAAACAAGAGTTCAAATATACTACTCTCTCAAATGACAATATTGGTTTTGTGAAGCAATGAAGCTACAAGACACTCCACATAAAATTCACCTCCCACATCCCACACAATACACTAGTGTTGAGTAATTAGAGACAAGACATACAACACCACCATACTAAACAACAAGATACAAGAATCCAAGAAAGACTATGGTCTCACCCAAAAACTACAAGACAAAGCAAACCTCACAAAGCTCTCCACTCATATGAGGCAAGACAACAAGGATCCAAAACTACTAACTCACAAAAACAATAACTCACAAAAGCACTAACATACAAAAGCACTACCATTCAAAAGCACTAACTCACAAAAGTACTAACTCACAAAAAGACTAACTCAGAAATACAAGGAGTTGGCTCCTTCTTATAGGAAAATACAATGCATCCCCTTCACAATGTCATCTTGCCATTCTTCATGCCCTTTAAGCCCTCTTAAAACACTTACACAAAGCCACTGGTTGCGTTGGAGGCGTGCGATTGCCCGCAAGCTCCTCCTCCTTTCTCTTCCTCCAAAGCAAGCTTCGCTATGGCTGGGGTTTCTGATTTTACCAGATCACAATCTAGCTCCTCCTCAGATGTACGGCCACCCATGGCCTTTTGCAGCCAGCTACTGTACCTGGGCAACCTGACTTGTGCTTTTACAACACTCGAGTCTGGTTTCTACAAAGGGCAAAAACCAAATTTTCTCTGAAAAACCCTTACTCAGGCACCAAATCCAATTTTTTGAGGGCTGTTTCTACCAAGTTTTCTCTTCACAGAGGTCGCCCCATAGCTAGCAACCCACTGGTTCAATCGGTGAAGAATTGAGTGAGTTTTGATCGAAAACTCACTCAAGCTTCTTAAGAGCTCTTTTCCCACAAGAGAACCTCAAACTTGTGATGGTTCCAACAAACTGGAATTCAGCATGAATTCTTTGCTTCTGACATTACTGAGGCACTTCCCCTTTGCATAAGCAAACCTTCGAATCTCCACAGACTCGATTTTGTGCTACCCACTTACCGTTAGCTCAAAACTGTAATGAATTTGAAACTCTCCGTCCTTGTCCGGTGATCATGGCCACCAAGGCTCTGATACCAAGTTGACAACACGATACAAACTGATCGATTCAATCACCACAGCATGCCATCAAGTGCTTCAAGACAAGACGCAACAAGATTGCTCTCCAACAATTGTATATTCACAAGTACAAAGAAAAGAAACTTATGTGCTCACCATGGGCTCGTGAAAGAATCGGCCCGATAACTCTAGAACTAGGAAAAACGTGCACAAACTTAGTAAGTAGCCGTAAAGAAAACACACGTCGATTATTGCTAATTTCACTAAAATTTCTTGTTGTCTAGGAACATTGAAAGCTACTCCATAATCAAGACACCAAGGGAGCTAGTTTGGTGCATGTCTCTCATGCTAGGGCATCAAATCTCTTTCAAAGTGAAATCCATCTCAAAAGTGGTCTAATCCACTAATTTTTTTATTTATAAGATATATTTGAGCTTTATTACATCAACATAAGTCAGATATGAGGTTGGCTTTTATTTTTTAGTGATTTGTATCAAAATTGCTATATTGTTTTGTTGACAATCTTGCTAGAATTTCAAAGTGAGCAGGAGGATTGCACATTCATCTTTCATAATATAATATGATATATGTAAGTGTCTAAGATCTATTATTTAACACTTATAGACACTTTTGAAAGATAAGGTTTTGTTCATATCATCATGGTTTATCAAGTTTGATCTAGATTCCTTCATAGGAAAACAGTAAAATAATGTCTTATAAAAATGTCTAGAGGAAAGCCATCATTGACAATTGCTGGTATATTTATAAGTTCATGATTTTGTTGTGAATGTGTTCAAAGTTCAAATGATGTCATACATATACCATGTTGACTTGGATACAGAACGAGGGAAAGAAAATAATCTACTAAACTAGCAAACTCTGCCTTTTGCCCAATGAGAAGGGGAAGGCCCTTGATACACTAAACTAGCAACCTCTACATTTTACCAGATGCTTAGGCACAGATCTCATTTATATCATGTTTCAGATTAATTTGAGCTAAATGGCATAAACAACAAATTGACCTTGTAAACTTTACAAGTATCATTCAAGATTCAAAACAAATTATTTAAATTGCTCAAGGCTGGTCTTCAAGGATCATTGTAGAACCTGAAGACTGAAAGCCAAATGACAAGGCAGCTTTCAGGAATTAGACTATATTACCATCTGGTAGAAAGCAAACAGGCTTTTAGGACCAAAACAAGCTCAATACATGACTCTTTGATGATGAGTTGAAGCACAAGTCCCGAACGATACAAAAAAGCTTCAGAAGCATCAGAATGTTGAGAGATAAGACTTGAATTCTTTAGCAGATCCATTGATTAACTAAATAAAAGCCTGGCCCTTTCACCAAAGAGAAACACACAAGTAAGCCCTGCCGACACCACCATAATTGTATATAAACTTTTACTACAAGTGTTATCATGCTACAACTTACAGTGGAGATCATTGCATGCTGTCAAAATCCACAGCTTACCAGCAGTTTCTGCCCAATAAGGTAAAAATGGTCGGCTATATATTGTCAACAATACATAACTTTCTGAGTGATATCAGCTAGTAAAGCAGGTGTATACTTTGACCAATCTAAGTCAAATACAAAAACAAGCTTAGCAGTCAGTCTCGAATGTGCATATCCGATATCATTGTCAGATGTCACTTCCTGCTGGTTACAAGAGACTACTCCATATTGATGAGTTGGAAAACTGGAGTAAAGTTCGATCTTAACCAGGTCCAACTTTTGGAATATCATAATGCTCACTAAGGTTTGCTAAATATTGATTGAAATCTTCAATTCTCTCTCTGTGAGATTTATTAGCCAGTTTGGCTAAGCTAGCAATTTCTAGCTTTGCCTTCTGTTCATCATATTTCTTCTCAGCAGCGGTTCGATGGTCTTCCAGAATAGCTCTTTGTGAGTCTCCTAGCCCTTCCTCTGCATTCTTTGGCTCATCATCTGCTGTTAGTTCTGATGATTCTTGTCCCTTTAAGGCAATAATCTGGAGATCGAACTGTTTCTCCTTCTTTTTCTTCTTCTTCAGTCCGCTTGCCTTTACATCAAGAGCCTTTCCCTTCAGCTTCAACTTACCACCAATTACTGAGTCGTAAGACATCAGATCGAGTACACAGGTCCCCTGCAGTAAAATAAAAGAGCATGGTCAGCTATTAGGACCACCCACTGCAAAATATTGCATTGAAACACCCAGAGAACTCTTACACTGTATGCAATCCAATTGCAAGTTCCACTGAGTATCTGCGTTGTAGAAAATTGCAGCTTTGTTAAAGCCACTTCATTAAAGGCAAAGGGGATAAAAAGGAACCGGGTTCTCTCTCTCTCTCTCTCTCTCTCTCTCTCTCTCTCTCTCTCTCTCTCTCTCTGGCACACTAGCTGCTACACTGGTCCTCCATCCGTGCCTGCTGCCATCACGTGATGCCTTGAACTCGCAGATGCTGCTTGCCACGACGGCTGCTGCCATCGAAGGGTCGCCCCAAAGGTCTCTCTCAGCCAGCGTGCCTAGCGGAAGCACATCTGCTGACTGCCAGCGCTACTTCTGACTACTCCATCGCTGCTACAGCGAGCCTAGCCAGCAGATTGCTGATCTGTTGTCTGGCGCCTGGCTGAGTGGGAAAACTACTTGAATCATAGCCAGAAATAGGAAGGGAGGTGCTTCTCCTGACAACATCCCTTCTCCTTCTACACCTTCGACAGCTCCATCCATGCTTCAACCATCTACTCCTGCTTCTTCAACTCCTCCAACTCCTACTCTTTCTATCCCTGTTGCAGTTCCTATCTCCCCATCAAATCCTATTCTTGGTAATAGTGAATTTACTTTAGCTCTACCGTTGACTCCGAATAATCCAGACGCACTTTTGTCCCCATCCTTCATGATCTCCGTTCTTTGTGCAAATCAAGACAGAATATTTCGGTACCTTAACAACCATCAAGAAAAACTTGCTTCTCAAGAATCTATGTTTTTAGCCATGCAAACGCACCTTCAAAAGCTAGATATGGCCTTTGAAGAACTCAAGAAAGAAGTTGTGGCTGTCAAAATCGAGGTTGCGGCTGTCGAAATCGAAGAGTCTTCTCAACCTACCTCAACTAAGATCCAGCAGCTCAAAGCACAAGTGGAACAACATCACACGGCTGTCCGATCATGGGCAGATGTACTCAAAGGTTCATCTCCTACTATTCTTCCATCATCTTCGTTTATCTCAACCACTTTCACTGAACGCCATCTGCAAGAACAAAAAGCTCTTAACGTTCGCGTTCGAGGTATTCCAAATTCCCAAAACGCTATTGAAGAGGCTAAGATTTTCTTGGAGGATAACCTCCGGCACCATAACAAAGGTATGGAAACTGCTTGGCAACCTAAGAAAGATCCAGATACCCTTGTTATACGCTTCACGTCAGCGTTTCATCGTCATAAAGTGTTAAAGCAGAGATCGAAGTTGCACAACACCAAAATCTGCTTATCGTGATGGTATTATCCGATTTGTAAATCGTAAACCTATTGTAATCAATGTGAGTTTGAATTCTGAGAGGGAATCAGAGTTAGAAAAATGAAAAGATGCCCAATTGAAAATAAATGGTCTTCGTACCATCTATTCCTAGCCACAAATCTCTTCTTAGTTAGCTAGTTCATTTAGTTAGTTTGCTTGACGGCATTGATCCGTCGTTCCATCTTTCTGATGTACTTTTTTTGTCTTATATAAGGCAAAGAAACAACAACCTATTCAAGCCTTGCATGCATAAAAGGCTTTTGTAAGGTTTTCTGCCAATGCTATATATATATATGAGGAGAACCCAAGTGGAAGGGATGTGCATCTATAGATCATAGCGTCCATCCTTTTCTATTTTTTGACAGTATTTTTGGACACGCAATTATATTACATGTGACAGGCCCAGAAACACCATTTACATGGTTTTCTAATTTTGGCCCTAATTTTTGAATTTCACCTTCCCTCCAATTCTATTTGAAGGGAAGTAGGTTTTGTCCATTATAAATAGCCACTAAGGCTGGTCATTTAGTAGCTTTGATCAGTTTGAGTCTTAAGCTTCTTGTTGGGGAGTTGTACTATTTTGAAGATCTTAGTTGGAGATCTGCCTAAACTATCGACGGCCAATGATATTCACACAGTTTCTTAGTTGGAGAAAGCGTCCCTGATTGACAAGGTGGACCAAAATTCATGTCAAGTCTTCGTCTTTGGCATGATCCCACGATCTCGAGTGGATCTCACTAAGTCAATGAGAGGCTAGTACCATCTTACTCCGATTCTAAACAGTGAAATTCTTCTTCATTGCACAATTTGGTTGGAATTCATGTCAACTAGGCAAATTTTCCATTTCTAGTTCTTTCCTATCTAGGTCAAAAAATTTCACTTGTGATAATAGTCGATTCACTACTATCACAAGTATAACTATACATAGTTGCACTCGCGATTCCCGAATCGCAAAAAAGAAAAACCTTTTTTTTGTAAATACATTCAATATGGGTATCAGTAGAAAGAGAAAACACAGAGGTTTAAGAGTAAATGTGTCTCCGCTTTATGTGTACTATAATATACTGAATTGGACCAATAATATACTGGAAAAAAAAAACATCGGACCTATAATATACTGAAATATAATGGAATCGGACCTATAATATACTGAAATATACTAGAATTGAACCTTTAATATGCATTTCTTGTAGTTTCAAGGTTCAATTTCAGTATATTACAGGTCCAAATCCAATACAAAAGATTCCCCACCCCTCCCTCCCAATCACTAAATTCAAATATCTTTCTCTAAATTCAAATATTTGAAGTTTGAAGTTAAGGTTTTATTTTCTTCACACACTTCGATGTGCTTTAAACTTTAGCCAATAATCTTCATTGCATGGCTTTCTAATATATTTTGAATTACCAAAGTTCTACCCGTAAATCATGAACAGAAAAAGGTCCCAAAATCGTGATTCGCTGCAACTATGAACTATACATACTATCATTCGCAAGTGCGGAAAATGAATGACAATCGGATTTTTATGCAAAAATTCAAAATAGTTTGTGCTTTTATATCCCTTGAAAGTAAAGACCCTCCAAATCCCCCACCTCTCCCCTAGTAGGTCGTCTCTCAAAGATTTCGTTCATTGCCCAACACGGGCTTCTCCCTCCCCCATTCATAAGTCCTTTGATTCGCCTCATTAACCTCATTGTGTAGTCGAGGGAGCAACGAGTGTAAAACAAATCACATTTCTAAGCGCAAAGTCTCCTCGAAGAGTCTATGTGAAATCTTGCAAATATCACCACAGCTTTGCCCTTTGTAGCTCCTAATTTAAGAGTTTAGGGTTAGGTGAAATCCCCTTTGAAGCTACTAGATTAGGTTTAGGGCTAGGCTCACATGGCAAAAACCTAACTATGTTTAGGGTAAGGTCGAAATTGATGTAACTTGTGAGTAGTGCAAATAAAGAGGCAGAGATGGTTGCTCTTGTGCTAAAAAACTACGCGAAAAGTAAGAACAGAAAGAAAGCATCTCTCACCTTGTTTCGGCCAACGGCAGCGCAGCGCAGATAGATGAGCGAGCAGGAGTTTGGATGAAGAAGCATCTGATCAGCGGCTCCTCCTTTTGCAAAGCCTAAGGATACTCATATTTGTAAGTTCTTTTTCTCATTTGGATCTTGAAATCCTAAGTCCGAAGACCTCTGGCAAGTGTGCAGTGCATGCCCCATTCTATCTCATTTTGTACTTTGTGTATAGACTTTCACTTAGTGTGTAAAGATGTATGTTGAGATGAGAGGATTAAGGATGAGATTCTTTCTCATTTGATTCTTTTATTTTATAGCTTTTCCCGGATTTGTTCTTGGCAATGTGAGACTCATTTCTAGTGAGCGATTTCATGATGCACAGTGAATTTTACTGTTCATTGTGAGAGCAGCAGAATGTAGAAAGTAGGCCATCGCGCTCCTTATGGAAGGCAAGTGTGAAGTTAGGGTTTCATTGCTGGCAGCTGAGGCTCAGTTTTGGGTAATTCCCTTCTCTATGTTTCTGTTAATGGCAAGCAGAGAAGATGGAGGCTCAGTTTTGGGTAATTCCCTTCTCTATGTTTCTGTTGATAGCAAGGAGAGAAGATGGTCAGCTATTAGGACCACCCACTGCAAAAAGCAAGTTCCACTGAGTATATGCGTTGTGTAAAATTGCAGCTTTGTTTAAGCCACTTCATTAAAGTCTGCAATTGTCCACAAATTATAAAAAAATGCTTTTTCTTTACATCTGGCAAAAACAGAACATGAAACCACAAAATACAGAAAGAGGATAAAAAGGAACCAGGTTTTCTCTCTCTCTCTCTCTCTCTCTCTCTCTCTCTCTCTCTCAACTCACCTTATCTGATAGACTTTGGGGACAATAAGGAAGTGCGATGGCAGATTCACAAAAGCAGGTGCGCTATCAATCCAGCCTGCGCCACAGCACAGCGCTTTAGGAAAAGCAAGATTGGCCACCGGCTAGAAGTGTAGCAAACACCAATACTAATGCTACCGCTGCTTTATTCCTTCATGCCTGCGAAGCTCACCACTAAATATCTGCTATCCTTTTCAGTTACATGCTCGATCCTTCGTTGCTTCTCCTCGATCGCGCGCGCGCTCGCTCTCTCTCTCTCTCTCTCTCGCTCTCGCTCGTCTCAACTCACATTATAGCGCGCTCTCTCTCTCTCACGTGGGGCGAAAGCCTGCCCAAGGGCCTTCCGTGCTGGGAGGGCCTTGCCCGACGCCGGGGGGAGCCCGAGGCCAGGCCCTGACCAGCATGGAAGGTCTTAGGGCTACAGGGCTTTCCTTGCGTAATGCTGGGTGCGAGGGTCTGCTTGTGCTTGAGCTTCTTTTTCAGATCAGAAACACACACATTATAATTCATTCTGTCTCTTGCCCCATCGTATCTTTGTCTGCAATCTCTTGCAAAATTCGGATAAATTTTCAGATCGGTGTTTTTTGCACTTTTGTTGTGGATTGATTCGAATCTGGCTTGATCCGAATCTGTTTTGTGAAGAACAAAATCATAGAAAGGCTTGAGCCTGGCTTGATCCGAATCTGTTTTGTTTTGTGAAGAAATGAGCAAGGGCGGAGGCGGAGATTGGTTTTACCCACGAATAAGTCCTTTTCAGTTTATGTCGAATTAGAAAGACGGGAATTTCTATGGATCCAAACTGGTTCGTTCTAGCAGGAAGCCAGCTGTCAATGGTGGCCATTCTGGCAGAATAGGCTAGTAAGCCAGTTGTCATGGTGGTCATTCTAGCATAATGTCTTAGTAGCTAGCTTTTCCAAATTTCTGGCACTGCAATTGTGTGGTTGAAAATTGTGCTATTGGAAGTCACTCCAAAATACAAAGAGAACCAGAGCACACAACATTACGTTCTAAAAACAAGTCTCTTGCTTTTTGGAAGATTCTACAAATGCATTGGTCGTCATCCCTTGCGTCAACACCAAGTCATTGAAAGGTTAGGGCGTACGTGGCCAATGAAAACGCTTAAAATGCGTTTTATCTAACTCTGGTGGCATTCTCTCTCTCTCTGTCTCTCTCTCTCTCTCTCTCTCTCTCTCTCTCTCTCTCTCTCTCTCTCTCTAACCCTAAAAAAAACTCTAACCCTCTCTACTCACATTATTACTATTTTTCCTTCTAAAACTTAGAAACCCTATAATTTTGAAAAACAACTACGATTCTCTCTCTGTAGGGTCGAAGATCTTGCATAGTATAGCCCCCTCGCCTGTCAACAAGGGTTAGTTCACTGGATAGGTACCTAACTATGCATAGATGCTACTTTTAGTTAGTTTCCTACTTTTCATCTAACTCTACCTCCCCTAACTCTACTCACACTAAGTCAACTCCCCTAACTAACTTCATCATGATTTTGGGTGAAGAGAGAGGATAGAATAGAAGAGGAAGAAGAAGGAGAAGAGAGAAAGAGAGAGAGATGAGATGGAGGTTAGCTCAAATGCTCAATTTCATTGCTTATGGAAAAACCTTAACTAGCATAAACCAAAAAAACATGGAAAATGGAAATAACAAGCAATCACAACAATAGCATAAGCAAGAGTGATTAGCAAATGAGGATGTTTGAGCTCTCAAAATGATAGAGTCTCCTCCTCTCTATTAAGCATGAAAATAGTGTACAAAGGGTGTCTTTTTATAAAATGGGGAGGGCCCTTGCCCCAAAATCCTATTGGCTAATATTTACATTGATCATATCCATTCATCTTGGACCCAACTTGGTCCAAGGGTCCACAAAAAGTACATTGAAATTCACAAGATTCATGTGAATCCCAATTTGGACCCAACTCTAAAAAGTAATCTCTAAGTTTAAAAATGACTTTGGGCCTCTAGTTTAATTTTAATTCAAAGGCCCAAGTCTATTTTATTTTATTTACACTTAAGCTTGCGTGCTCATTGGGCCATGGGCTTATACGCGCAGGATGTCATGCCCTCGCAACACATTTTATTTGTCGATTTTATTTATTTACAATTTGTTGGGAATACCCCCAACAGGACCCACGGCTTGAAGTAGTGTCGGTCCCTCGGCGCACTGCCGGTTCAGTAAAGAGTCTTCTTGGCCCGCCTTTGTTGGATCAGGTAGGTCGTGACGTCTTCCATAAAGTTGAGGCAGTCCAGTTTCTTCAAGTCCTTGGACATGTAAAGGGACTTGTGGACTCTAGTCAGCCAATCTTGGTCAACTCACGCTTGTAATATGCGTGTCCATGGATCGCCAAGAAGGGCAGTTCGGTAATACACACGAGTGATTGGCAGCTGATCTTCAACTTTGTCGGAAGCTAGCGCCATATTTGATCAAAGAATATGGAGGGGAGAAAATTGTCCCATTTAGTTTCAATCCCTATTAAATTCTCTAAGTCCCGGGCGTAAGTGACTGTCGCGCGGACTTTGGATCAGGGCGGTTGAAATCGTGATTCGCGAATGTGGTGAGAGCCCTTCTGGCATCTACATCCGTAGTCCAAGCGTACTCTGATGGAATGATCAGCCAATTGAAGTTTTGAATTGTGATCTTGTCTAGAGGGGTGCCGCATTCCACCCATTTGGATCGTCGTGTGCATGGCAGAAAATGCGCGTTCACCCGTAATTGTTGCGGACTTGTCACATAGGCCCTGATGGCCACAGGGTCTCTTTCAAACAGTTGCTGACGCCACTCTGGTTGTAGTTGGAGGGCGGGTAATGCTTGCAGCTCTTTGCCCTTTATTGTCTGAGCTAAAAACGATATCTGCTAGCCGCCTCTTGATGACTCGTGGGGATACTTTGATAGGAGTTCATTTATTTTCTTCTCCACGGACTTTGGTCTTCGGAAGGCCCAGCTGGCAGATATGGTGCGCGAACCTCTGGATGATGTGGCCTGTCCTTCTTCTTATCTTTGGCTAGTACTTGTGTCTTGGCCTTGGTCTCGCATCTCAGCACCCGTATCTGTTAGTCCTTGGTCTTGGCCTTCGGACCCTTGATCTTGGCTAAATCCCCCTGTTGTTTATTGGCTTTGGTCCTGGCTGGTACTAGCCTATGCAGCGTCAAAAACAGGTGGCGGTGAAATTACCACGAGGGTGGACTGGGCCTTTTTCTCCATGAACTGTTGGCAAGCCTTGAGGGCTTGTTTGGCCTGGGCGAGCTCATGAGTTGCGCTTGTCCGATATTTGTCGAACTCCGTCTGGTAGCTGTTTAATGTTTGGCTATAAACCTGCACCTGACGCTGAAAGAGATTCACCTTTGATTCAGATAGCGGCCTTGAGTCTGGTGCAGGTTGAGCTAACCAGGCAAGTTTTTCATTTTGTAGGGCTTTGACTTTTGCCCCCAGGCGCGTATTCTCTATTTCGTAAATCTGTAGTTGCGCCTGGAGTGGAGCAAGCCATTGGGACGCTTCGGATTGAAGCTCCCACACCTTCGTGGAAGCCTCTGTCAACGCTTTGGAGAGGCTTTGGATGTAAAGATTGAGGCCCTCCTCCTTCTGTTGCAGCTTGGCAATCTCCCGGTGCCCTTTTTGTTCATGTTGTTGAGCTAGAATCAGCTCGTGTTGCAGCTTCGTGAGTTTCGCTCGCAGTTGTGTGTTGCTTGTTGTCAAGTGTAGTACCTTGCTTTCCAAAATAGCTTTGGCTGCTACCGCCTCCAGGATGTATTTGCCCAGAGTCTGGTACGATGTCGTTATCTGTGGGAGCAGCCAGTATACTGGCACTGATGGGGGCTTGTGTGGTATTGGCCCCGACGACTTGTGGAGCTCTGTCGTCATTGTCTTCAATGAGGTTCTTGTTGGACCTGATGTCATCTGGGACGGTGGAATCAGCCCAATCTGGCGATGCTATGAAAATGGTTTGAACAAATGCGTCATCAAGCAACGGTTGGTTGCCCTCGACAATCTTTGTTGGCGAAACAGGTGGGATGCGAGAAGCAACAGTGGAAACGGGGTTGAGGACGGTTTGTCCAAACGAGAGAATGGGAGGAACAGAGGGGAACTGAAGGGTGGTGTGGAGTATGGAGGAAGGCGAGGATGGAGCAGAAAAGGTTTGGCGTGGGGGTGAAAAATTGATGACTTGAGTGTCGGGAGACAACTAAGAATCGGAGGGATTAAACGTGAGGGAAGCAACGGTGACGGCACGAGTGATGGAGGATGCGATGGTGATGGACGGAGTAGTGGATAATGGGATAGAAACAAAAGTGGTATCAACAGAGGAAACTGAAATGGACACAGAAACAGTTGTGGATGGAATTGGAAGAGGGGTAGTGACAATAGAGACAGGAGGGAAGGTTGCCGGAAGAAGAAGTGGCGGTGGTTGATGGAGTCGTTAGTGTGGTGGTGGTGGTGCGTCTTTGGGTAGTAGGTGGAGATGAAGATGTAGAGGCAGCGCCACGCATTCGTTTGCTGGCCGTTGTGTTAGTAATTGCAGGTTGGGAGGAGGTGGATGCTTGAGATGGCGGATAGAGGTTAGTGTGCGGCACAATGGAAGACAAAAGAGATGAGCGGTGGAAATCGCACACTTTTGCCTTGAGAAGTGTGCAGACAAAATTACACAACAAGGGGCTTGCTGTGATACGCTCACGGTTGTTGGGTTTTATGGAGATGGTGAGTTTGCGAATGAGGAAGCTATGCCAGTCGTATGGCACAACTGAGGGGCCAGAGAATTCTAGAAAGGATTCCACTATCTGACTCAACAACATGGACTGGATTATGTCCTTGTGAAATGTTGAAATAACCAGATAGTTATTCAACAGATGCGCAGCCGCCTGTATGACTAGTTCCGTGATAGCATCTATCAAGTAATCGTTGTTAGTCTGGATGGGGATCTCTGGTGAGGTTTTGACAACGAAAGGTTTAATCAGGACTTTTGCCTGACGGTGGGAGACGGACTGACGGTCGCCGGACATAATGCCAACGGTGACCATCGAGTTTGTGTTAATCCTAACCTTGTATGTGGTACCTTGGTATAGAAAGTGGAAGCATGTCTTCGACGCGTCCCAGGTGGTGTAAGTGTAAAGGGCGAGGCCCATGTTAATCTCAGAATGGAAAAGCGCCAGGTAAAAACCCATTGCCTCAAGAAGTGGGTCGGCTGTCTGTAGCCATGGTTGGATCAGAGCGTTAGAGGGTAAGGGCCAAATCTGTGTGGCCTCGGAGATTTCACGCTGGATCACTTGTTTGGTGCCAGAGTCTTCAGAGGATGAGGATGCCATGCTAGCAGTGATAGTTAAAGGACAAAAAAGTAGGAAAAATGATGGAAAAGGTAAAGAGGTGTGAAAACAACAAAAAATTGTGATTAACGAGTGTTGGATGGCAAGAATTGTAGTTCAGAACGCAGATCTGTGTTTTTTGTATGAGCAGATGATAGCTTGTAGGAAGTTTGGTCGCAAACAGAGAACTTGAAAATTTCAATGTAAATTTGAGTAGGGCTTCGCCAACAAAGGTGACAAATGACTTGAATTATTCAGCCCTTAGAATTTAGAGTGCGCATTAAGTGAAATCCACTTCCCTTTGTTCAGTTCCACCCAAATTTTGGCAGGGACCTTCTTCACAAAATTCTAAGACTTAGGGAAGTCTGCGAGAGTTCAGAAGGTAATTTGACTGCCATGCGAAGGTTCTGCGAGGGTTCAGACTGTCTGCGAGGGTTCAACTCTCGCAAGAAGTTATCTCTCGCACAACTTGTTCCTGTGATTGGATTTTCAAGATCAGACCATGTAGGCAGGCTAATTTCACTGTTTTGATTTCATTTAGGCACCTTGCGAGGGTTGGCAAGATGATCTTGATGCTTTGCGAGGGTTTTGAAGATCCAGCTTCTGGGAACCCTCACACACACTAAAAAATGATGATTCCTCCATCAGGAACTCTCACAAAAATTTTTAGAAATGCATCTGGGTCAAATCTAGTGATTGTCCAAGTTTCAAAAGCTATCTCCCAAGGGATCTCCAAAAATCATGAAAAAAGTGCTCTTTTAGAGTGTTTCTTGACGAGATCTTGAGATTCTTTGATTTTTAACTTTTGTAAACTGGTAATCAGCTTCATCCATGCTTGATCTAACTATTGGTAGTTCTCTGGAAGTTCTGATGGATAATTGGTAACAGTCCCATCAATTTTGGTTAAATTTGTCATAGTTACTGAGACCGAGGTCTCTAATCTGCAATTTTAGGGAACTTATTGACATAATTAGATGATCTGTTTCCGTCTTGATCCCATCTGGATCTGAATCCCTCTTGGATTCTGATGGATTTTTCTGATCTTGCCAGATGTGGCCGAATCTTGATGGATCTAGCTTGATTTGGCTTGATCTTCCTAGATCTAGTGGTGATGGTCTATCAGAATAGCTTTTCGTAACGTGTCACCACCAATCTGGATCTATCTCACTGCGGTGGCCAGTACTTGTGCAACCGGCTACCGTTGATGGGTGTATCGAACGGTGTTCCATCTAGCTGCTCTAAATTCACGGCTCCATGATTAAGAATTTCCTTGATCCGATAAGGACCTTCGCCTGTGAATTTTAATTTTCCCTTGATCGCCTTGGTTTTATACATCAGGACTAGATCTCCGGAGCGAAGATCCTTCTTTTGTAACCTGCGATTGTGCCATGTTTTGCGTCTTTCCTTTTCAACTGCCAGTGTATGAACAACTAGTAAGCGTATTTCATAGAGTTTATGTAGAGCTTCGTGGCGTAGTTGTAGAGATTTGGATTCATTCATGTGTTGCGTTGTAGCAATTCTTAATGAAGGAACTAGAAACTCTACTGGCATTACAACATCCTGACCATATACCAATTGGAAAGGTGTTTGATCAGTGCTTCCCTTCTTGTATGATGTCCTGAATGCCCACAGAACAACATGCAACTTATGTTCCCAATCTGATCTGCTAGCTTCAACTGTTTTTGTGAGCACGCTACACATGATCTTATTGGATGATTTTGCTTGCCCATTACCACGTGGATAATAAGGCGTACTGGTTCTATGGATCACGAAGAATTCCTCCAACAGGACCTTGATGGTCTCATTGATGAAATGACTTCCGCGATCGCTGACTAGCTCCACCGGGCATCCAAAGTGCACAATGATATTTTCATAAAGGAACTTGCCAGTGGTTCTAGCATCAGCTACTCTTACTGCCTTGTCTTCGACCCACTTGGTGAGATAGTCCGTGGCTATGATTATATATCGAACCTGAGAACTCCTTGCTGCAGGGTGAATTGGACCAATGTAATCCAATCCCCACTTTTTGAATGGTGCTTGGGCTAAGACCAGGTGCAGTAGGTCATAATTCAATCTCGTTGGTCTCCTTGCCCTTTGGCACACATCGCACTTTTTCAAGTATTCCTCAGTATCCTTATGAATCGTTGGCCACCAACATCCTGATTGCAGGATCTTGTGAACTGTAATGTTGGATGCAAAATGGCCTCCACCCATGCCTTCATGTGAAAGCAAAATGATCTAGGTGGCCTCATGAGGGAGAATACACCGCCGAAGAAACCCATCTAGACCTCTTCGATACGATTGGCCGACAATCAGCTGATAAGGTCTAGCTTTCAAGATCAATTTCCGCTGATCTGCCTTAGGTAGTGATTTGTTTGGTTGGCCCCGCATTAGATATTCAACAATGTCGGCAGCCCATTCTGGTATTGTGTCTACGTAAAATAAGACAGCATCGGCCAGCTCATCCTCGGGTTGGGTTGCAACCTCCTTCCCCTTGATTCGTGACACATGATCTGCCATGTAGTATTATTTTTTCTTGCGTACTATTATCCAAAAATCAAACTCCAACAACAGAAGTAGCCATCTGGTGACTCTCCCGATGTTAAGTTTTGTTAACGAGATGGAGCAAGGGTTGATGGTCCGTATAAAAAGTGAAATGTGTGGCCATCAGGTAGTGTCAAAATTTTTTAACCGCATAGATCATTGCCAGTGCTTCCCGCTCTGTGGTTGAATAATTCATTTTTGTATCACTGAGCTATCGGCTTGCAAATCGGATTGGAAAATCCTTTTTGTGTTCACCTGGCTGGGTTAATGCTCCAACTGCATACTTCGATGTGTCCGTATGCACATGAAACTCAATGGACCAATTGGGTGGGCATAAGATTGGTGCTAAAACCAATGCATCCTTAAGCTTTTGGAAGGCCTTTAGGGCTTCCTCGTTCCAATGTGAATCCGTTGTGAGTTTGTAAATTGGTCGGGCTAACTCCGCAAAATCAAGAATGAAGATCCTATAATACTTAGCATGACCCATGAAAATGTAGACTTCGCGGATCGTTCCCGGTGGTAGTAGATCAACAATGATCCTGATCTTTGATAGATCTGTGGCGATCCCGTGTCTTGACACTATATGGCCGAGAATCAAGCCATGTGTCACCCAGAATTGACATTTTTCTAGATTCAAGGAGATTTGCATTTTTGTAGCACTTTCTCCAAATTGGATAAGTGTTCTGAGTTCGGTCCATGCACGCATAGATCGTCCAAACAAATTTCCAATTTTTTTTGCAAATATTCTTTAAATGCCGCCTGCATGACTCGCTGGAAGGTGCTTGGGGCATTGCAAAGTCCGAATGGCATCACTTTATAGGCATAGGTTCCTCATTCGGTGGCAAATGTTGTCTTATGTTGGTCTTGGGGGGTTATCTTCACCTGGTTGTAGCCGCTGAAGCTGTCTATAAAACTGTAGGCTTCTGCGCCAGCTACTCTATCGAGGACACTTTCCGTAAATGGTAAAGGAAAATGGTCTTTTTTGGTGACTGCATTTAGCGCCTTCAAATTCACACAAATTCGCATTTTGCCGTTCATCTTGGGTACTATAACTATCGGCAATACCCATTCTGTGTGCTCGATTTCATAAATGAAATCTGCATCCATCAGCCTCTGCAACTCTTACTTGATCAGCTCTATATAATTCGGGTTGCAGCGGTAGTAACGACTTACCTTGGAGACTGCTCCATCCACCAAGGGTATGGTATGTTGGACTACTGTTGGTGGAATGCCCTTAAGATAACTCTAGGCAAAACAGTCTTCATACTCCACCAACAATGATCGTAGTCTCTTGAACTGTGTGGGCATTAACTGTTCTCCCACATGCACTATATTTTCTTCTTCACCTGGCTTGGCAAGGTTCATTGGTTGTGTTCGTGCAGGTCCCTCGAAGACTTGTTCCATTGGTGCCTGACTTTGATCAGGTTCTCTCTGGGCTTGCGACATCATAATTACTACGTCGTCCAAGGTATAATTTTTGAAAGTTTTAGGCATCTCGTGAACTGGCGCTTATCGAGATTCCTCTTTCAGCATATTGATCTTAGCCTGACTGGTCATCTTTTGGTTTTCTGTCACCTGTGTAGAAGATCATGCTGTATCTGAGTCCATCTTGATTGACTTCAAGGAATCCAACACCTTTTTTTTTGCTCTTTTTTGTCATTTTGGTGGATTCGTCCTTGTTGTCTTTCATCGGAACTGCCGTGACATTCGTCTCATGGTTGCGAATATCAACATCTACCGTAGCTATTGCCTCTTCGAGTAGATCACTCCATCGGATCACCTGGTTGTAGCGTTGCTTCAACTGATTCTTCTTATTCGCAGGTGCCTTGGGAGGATCTATCTTTGAGACTTTCGCCATAGCAGACTTTTGTGGTGGTTGAGCTGGTACTTTCTTGCTTCCGTAATGATCTAGGTCCATGTGATGTAGGACCTGCTCATCAGTCAGCTCAATCTCCTTATTATAAGTTAGAGCATGTTGCCAAGGGACTAAATCATCGTCCACTGGGTTCTCAATAGGTTCCGCTGACAGCCATGCTACGTTTATTATATTCACCCCAAATGTGATTGGTGTGTCCATAGTGTAACACTTGGGTGAAGATGTACTGGGTTTAGAATATGATTCATATTGACATGTCCGGCAGTTAATAGTTGCTAATGCATCCGTCCATCTCACGACATCCGTCTCTGAATCATAGTGACCTCCCTTGGCTGGCCTTGGGCAATTAATCGTGTGATCTGTCGTAGATGATCCGTCATCAGCCTTGGGTGCAATAGGTTTCACCACCCATGTGGTTGGATCAGCCTTTACAGCATGCTCTCTGTTCTCGAAGGTGAGTTTCCCCGTACTCCAGTTGTGTACTTCTTGCGTAGTCCTCAACCATGGTCTTCCCAGTAACACATGGTATGCAGTTGGAGATTCAGGTATATTCATGACTACAAAAGTGATTACAAATTGTATTCTGCTATTTTTACAAGGATATCGGCAAGTACATCTTTTGGCTTCACACAGGATTGATCCGCCAGTTTGATGGTGAATCTTGCTGGCTTCAGTCCTTGTAGACCCCATTTTTCATACAAAGTAGTGGAGATCAAATTGACACCTAATCCTCCATCTGCTACTGTTGCCTCGTCCTCGTATCTCTTGTGTTTGATTGGCAAAGTGATGTTGTGTTTCTCACTTTTTCATGTTGCCCCGATGTGGAGGACGTTACTTGTTTCTTCATAGCCCATACAATATATGGGCTCAGGTGCTACTGGCTCCTCATCTGCTTTGGCCCTTTCAACTAGAAGGCTTTTCGCTTGTGGTGCAATCCGCAGTAGTTCTTTGAGTGGTAAACTAACACGGCTAGCCAGTAAAAGTGTGAGCCTTTCAGTGCATGGTTCCTCGGGCTCCACCATGTGAAAAGGTGGTTCATGTTGGTGCAACCGATCATTCTAATCAATGCACAGTCGTGAATCCGCTTGCGGTTCCCGTTCGTCGCCAACTGGAGGTTTTGTGGGATTATCCCTTTCCTACTCTTTTTTCTCCGCTTGTGCTTTCTGTACCCAGTGTCTTTTTGGTACTGTCTTCTTTCTTCCCTCACATTCGGATATGGCGCTGAAGTTGAGGGTTGGTCGTCAGTGACCCGAGGGTGGTGGTGAGAGAGCCACTTCCTTCCTCTTCTGTGCTCGCGTGACGGCTAACACAGAGCATGGAATTGGTGTCTTTCTGATGGCATCCCTATTGGAACTGCTGGTTGTTGTATCGCAATGGAGTTAGGGCTGCACTACACTCAGATCGTAGATGTTTGACCTATAGTCCCTGATCCTTTCTCGTTTTCCCATCTTGACTTTACTCAACAGGAGAAATGGGTCTTCTAGGAACTTTCTTGGTTTAAAGCGCGTAATGAGAGCCGTCTTAACCGCTTCCCATGTGGATTTTTCCTCCTTTGACTGGTTGAAAAACCAATCCTGAGCTACTGCCAATAAGGACATGGAAAATAACATCAGTTTTTTCGTAGGTGTACGTTCGTCGTAGATTTCACAAGCTTGCTCCTAGATCTAGAGGAATCGGATGGGATCTGATGATCCGTCGTATTTTGGTATTTCCATCCGAGGTGCTCTCCAGACTGCCTGCAAGGGAGTGACAGGTACTGGTTGGCCCATTGGATCCATTGGTGTTGGTTTCGGTTCAGCCTCTTGTTGCACAACTGCTAATCTGGAAAGGTGTGGTGCTTGATTTGTTATCCTTCGTGTTATTGATCGTCTCGATCTCAGATTCATCCGATGGTGGGTCCCAAAGTGGTTGGATCTTGCTTGTATAGTGGAATGAAGTCTGGATCTTAAAGATCTGATCAATTTGATTGGCCGGAAGTGAAATTTAGGCCTTATACAGTGCTTTTCCCTTGATAACTTCTTACTCCTTGCACTGATTGATCTAAGATTTTGACAGTAGCTGATGAGATCTTTTCACTAATCTATTCTGCGAGGGTTCTCTTGTCCGAGGGTTGGCTGTGCAAGGGTTCTTTAGCTATTTTTGTAGATAAAAAACTTGATATCTCTCAGATCTTTGGGAAATAACTCTCTCAAGGAACATACTAGCTGGATTTGAGTCAAATATCACTATGGAATTCTCTGAGAGAATTAACACTCACACTAAGTGAAAATCTCATTGTATGCGAGCATTCAGAACCACTATTTTGGCTTAATCTTCACCAAATCTCAAAACTAACTCTCGCAAGCTTCATCACTGATAGAAATTATCGTTTTGAATTGACTGAGAGAGTCTGCGAGAGTTCTTACTGGATCTTCATTTTTTAGTGATTTTTTAGCACTTAAACCCAATTTTATGCTCACTGGAATCAAACTAACTCTCGCAGTTTTTCAGTGTCCTTGTCTCATTGAGATGGAACTTCAGAATCTTCTGCGAGAGTTCTTGCCCATTGGAACTTAAAATTTTGGTGTCTGCGAGGGTTCTCTGGTATTTTCCCATCTTTTTTTCACTGGGAACTCTCGCAGAGGCACTCAGACATCAAACTAACTCTCGCAAGCTTCTTTGTGTCCTGGTCTCACTAAGATGGAACTTCAGAGGGCTCTGCGAGAGTTCTGGTGAAGATTTGGATTTTTTTGGATTTTTTCAAGGGTTTTTTGAAATTTTTATGGTTTCTCTCTGATTTTTGCAATATGCTTGGAACTAACTCTCGCAGGCTTCTATGCAGGTCTGGGACAGTACCTTGGAGCTGCTGCTAGTCATGCAACGGTTAATTCACACTGGTTTTGGAGATATAAAAATATGATGAGATTTTAAGCTCTTTTCCCCTCCAAAATACAGGTTGGTGTGTTTTTTGGGTTTTTTGGCTGGTTGGTTTGGGTTTCAAGCCCTTAGAGGTTGTTCAGGGCCTCCTCTACCCTCTCACACCTCCTCCGCTAGCTGCGAACAATCCAAACACCAAAAAAACAGAAAACTAACTCTAAACTCCCAAAAATATACCTAAAACTACTCTAAAAAGCAAGAAAATAGCTAACATGCAACTAAACTAGCTAGTGAAAACCCCTCCCCGGCAACGACGCCACTGTAGGGTTGACGATCTTGCGTAGTATAGCCCTCTCGCCTGTCAACAAGGGTTAGTTCACTAGATAGGTACCTAACTATGCATAGCTGCTACTTTTAGTTAGTTTTCTACTTTTCGTCTAACTCTACCTCCCCTAACTCTACTCACACTAACTCTACTCCCCTAACTAACTTCATCATGATTTTGGGTGAAGAGAGAGGATAGAATAGAAGAGAAAGAAGAAGGAGAAGAGAGAAAGAGTGAGAGATGAGATGGAGATTAGCTCAAATGCTCAATTTCATTGCTTATGGAAAAACCTTAACTAGCATAAACCAAAAGCATGGAAAATGGAAATAACAAGCAATCACAACAATAGCATAAGCAAGAGTGATTAGCAAATGAGGATGCTTGAGCTCTCAAAATGATAGAGTCTCCTCCTCTCTATTAAGCATGAAAATAGTGTACAAAGGGTGCCTTTTTATAAAGTGGGGAAGGCCCTTGCCCCAAAATCCTATTGGCTAATATTTACATTGATCCTATCCATTCATCTTGGACCCAACTTGATCCAAGGGTCCACAAAAAGTACATTGAAATTCACAAGGTTCATGTGAGTCCCAATTTACTCTAAAAAGTAATCTCTAAGTTTAAAAATGACTTTGGGCCTCTAGTTTTATTTTAATTCAAAGGCCCAAGTCTATTTTATTTTATTTACACTTAAGCTTGCATGCTCATTGGGCCATTGGCTTATACGCGCAGGATGCCATGCCCTCGCAACACATTTTATTGGTCGATTTTATTTATTTACAATTCGTTGGGAATACCCCCAATAGTTTTCAAATTGGACAACTCCTCCATTATGGCAAAGGATTGAACAAGATTATGATAGTCTTCTTTTAAGCCATTTAGAATGACTTGTACTAGCTCATCTTGATTGATTGTGCCACCAACACAAGCAAGCTCCCTATGAAGATCTTTTATTCTTAGAACATAATTTGATGCATTCTCCTCACTTCTTTGAAAGCTTTGAAAAATCCGATTTCTAAGAGTGAGAATTCTAGAAGTGTTCTTAGCTTCATAAATAGACTTAAGTGCATCCCAAGCTTCTTTAGCAGTGGTGCAAGATCCTATTTCTCTTAGAATTTCATTAGAGACATTCATCTTAATGAAATGTTGAGCCATCCTAGCTCTATTTCTATACTTTGGTATTTCAAGTTGTGCTTGAGGCTCCTCCTCAATACCAAGTACTATGTCCATAACATCCTGGAGTATAAGAACAGACTCCATCCTAACCTTCCATATTGAATAATTGGAGGTACTTAGTCTTTCACTTGGTTCTAAGAGATATCCTCCTACAGGTGCCATATTGTGAAGACTTCTTGTTATTGGACAATTATATGTTTGACTAGATGTTGCTACTCTCTTTCACTATAGGAATTTTCAAGGTTGAACTACCAAATCCTATGTGAAATCTTGCAACTGAATTTGAGATAGATCTCAAATATTCCACCAAAACAAGATAAACTAGATCAACCTCTCAAAATGAATTAAGAGTATACACAAGTTTTGATTCTACTTTTGGCACATGTAAAATGCTTCAAAAGACAACACTATTGATTCAAATAAAGTTTGATGTGTTCAATAGCTCAAAACTATGTCTAGATCTCAAGTTTCTTGTATTGATTACTCAAAAGAATGGATTGTGAATCAAGCAAAATCTAGATCAAATCAAAAAGTGGTCACTCGGATTTTGAAACTCTCCCTACTCTCTTTAAGAGCTTATAACTCTTGATAGGCACATCAGATTGATTTGT
Organism: Diphasiastrum complanatum; assembly: GCA_029204225.1. Classification (NCBI taxonomy): domain Eukaryota; kingdom Viridiplantae; phylum Streptophyta; class Lycopodiopsida; order Lycopodiales; family Lycopodiaceae; genus Diphasiastrum; species Diphasiastrum complanatum. The sequence continues at coordinate 28,587,263 of CM055106.1, forward strand.
GATTAATTGCAATGAAAAGTGCATCTTATAAGCTTTCCATCAAGCTATAACGTCAGTATATTTGGACCTAAGATGAAGGAAATAAAGAGGTCTAAAAAACTCTGGTTTTCACATGTGCAGAACTCCAGAATTCCGTAAAATGTCAATTCTGATTTGAAAATCTTGATTCTATCCTCTTTGATCTAAACACTTTTCAACAAAAGGTAAAAACAAGTGGGAAACAGTTTTTTTGTCTGAATTGTACTCAAAATTTGCTACACAATCAATGATAATAGCATGCAAAGCTTAATTTGGCTCTGATACCATGATGAAAATCCAGCAAGTTCACACATGTGGGGAACAATCCTAAAGTGTAAATGATCTTGTTAAGCTTTGTGTTTAGCACATAATTTGATTCTAGATTGAATATCAAGATCTAGTACAAGAATTTATGGCCAAAGCACAATCTAGCATGCTAGAAATCAAAGAATGATTGCTTTCAGCATCAAAAGAGAAGAAGTACAAAGAATTTAATACATTAGCATAGCCTCCTCCATGAGTTAGAGAGAGAGAGAGAGAGAGAGAGAGAGAGAGAGAGAGAGAGAGAGAGAGAGAGAGAGAGAGAGAGAGAGAGAGAGAGAGAGAGAGAGAGAGAGAGAGAGAGAGAGAGAGAGAGAGAGAGAGAGAGAGAGAGAGAGAGAGAAATTCAAGCATATAAGGTAATAGATCCAAATTGACATGGAATAGCTTCAAAGCTTGGTTCTTCATCAAAAATTATGAGAGAGCTCACATACATTTATGGAGATTGGAATAGCTCGAGGTAGAACCACCTCTCTTCTACTTTCTTTAACATCTGAAAGTGAGAAAATTCGATTCGGTTGCGATTTGAAAGCCTTCTGGCTCGGTTGAGATTTTAAGAAGAGACGCGGGCAAGATTTCTCAGAGAGGGCCCCGGTCGAGATTTTACAAGGCTATTCTATTGAGATTTTCTGACATTTGGATCTGGTCGTGATGTGATGACTTTGATTTGGTCGAGATTTTACGTGTTTTTGAGTCGGTAGAGATTTCAACTGGCGACTCGGTCGAGGGTGAGTTGAGAACTGACTCGGTCGAGATTTTTAAAAAAATTTGTGTGTTTTTTTTTTTTGCTAAGCACCTATGTCGGGCGAGATGGTAATGAAGGGAGACTCGGTTGAGAGGGAGGAGAATGTGCTCGGTTGAGAAGTTGACGGAGGGAGGTGTAGATGATGGGTAAACTATGTGTAGAGGAGGATGTAGAAGGATCTGAGATTGTATGTAGGACGTGTGGAGGGTGGTTGCAAGTTGTTTTGAGCTGTGAACAGATCTTGAAATGTGTCAAGTTTTTGGGATGGATCTGATCAGGGGTAGTGTTGCAGCATTGATCGTTTCAGAATGCAAGCGGGCAAGCAGCAATGGGCCAAATGTTTACTGATCCCCTGCTCTAGGGAATCAGTTGGCTTTTTCTTTCTTGTTCTGGTTCTTTCTTCTTGTTCCAGAATAGTTTCAAGGTTGGTTCTGTCTGTTATCAAGCTTCTTGGGCATTTTCTAGATGTTTTCTTATTATTACATTGCCCAAAACTGGACATGATGGACTGATTAACATTGTAGTATTGTCCTGCTTGTCAGAGGACACTCAGATTGGTCACTCTTGCACTGGAGCACATGCATAAATGACCACAATCAATCAATCATGCATGCCAAAACGTTCAACCATCAGATCAACATGCAAAACCATTGAACAATTACTGAAATCCTACTCTAATGCTGCAAAAATGAGTTTGAAATCAGATTCTAAACATACTACACTTGCATAAATCCACAGAACTGAAACAAGAAACTATTCTAGCAGTATTTTAGAAGTCCAAGAATCAAGAAACCAACCAGTGTTTTGATTCTTGGACATTTCAAGAACATCAAGAACATGGTTGTAAGAGGATATGCAAGAATTACATCACAAACCCAGCCTATTTAGTTTACCTAAATGCTGACTCCTACATTAATCCACAAACAAGAAGAGAAATCTAATCCACTCTAGGAAAGCAGGAAAACTAATCCACTCTACTATCCACAACCACACACAAAGGATGGAAGGGCATGATCATAGGAGCATCACTCAAGAAAACCACCATGATCAAGGAGCTCAATGGATGCACCAAACTCGTGGAGGCTCTTCTCATTTCAGCATGGAGTGAGTACATTACACAAAAAGCTCCTCTTCTCAAAGAGGGAGTCTCTTAAATAAACAAGAGAGCTCCTTAGGTGGCATCCTAGTAACATTTCCACATTACACAAATTACAAGTGAAATAATTCTCTCCACTAGAGGTCACCATCAAAAGGTGGCTCATTCTACTTTCTTTAAAAGAGGTCTACTTGCATTTATTACTTTGCCTAGAAATACTAGTCCCTACATGGTCATTCCATCTTTCGGAATTCACCATGAGGCTTACATAGTTCTTGTTTGACAGTACTAACTGGTTTCTACATGGTCATTCCATCTTTCGGGATTCACCATGAGGCTTACATAGTTCTTGTTTGACAGTACTAACTAGTATTCCTTGAATCTCATACTCGGCTCTCAGTCTTCGTTAGTCTCATCTTCTCAGAGACCTCCTCGGTCTAGGGTGAGAGATGCTCTTGGTTAGCTATGGTCAAGTATCTTGGAGATTCATCAGAATTAGCCAACAGGGGGACTGTTGTCACTATTCTCAACTCGTCTACACTGAAGGGTATTCTCATGATATCTAGACCACATGTCTATGGGTTTCCTGATTGGCTAGCCCATAATGGTGTAAATTTGCTCCATTCCTCTGTGTCCCTCCATAATCCTCTACAAATTTAGGTAGTAACTCAATGTTATTTGGTTTTCTCTCGTCCTCAACACATTTTGCTTTGGGAAACTTTGAGGGCCCAGTCCTCTCGTAGGTGTCATGTGCTAGTCTTGTATGACGTAATTCTCTCATACTTGGCAACTCGTGCCCTAGTGTCTGTCGGCTACTATCTAGCATCAAATTTCTCATGGCCTGACATTCAAGTGTGGCGATATGTGCTTCCTCTACAATCATGGCTCTAGATATAGTCTCTTCCAATGATGAGACTCTAGATTGACATACTACTAGCTGGATATTACTCGACAATCCTCTTAAAAAGCTATCAAGTAGTATTTGCAGAGGTAATTCCATTGTAAAACTCAGATCCAGTTGGTGCACTAATCTTTCGAATTGTCTAGCATACTGATGCATAGTTTCTGTAGATGTCTATTGTATGGTAGCTAGTGCAAATATCAGACTATCTAGATTATAAGTGCCTCCAAATTCTCTAAAGAATTCCTGAGAGTACTCCTCAAGTGTGGTGATAGAAGCTCTACGTAGAGTATGGTACCATCTCCAGGCTATTCCTTGCTGAGAGAGAAGTCAGTTCGCGATTGTTGCATGAAACGAAACCAAAAGAGATTTATGTTTGCACTCTCTTATCTTCAAACCTCGATTGCTTTGATACAATTGATGTGTATCTTATCATGAACAATGGGTTCACTATACTCAAACAAAATTCGATTCTAACTAGCGGCTACTGTTGCTAGATCAGATCTACTATTGCCAGATCAGATCTACAATCTTCCAGAGTGTAGATAGACACTGTTGACCTATGTTTCTAATTTGTTTAAGCATTCAACAAGAATGTGCCAGTGTGCGAAATAAGAATAAACAACTAAATCTGTACTGACAACGATCACACATCAAAGCATTCAATATTATTCAAGATGAAAAAAACATGTGCATTATAGCTACTATATTATCAATGATCGTTGTGTGACAAACCCACTCAACACTTCAACGCAAGAGATACTATGTCTCTCACAAACTATATCAGACAATCTCGCTTACTAGCGGACTCTTGGACATCGACTAGCAGTTCTATGTCTAGCTCACATTGATGTTCAACCGATTCTCTCATGTTCGTCTTGTTTATATATGGATTGAGAGAAATGGTTTAGTCTAATTACTGATTACAAGAACGGCTGGTTAAGCATGTTCTAACGACACTCAGTTTGACGTCGACATTGTCCATGGAGGTGGTTCACCTCCTGGTACTTTGCTTGATCTCCTTTGTACTTGGAGCATGAAAATCCGTCGTTTTTCGGTCTTGGGTGTTTCGAGCTTCATGGCTTCGTGTCTTCCTTTGGCCTTCGGCTTCCCCTTTGAGTTCCTTCGGTCTTTGAACTTCGGGTCTTCACCTTCGAGTCTTCATTCGCTTGACCTTCATGTTTTTGGGTCTTGGCCTTTGTTGAAACCATTATGTAGGCGGTTATTGGGCAATTCCTTTGTATTTCTGCAAATACAAAGACCCGTTGGTCCTTTCCATGCATTTCTGCAGACATGAACTCAAAAGCTATCAAAGCTTTGTGGCTAGAAACATGAAGTTTTTTCAACTCCCTCTCAAAGCATGGTAGCTTTACAATTCCCAGACTCGTCCTTTGCCTTTCGGACATCCCCTTGTCTAAGGGATTAGTAAAGATGTCGGCTACCATCTGCTTCGTTCCAATGAAGGTGAATTTATTCCTCTCAACTAGGTCTCTTATCAAATGATATTTGATTGCAATGTGTTTCGTCCTTGAATGAAATCCATCATAAAGTGTATGGCATATGTATTGTCCATTTGTAGCCTGTCTTTGCTATGATGGTGCACTCTCTTGAGACACTTTTACAGTCATCCTTGAATGATGCCCAACTTGCATCACTGTAGGATTGCAATTGGAATTTGACATAATAGGAGTAACATAGCCCGAAATCCTTCATTTTTTGAAGCAAATGTAGGATTTGCTTTGCCCTCTTTCAGTGTATAGGACATGGATTTACGTTGAATTGGCCCATACTAAACACGACATAAGCAATGTTGGGGCATGTGTTATCTACTAGATACATCAGCGATCCAATTAGCCTCCTATAAGACATGTATTGCATGGCCTCCTTCTCTTCGTCGGTTTTCGGACCATCTTCATTTGTCCAAATCGTTCCTGCAAGCATTGGGGTGTTGGTTCCTTTGCAATCTGTCATCCCGAAATCATCTAGGATTTTTTGGATGTACCTGGACTGATGAAGCTATAGCTTTCCTTCATCATAGTCGTGGTCGATTTTAACATCTGGGTTGTCCTAGTTTTGTTATCTTGAAATGTTTCGAGATGTCGCTCTTCACTTGCGCAATCAGCTCTTTGCTTCTACATAGAATGAATGTGTCGTCCACGTAGACAACAACGATTATGATCTCTCCATCTGTGACCTTTACATATACATTGTAATCGGCCATGAGTGGCTGGAAACCCAAGGACCGTAGAGCATGATCAGGAAAAATAGTACCCTCATGGAAGTCGCAAGGAGTATGATGGCCTATTTGAAAGCACCAAGAGGGTTGAAGCAGTAACTACAGCCGCCTACATCCAGAACAAGATTGGCAAATACAGTGTTCCTCACATGACACCACACAAACTATGGTGGGGTAGAAAGTACAATCTGACGCACATTCAAATCTTTGGTTGTGTTGCTTATGCACACGTTACAAATTAGCTTAGAAAGAAGCTCGATGAGAAAGTCAAATAAGGATACCTCATCGGGTATGACAATCATTCGTCATACTACGAGATCTACATGCCAGAGACCAACCAAGTGAAAACCATCAGAGATGTCAAGTTCGACGAAGCCAAAACAATGGCCAATAATGATTTTGTCAACTATGAAGTCTTAGGAAAGCACCTTGAACACTTAGATGAAGATGTTCGGATCCCACATCAGCAGAGTGACAAATCAGAGGAAGAAATGACTGCAAGCCTGCCGCCTACAACTATAACGTCAGTAAATCGCAATGTTTCTGCACCTAGCGGAAGAGACCAAGGCAAAGACATTGCAGTACCTGAAGAATCTCCCAGCAGATCAACAAGAGAATGAAGAGCACCAGCCAAATTCATGCCAGACAGCCTGACTTCGACATCTGAAGAGTTCTGCAGATTCAGCGACAAACCGCAAACCAACGAGAAAGCCATCGACAGTCCAGACAAGGACAAATGGATGCAACCCATGAACGAGGAGATCGAATCCATGAAGAAGAAAAGGTATGGACACTGTAACCAGTACCAGATAAGCGAAAAATTGTGCAATGCAAATGGGTATACAAACTAAAGTATGGACTGAATGGAAATGTGTCTAGATACAAGGCCAGACTTGTAGCGAAGGGTTTTTCTCAGAAGTAGGGTATCGATTACACTGAGACCTTCTCTCTAGTAGTCAAACGTGTGTCCCTACGTTTATTGTTTGCATATGCAACTGCTTATGACCTTAGGATCCACATAGTAGTTGAGAAAACCGCATTCTTACATGGAAAATTAGATGAAAAAGTCTACATGGACCAACCTCCTGGTTACATTTGCACGTCACTTGCCACCTACGTCTGCCGAATGCACAAGAGCATCTACGGTTTGAAACAATCCGTGCAGTAGTGGTACAAGAAGATCATTGTGTTGTGGTGTGTAGAAAGCAGTCCTTGTATGAAGGATTCCATGACTGTTGTAGAAGTCAACAAAGCGATTTGAGATGTACTCTCCATCACAATCAATTTTGATTTGTTTGACTTTGCTTCCTGTCCAATTTTCTGCCCAATTCATGTATTCTATGAACTTGTCGAGTGTTTCCAACACGGTTATGTATGAAGTACACAATTGCGAACTTGCTATAGTCGTCGATCAAGGTGATATATACTTTGAGCTTCCTACAAAGATCACGTCAAAGGGTCTGCAGATGTCCGAATGTACTAACTCCAAAATGAAGGAATCCCTAGTGAAGAGAGTACGGAACATCTTTCCCTTCATGCACGCATCATAGGACGTCGAGTTGGTTGCACTCCTAATGCTTAGTCCTGTGATTGCTCCATGATGGCTTGCTTGATACAAGGCCATTGGGTTCTTGTGGCATGTGCCATAGAACGTCTACATATTCATGGGCTTGGTGTGCTTGATTTGTTGGTAGCCGCACCTTCAAATGATACAAGTTGTCTTCTTGTCTTCCTTGTGTAATGAGTGTATTGGTGCCAATGTCAACAATATTGCATGTTTCATTGGAAACTGTCACGTGCATTCTTGCGTCTGTTGTTCTTGCAACTGAGAGCAAGTCATGTTGTAATGTGGGTATAAACAAAACATCATCCAATATTCGGTCCTTGTTGTTCATGTTGAGCCATAGCGAACCAGTGCCATTCACTTTGTGTCTTGATCTGTCTCCAAGAACTATGTATCTGGATGGATCTATGCCGCGAAAGTCAGCCATGATGCATTTGGATGTAACAAAGTGAATCAAAGATGACCTCCTGTGTGTGTCAATGTTGAGGTTGCACACATATCTGCACGTAGGTAGGTTGTCACATTACCATGGTTCGTCCTTTCTTCGTCCATTTTGGAGCTTTCAAGTTCTTCCACATAAGATGAACTATTGTGGTTTTCTCGTTTGCCTTGAGGCTGCTTGTTCCTCGGATTCTGGTAGTAATCCATAGCTACATAACCTTTCTTGTGGCAATGGATAAATTCGATCTTCGGGTCCAGCCAACACGTATCGATTGTGTGGCCTACTTGCTTACATCTCAGGCATGTTTTCTTTTCGTTGTCTTGTTGTCTTGGCTTGTCTTTGTTCTTCCATTTGCCTTTGGTGACTGCCTCCATCTGCTGATCTCAATTTTGTTTTTGGTCGAACGATTTCTTCGGCTTCTTCTCTAATCTCAATTACTGCATTTTCGAGAGTCATTTGTGGATCTTTCACTAGCAACGTTCGGGTAGTCTGGAAGGATCTTGGTAAAGCTCATAGCAAGTAGGCGAGTTACTTATCTGCTGAGACTGCATTCTCTGCTTCGACATTGTGTAACGAAAGGAATGATCCTTTATCTTTCTGATAAAGAATGTGAGGTCTTTGCCATCCCATCGTAGGTTGGTCAGCTGGTCTTTGAGAAGCATTATCTGGCCACATATTTTGTTTGGAACCTGGTCAATAATGTACAACTGTGAACACTGTCAGGGCAAGCAGAGTTGCCAGGAGCACTCTACATGCCTTCACTCATAAAAGATCTGCTATCAGTCTCCAAGATGACAGATCTTGGTATTCAAGTTTTGTTCGATGGCAACACATGTCGCATGATCGAGAAAACGACAAAAAAGTTGCTAATGGTTGCATGTAGAGAAGGAAACTTCTACCAAGCCAAGATAATCAACAACTCTGATAGCATATTAAATGCATCAGAAACAACTACGCCTTGCATATGCCACACAACACAATATGGAAATTCACCAGATTGATGTGAAAATAGCCTTTCTCCATGGAGATCTAGAGGAGCAAATCTTCATGAAGCAGCCTGAAGGATTTGAAGACTCCGACAATCGACAATATGTCTGTTGGTTGTAGAGATGCATCTATGGTCTAAAACAGACATCACGAGCTTGGTATAAGAAGCTCGATGGTCTTTAGAAGTCTCTAGACTTCAGTCCTATAAAACCGGACTGTAATATCTACATAAAAAGAGTAGGAAAAGATTTTGTGATACTGACTATTTTTGTGGATGATTCCCTAATAATAGAAAATTTCGTGATGATGATCAAAGACATGAAGAGTCAGATTTTTGAAAGTTATGAAATCACATATCTTGGAGAAGCAACAAAATGTCTCGAGCTAGAGATCAGAAGAGATCGAACAAAGGGTGAAATGCACTTCAGTCAGTCTGAATATGCCAGAAAGGTGCTCAAGCAGTATCACATGATGGACTGCAAAGAAAAGACCTCACTAATGATAGCTGGAGTCCCGCTCAATGGTGGTCCGATATCCTAGAACAATTGAAAGTAAACTTCATTGCAATGTCCTCGATAGAATCTGAGTTTTTGTAGCTTCACAAGCTACCAAAGAGACAGCCTGATCGAGAAATTTATTGTTTGACATTGGTCTCATACAAAGTGCTTTGACAATTATTCGGTGTGATAATCAAAGTGCTATTGCATTGTCGATTAGTCCTAGATCTCATTCTAGAAGCAAGCACATTGAGATTGACTATCACTACATCAAGAGCAAAATTTCAACAAGGAGGTACACCTGAAATTTTTCAAAACACAATATATGGCAGCTGACATGTTTACAAAGGGATTAAATCCTGAGGCACACAAGAACTTTTGTGCAATCCTGAATATGATAATCAAGTCATTCAAGGATTTAAATCAAGGGGGGATCAAGGGGGATTGTTGGATTTCTACTTTCTCTCCATCCCTATTCTTATGGCTAATCTAGATACATTCTTGTGTTGTATATAATTACTTATATAGTTGCACAATCTATAGAAGTATAGAGGTTATTTGACAGTAAATGGGATTGTCAAACAGTCTGTAGAAATACACAAAAATGCCAACAGGTGTCTTCATGAAAAATTATCAAATCAACAATGTTGAACTATCGGATCAAAGACAACTATCGAAGACAATTGTCAAAGGCAATTCAAACTATCAGCTATATCAATCCAATCCGATTCAACCATGTTTCGACCTTGAGTGATTTTAGCCCTATCTTTCATGATCGGACATAATCTTTAACAAAATAAAATTTTATCAGATGTCCTCCACACATGTACATAATTAGGATTAGATTATAATGAATTAAGTCACCATTCATGGCCTTAAATTATGCTCATTTCAAGGCCAAAAATCATGGTCCTAGATTATAGGGATTTTTCATGAGGTTGGCCACACCTACAAGATGAGCCACCTTGACTCAAGGCATATTGAGCCTAATTTTCTTGTTGCAAGACATTAATTGCTAGGGCTAGAGTCTACCCTAATTGCGCTAATACCCAATCTTAGATCTGAGCTCATTAGATATGGATTTGGAGCTCATTTGTATATACACTTTTTGGAGATCAAGATTGATGTTGATTTTGACTATTTGCTCTTGCAAGCATATTTGATGCATGATGAATGTATGATTTTTTGTGTCTTATGAATCTATTTGAGCCTAATAAGAGTTTCATACTATCCACACGTGTGAGAGGCCATGAGGACAACAAGTCCTATTTTGATTGTAGTGCTCAAAGGCAATTGCCCAATGAGGTCGAAACCCTCAAATTTCAACAAGCTAAGCATAAGGTAACAGATACAAAGGACGTGTGGGTTCTGTTCGATACCAAGGCAAAATCAAAGAATGGATGAGAATAGGAACTGGAGAACTACGTACCGTGTGTCATTCTACTTTAAGAATTATGCGATGGATGAAGTGGAAGTCATGCTACCAAGACCCTGATAATTAGATACTAAAAAGATCTTTCCTTTCCAAGCTCCCCAATCTTTGATGGACCTACCAAGGTAAAACTGCTAAACCTAGCTTACCCAGGTGAGGAACAACACATTATAATGATAGGTGTGGATGTTGTAGGTCAAGAACTAAAAGATCTAAAAGCATTGCTACTCAATATCAAGATTGTTTTGCTTGGTGCTACAAAAAGCTCAGGGGCATATCACCTAAAGTATCAGTACACACCATCCCACTAACTTGGGAAGCTAAACCTGTTACTAGTGGGCCATACAAATGTAGTCCACATTGTGACCAACTCACTTGATGCAAGATTTATCTTTGAGATTGAACACACTTCTTGGGTATCGCACAGATCTGTCAATTTCAAGAAACTCAATGCAATGATCCATAAGAGTCACTTTTTCCTACCGTTCACAAAGTCTATACTTGGAAGGCTTGCTAGTCATGAGGCCTATAGTTTTTTAGAGGGTTTTAGTTGGCTATAATCAAGTGTAGATCACCCCATAAGATTAATAGAAAATGGTTTTTGCCACTAAATGGGGTACCTATGCTTTTGAAATCTTCTTAGATGACCTATGTGTGCACCCCTTACGAATCTTTGCATTTCTTAAAACAAGTGCTAATCTAGTTTTATTATATGGCATATTACTTAGCCCTAACAAATGCCAAATATTTGTCACTCATGGCATAGTGCTAGGACATGTTATCTTGCGACCAATTATCTTGCGACTGACATGTTATATTGTGAGGTGTCATTGCTACAGATTGGGACAAAATGAAGGTGATAATTTGCTTGCCTAAACTATGAACAGTCCGTGAGATCTTAGAGTTTATGGTGCATTGCAATTACTATTGAATATTTAAGTTATCCAAGCCAATGTATAAACTTATGATCACACTCGAGTGGACACCACCAACCATAGAAGCTTTTTACAACTTATGTCAACTCCAATCCTAAGATCCCCTAACTAAACCATCATATTCCACATTCATACAAACTCTTCCAAATATGCCATTGGTAGGGTTCTAACTCTTAAGGACAGTTACCTTGTGTACTTTTCCAGTCGACAATCGATACAAGCTGGAATCAATTACACCACCACTAAGTGAGAGGCTAATTTGGCCATGGTATATAGTGTCAAGAAGTATTGTCATTATCTACTTGCCAATCCCATCACATTTTTTGTTGATCATCAAGCCCTCTTATATTTTTTCAACCGACCATGTACCATGGGGCAAACCACTAGATGGTTGTTATTATCATAGAAATTTCAATTCTGGATTGTAGTATGCAAAGGTAAGCAACACTATCTAGTAGATCATTTATCCAAGATTCTTAACATACCACACCCAGTAGGAGAGTAGTTGCCAGATGCAATTCTTTTCTTGGAAGATGCAATACCTGTTTGGTCAATAGATATTACAGAGTATCTTATGAATGAATAGCCAATGCTTGGTTTTGATATACAGAAATTGAATTTTGAAGCCTAGTTTGATGTAGATATTCAATACCATAAAGACTAGCATAATGGTGCTTAATTTCCATCTGGTTGATATCAAAAATTGGCAAGCGCAAGAATCCAGCCAATGGAAATGAGCCCAAAAGAAGAGTTTTTTTTGTCAATGAGAGCCAATAAATTTCAATGCTTGGTTTTGATGCACAGAAATCAAAGTTTGAAGCTCAGTTTGATGTAGATCTTCAATACCATGAATACTAGCATAATGGTGCCTAATTGCCATCTTCATATTATATAGAGATGCTTTGTCATAATATCAATATGCCTGCCCATCACATTTGTTTCCTCTCAAAATTTTGCATGGAATTAGACGCAGTTGGATTTGAATTAGTAGGTTTTTCTTATTGTATAAATTTTTAAAGTCTTATCAATGGCAATTTTTCTTGTTCTATTTGCTAATCTTAATGACTTTCAATATTTTGAAATACTACACTTATGTCGTAGTTATGAAAAGTCCATTGATTTCTTGTCTTTCTCCCATGTTCTCTTATCTTAGTTTCAGCATCCAAATGCAATAGATATTGAATCAAGCAATTTGTATGATTAAGACATACACTTCAATGGGAGAACTTAAGAAACTAATTTGGCTCATATCTTCTTTTCATTACTTTATTGTGACACTTTAAAATTGTAGAATATTAGAGTAATAAAATGCATTTTCAAGCACTTAAATTGTTCATAATGTTTCATGAAAGCATTTTCTCCTAATACTACACTTCAATGTAAAACTTTTCCATAATCACAAAAATTAAAAAAATAGTACACACACATTCTCATTGTGCATGTTTAACTGTACATGTGTTTTTAATGTGTGCAAAGGAAGATGTATACAAAAGAATAAAAGTGATAAATATCACAGAAGTTTCATTTGTTCATGCCATTTGAATCCTTTTGGTTAGGAGAAGCATGCTAGTTATGATATTAAAATTATAGTACAAAGTGAGAGCAAAATACTTCAAGACTAGATGAAAGTGTTGGGATTGAAGTGATTGATTATGACCAATATTGGTGTTAAAGCTTAGGATGGATGAAGAAAGTACAATAGTTGACTCATATGTCATGATTAGGACTAGTAATATGCTTTATGCAGTTTCAAAGTTTTACCTTGTCATGTAAATAGTACACTAAAATGTATTTTTCATAAATATCTACATTTATTGATTCTCCTTAACATTAAATATTGATGTTAACACGTTAGTGTGCAAATTTCATGAGGGGTGAAAGCTTATGATGTTGTGTAAAGTCCTAATTGATTCCAATTAAAGTTTAATGCCTTCAAATTTCTAGAGCTATTTTTCATCATTGAAAATATATTCTACACATCTTAACAAGCAAAAATTCATGTCAATAATTTGGTCTAGTTTCTAGAGCAAGATGATGATATGGCCATAGAAATCACTTTTATAAGATAAGATAAAATCACAAATGAAGTGTTTGGCATGATTCATCTCATATAGATTGCAACAAATGGGAGATGGTTATTTTCTTGAGCCTTTTTAAGTGCACATGCATTAACTAGAATTCTGGTCTCCCTTTGCCATATATTGCCACACAAGATGAACACATGAAATTTCCTTGTGAGCAGAGGTTCCTTGGTTATTTTCTTGAGCCTTTTTAAGTCAACATGCATTAACTAGAATTTTGGTCTCCCTTTGTGATATATTGCCGCACAAGATGAACATGTGAAAAAATAGGTTCCTTGGTTGTTAGTGTGATATGTTTCTAGAGTGAATGCAATTGTATGAGTCATTCCTCCCAAGGAAGTTTTTCTTTGTTGATCATACATTACACAACAAGAGGGTTTTTTTATTTTATTTATTTTTATGCTTCTAAGCCACAACTTTTATTCTAAGATTTATATGGAAAAATACAAAAAATGTTCAAGAGGTGATTTGTATGCCCCTAAAGAATCTCTCCCACTCCACTATATATCATTTCTTCTTTTATTCCTATGACTAGGCTCTCCCATGATTTTGGCAAATCAAAATCTATACTAGATTTCGCTCTCTAGTAGTTTGATCAAACATTAACTCAACACTAGGGACAATCCACCACTTGAATACTATTGCATTATGGATTTTCCATATTGTGTGCAACAAATTCATTCGAGTGGTCTGTTCTCTTTTGAGTTATTGTTATCAAACGAATAGTGCCTTGTATTATACTCTATTTTTGTTTTTCCTTATTGGTTCCATTTTTTTTTAGTCTCATATACCAATGTTCCCAAACTTCCCAATGATGTTCTATAAACATATGGGATATTGTTTCTATTGCTCGTTGCCTGGTCGTTGATTCCAAATTCTCCACGAAAGATTTTAAACTTTTTGAATGCTCTGCTTGTTGGAAAGCTTTCTTTGCCAAGCAGATCATCCTTACATACCATTCGAAATCATTTTTCATAGATGACTTTACATTTATTGTCAGTCAAGATGCCCATTGTAGCTTCTATGAAGAATAGGCAAAAACCATCTTGCGTATTTTCCAATTTCATGCACATATGTAAATCTCACATGTGTGGAGCATGTTCCGACATGTGAAGGGTAGGCATAATCATTTTAGTTCATTTATGTTGAGTTTGAATAGTCAAAATGCCTTAAGCTTGAGTTCTGGGGGTCCCATGCCAAAAATAACCCGTGTACACATGTGAGTGGGTGATTAGGCCAAAAGTAGCCTTGAACTAGAGAGAGCTACTCTCCATGTCAAGTTATCTGCTTCAATTGAGGTGATTGTGGGTAATGCAATACAATGGGTCTATCTCATCGTGAAAACCTACAAGAATATCAAGCCATGAAACACTTCATGGAAAGTAACAATTCTTCCAGAAGGGTTAGAAAAGGTAAGAGCACTGCTTACAATGCCGATATCATCATTTTGCAGTCAGGCTATGCAGTTGATGGTCTTGTTGGAGGTGAGTCAACTTGGAACAAGGTCCAACGAGACCCTTGAAGCTAGTCTTAATATTTGCATGGTTATTTTGGACGATAATGGGTATTGAATTTTTTTTGAAGAGGGCCGGATGGAATGAATGTAAGTAATGCTTTGATGTTTTTGTGGGTTATTACATCACGACTTGAATGTTATGCATCTCTCTCTCTCTGTGTGTTATGCTTGTAATTTTTAGTTGAATAGCATTGTCTATCAATTTTAGTTGAGTGGCACTTGCTTAGTTTGACAAAGGGTTGTCATTGCCTACAGATGTAGTTTATGAATGTCTACCTTATCTCAAGAAAATGTTCAATGCCCTTTATTGACCGTAATCATGCAAAACATTTTGATACAAGGTTGTTGGATGTGGATAGTGATACGTGGACACACTACCCACCACATTCGGAGTGGTTTAGAGACACCAAAAATAGTAGACCTATAAGAGGTAGTGCTGAAAAGACTAAATATTTCATGTTATTTCTACTCATCGCTTTTTACCCCGAGGGTGGTATTGCTGTTGAGGGAGGAAGAGAGAATGCGGAACGACTCCCCCGATGTATGCTGCTACTAATTATTAGCAAGAACAACCTTGACAAGGAGGAAGAGATAGAAAATGTCGAGTAGAATCACAACTCATGCGTTAAGGACTGAAATAATTTCATACTCAAACAAATTTTTCTAATTTTAGTACAGTTTACCAAAGGGGTAAATTGCATGTGGAATTACTATTGATTAGTTTGAAAAGAAAGTTCAATTCAAAATTCAATGCGGTAGTGCTGAAAGATAGGCGTTCGTTCCTCAAGCAGTTAGAGAGAGGGAGTTGAAGACGTCTGTGATTTGATCAGATTGAGTGAATGTGCTGAGAAAAGCAATTGAGAGAATGAAATGCAAATGGTAGGATCTTCAATTAACAAAGAAACAAAATCTCCTTAGAAATCATATGCTTTGGAAACTCGTGGAGGAGGCTCCTCCATATACTCACGAGTGGGTGAACCCCATTCTATAACAATATGGGTTCCACCTCTTGATTTGCACATATTAAGGAAGTCACCTCTTAAGTTACACATATTAAAGAGGCCATCCCTTAACTTACTCATTATTAAGAGGCCTCTTTATTAAAAATACATCTCAAGTTTGAGAGAGCCCAAATTACTAGCTACCGCATGATTTTCCATCTTTTGGAAATTACCATGGGCCTCACAAAATATACAACTTATGCTAGCACTAGTAATTCTTGTGTTCTTAGACTCGACTCTCAACACCATCTCCACTGGAAGCCCTTTTGAGTAATGAGTCACTACATTGACACCTCAGGGGCATGGCAAAATCTAACTTTATCCTCCCCTGATAGCGTTGCAGGACCCACTGCAATGCCACAACTTTGACGATTGGTTTTTGAAAAGGCATGGATCAGTGTTTTTGCCTGTGTAAAACCAAGAACTTATTCATCGTGCTTCTCAGCAGCAACTTTAACATCTCTAACGGCTTGTCAAGATAGCCCTACGTAATTGAGTGGTTCTTATTTCTCGACTTTCTTTTTGTCAAGACACTTCTTGTAGCCTATCTTCTTTCTGATGGCTTCAAATGTGATGGATCGCATTTTTATGCCCAATGGAATAGGTTCCAGATAAGGCCTAATCTCTGGTATAAATTTGCTTGTATACCAGCTCTCGATCATTTGAACATATTTTTCTCTGAAAATCTTTGGACTCTTTTCGATCATTATCTTGGGATTTTCTCTTTGGATTTATCGGACAATTTCTCGAAGGTCTTGCCAAATAATCATCAGTTGCCTTGGCACTCTTTGTATTCTCTTTTTTGCTTATGGGTGTTTCCTTAGTTCTTCTCCTAGTTGAAGTCTTAGCTTCATCGAGACTCTTGTCTCGATGAGAAGAAGAGGACCTTCCTTTGGTAGGTTGCACAAACCTTGGGTTATCGGTCTCTAAGGGGGTTATGAAATTGGTGGTAGAAACATATTAGGACGGATGGATTGATGATGGTAGGGAAACATGATGAAGGGTTTGGGGGGAGGGTGAAGGAACTGACAATACTACAGTTGCAGCCTTAGACCCTTGCAGTGTCAAGCTTTGACCACCACTTACTTGGTGAGGAGCTCACTTTGTCCTGCAGGCCCACTGTCATCTTTAGGTTGAGACTCGACCAATTGCTTCCCGATCTTTCCTTTTGTATTGGCCTTTTCAGCCTCCCTCTCCTTAATCAGCTATACATATTTTTCATTCTAATAGCAGGTACTTGAGGGGGTTGAACTTGGATCTCTTTTGGCTCTTTTTCTTTTTTTTTTTATTTTTTGTTTCTTTATTATCTCATTTTGCTGCTTAACCTACTTTCTTAAATCTTCTTTCTGGTTGACCAACCAATGTAGGTGGTAGTTGGTCTCTGCAAGACATTGTAATGATCTTTTAGCTGCCTCAATAAGACTACCAGGGTCTGAAAGGACTAGAAATTTTTCTAGATGAATAGTGAGATGGTGGAAAATAGAAAGATGTAAGGTAGGGTGGTGGTGGGGGCATTCTGATGATGGAAGTTGTGGTGGTAGTGGTATTTTGATGATGTGGATGATATAACAGGCATGGAACTAGATGCAGATGTCATGGCAAGAGAATTGGATAATGGGAATGTGAGTGGTGTGGATGTAGGAGTGGTTGAAGGAGATAACTGATACCCAATACTTGTACTTCCCCCTCCTAAAAGATCTTCATCTCCCCGGTGCTCGAAACCTGAGGTTTATGACTGGGGTGCTCCTCTTGGTTGAGTTCCTTTGCATTGCCCATCTGTCTTCTTAGCCTTTGTCTTCTTGAGTGGGGTCAACTACAAGTGTATCTTCTACTTGTGTGGTTGTAGGCAGCTCCCTTTCTCCCTCCCCTAGACTTGTTGCCTGTGGTTGGTGTTGGATTGTTACCATAGAATCAACTAGTTGTTGTATACAAGGGGGTGATGTTGTTACTTGTATTGTCCCTGTTGGTGATTGGGACCTGGATCTTCCAATAGTAGGTGATTGCACTTGTGGTGATTGTGGCTACTGAGTATCCATCAATTGTAGTTGTTGTGAGGAGGTGGCAGGTGATGTCCTTCTGGTCGTGGCTTGTTGTGTCTGCAAGCTGCCTTCCTCTTCATGAACATTGTCTCACTGTTGCACATTTGATGATATAGGCACATGCAGCTGCTAGCTCTGGATCTTTGATAACATCCAACTTGTACTTTCAGTTGGAGGCTTCATTGAATTAATGACTCATTTGATTGTTCAGTCGGTTGATGGCTTCGGTTGAGTCTTTGGGTAATTGCTTTGGCTAGAATTCCTTGGTTGAAATATTTGGTTGGAGTTCGATCAAGAGATTTGGTTGAAGTCGATGTGATTGTAGCACTCTGTGAGAGCACTCAATTTGGGCACTCAAGTAGAACATTTGGTTGAGTGCTCGGTTGGAACATTTGGTCGAAGCACGTTGGACCAAATTTTTACAATTTCTCTATAGTTGACTCGAAGACCAATGTCTCAGTTATATATAGGAATGAACTTTGAAGTGACATGGATCTCTCAAAAAACTTGGATATGCACAGATTTCCTAAACTCTCTACAAGGTGATCTGGAAATTGATAGGTAAATAAAAAACTTAGTATTGAGATACTCTACAATTATGACTCTCCGTCAATAGCTATCTCTAATGTAAAAAATAAAATAAAATAAAATCTAGAAAAATACATGCAATCACAAAAAAACAACATGTTAAGCACACACATACAAAATCAATCACATAAAGAAATAATAAAAATAAATAACTTGAAGAAAATATATCACGTCTATAGAGAGTTAATGAATGTAGAGTACTTGTCAAAATTTCATTCATCAAATAGTGGATGCCAGATAGTGCATACGGTTGAAAACTTTGGTTGAACCTCTCGGTCATTGAGACTCGGTTGTTCAGCTGAAATCTAGTGCAAAAATTTTGGGAGTTCAGTTGAGTTCTTTAGTGAAGATTCGGTTGAAGATTTTGGTGGAAGAGAGCCAGTTTAGAATATTTGGATGGAAGCCTTGGCTAAAGAGCCTCGATTTGGACGTTCGGTTGGTTTTGGTAGTGTACTAACCATCGGATGTAAGATACGAATATGGTAATCAGATGTATTTCAATCAATATGAAGTAGTCAATCATCGAAGATAAGATCGGATGTGACGAGGGATTGAGTAGTCTGATATAAAGATAGGATGACTTTTGGAGTTTTTGAGTTTTGCGAGAATGCGAGGAATGAAGTTTTTTCAAGCTTGTCCCTAAATGTGATGCATCAGTAGGGTTTCGAAGCTTATCAACAACTTGGAAGGATCAGAATGTAATGTTGAACCATGTTAATTCTCTGTTTAAATCAAAGGATCAGATGTGGATTTGTAATGCCAGTTTGGGAACAAGAAATAATATCCTATATGGATTATAGGACAACTACATGATCAATGGATCTCAAAAATATCAGATATGACGATTAAGAGTTTTCTAGAAGGAAGAGCTGGTGGTATGGGACATTGTAATTTTGGAAAGAAAATTATAGAACTGTAAAGATCTGATTATCAATGGAATATTTTAGTACCTAGTCATGATATGCGAAAAATTAAAAAACCATTGATAAATTGTGGGGTATTTTGAAAAATTTTGAGGTTTAATCTAGATCCCAAGGTGGTATCTCACTATTTATAAAAATCAGAGACCCTTAAATCTATTTCTCGCTTTCTTAATTAATCCTTTACTTCTTAATAATTTCTTGAATATAAGACATCAGACTGATTTATATGATTCTTTCTAGTATGAAGTTATTCTTCTGAAAGACTATTATATCATATGAATTACTAATTGTCGGTCCATACCTAAGTTTGTAAACCTATTTGCATTGCACTGTTTTTCGCTTCTCTGGCATTGGTTGCAGTGTCCATACCTCATTCTTCTTCATGGATTCGATTTTTTCATTCATGGCTTGGATCCATTTGTCCTACTCTGAACAATCAATTGCTTCTTCAAATGTTTGTGGTTCTCCACTGAATTCACAAAACTCTTCAGATGTAGAAGCTGCGCTACCTGGCACAATTCTTGCTGGCGCTCTTTTCTCTCTTGTTGATCTTCTGGGAGATCCTTCTGGTGCTACAATGCTCTTGTCTTTATCTGTTCTGCTAGGTCTGGAATTGTTTCGATTTATAGGTGTAGTAACAGGAGGCAGGCTTGCGAATCTTTCTTTGTTTGATTTGTCGCTTGATTGAGGTGCAACTCAAACATTTTCGTCTGAGTGTTCGTCCTCTGCTCCTCTGTCGCAGTTGGTAGATCATAATATTGTCTTTCAAGGACTTCATAACTGACAGGATCATTGTTGGCCATTGTTCTGGTCTCATTAAACTTGACGTCTCTGACTGTCTTTTGTCTCTGTCATATAGGTTCTATATTATGACAAATGATTGTGATATCCTACAAGATATCCTTGTTTAGCTTTCTGATCAAGCTTCTTTCGAAGCTTGTCAGGAACATGTGCATATGCTGCACATCCAAAGATTCGAATATGAGTCAGATTGGGTTTTCTACCCCACCATAGTTCATGTGGTGTTGTGTGAGGAACACCAGATTTTCCTGTCCTGTTCTAAATGTACGTAGCTGTAGCTGCTGCTTCAGCCCACAACACTCTTGGAGCCTTCGAATAGGCCATTATGCACCTAGCGGCTTCCATGAGAGTCTTGTTCTTTCTTTCTGCAACACCATTGTATTGTGGTGTATAGGATGTTGTTCTTCTGTGAATGATTCCTCAGTCATTGTAGAAATTAGTGAATTGGTTTGAGATGTATTCTCCACCCTAATCTGTTCTGACCTACTTCACCTTGTTTCCTATGCATCTTTCTGCCCAGCTCACATATGTGAAGATTATTAAAATATTATCTTCCTATCTCGAGTTTGGGGGCCATGTCCATGATGATTTCCACTAAATTTCATGTCGTACATAAAAGGAGTGTGAATTGAGCACATATCCTTCTAGTGTAGCTCGGATTTTAGTTAGATAGGTTCAATTTTGATGGCATGCAATAGTTTAGATAACATGCAAAGTCATATTCTATGCATGCAAGCCACATGCAATCAGTGCATGCAACATGCAATGTGGTTTCTGTTATCTACACATGTCTAGGCAGTTTTATGAGTTGACATGCAGTTTATGCAATATCCATGCATGTAGTTACACATGTGGATCTCTGGTAGGTGAATTAGTTCAGTTAAGTGGACAACTCCACTGTAGGAATTTGAGTCTCTCTCATGTAGGAAAAGCTGGGCATGTTTTGCCATATTATGAATATTGAGATTTTGGAGTTTTGGACTCCCTCTCTCTACCCGAGTTGTTTATGCTTGATTTTCTCTCTCTACCTGAGAGCAGCCTCTTTTTTCCATATTGAACACTTAGAATTTTTTCTGACATTCATTTCTCATAATGAGGAGTTAGATTTTTTCATCAGATGTATGCCATTGTGCTCTCGCCTTAGATTTTTCAAGCATACTGTTCTTTGATCAATCTTGTGCAATCACAACACCTCAGTAAGATCTTGTAGGGTCTGTGGTGAAGTTCACACGTGCTAAAAACTGCACATGGTATCAGAGCTTTATGCTTTAAAGAGGTGAGGGTGTATACATCAGATCATCAGTATTTTTACTTGCAGGTGTGAAAGTAATGTACTTTAGGACCATAAATGGATCTACAAAAGATCCACAAGAGTGATTGGATGCTTGCTTAACAATCTATAAAACTAGTCATCAAAAAGTTGATCTAGATTGGCAATTTGACAAACAACAAGCATTAACAATCAAAAGCATTGATCAACATTGAAATCCAAGCCCACACGTGTGTACTACAGGATGTAGTACGGCCTTCAACCTGAGAAACAAGTAGAAATTGATTTGGTTGCATTTGGATCACAAAAACTCAATGTACATACTGAACTAGCTTGAGATTGCCAATGAGCTCCAAAAATTTTCTATCTTCTCACTATGGGAGCTTGGAATACATAGCAAATTCGACTTCCTTCTTGAAGTTAGGTGGATTTCCATCATGTAATAAGGAAGTAAACTCACCCTTCTTGCCCTAAAATGAAACCCTAGTCTAGATCCTAGAGTTATGCTTGGTAGGTAGCTAGTTGGTCAAATTTTCACCTTAAACTTAGGTGTAGGTCCTATAAAGTAGGGATGACCACCAAATAGACATGACCAACTCTCTTGACTTGACCTAACCTATATTAGGAGTGGGTTGCCATGTGGAATTTTGGCCATACATGTGTGGAACCCAATTATGTACAAAATTTACACTATTCTTCATGGATTTTGATCAAGCTAGATTTGCCAATTTTTGGCAATTCTTCACACTCCTCCTCAAATTTAGCTTGATCTATCTATAGCTCTTTTGCTAGATGAATGAATGCTTTTAGAAGTGTCTAAAAAATCCAGCTACAAACAAGAAACTTTTGAGACTCCAATAGAGAATGATGTCCATGAAGGATCTTTCACCACCTCTTAAAGGATCCCTTACAAGATGTTCCACAAATGTGTCTATATACATGTAGCACACTTCAAAAACTATACATCATGCCAAGCCATGTATTCCAAGGCATTTTGTGCACTTGAAGATACATCAATTAAACTATTAAGTGCATACATAATGTTGCTTGCTCCATATGATTGAGCCTAGATGGCTCCATCTTGATACTCATGGTTCTTCTTGGAGTCCTCGGGTCTTGAGCTTGCTCCTCCACTTGACTTGACTCCAAACCATCAATGAATTGAATAAGGTGTCAATCTGAAGGTGAATCTTCAAGTTTACAAATCTTCCACTCTTGAAAGATCACATTTCCACCATTGACAAATTCTTTGGTTGAAAACAAGTAGATTCTACAATCTCTACTTGAAGAGCAAAACACTACCATTATTCCTATCATTGAAATAGGATAATCTTTGGTCCTTACATTGGAATGATCATGCACAAAGCATGTGGACACAAAGATTTCCAAAGCAAATGATGTTTCATCTTTTATAACTCTATTCAAACTATTACAAAAATAGCTATCCAATGAAATTGCTTTATCAACAACAAATGTAGATTTCAAAGCATCTCATTTCATTGTCTTGTCATACAAAGTAATAAACACCATGAATCTTAAAGGTAAGAAACAAGTCACCTCATGTCTACTAATACTTTCCAAAAAGTATTCAAAGATAGTAGACTCTCCAATGCTCACCACCCTTGCAAGATGCACACTTGAATGGACAATTTGCATGCAATTTGATGACTCGGCCATTGTCATTGAGGACTCCCTTGGAACTCTCATGCTTTGAGGCTGATCCTCAAAATCTTCCTCCTTTTGATGCTCCTCCTCAATGCAAGCAAAATCACACTTTGCCAAGATCTCCTCTTGAGTGATCTCCTCCTTTGCCAAGCTCATTCTTTCAAAAGCAACACTAGCTTCCAACTTAAACAATCTTCCATGTTTAAATCCCTTTGCAATGCAAACATCATTCTTCAAGATGAAGCAAACACCATGCTTAAAGTGGACATCCAAACCACTTTCTAAGAGTAGACCAACACTAAGCATATTCTTGGTGATTGATGGCACATAAAGGGCATTTTCTAGATCCATGCATTTTGAGGATTCTAGACACAAAGAGATGGTGCCGACACCATCTATCCTACACTCTTCATCATTTGCAGTAAAGACAAACTTTTTAGCATCATTTAAAGAGTGTAAGGTTGAGAGAAAGTCTTTTTCACAAGACATGTGGGAGCTAGCCCCACTATCAATCCACCAAGTGTCTCTTGAATTGCTATTGCTTGTTGGTGAGGATGTAGATGCCATAAAAAATACATCAACTTCATCCTCCTCCTCCTCATGTGCAAGGTCTCCTTGTTTGTCCTCCTTCTCTTGTGCTCTTAGCCTCTTGTAGCATTCGGATGCATAATGCCCCTTCTTTCCACAAAAGAAGCATTTTTGGTTTGACTTGTCCTTTGAGCTTGATGCATCATCCTCTTCTTTGGCCTCCTTGGGATGCTTCTTCTTTCCATTGGTCTTCTTTTTGCCCTTGAATGAGAAATTGGCTTTCTCACCTCCATCCTGCAAAGACAATGAACTCATTCTTGCCTTGGTGTGGATCATCCTACACTCTTCAGCCACTAATACACTGTGAAGTTTTTCTATAGTTGGCAAAGTGTCTTGGATGACAAAACTTTGGACCAAATTTGCAAAGTAATCTCCTAGACCATTAAGGACAATTTGTACAAGCTCTCCATCATGAATATTCTCTCCAATGGAAGCCAACTCCCTATTTAGAGACTTGATTCTGAGTACATAATCCTGTGCACTCTCCTCACTTCTCCTCAAGCTTTGCAAAATTTGATTTCTAAGCATATGAACTCTAGAAGTGTTGCTCTTCTTGTATCTAGCTAACTCTTGTGCACCTAGAGGTTCATCTTCATCTTCAATCAAGAACTCATAAAGGTCCTGGAGCACCAAGAGTGACTCCATCCTAACCTTCTAAATAGCATAATTTGTAGAATTCAACCTCTCACTAGCTTCTAGAAGGTATGCTCCAGCAAATCCCATCTTACTAGTGACTTCTACAAACAAGAAATAGATTTGATTGACTTGAAACTCACAAAGTTCTCACACTTGCAGTGTTTCACTCAAATTTGATTTCTAATCCAACAAATGGACTTATAATCACAGTTCTATCACTCCCTGACAAAGCTGAAATGAAGATAAGATGAAGTGAAAACTACTTTCAAACAAATCTTGCCAAGAAATGGATTTGATTGTCTCTAGAAACTCACTAATGTCTCTCTCTTGTAGTTTTTCACTCAAATTAGATTTCTAATCCAACAAATGGACTTATAATCTCAGTTCTAGCACTCCCTCACAAAGTTGGAATGAAGATAAGATGATGTGAAATCTACTTACAATCAAATCTTGTCAATTTTGGCTATTTTCGGACAATAACATGACTAAATCTCCCTCACACTTTTTGATGTACTTTCAAGACCTGTAAAACAAGTTTAGTGGACCTGATTTCAGTCTAGATTAATTAGATCTCATGACCCTATGTCAAATCTAATCAATGGCACTTAATGTTGGTAGCTTATAAGATTTTCACCAAAAATTACATCAAAAGCTCACAAATTGAATTTCTTTGGATCAAATGAATACCATGCATTAAATACAGGTTCAGAGGTGCCCACACATGTGGATAGTATGGATTTGGACCCCTACCAAGTTTGGGATCAAATCTCCTCACGAAAATCAAGATTCTAGCTTTCCCTCTCAATACTAGTTTTTAGCACCAAAACTTGCTAAAAATGAATTTGCATTAGATCAATGGCTTATGCTCTTGTACTTGGCTCAGATACCATGTTAAAGTACTGTACTTTAGGACCAAAAATGGATCTACAAAAGATCCACAAGAGTGATTGGATGCTTGCTTAACAATCTATCATCAAAAACTTGATCTAGATTGGCAATTTGACAAACACCAAGCATTAACAATCAAAAGCATTGATCAACATTGAAATCCAAGCCCACACGTGTGTACTACAGGCTGTAGTACAGCCTTTAATCTGAGAAACAAGTAGAAATTGATTTGTTTGCATTTGGATCACAAAAACTCAATGTACATAGTGAACTAGCTTGAGATTGCCAATGAGCTCCAAAAATTTTCTATCTTCTCACTATGGGTGCTTGGAATACATAGCAAATTCGACTTCCTTCTTGAAGTTAGGTGGATTTCCAGCATGTAATAAGGAAGTTAACTCACCCTTCTTGCCCTAAAATGAAACCCTAGTCTAGATCCTAGAGTTAGGCTTGGTAGGTAGCTAGTTGGTCAAATTTTCACCTTAAACTTAGTTGTAGGTCCTATAAAGTAGGGATGGCCCCAGTAGATGAGAGTGCTTCATCATATGTCATGAGAGTTAAGGATCTTCATCAAGAGTTAGCTGGTATAAGTGATGCTCTTAAGAACACTGAACTTGTTCAAGTAGTCCTAAATGGACTTAGAGATGAGTATGACAATATTGTGCAGACTTATGCTGTCAAAGAGGATGTTCCATCCTTGGAGACACTGCAAGGTGTTCTCATTGCTGAAGAAAGCAGGCAAGAGAACAAAATGTTGAGGATCAACAGACTTTCATTGAAAGATGGTGGAGATGACAAAGCACTCTTCATCATAGACAAGTCAAGAGGCAAGGGCAAAGGACAACAACACTTCAAGAAGGACAAAGCCAAAGAAGGTGGTGAGGATCAGTCTTTACAAGTTGCAACATCAAATGGCAAGAAGAAGCTGTCAAAGATCAAGTGTTTTTTCTGTGGCAAGAAAGGACACTATGCATCAAACTATTTCAAGAAGAAGAACCAATCTAAGCAAGCTAACCTTACTAATGAGAATGAGTGTGAGGGTGTAGAGAGTGAAAGAGAGGATTCATTAATGATGTCTACTTTTTCACCTCTTCCTTTTAAGAATGAAGAAGTCTGGTGGATAGATAGTGGGGCTAGTTCTCATATGTCTAGTTCTAGGAATTCTTTATGTAATGTTGTGTGCTCTGGTTCTCTTTGTATTTTGGAGTGACTTCCAATAGCACAATTTTCAACCACACAATTGCAGTGCCAGAAATTTGGAAAAGCTAGCTACTAAGACATTATGCTAGAATGACCACCATGACAGCTGGCTTACTAGCCTATTCTGCCAGAATGGCCACCATTGACAGCTGGCTTCCTGCTAGAACGAACCAGTTTGGATCCATAGAAATTCCCGTCTTTCTAATTCGACATAAACTGAAAAGGACTTATTCGTGGGTAAAACCAATCTCCGCCTCCGCCCTTGCTCATTTCTTCACAAAACAAAACAGATTCGGATCAAGCCAGGCTCAAGCCTTTCTATGATTTTGTTCTTCACAAAACAGATTCGGATCAAGCCAGATTCGAATCAATCCACAACAAAAGTGCAAAAAACACCGATCTGAAAATTTATCCGAATTTTGCAAGAGATTGCAGACAAAGATACGATGGGGCAAGAGACAGAATGAATTATAATGTGTGTGTTTCTGATCTGAAAAAGAAGCTCAAGCACAAGCAGACCCTCGCACCCAGCATTACGCAAGGAAAGCCCTGTAGCCCTAAGACCTTCCATGCTGGTCAGGGCCTGGCCTCGGGCTCCCCCCGGCGTCGGGCAAGGCCCTCCCAGCACGGAAGGCCCTTGGGCAGGCTTTCGCCCCACGTGAGAGAGAGACAGCGCGCTATAATGTGAGTTGAGACGAGCGAGAGCGAGAGAGAGAGAGAGAGAGAGAGAGAGCGAGCGCGCGCGCGATCGAGGAGAAGCAACGAAGGATCGAGCATGTAACTGAAAAGGATAGCAGATATTTAGTGGTGAGCTTCGCAGGCATGAAGGAATAAAGCAGCGGTAGCATTAGTATTGGTGTTTGCTACACTTCTAGCCGGTGGCCAATCTTGCTTTTCCTAAAGCGCTGTGCTGTGGCGCAGGCTGGATTGATAGCGCACCTGCTTTTGTGAATCTGCCATCGCACTTCCTTATTGTCCCCAAAGTCTATCAGATAAGGTGAGTTGAGAGAGAGAGAGAGAGAGAGAGAGAGAGAGAGAGAGAGAGAGAGAGAGAGAGAGAGAGAAAACCTGGTTCCTTTTTATCCTCTTTCTGTATTTTGTGGTTTCATGTTCTGTTTTTGCCAGATGTAAAGAAAAAGCATTTTTTTATAATTTGTGGACAATTGCAGACTTTAATGAAGTGGCTTAAACAAAGCTGCAATTTTACACAACGCATATACTCAGTGGAACTTGCTTTTTGCAGTGGGTGGTCCTAATAGCTGACCATCTTCTCTCCTTGCTATCAACAGAAACATAGAGAAGGGAATTACCCAAAACTGAGCCTCCATCTTCTCTGCTTGCCATTAACAGAAACATAGAGAAGGGAATTACCCAAAACTGAGCCTCAGCTGCCAGCAATGAAACCCTAACTTCACACTTGCCTTCCATAAGGAGCGCGATGGCCTACTTTCTACATTCTGCTGCTCTCACAATGAACAGTAAAATTCACTGTGCATCATGAAATCGCTCACTAGAAATGAGTCTCACATTGCCAAGAACAAATCCGGGAAAAGCTATAAAATAAAAGAATCAAATGAGAAAGAATCTCATCCTTAATCCTCTCATCTCAACATACATCTTTACACACTAAGTGAAAGTCTATACACAAAGTACAAAATGAGATAGAATGGGGCATGCACTGCACACTTGCCAGAGGTCTTCGGACTTAGGATTTCAAGATCCAAATGAGAAAAAGAACTTACAAATATGAGTATCCTTAGGCTTTGCAAAAGGAGGAGCCGCTGATCAGATGCTTCTTCATCCAAACTCCTGCTCGCTCATCTATCTGCGCTGCGCTGCCGTTGGCCGAAACAAGGTGAGAGATGCTTTCTTTCTGTTCTTACTTTTCGCGTAGTTTTTTAGCACAAGAGCAACCATCTCTGCCTCTTTATTTGCACTACTCACAAGTTACATCAATTTCGACCTTACCCTAAACATAGTTAGGTTTTTGCCATGTGAGCCTAGCCCTAAACCTAATCTAGTAGCTTCAAAGGGGATTTCACCTAACCCTAAACTCTTAAATTAGGAGCTACAAAGGGCAAAGCTGTGGTGATATTTGCAAGATTTCACATAGACTCTTCGAGGAGACTTTGCGCTTAGAAATGTGATTTGTTTTACACTCGTTGCTCCCTCGACTACACAATGAGGTTAATGAGGCGAATCAAAGGACTTATGAATGGGGGAGGGAGAAGCCCGTGTTGGGCAATGAACGAAATCTTTGAGAGACGACCTACTAGGGGAGAGGTGGGGGATTTGGAGGGTCTTTACTTTCAAGGGATATAAAAGCACAAACTATTTTGAATTTTTGCATAAAAATCCGATTGTCATTCATTTTCCGCACTTGCGAATGATAGTATGTATAGTTCATAGTTGCAGCGAATCACGATTTTGGGACCTTTTTCTGTTCATGATTTACGGGTAAAACTTTGGTAATTCAAAATATATTAGAAAGCCATGCAATGAAGATTATTGGCTAAAGTTTAAAGCACATTGAAGTGTGTGAAGAAAATAAAACCTTAACTTCAAACTTCAAATATTTGAATTTAGAGAAAGATATTTGAATTTAGTGATTGGGAGGGAGGGGTGGGGAATCTTTTGTATTGGATTTGGACCTGTAATATACTGAAATTGAACCTTGAAACTACAAGAAATGCATATTAAAGGTTCAATTCTAGTATATTTCAGTATATTATAGGTCCGATTCCATTATATTTCAGTATATTATAGGTCCGATTCCATTATATTTCAGTATATTATAGGTCCGATGTTTTTTTTTTCCAGTATATTATTGGTCCAATTCAGTATATTATAGTACACATAAAGCGGAGACACATTTACTCTTAAACCTCTGTGTTTTCTCTTTCTACTGATACCCATATTGAATGTATTTACAAAAAAAAGGTTTTTCTTTTTTGCGATTCGGGAATCGCGAGTGCAACTATGTATAGTTATACTTGTGATAGTAGTGAATCGACTATTATCACAAGTGAAATTTTTTGACCTAGATAGGAAAGAACTAGAAATGGAAAATTTGCCTAGTTGACATGAATTCCAACCAAATTGTGCAATGAAGAAGAATTTCACTGTTTAGAATCGGAGTAAGATGGTACTAGCCTCTCATTGACTTAGTGAGATCCACTCGAGATCGTGGGATCATGCCAAAGACGAAGACTTGACATGAATTTTGGTCCACCTTGTCAATCAGGGACGCTTTCTCCAACTAAGAAACTGTGTGAATATCATTGGCCGTCGATAGTTTAGGCAGATCTCCAACTAAGATCTTCAAAATAGTACAACTCCCCAACAAGAAGCTTAAGACTCAAACTGATCAAAGCTACTAAATGACCAGCCTTAGTGGCTATTTATAATGGACAAAACCTACTTCCCTTCAAATAGAATTGGAGGGAAGGTGAAATTCAAAAATTAGGGCCAAAATTAGAAAACCATGTAAATGGTGTTTCTGGGCCTGTCACATGTAATATAATTGCGTGTCCAAAAATACTGTCAAAAAATAGAAAAGGATGGACGCTATGATCTATAGATGCACATCCCTTCCACTTGGGTTCTCCTCATATATATATAGCATTGGCAGAAAACCTTACAAAAGCTTTTTATGCATGCAAGGCTTGAATAGGTTGTTGTTTCTTTGCCTTATATAAGACAAAAAAAGTACATCAGAAAGATGGAACGACGGATCAATGCCGTCAAGCAAACTAACTAAATGAACTAGCTAACTAAGAAGAGATTTGTGGCTAGGAATAGATGGTACGAAGACCATTTATTTTCAATTGGGCATCTTTTCATTTTTCTAACTCTGATTCCCTCTCAGAATTCAAACTCACATTGATTACAATAGGTTTACGATTTACAAATCGGATAATACCATCACGATAAGCAGATTTTGGTGTTGTGCAACTTCGATCTCTGCTTTAACACTTTATGACGATGAAACGCTGACGTGAAGCGTATAACAAGGGTATCTGGATCTTTCTTAGGTTGCCAAGCAGTTTCCATACCTTTGTTATGGTGCCGGAGGTTATCCTCCAAGAAAATCTTAGCCTCTTCAATAGCGTTTTGGGAATTTGGAATACCTCGAACGCGAACATTAAGAGCTTTTTGTTCTCGCAGATGGCGTTCAGTGAAAGTGGTTGAGATAAACGAAGATGATGGAAGAATAGTAGGAGATGAACCTTTGAGTACATCTGCCCATGATCGGACAGCCGTGTGATGTTGTTCCACTTGTGCTTTGAGCTGCTGGATCTTAGTTGAGGTAGGTTGAGAAGATTCTTCGATTTCGACAGCCGCAACCTCGATTTTGACAGCCACAACTTCTTTCTTGAGTTCTTCAAAGGCCATATCTAGCTTTTGAAGGTGCGTTTGCATGGCTAAAAACATAGATTCTTGAGAAGCAAGTTTTTCTTGATGGTTGTTAAGGTACCGAAATATTCTGTCTTGATTTGCACAAAGAACGGAGATCATGAAGGATGGGGACAAAAGTGCGTCTGGATTATTCGGAGTCAACGGTAGAGCTAAAGTAAATTCACTATTACCAAGAATAGGATTTGATGGGGAGATAGGAACTGCAACAGGGATAGAAAGAGTAGGAGTTGGAGGAGTTGAAGAAGCAGGAGTAGATGGTTGAAGCATGGATGGAGCTGTCGAAGGTGTAGAAGGAGAAGGGATGTTGTCAGGAGAAGCACCTCCCTTCCTATTTCTGGCTATGATTCAAGTAGTTTTCCCACTCAGCCAGGCGCCAGACAACAGATCAGCAATCTGCTGGCTAGGCTCGCTGTAGCAGCGATGGAGTAGTCAGAAGTAGCGCTGGCAGTCAGCAGATGTGCTTCCGCTAGGCACGCTGGCTGAGAGAGACCTTTGGGGCGACCCTTCGATGGCAGCAGCCGTCGTGGCAAGCAGCATCTGCGAGTTCAAGGCATCACGTGATGGCAGCAGGCACGGATGGAGGACCAGTGTAGCAGCTAGTGTGCCAGAGAGAGAGAGAGAGAGAGAGAGAGAGAGAGAGAGAGAGAGAGAGAGAACCCGGTTCCTTTTTATCCCCTTTGCCTTTAATGAAGTGGCTTTAACAAAGCTGCAATTTTCTACAACGCAGATACTCAGTGGAACTTGCAATTGGATTGCATACAGTGTAAGAGTTCTCTGGGTGTTTCAATGCAATATTTTGCAGTGGGTGGTCCTAATAGCTGACCATGCTCTTTTATTTTACTGCAGGGGACCTGTGTACTCGATCTGATGTCTTACGACTCAGTAATTGGTGGTAAGTTGAAGCTGAAGGGAAAGGCTCTTGATGTAAAGGCAAGCGGACTGAAGAAGAAGAAAAAGAAGGAGAAACAGTTCGATCTCCAGATTATTGCCTTAAAGGGACAAGAATCATCAGAACTAACAGCAGATGATGAGCCAAAGAATGCAGAGGAAGGGCTAGGAGACTCACAAAGAGCTATTCTGGAAGACCATCGAACCGCTGCTGAGAAGAAATATGATGAACAGAAGGCAAAGCTAGAAATTGCTAGCTTAGCCAAACTGGCTAATAAATCTCACAGAGAGAGAATTGAAGATTTCAATCAATATTTAGCAAACCTTAGTGAGCATTATGATATTCCAAAAGTTGGACCTGGTTAAGATCGAACTTTACTCCAGTTTTCCAACTCATCAATATGGAGTAGTCTCTTGTAACCAGCAGGAAGTGACATCTGACAATGATATCGGATATGCACATTCGAGACTGACTGCTAAGCTTGTTTTTGTATTTGACTTAGATTGGTCAAAGTATACACCTGCTTTACTAGCTGATATCACTCAGAAAGTTATGTATTGTTGACAATATATAGCCGACCATTTTTACCTTATTGGGCAGAAACTGCTGGTAAGCTGTGGATTTTGACAGCATGCAATGATCTCCACTGTAAGTTGTAGCA
Organism: Diphasiastrum complanatum; assembly: GCA_029204225.1. Classification (NCBI taxonomy): domain Eukaryota; kingdom Viridiplantae; phylum Streptophyta; class Lycopodiopsida; order Lycopodiales; family Lycopodiaceae; genus Diphasiastrum; species Diphasiastrum complanatum. The sequence continues at coordinate 28,619,602 of CM055106.1, forward strand.
TGATAACACTTGTAGTAAAAGTTTATATACAATTATGGTGGTGTCGGCAGGGCTTACTTGTGTGTTTCTCTTTGGTGAAAGGGCCAGGCTTTTATTTAGTTAATCAATGGATCTGCTAAAGAATTCAAGTCTTATCTCTCAACATTCTGATGCTTCTGAAGCTTTTTTGTATCGTTCGGGACTTGTGCTTCAACTCATCATCAAAGAGTCATGTATTGAGCTTGTTTTGGTCCTAAAAGCCTGTTTGCTTTCTACCAGATGGTAATATAGTCTAATTCCTGAAAGCTGCCTTGTCATTTGGCTTTCAGTCTTCAGGTTCTACAATGATCCTTGAAGACCAGCCTTGAGCAATTTAAATAATTTGTTTTGAATCTTGAATGATACTTGTAAAGTTTACAAGGTCAATTTGTTGTTTATGCCATTTAGCTCAAATTAATCTGAAACATGATATAAATGAGATCTGTGCCTAAGCATCTGGTAAAATGTAGAGGTTGCTAGTTTAGTGTATCAAGGGCCTTCCCCTTCTCATTGGGCAAAAGGCAGAGTTTGCTAGTTTAGTAGATTATTTTCTTTCCCTCGTTCTGTATCCAAGTCAACATGGTATATGTATGACATCATTTGAACTTTGAACACATTCACAACAAAATCATGAACTTATAAATATACCAGCAATTGTCAATGATGGCTTTCCTCTAGACATTTTTATAAGACATTATTTTACTGTTTTCCTATGAAGGAATCTAGATCAAACTTGATAAACCATGATGATATGAACAAAACCTTATCTTTCAAAAGTGTCTATAAGTGTTAAATAATAGATCTTAGACACTTACATATATCATATTATATTATGAAAGATGAATGTGCAATCCTCCTGCTCACTTTGAAATTCTAGCAAGATTGTCAACAAAACAATATAGCAATTTTGATACAAATCACTAAAAAATAAAAGCCAACCTCATATCTGACTTATGTTGATGTAATAAAGCTCAAATATATCTTATAAATAAAAAAATTAGTGGATTAGACCACTTTTGAGATGGATTTCACTTTGAAAGAGATTTGATGCCCTAGCATGAGAGACATGCACCAAACTAGCTCCCTTGGTGTCTTGATTATGGAGTAGCTTTCAATGTTCCTAGACAACAAGAAATTTTAGTGAAATTAGCAATAATCGACGTGTGTTTTCTTTACGGCTACTTACTAAGTTTGTGCACGTTTTTCCTAGTTCTAGAGTTATCGGGCCGATTCTTTCACGAGCCCATGGTGAGCACATAAGTTTCTTTTCTTTGTACTTGTGAATATACAATTGTTGGAGAGCAATCTTGTTGCGTCTTGTCTTGAAGCACTTGATGGCATGCTGTGGTGATTGAATCGATCAGTTTGTATCGTGTTGTCAACTTGGTATCAGAGCCTTGGTGGCCATGATCACCGGACAAGGACGGGGAGTTTCAAATTCATTACAGTTTTGAGCTAACGGTAAGTGGGTAGCACAAAATCGAGTCTGTGGAGATTCGAAGGTTTGCTTATGCAAAGGGGAAGTGCCTCAGTAATGTCAGAAGCAAAGAATTCATGCTGAATTCCAGTTTGTTGGAACCATCACAAGTTTGAGGTTCTCTTGTGGGAAAAGAGCTCTTAAGAAGCTTGAAGGAGTTTTCGATCAAAACTCACTCAATTCTTCACCGATTGAACCAGTGGGTTGCTAGCTATGGGGCGACCTCTGTGAAGAGAAAACTTGGTAGAAACAGCCCTCAAAAAATTGGAGAAAAAGCATAGAGAGTTGGCTGGTGCCTGAGTAAGGGTTTTTCAGAGAAAATTTGGTTTTTGCCCTTTGTAGAAACCAGACTCGAGTGTTGTAAAAGCACAAGTCAGGTTGCCCAGGTACAGTAGCTGGCTGCAAAAGGCCATGGGTGGCCGTACATCTGAGGAGGAGCTAGATTGTGATCTGGTAAAATCAGAAACCCCAGCCATAGCGAAGCTTGCTTTGGAGGAAGAGAAAGGAGGAGGAGCTTGCGGGCAATCGCACGCCTCCAACGCAACCAGTGGCTTTGTGTAAGTGTTTTAAGAGGGCTTAAAGGGCATGAAGAATGGCAAGATGACATTGTGAAGGGGATGCATTGTATTTTCCTATAAGAAGGAGCCAACTCCTTGTATTTCTGAGTTAGTCTTTTTGTGAGTTAGTACTTTTGTGAGTTAGTGCTTTTGAATGGTAGTGCTTTTGTATGTTAGTGCTTTTGTGAGTTATTGTTTTTGTGAGTTAGTAGTTTTGGATCCTTGTTGTCTTGCCTCATATGAGTGGAGAGCTTTGTGAGGTTTGCTTTGTCTTGTAGTTTTTGGGTGAGACCATAGTCTTTCTTGGATTCTTGTATCTTGTTGTTTAGTATGGTGGTGTTGTATGTCTTGTCTCTAATTACTCAACACTAGTGTATTGTGTGGGATGTGGGAGGTGAATTTTATGTGGAGTGTCTTGTAGCTTCATTGCTTCACAAAACCAATATTGTCATTTGAGAGAGTAGTATATTTGAACTCTTGTTTTCTTGAGAGTTGTCAATGGCTTTGTTTGAGAGTAACTTGGAGTTAGTGTTTTGAATCTCGGGTGATTGGATTGAAAGAAGTTTGAATATTTGTTGTGAGTGAAGGTATTGTTTGTGGTTGGAATGTTTGATTTTCCCCCAATTATGGAATGAGCTCATTGTTGGATGCATGTCATTGTTGGTGGATGAGATTGTTAGGTTCTTCACTAACTACTTGATTTAGAATTGGTGGGTGCCACATTGAGGATGAGGAGTATTTTGAGGAAGTTATATGCTGAAATTTTGAGGGGAAAAATGATGGTGTTTGAGTTGGAGAGTTAGTTTATGGTAAGGTGTGGAGGGTGAGTAATGGTAGTGATTGTTTTGAATGGATGGATGCTTCCATTTTATGGTATAGATTGCATTGTATGGAGTGTGTATGTTAGGGTTTTGGAGATGTTATGAGTGAAGTGTTGGGTGGAATGTCTTGAATGTGTGTTGGAGGTTTTTTTTTTGTAAACATTGAAGGGGTTGTGTTTAAATGGTTGTAGTAATGTTGTGGAGTGGGAATGGTCTTTACTCTTTGAATATTTGGATGTTCTAAGTGATGTTGGGATATCATTGCGTGTTCGGAAATCGTATCTACAATTGAGAAGAACGTGTACCAATAAGCATTGAGAAGGATACAAGGAATCGGGCTTAATGTGGTTGGAAGCTACAAAACCATCGACAATGACATTCGTCATTCAGAAGTCACCTGCCCACATGGCCATACCCTCGCTGGACCTGCACCTCTTTGTTTAGGGGTTGTAACAGATCAATTACAACTCCAAACCATTGTCTGAGGCACATACCAGACCTATTGTGACCTTCTGAACACTGACCACAGTGAAAAATCAGATTTTCAGACCTCTGTGCGGCCTACTCAATATGCCTGCGACCTGTTCTAGGGCTGCCTGCGGCCTGGTATCAGTGTTTGCTTTTACCTGCGGCTCTGTACCAGCCTAGCCTGAGCGACCTGCCACATGGATTTGCAAGCTGTTTCAGCCTGTCTGCGGCCAAAAACAGCCGGAGTGCGACCTCTGTCAGACCTGTCTGAGGCCAGTTGCCCTACCTGCGACCTGTTCCAAGTTTTGCGGCCTCCCATCGCTGTTCAGATCCTCCTATTTGCTGTCTGCGGCCTTGTCTACTTGGTGGGGACCTGTTGCAGCCCTATCACTTCTTTCTGTCGCCAAAAATCTCTGTTTATGCCCTCATCCATTTGTCGGAGGACTCTACTGGACCTATTGCAATCTCCATGGTCTGATTGAGACCCTATGTGGTATGAAGATGTGTTTTCTAGTCTGTAAAATACTGTGAGTTTTCACAGTAGCCAATGCCAAGTTATCGGCAAAGAACAAATGCCTATCTCGTTACATGTCGCTGACAAATGGTGAAGGCCAAAGAAGCAAACGTTGAAATCAAAGGAGTGAAGAAGCATTCATAACTAAGCGGTTCTTGCGGCAAACCGGCTACCTAGCTGTTCATTGAGGTAAGCGTTTACTTAATCTATTTGTACTTTCTATCCATCTCAGTTCCATGAAGTATATATTGTCATTTCCGTAACTTCGATCGATCGTAAGGTAATAGTATAGTCTTAATCATGTGTGATTGGAATGAAATTCTCCCAAGTATTGTAGTGAAGCAAATTCTTGGACGGACTAACTACATCAATTCGAAAATTAAGTTCTTTGATTGGAGTTCTGATGCGTGTTGACCAACGTTTGAGTTTTTTTTGTTTGTTCAACCAAGTGAATAATTAGGAATTTCTTAATGGATGGTTTTGTCATATGACGAGTTCAAAAATGGGTGTGATATTATGGCTATACGGTGGGTTGAACTAGTGAATTGATTATTTGTTTTCTCATTAGCCATTATACGAAACAAAGAAAAATTAGAACCATGTTTTTCGTAAAGTCAAAGTAAATACGCTTTAGGGAAGAGTAAATAAAAGGTTTTTATCAACTTCATGCTTTACTAAATCGTCTAACGTACGTTCTCTTAGTTAACCTACTCTACGAAATTGTCAAGTTCGGAAGCGTTTTTCCCGTTTTCGTCACTTATAGAGAGTATTAACTGGGCCCGACCTCTGTGAAACACCAAAGCAGGCCGTCCACCATGCGTGGTTAAAAAACACCACCTTGGTTAAAGCGTCACACTAGTCACACCCGCCATAGCGAAATACCTAGACCTGACGGTAGGTGAAAATAACACCGCTTCTTAAACAAAGCAGTGCGTATAACTTGCACCCCACGAGCACATCATAGGCAATAAATCGGTTTCAAGCCCATGTAAGATTTTTACTAACCGTTAGCCGAATTCAATGGGGAAAGAGACATTAGCGAGACCCTAACGCGAATTAGTGATCAGAAGTTTTACGGAACCATAACCCTAGAAAGCTAGTGAATCATTGCACCAAAAGTGACAACATCTCCTCCTTGCAACCGTATCTCTGAGAGTCTGGAAAACTCTCATCGGTTGGGGAGCACGGGGCAATAGAGAAGGCCATCAGGGTTGGAAGTGGCAAATCCTCTATTGCTCACGTAGAGCCGAACCGCCATTAGAGGTGGGGCAGAATTAGTTAGGTCATATGCAGTATTAGTGGACGAAGGGTGGATGACCTATGAGATAACGTGGGAAAATCACAAAACGCATGTGCAACGACAGTTGATTGCTATCCGTAAGTGAGAAACCTATTATGCAGCAATCATTAGTGTCACCCTAGACGAGACATCATAGGTATACCAAGGAAACCTAGGTCTAAGGGAGCACCGCATGGAGAGACTTCAAATCCTCAGAGAGAGCGTTTAGGGCTTAGAAGAAGTAATCGTGGGTTTCTTGTCCCACCAGCCTTAGATGATGAGTCTCACGCACCTATAATGGACTTGGATGATACGTCGGAACCTATAGAAGAACTACCAGAACTTGAGCCAACCGACGCTACAGAACCACCGTTAATGAACGTAACACCTGCTGCTACAGAACCTGTTGCCACCAGAATGGCAAGACGTTTGACTGAACCAATCGTAGTACCCCCGGAGACAAGAGGACTACCGAAGCTTAGTGGATCCACTCCTGAGTTTCATGGAGCACCGTATGAAAGTGTCGAAGAGCATATTGATGCTTTTTGGACCACCTGCTTTACCAGTGCCATCACAAACCCACATCATGAAATGATGTTTTTCGCCACCACTTTGTCTGGAACGGCTAGGCATTGGTATCATAGTCTGCAAAGAGGCTCAATTCACACCATTGAGGAATTCCATAGACTGTTTTTAATTGAGTATGCCCCCCCACCAAACGGTTGATGGCCTACTGTTCACACTGACCTCCCTACAGCAAGGAACTAACGAAACCATACGACAATATTGGTGTCGTTTGACAGAGTTGTCACGACAAGTGGAACCCACTGTGTTACTACCACCCCTATTACTACTGACCTTCTTTCTGCGAGGGCTCAAGAATGACATACAAATGATTGTACGTCAGAGTAACCCCCAGACGTTGGCTGAGGCAGTAGAGAAGGCAATCGTGGTAGAAGACGCACAGATTGCGGTTGCCCACGCATCCCACCTATTGCAAGCAGTGAGCAGCTTGAACCTAAGCCTAGAAACGTGGAGAGGAGACCCAATCGCAGCTATAGGAGCACACCCCATAGTGGAACCCCACCCCATACAGGCTATTGAACCTAGACAAGCCAGGAACGTGCAAACACAAGATGCACGAAGGCTCCAGGCACAGATGCCTGATAGAGGCTATGAGAGCATAGGCTCCAACGCAGAACTAGGCGATATGCGAGCCATGCTAAAGGGATACATGGACGTGATGAGAGAGAATATGCAGACCTTTCCTGGGCCAGTGAACCATAGACCCCAGGAGGACAGAACGGCGGGGCCATCAAGGCCACCTCAATACATACAACACGGACCCAAGATTAGCCAGGTGGATAAAGGGAAGGCATGCATAGAAGATAACCGGCCACCCGTGAACTTCATCGTCGTGGAGACGCTAGAGGAACCCATGAGCAGGAAAGAGGTTTTAGTAATGACCCGGAGTAACCTCCAGACGGAGCTACCTCCCAGGAAACCCAAGCCTACACCAAAACCACCACCGGAGGTAGATAACCAAGTGGTCATTGAGAAGCCAGTATTCGAACCTACACCCATCTACGAGGATCCACTGCCCAAAGAGCAAGGTGAGGTTAGCGTTTTGGAAGGGCATAGATACCCCAGATTCCTAGGACCGAGAAAAGGGAAAACCGGCCTAGAAACTAAGAGGACTATGACCAGAAATCGCAGATTTAGGAAGGATATAGACCTAAATCTGAAAAGAGGGAATATTGATCTAGGTCAAGCCCTAGAGAATCTAAAATTGGAAATAGGGCTCTGGTAACTAGTACAATTGTCACCCACTATTAAACGCACGGTCAAACGATTGATGAGACCACCCACGACATGAACACTGGAGCCACCTACAATAGAGAAAGTAGATGCAGATTTGTTAGATCGCTACTGCCCTAAGGTAGATGTACTCATAGATGGCCTAGTCATTTCAGGGGCCATAGTTGATGCAGGGTCTATAGTTAACATCATAAGTCTAGAACTTTTAGACTTTGGTTTTGCTCTAGAACCTGTTACCTTGACAGCCCTAAAGCTAGCCAACAACTCAGTGATCAAATCAGAGGGCGAGCTTAAGAATGTACCCATTACCGTGGCTAACAAGACCATTCAAGTGGACTTTTATGTCATGAGGATGTACGTCGGGAACCGGGGGTACTCTATACTGTTAGGACGACCATGGCTCAGGCTTAGCAACTGCACAGTCGACATCCCTGCAGGAGTACTAGTTTCTGGAAGGGGTAGAGAACGTACCATAGTCGATGGCTATCCTGAGGTGCCTCAGTCAGAAAGAGCGCCCATACCTTCGTCTGAGTGGGAGGAGGTCACGAGTAGTGAGGATGATAATGAGTCCACTACGAGTGAAGATGAGCCAGACCAGAGATCAGTACTGGACATAGAGTGGAACACTCCAGAAGAGCGGCTTCCCAAAGTTCGGGACGCCGATATCTGCCTGATAAACCTAAGAACCCTAGAAGAACCCAAGAACATCAAAATAGGTGCTTCCCTAGGCATTGGAGAAAAAGAAGAATATGAACGGCTGTGTAGAAAGTACCAACATATTTTTGTTTGGGACTACTCAGATTTGAAGGGGATTCCACCCGATCTAGTGACTCATACAATACCACTGAAGGAGGGAGCCAAACCTATACGACAAAAACAACGTCAGCTACCCTACCACCGAAAGGAAGGATTATACACTGAACTCAAGAGACTTCGAAATGCTGGTCTGATATTTCCGGTAGAGAACACTGAGTGGTGCTCCCCAATAGTACCTCGCACCAAGAAGAACTCCACACGCATTCGTGTGTGCGTGGATTATAAGAGGCTGAACAAACAAACTAAGAAAGACTACTACCCATTGCCGTTCATAGACCAAGTCCTAGAAGAAATGGCGGGAAGAGACCAGTACTCTTTCATGGACTGTTTTGCAGGCTATAATCAGATAGAGCAGAAGAGGATAAATTGAAGACCACCTTCACAACCACGTTTGGGGTTTTCGCTTACCACGTCATGCCCTTTGGGTTGACTAATGCCCCTGGAACCTATCAGAGGTTTATGAACAAGCACTTCGAGGATATCTTAGACGAAAATCTCAAAATTTTTATAGATGACCTCTGTGGGGCAACCACTGTCACAGAACATCTCACCATGCTAGAGAAGTGTTTTTAGAAGTGCGCAATAACCTGTATAGCCTTGAATGCTAACAAGTGCCTATTCGGAGTTCCTTACAGGGTACTGTTAGGACATGTCATTAGCAAGTACGGCATGACAACTGATCCAAAAAAAATAGCTATGCTCCTAGCCATGATGGCACCAACTACGGTGTCCCAACTTCAGACCTTCTTAGGCTCGAGCGGTTATTACAAAAGATATGTGATGGCCTATGCCACGCGTACCTACCAGATGACTGGCTTATTGAAAACCAACGTGGAGTGGACCTGGGACGAGACATGTGAGAAGACTTTTTAGGAATTAAAAGTAGCTTTGGCCAACGCTCCAATATTGAAACCACCTATGTACGACATGGAGTTCTTCGTTTTCACAAGCACCACGGACACGTGCATAAACTGTTGTCTGGCCCATATTTGGGACAAAAAATATCACCCTATTATTTTTATAGGGAGAAAACTGAACAAAGTCAAACTTAATTATAGTAAGGCAGAGAAAATTTGTTTGGGGATAGCTTACACCGCCGCCAAACTAAGGCATTACCTATTGCATCGGAAAGTGACTTTCATTACCAAGAGTACTGCAGTCACCTTGATGATGAATAAACTAGAACCTCCTGAGCGCTTAATGAAGTGGATAATCTCCCTTCAGGAGTTTGACTACACCCTCCAAAGCAAACCGCCTAAGCTGCAGGGGTTAAACGATTGTATTTGCGAGCTGGTAGGGGTTACTGAAACAGACGATGAGTGGGAGACTGATCACTTAAGAGAACTTTTGAGGTTAGACGTTGACACAATTCCTGAGTGGTATACAGCTTTAGCAACCTACCTATCCACACTAGAGACACCCAGCAGTATGACGACTCCAGAAAAACGAAAGCTACCTCTACAAGCCCTAAAGTTCGCCTTAATAGGGGGCACATTGTACAGACGAGGTGTAGAAGGGTTGTATCGAAGATGCGTCACTCCTGAAGAAGCCAAATTTATACTAGAGGAGTGTCATGATTCTGCCTGTGGGGGCCACTTTGCCTGCCAACTCACAGGGCAAAAAATTCTGAGGGCGGGTTATTGGTGGCCGACACTATTCCAAGATGCTCATTTACATGCCCGGAACTGCGACACCTGTCAACGAGTTGACAAGATGGATAACAGGGTGCGATCGTTAGTTCCAATACAGGCATGTCTCCCCTTTGAAAAATGGGGCATCGACTTCGTTGGACCAATACACCCAGCTTCATCTAGCCGAAAACACTATATCATAGTGGCCACTGACTATTTTACAAAGTGGGCCGAGGCACAAGCCAACGGTCAGGCTGAAAGCACGAACAAACAACTAGTGAGTATTCTAAGGAAAACCGTATCAGACCGACGGAGGGATTGGGACAAAAAACTGTACTCGGCATTGTGGGCATATAATGCCACCTATAAGATCAGTACCAACCACACGCCCTTTTTTCTAGTGTATGGCCAAAATGTGTACTGCGAATAGAAATAGAGCTCCCATCCTTGCGGTTTGCCATGAAGCACGACCTAGGAGAGAGAGAATCAATACAGCACCGATTGGACACTTTACAAGACCTGGACGAGCACCGAATAGCTGCTATAAATCACCAAGAAACCCACAAAAGACGCATGAAGGAGATTCATGATAGGAACATGCGCGATTACCAGTTCAGGCAGGGGCAGTTAGTGTTGTTCTACGACGCTAGACACGAGTTGATGCCTCAAAAGTTGGGGCCATGCTGGAATGGTCCGTATATAATAGTGAAGTTGTATGAAAATAACACGGTTAAGCTAGCCGAGTTGAAAGGTGAAATTTTTAAGCATTGAACCAACATATATAAGATAAAAGCTTACCGTAGTTAAAGAGAAGTCAAGTCGCCTGTACAGTATGTAACACCTTTTCATATTCACCTTTTCAGGTATCAGAGTGAACAACCTAGAAGCATCACGAATACGGGGAACACTCAAAGGATCAGAAGTAGCCCTAGTGACCCTGTACATATACGCTGAACGGAAGGGTGCGAAAAACCCATACAAAAATTCATAAAATCGAGAAAAATACAAAAAGATTATTGTTGTGATATGGAACTCACCCATGAACTTGGGACGTATACGTTGAAGGTAGACGGAGCCTACAGACATTCGAATAGAGAAGGTGCCATAGGAGCAGTATTGCAGAATCCCAATGGGACTGGTCTAGCCAGTATAGGAGTCCTATTAGGGAAAGGATTCACGAACAACACTGCCGAATACAAAGCCCTTCTAATCGGTCTACAAATGGCCATGCGAGTTGCGCAAACTATAGGCAACCTCCGAATTATGGGGGATTCACAACTCCTAATCCGAGGTATGACTGGCGTATACCGACTCAAAAGCAGGACCTTACAGGCCTATGCAATTGCCATCAACGAATACACTAGAGAGTTTTTCCACATCGAATGGATGCATATTCCACGAGCACAGAACCAATGTGCTGATAGTCTAGCTACGATAGCCTACGACCATGATCATTATTGGCAATGTGAGCCAGGTAGGGTAGTCATTTCGCCCATAAGGACAGTCCTAAAAGCCCAAGCATGGTATGAAGTTCGGTGGATCAGAAGTCTGATAAACCGAGTAGGTCTAGAGAATCCCCAACTCCTAGCCCAATTACATCAGTTAATGAGCCATGAACTATCTAGAACTTGTTTTAGGTCACCACCATAGTAGCATAAATGCTAAAACACAGGTGATGGAATTCACTGCTGAAAAGAGAATGGAAGACCCACAGAACAATGATCAGCCCGAGCAACGCCATAGAAAACTGATGAGGTTCGTACTGAAGGAAGGACATAGGACCGACATAGAAATCCAACGTCTGAAAGAAGAATTGAAAAAACAAAAGAACCTACGAATCAGAGCCACTAACAAGCTGGGTAGCGCCAATAAGGAGCGAGATACCTGGAAACAGAGGTACAATGACCTCAAGGAGGCTAGTGACAGACGTCAAATAAGCCATAGGGAGGGGTATAAAGGGCATGAAAAGATCCTAGCCAACACCAAGGTGGAACTAGCTGCAACCGAAACTACCGTAGCCATGCTAGCTAGGCAGTTACATGAGTACCAGAGACAAGAAGCTGCACGAGGACCAATCAGGCCTCAGAGTTCCCGCAACCCTTTACCCATTTACCCTGTGCACCGCAAGGAAATTTTGTCAAACAGTCTGTTCTACAAAAACTTCGATGCTTACAATTTATATCTACCGCCCATGGAGTTTCCGCTAGATGTCCAAGTTTTTGAGCTACGACCATCCACGAGTTCCGCCCTCAGATTCACATGGCCACTCATCCCAGGTAGTTTTGAAAACTACAAAGATTCTTGCGAGAGCTTATGTAGGTTCTCAATTGTTGCCGCGCACCAGAAAGATGATATCATCAGATTGGCCGGCCACTATGCCTACTGCCTGCAGAATTGGTTACTACAACCTTGGGGCGCTAAGACTAAACCCACCAGGATTCACCTTACCAAATGGTGGTACAACCCCAATGAGTCCATGGAGTCAGGAGCGGACCTAGCATTGTACCTGCGGATGTGTGACAGAACTTCCAGGGAACGCAAAACCCTAAATCAGATGTTTTATTTTAAGTTCTTGGAAGGTGCCGATCCAGCCCTTGTGGATATGGCAGAAGTGGACCCCAATTACATTGTGGAGTTGAAAAACCAACGAACAGAAATGTGCAGAAATGCATTGTAACCACTCACCTCACTATTATGCATCATACACTAGACACGGTATGGTGAGCATCTGTTGCAAGTCTTAGTTTTCTATGCATACATCTTTATTGCATCTCTATAAAAACTCTGAGCTGCATTTGGACATTTGCTAATTTCTATGGGCATAAATGACTGTATAGACGCATAGTTGAGGGGGGTTGAGAGAGGAAAAAGTGGGAACAAAAACAGTGCAGTGGGGTGGGGAGTGACTCCATCGCCCAATGGGTAAGACACAGAAGAAAAATATATATAAAAAAAGAAAAACAAAAACAAAAAAAGAGAGAGAAAGAAAGACTGAGAGAAAAATAAGAGAAAAAAGAAAAAAAAGAAAAAAAAGAAAAAGACTTCGACTGTATGTATTAGATCTCGAACCAATTCGTGAGGATGAGTGAAGCCTCGCACATCCATAAGAGGTGAGGACGATTTTCCTAATTGATTCCATAGACTAGCGGAAAACCAGTACTTCCTACCATCTTGTGTATTGGATCTTAGGACAGTAAGTTGTCCTACATGGACTACTGTCAGAATATAGGGCTTGAGAGAAGAGTCAGTATAGAGAGGAGACTAGATGGTTATTCCCTGTTGAATCAGTTCTTAGAGAGTATAAGTTGAATGTCTAAACAAAAAAAAAAAGAATTGGTAATCACCAGTCTGGACCGGTTTCAGAGTTGGGGCATCAAAGCCTCATTGCGTATGCATTCACACACACATCAATGACACGGTGTTAGACAAAATACTGATGACTTGCATTTAAATCATCCCATCTTCAATCCTGAGATTTGCATTTGCATATCCCTCCATGCATGGGTCCGAAAATGAGCATTGTCTTACATTGATGGGAATGGGAGCATTTGCCATTTAGGTCACAGGTGGGTTTTTGCAGGTATGAAGACACCAAATTGTTCAAAGATGCTGCAGTTAAATCCAATCCGATTGCAGATAGATCCTAAGGGCTCAATCCATGGCCTTTGTGTAGGAAGCTGTTGAAGCCACCAACTCACTGTGGTTAGCATCACCTAGCAAGGGTGATGAGTCCACTATACTTGATTCACCGCCAGGAGCTGGTCTGCGAAACCAGAGACTCTGGGTCCACGTATGGGGACCATACTACCCAGTGGTAGTCGCCAATGTTAGCTGATATTTCCGCATGGAAAATCGGACTAATATTGAAGTTTAAGTTCGCAATAATTAAAAAAATCGGCATGTAAAATCCGGTTATTAGAGAAAAATTGGCACAAATTTGCCTTAGGTCTGGGTCTCAGCTCGCCCTAAAGTGGCTAGACACAGTTTAAAAGTAAGAAACTGACTTTCGAAAAAACCGTCCAAAATATTTTGTGGTCAATTTTTGTAAAGACCAAGCAAGAGTGCCGGTCCACCTAGAATTGGGTCCCAGCCCGCCCTAAATGAGGCTAGAGCAAATTTTGCGGCCTTAGAAATGGCCGGTAAATATTTTACGGCTTTTCGAAAAAATGGCCAGTTGTAAAAAAATAGCTGGTATGACCGTGCTAAAATCTCACCATGTGCTAAGTCCATTTTTACTAATATATGATCACTCAGTGTATTTTTCAAGGAAACCGTGTTGTCGTGAGAGCCCTAGTCATGAATGCCGAAAAAGTCAACCACAGAAGAAAAAACCGAGAAAGAAAAGTTTCAGGTAAAAACAAGACCGAGAAATATGGATTTAGTGTCAAGGAGTCACAAAAATCCTAACGGCAAAGTTTGGGCAATTTACGGGAAATCAACGAAATGTGCAGGCCAAGTGGTTACCCAACAGGCCAAAAATCCAGACAAATGAGCAGTAGGCGCATGGCCCTTGAAAAATCGAAGAAAGGCCGAAAACATAGGTACCCAAAGAAAAACGAAGGCTGCCTACTAAAAATAGGGGTTGAAAAAGGGCCTCACCCAAAATTTGGATAATAAATGCCAAAACACCTTGGAGGCTAAAAAATTTGGGAGGTACACCCACTAGCCATTGACATTTTGGGCTTCTAGGGTGTACAAAAGGAGAAACTTGAATGGCCTCCCTAGCCTTTGACAAAAATGGCATCTTGGCTAGTTTTGGAAGAGAGCCTTGAATGCACCACTCTCCCACTCTCTTATGGAGGCCACTAGGTGTACTATCAAATGGGTTGGGGACAAATGACAAAGAGGGCTTAAAGGGCATGAAGAATGGCAAGATGACATTGTGAAGGGGATGCATTGGATTTTCCTATAAGAAGGAGCCAACTCCTTGTATTTCAAATGTGAGTGCTTTTGTGAGGTAGTCTTTTTGTGAGTTAGTACTTTTGTGAGTTAGTGCTTTTGAATGGTAGTGCTTTTGTATGTTAGTGCTTTTGTGAGTTAGTGTTTTTGTGAGTTAGTAGTTTTGGATCCTTGTTGTCTTGCCTCATATGAGTGGAGAGCTTTGTGAGGTTTGCTTTGTCTTGTAGTTGTTGGGTGAGACCATAGTCTTTCTTGGATTCTTGTATCTTGTTGTTTAGTATGGTGGTGTTGTATGCCTTGTCTTTAATTACTCAACACTAGTGTATTGTGTGGGATGTGGGAGGTGAATTTTATGTGGAGTGTCTTGTAGCTTCATTGCTTCACAAAACCAATATTGTCATTTGAGAGAGTAGTATATTTGAACTCTTGTTTTCTTGAGAGTTGTCAATGGCTTTGTTTGAGAGTAACTTGGAGTTAGTGTTTTGAAGTGTGGGTGATGAGATTGAAAGAAGTTTGAATATCTGTTGTGAGTGAAGGTATTGTTTGTGGTTGAATGTTTGATTTTCCCCCAATTATGGAATGAGCTCATTGTTGGATGCATGTCATTGTTGGTGGATGAGATTGTTAGGTTCTTCACTAACTACTTGATTTAGAATTGGTGGGTGCCACATTGAGGATGAGGAGTATTTTGAGGAAGTTATATGTTGAAATTTTGAGGGGAAAAATGATGGTGTTTGAGTTGGAGAGTTAGTTTTATGGTAAGGTGTGGAGGGTGAGTAATGGTAGTGATTGTTTTGAATGGATGGATGCTTCCATTTTGTGGTATAGATTGCATTGTATGGAGTGTGTATGTTAGGGTTTTGGAGATGTTATGAGTGAAGTGTTGGGTGGAATGTCTTGAATGTGTGTTAGAGGTTTGTTTTTTGTAAGCATTGAAGGGGTTGTGTTTAAATGGTTGTATTAATGTTGTGGAGTGGGAATGGTCTTTACTTTTTGAATATTTGGATGTTCTAAGTGATGTTGGGATATCATTGCGTGTTCAGAAATCGTATCTGCAATTGAGAAGAACGCGTACCAATAAGCATTAAGAAGGATACAAGGAATCGGGCTCAATGTGGTTGGAAGCTACGACACCATCGACAACGACATTCGTCATTCAGAAGTCACCTACCTACATGGCCATACCCTTGCTGGATCTGCACCTCTCTGTTTAGGGGTTGTAACAGATCAATTACAACTCCAAACCATTGTCTGAGGCACATACCAGACCTATTGTGACCTTCTGAACACTGACCACAGTGAAAAATCAGATTTTCAGACCTTTGTGCGGCCTGCTCAATATGTCTGCGACCTGTTCTAGGCCTGCTTGCGGCCAGAAAGCCCTGCCTGCGGCCGGAAAGCCCTGCCTGCAGCCTGGTATCACTGTTTGCTTTTACCTGCAGCTCTGTACCAGCCTAGCCTGAGCGACCTTCCACATGGATTTGCCAGTTGTTTCAGCCTGTCTGCGGCCAAAAACAGCCTGTGTGCGACCTCTGTCAGACATGTTTGCGGCCAGTTGCCCTACCTGCGACCTGTTCCAAGTTTTGCGGCCTCCCATCGCTGTTCAGATTCTCCTATTTGCTGTCTGCGGCCCTGTCTACTTGGTGGGGACCTGTTGCACACCTATCACTTCTTTTTGTGGCCAAAAATCTCTGTTTATGCCCTCATCCATTTGTTGGAGGACTCTATTGGACCTATTGCAGTCTCCACGGTCTGATTGAGACCCTATGTGGTATGAAGATGTGTTTTCTAGTCTGTAAAATCCCGTGGGTTTTCACAGTACCCAATGCCAGGGTGTCGGCAAAGAACAAATGCCTATCTTGTTACATGTCGGTGACAAATGGTGAAGGCCAAAGAAGCAAACGTTGAAATCAAAGGAGTGAAGAAGCATTCATGACTAAGCGGTTCTTGCGGCAAACCGGCTACCTAACTGTTCATTGAGGTAAGAGTTTACTTAATCTATTTGTACTTTCTATCCATCTCAGTTCCATGAAGTATATATTGTCATTTCCGTAACTTCGATCGATCGTAAGGTGATAGTATAGTCTTAATCATGTGTGATTGGAATGAAATTCTCCCAAGGATTGTAATGATGCAAATTCTTGGACGAACTAACTACATCAATTTGAAAATTATGTTCTTTGATTGGAGTTCTGATGCGTGTTGACCAACGTTTGATTTTTTTTTGTTTGTTCAACCAAGTGAATAATTAGGAATTTCTTAATGGATGGTTTTGTCATATGACGAGTTCGAAAATGGGTGTGATATTATGGCTATACGGTGGGTTGAACTAGTGAATTAATTATTTGTTTTCTCATTAGCCTTTATACGAAACAAAGAAAAATTAGAACCATGTTTTTCTTAAAGTCAAAGTACGCTTTAGGGAAGAGTAAAGAAAAGGTTTTTATCAACTTCATGCTTTACTAAATCGTCTAACGTACGTTCTGTCAGTTAACCTACTCTACAAAATCGTCAAGTTCGGAAGCGTTTTTCCCGTTTTCGTCACTTATAGAGAGTATTAACTGGGCCCGACCTCTGTGAAACACCAAAGCGGGCCGTCCACCATGCGTGGTTGAAAAACACCACCTTGGTTAAAGCGTCACACTAGTCACACCGGCCGTCGGTACTGTCTAGCGAAATACCTAGACCTGACGGTAGGTGAAAATACCACCGCTTATCAAACAAAGGAGTGCGTATAACTTGCTCCCCACGAGCACATCATAGGCAATAAATCGGTTTCAAGCCCATGTAAGATTTTTACTAACCGTAAGCCGAATTTAATGGGGAAAGAGATATTAGCGAGACCCTAGCGCATATTAGTGATCAGAAGTTTTACGGAACCGTAACCCTAGAAAGCTAGTGAATCATTGCACCAAAAGTGACAGCACCCCCTCCTTGCAACCGTATCTCTGAGAGCCTGAAAAACTCTCATCGGTTGGGGAGCATGGGGCAATAGAAAAGGCCATCAGGGTTGAAAGTGGCAAATCCTCTATTGCTCACGTAGGGCCGAACCGCCATTAGAGGTGGGCCCCCTTGACCCTTTTAAGACATTTTGGCTGGACCAACCCCCCGTAAAAAATGGCCCTAACAGGATTGCGTATGAATTCCGACACTCCCCCATAATGTGGATCCTAAAAAATTTTGATCTTGAAAAATTTTGATCTTCAAATTTAGCTGATTGTTAAATATGAGGTGATGTTCTTTTGTTAGTGCCTCGGTGAAGTAATTTGCTACCTGTAATTATGTCTTGCAATAAACTAAACAAATTTCCTTTCTTTGCACTTTTTCTCTAAGATAGTGATATCTTATTTCAATATGCTTACTTCGAGAGTGAAATCTCGAATTCAGAGATAGTGCAATGGCGCTTTGATTGTCACAGTAGAAGGTCGTTGGATGTGACTGAATAAGTTCGATATTTGCAAGCAGGTTCCTCAGCCAAATTGCCTCCTTGGTAGCATTTGTGGCAGCTATGTATTCTGATTCTGTGGAGGATAATGCTACTAAGGTCTGTTTTTTACTGTTCCATGAAATTGAGCCTTGATTGAACATCAACACAAATCTAGAAGTTGATTTTCTTGTGTCGATATCTTCTGCCCAATCTACATCTGTGTAGCCCTCTCGAATGTTGGCAAATTGGCTGCCTCCATAGCAAATGTTGAGGTGTTTTGTAGGTTGGACATACTTCAAGACTTTCATGAGAGCCTTCCAATGAACTGGACCTGGGTTTGAAAGAAATTGGCTGAGAGAGCTGATGAAATAAGCAGTGTTAGGTCGAGTGCAGAGCATAGCATACATTAGTGAACCGATTATTGAGTGAAATGGATACTGCTTCATCTCCTCCTTCTCTGACTCGGATTTTGGACATTGCTCCTTTTACAGCTTCAAACCAGGGTCGAGTGAGAAGTGGCTTGGTTTGCACTCGACCATTTCATATTTTGCCAACACATTGGTGAGGTATTTCTGCTGACTTATGAAAATTTGAATTATGAGACAATAGTGTGCCGCATCTTGTATTCTTGTGCTAACAAACATTTGGTATCCTTCAACAAATTTAAATTGTTACTAACAGTAAAATATCATCAACATAAAGAGTGATGATTATGAAGGAATCCGATACAGACCTAAAATAAACATTTGAGTCTACCGAGTTTGGGATGAAACCATTCTCGATTAGAAATGTATTAATCTTCTGAAACTAGGTTCTTGGAAACTGTTTCAAGTCATATAGAGCTTCATAAATTTTGCACACTAGGTGCTCCTTGCCTTTTAGCTCATATCCTTCTGGTTGGGACATGTAGATCTGCTCTTCAATGGTGCCATTGAGGAATGCAGTTTGGACGTCCATTTGGTGAACTTCAAGGTCAATTGCAACTGCATAGGAAAGAAGTAGACGAATTGAAGCATGCTTTCCCACAAGACGAAAGGTTTCTGAATAATCCAGGTCCGGAATATGAGAGAATCTTTTGGCTACCAATCTGGCCTTGTATCGATTTATTTTCCCTTCAGCATCATACTTCACCTTGAACCACCATTTGCATGGGATTGGATTTCAATTCTTTGGCAGCTCAGTCACAGTCCATGTTTGATTCTCAATCAGAAAATCTAATTCTGCATCCATGGCAGCTTTCCACTGGTCAACATCAAGTGTTGACATAGCCTCATGAACTGTGTTTGGTTCCTGCACAAAATAGTAGGCTGGATTATCCATGAATGGGGATGGAGGCTGTCTGGGTCGATTTAATCTTCTGGATTGAAATACTCTCTAATGCTGCTAATTTTGTTGAAACTTTGACTCACTGTCAGAGTCAGTATCGATTTTCTAGTTTTCGACTCTAGGGTTGGATTTTGAATTCTTGATCATTGATCGGATTTTGAATTTTCGACCCTTGGATCAAATTTTGAATTTTCGACCCTTGGGTCGGATTTTTCTGGAGCTTTTCCCTTGTGATTGAGAAACCAATCCTCCAAAAAAATGACATCTCTGCTCGTGAATGTCTTCTGAGTGATCAGGTTGTAGAGCTTGTATGCCTTGTGATCTGGGAAGTAGCCAATGAAAATCGATTTTCCGCTCTTGTCATCTAGCTACTTTCTTAGATCTTTAGGGATATGAGCATAGGCAATGCATCCAAACACTCAAATATGTTTGAGTGATGGCTTCGATCCAGTCCTCACCTCATAAGGTGTCTTGCCATTCAGGGACTTGGTGATGGATCAATTTTGCAGGCAGGCAAATGTAGTGACAGCTTCTGCCCAAAATCTCTTTGGAAGAGAAGCATGGGCCATCATGCTTTTGGCACTCTCTATCAATGTCCGATTCTTCCGTTCTGCTACTCCATTTGACTGAGGTGAGTAGATCATGGTGAATTGTTGGAGTATTCCACAAGCCTTGCATAATTCTTTGAGCTCACTAGAGATGTATTTTTCCCCTCCATATGTACATAGAGCTTTTATTGTTTTGTGGTCTGATATTCCGCAGATGCCTTGAATTGCTTGAAGAATTTGAAAGTCTCGCATTTATTCTTCAAAAAGTAAGCATTAGTTCTCCTAGAAAAGTCATCAACGAAAGTCAGAAAATAAAAAGCTCCCCCTATGGAAGAGGTCTGCATTGGGCCACAAAGGTCACTATGTACAAGATCTAGCAAATCTCTAGAAGTATGAATAGAATATGAGGTAAATGGACTTCTAGCATGCTTGTTGATAATACAACTTTCACATGGAGAATCATATTTGCTAATAGAAGGAAGATCTTGCACTGAATTTTGATTTGACATTTGTTGAATACTCTTCAAATCTAAATGGCCTAGTCTGAAATGCCACAACATATGATTTGATTCAGAAGTAGAAATAAGAGCTTGACTACTAGTAGAGTAACATTGACTTAATTTGTAAAGGTAGCCACATCTTCTACCATAAGCTAGGACTTTCCTAGACTTGTCAAGAATAGTGCAACCCTCTGTATCGAATTCTACCCTACAACCAGAATCAGTGATTCTGCTTATAGAAAATAGATTCTTTGTAAGGTTCGGAATATACAGGACATTGGACAACAACTTAACAACACCTCTCTGAAATTCGACCCTTACTGTCCCTTCACCTCCAATGGAATGTGTTGAGTTGTCTCCAAGCTGCATAACTCTGGAATGGGTGAAAGGCTTGTAGTTTTGGAACCAATCCCGATGATGGGTCATGTGTTGAGTTGCTCAAGAGTCCAGGTACCAGGAATCGATATCCTGAAAATTTTCGACCTTGGTCATAAAAGCAACTTCATCCTCCGCTTCATGTTGGATTGAGTTACTGGTTGATGCAACATTTGCTTGCCGTTGGAACTGCTTCTTCTTTTCATTGTTGTACTTGAGTGTTCCGCAGTCCTTAATGAGATGATCACTCGTCTTATAGTACTTGCAGAAGAGTTTCTGCATTGGTTGAGATGATGAAGAATTTGACCTTGGGCCAAAATTCGACCTTGAGCCAAAATTTGACCCTGAGCCAAAATTTGATCCTGACTGCATGTTGCTCTTTTTAGTTGCAAAAACTACAACTTAACTATTACAACAAAACGCCTGCAGGATGTCAACCTGATCAGAGTGCTATCTCTAGTAGATTTTTTAGACGATCAGTACATTGAAAGTTGACATTAATCTATTTGATTAGCTACATTTGTCCTGCAGTAGGTAGCCGTAGTTTTTGCCAGAGAGTTATGTATAGAAGTAGGCGGACTGTCAACGTCGCGACGGACTTCTGACAATGTCAAAAACTTACAAAGACTCGGAAAATAAGAAAGACTCGGAAAATAACAAAGACTCGAAAATATACACTAACTCGAAAAATTACAATGACTCAAAAAATTATGGATTTTTCGAGTCGATACTGTATCGAAAAATTCTAACTTTTGGGTATAGAAAAATTAACTAAGGGTTGGATTTATACACATGGTCGGAATTTTATACATAGGCTTAGATTTTTCTAGGGTCGAAAAAATTAGACCCGCTAATCCGAGCCGATCCAGGGTTGAAGACGCTCAGATAAATTAGATCCGATCCGATCCAGGGTCGAAAAATCCTTCATTGATGGGATTAATATTGGGTCGAAAAAAAAGGCTTGCGTCGGAAAAATTCAATCTTGAATTTTTTGATCCTTTGCTAAAATTTTGAGCCTTCATATTTTTGTGTAGTTTTTCAGAATAACTATAAACAGGTTTCAGGATTTTCATTACCTAATGGAATTGGGCTTGAGCATGAATTCCAACACTACAGTGTTTGTAAGCAGCATTGCCTCAAGGGAGAGATTGCCTACCTTTGAAGACAAGCATTGCTGGCTAAGAACAAGCAAAAAGGTTGGAAAAAGATTCCAAAGAAGGGCAAGGATGATGAGGACGATGAGGGAGAGTCGTCATCGAAGGAGAAAAAGAAGAAGAAGAGCAAATGTTACTATTGCGACAAACCTGGTCATTGGGCATGACAATGCTATAAGAAGAAAGCTGACATAAAGGCGGGAAAAGTGAAACAACAGGGCAATATTGTCGAAGAGGATGGGGAAGATGACGAAACTAGTGTCTTCTCATCGGCATTGGCATCCCGGGTTGATGATGGTGCCAGGTAATTTATTCAGACAAGAAACATGATTGGTTTGAGAACTCCTCACCAATCCATGATGGGGACAAGGTCACACATGCCAATGGGGAAGAATGCCAAATACAGGGCGTCGACAATGTACTTGTGCAGTTTCTCGATGGTAAGATCAAGAATACTCCCAATGTAATTTATGTCCTTGGACTCAAAAAGAGTTTGCTTTCTGTTAGAGTGATGGCAAATCAACATTTGAAGGTTGAATTTTTCAAAGATGGGTGTCTAATGAAGGATATGGATCACAATTGCAAAGTGGTGGCAAAAGGGTATCGAGATAGTAACTTTGGCCGTTACAAGTTGGATGCTGCAAAACCAGGAGAATATGGTCTAGCCACCTTAACAACATCGCAATCGAAATTGTGGCACAAAAGATTAGGCCACTTGAACTATGGGAGTCTAAGATTGATGGCGAAGCTGAAGATGGTGAATGGTCTACCAGCTTTACAAGATGATCACCACTCCATATGTGAAGGATGTGTAATGGGAAAGCATCACAGGGAGACATTCAAGAAAGGTAGAGCTGCAAGAGCCAAGCACTTGAACTCGTTCACAGTGACTTGTGTGGCCCAATGAAGCCCATGTCAATGCGTGGAGCCTATTATTTTATGACTTTCATAGATGATTACTCTATAAAGAAATGGATATATTTTTTGAAGAAGAAAAAGGATGATTTTGCTCACTTCAAGAAATTCAAGGCTTTAGTAAAGAACCAACTAGATGCACGAATCAAAGTTCTTAGATTAGATAGAGGGGGCAAATACAAATCAGATGATTTTGAAGACTTTTGCAAGGAGCATGGCACCAAAAGACAATTCACTCAAACACACGCGTTGCATAGTAATGGTGTAGCCGAAAGGAAAACTCCATGATAAAACAGATGGGCTTACCAAATTCTTTTTTGGTCGAGAGGCGTGCAATGCGGCAACATTTTTGCAAAATAGAAGTCCCATAGTTGTGCTTCCAAATGTAACTCCCGAAGAAACACCTATGGGAATGAAGCCTAGAATCAACAAGTTTCGAGTCTTTGATTGTAAAGCTTATGTACACGTGCCAAAGGAGGAGCGAGGCAAGCTTGATGCCAAAGCAATCAAGTGCATCTTTGTGGGCTATGATGAGAGGACAAAAGCATACATGTGGTTTGATCCTGTGATGAGCAAGATTCACATTAGCAAAGATGTCATCTTTGATGAGATGCATAGGTTTGATTATGAAGACCATGCAAATGATCATAGCATCAAAAGACTTCCTACAATTTTGGAAGAAGATAGAGAAGAGGTTCCATGGGATGTTGCACAAGTGGCACGATTGCAAAGCATAAGGCATGTTTAGTAGTAAAAGCTATGAGAAAAGCAAGGGGATTGACTATGAGGAGAAATTTGCTCCAGTGGCTAAGTGGACTACGCTACGCGTTTGAGACTTTTAGAACTAAGCTTGGCATAGAAACAATTATGTAGAAAGTTTTTCTTTGTCAATATTGAAAGTGTAATACTATCATGGAGATATGTTCCATGAATAGCATAAGTCATAGATCAAATGAGATGTTGATTATTGAGGGAGAATTTAATTTAGCAATACTCGACGTGTGTTTTCTTTATGGCTACTTACTAAGTTTGAAGGTGACACATTTTGTTTAGTTCTAGAGTTATCAGGCTGATTCTTTTATGAGCCCATCAGTGAGCACAAAAGTTGCTTTTCTTTGTACTTGTGAATATAGTGTGAATATACAGTTGTTGGAGAGCAATCCTGTTGTGTCTTGTCTTGAAGTACTTGATGGCGTGCTGTGGTGATTGAATCGATCAATTTGTATCGTGTTGTCAACTATTTTATCATGGGAAAATTTGTTATTGAATGACATGTAGCTTTCAAAAACTGTATTTGGTATTCATACTTTGGTTTGTGACTATTATTATCACCAATAAGATCTATCCTAGATAGATACGTTTTTATTCCTCACTATACTCAAGTCACCTTGCATACCATCTTGTGGTTTCGCACTTCCTAAGCCTACAACAACTTTTTGAAAAACTTGATTCACATGTCTGGTTATTAGGCCACTTTCTTTGTTAGGATCCAAACATCTTGTCTTTAGTTTTTGTAAACTAGGACTGCTATAATGATGCGATCCATTCTAATAAGCATGACACTTAGACATTTGCAAAGTTGCACTCATCATATCACTAGGCATTGTAAAACATCATGACTTACCTTTGAACTTTTGC
Source organism: Diphasiastrum complanatum (assembly GCA_029204225.1). Taxonomy (NCBI): domain Eukaryota; kingdom Viridiplantae; phylum Streptophyta; class Lycopodiopsida; order Lycopodiales; family Lycopodiaceae; genus Diphasiastrum; species Diphasiastrum complanatum. Next base: position 28,643,783 of record CM055106.1, read on the forward strand.
TGCCAACTGATTTCTAGGAATGGACTTTGACAAGTTCATCCTAAGAAGCCCATAGGCACCATCCATTCACTGGTGAAAGAACCAAAACTACTTAGTTTAAAGAATCATGAACTATTTATAGCATAATGCATGTAGTTAATCCAAAGATAGTCTCAGATAACTATTACTCACCTGGACAATAAATTGGCCCTAGTGAGGAAATTTTCGCATGCCACCACATAATCCATGTTTGTAGCTTTGGGATTTCTCCATTTTTCACTCATCTTGTAGACCACCAAGCCATCAAAGGTTTTAATTGAAATTATGCTACTATCCTACTTGGTGCATTTATTCAACGACGACATGGTGACTTGTGAATTTCATGAAATAAGCTCTTGATGCAATTTTTGTGTGCTGAATGATGTTTTGTTTCCATTGAAATAAGCATAACCTCTCCTTTTCTACCATGAAATTGTGTGGTCGTTCATTGAAAATAGTCTACACAACTCACCAATTTGCCTAGGCATCAATGACCATGAATCTTCTAAACTCTATTGTAAGATATTTTTTCTTCTTTAATACACCTATATAGTCTATCGAAACACCGTAGAGAGACACTTTATTGATACAAGTTTGACTCAAGCTGGTAATTGCATATTGTCGAAGCTACTAACATGAGGACGTATGAATTCTTAAGATTCAAGTTCATTAAAGCAAAAAAAATTCTCATATCTCAATTTCTATTTTGAAACAAGTTTAGGATCTTGTGATGGAGTGGCATATGTTCCATCTACGACATACCATAAATACATGTCAAGTGATATCAATTCATTCTGATTTTTCACATGTGAAAATTCTCTCCATTGAAATGTTCAATAAGTCTTATATAAGAAGACCACAATCCTTCCATTGTAAGGTTTGTGATTATAGTGTTGTTTGATAATTCTACTGACAATCATCAATGAGCTCTAATTCCATGTGTAAATTCACCAATGGACAACTGAGTTGAGGCCTAGAGTACAAAATGAACAAACACTTGATTTTCAATAAGTAGAAATATGAAAATGAAATGTGAAAGATTAATGAATAAGCTGTCAAAAGTAAAGTCTAATATATGTATATGTACACACACACACACACACACATCACATACACACACAATTGCCACATTAACCAAACTAGATTAAGCTAACGGATTAAATCTCTCTCTCTCTCTCTCTCTCTCTCTCTCTCTCTCTCTCTCTCTCTCTCTCTCTCTCTCTCTCTCTCTCTCTCTCTCGCGCGCGCACACACACACACACACACACACACACACACACACACACACACACACACACACAAATCATTTTTTGGTTGACCTAAGTGGTGACAATGATTCTACATAATGACAATGGCCATGGAAAATGTGTTGGAGGAAACCCTAGCATATGATTGACAAAATGCCAGGGTAGATGCTTTTGCCTTTGACTATGTGGTTGATGAATTGCATACTTTATGCGACTTTTACTTTTGTTTAGGAATTTTTTCAACCATTTAGCAGTTGTTTTAACTAATGTCATGTCGTTTGTGTTTACAATGACTTTACCAAAAAAAAAAGAAAAAGTAAAAGCAAACCTAATCTTCTAGCATTACTTGGGGTCTACACTATATGGTTTATGCCTAGACATTATAATATGGGGTCTATACTATATGGTCTAGACATGTCCAAATTGCTTGACATCACAGTTGTGAAAAACACTTTCTTCCAAATGGTCAAGTGGTTTTATGCCTACTTGTCTTATAGTACTGATTCCCTCCATGGCATATGTCTATAGACACATTGATAGATTTGGTCATGGAGTGTCATAGTTGTAGATGTTTTGATGACAAGTTATTTAAGTTATAACAATGCTTTGGGTTTTTTTTCTTTGAACTTGGGGACAAATTTAAGACACTTATTACAATCTACTTCCCTTTATGTTATGGTGGACTATCTAGTTTTCATCTAGGTGAAAAACAAGCAAATAACTTGTTTAATGTAGTAGACCCTAAGAAAGACCATGATAATGTTTGTCTTTATACTATATTTATAGACATTATTATGGTCTCCTAACTCTACTTACAAGAACAATGGTGTATGAGAAACTAGAAGGCTAAAAACTTGCAACATGGGACTCAAAGATTTTTCTTGATATACCCAGTGATGGTGGTGCTTCCATATCTTTGATATACACTTACCACGATTTAGGTTTCATATGCAAACTTATAGAAAACTGTGCTATGCCAAAAGGCCTCTTCTCTTCTTTGCTATGCAAAAGCAAACGTCTTATTTTTTGACCTATGAGAAGAAGTATGTATTTGCTATTTTGCTATCTATACGTTGCCACTTTTTAAACATACATCTATATTGTCTTTTTTAACACATATTACTACACTTTCAACCTTATAATTTATTAACTCTGAGTAGAATTAAAAGAATGTCAAACTTTTTACTCTTACTATGGACAAGATTAGAATCACCTAACACTTTAAAAAACTAACATTTGTTTTTTCTCTAGAGGAAACTCTGTCTTCAAAAAAGATAGATAGGTTATTTTATATCTCAAACTTTCTCGTCTGTTGTATACATTGATCTTGATTAAATAATCTATGAAATCCTAGAAAATTTTGATATTGGTATGGATGCATTCTGACATATAAGAGAGGTAAGGCCCAATTGAATTTGGAGATTCTAAAACTATGTAAAGATTTATAGTCAAGTTAACTCGATTTCTATAGCTTAAGATTTTTTAGAGAGTCAAGCTACCACATGAAGGCTTTACACCCGTGAGAGCTTGTGCTTGAAGGCAAGGGCCAAAAGGGACGTAAATCCCTTGCTGGGGAAGGGGGGGGGGAGGCACTACCCAGTGTAAATATCGAAAGGTGTTCATTATGTTTTTGCCCAAACTTCTATAGGCACAATGCCTTGTGTCAGCGAGAACATGAGGTCTTTAGAAATTCAATAATTTATAGGCAAAATCTATTAACCGAATGGTTTTGGCAAACGTCTCGAGTCGTGGGATTCTGAAGGCAAAAAAATTGTTAAAATTTTTGACAGACTTCGAAAAAGAGCATAAGCCGAACCAAATAGATACGAATTAACCCAAATTTCTTGGCCTAATAAAAATTTAAATACCCTATGTGAGCGACAAGGCATGGCCATAAGAAACTTTATCGCCCTTTTTAATATTTCACATAATATAAATGCCAGGGTGGACTGGGAGAGAGAGCTGCCATACCTGATCACTTGGATATCTGCCACGTGGTAATGTTGCCACTTGGACTCCTATCAGCGGTTTCTGGCTGATAACGTGGCAAAATCTGAGCGATTATCATGGAATCCAACGATGTGTAATGAAGATACGAGGTCGTGATTGGACGGTAGGTTGGTTAGTTGAATGAAAGATTTGATCGAGAAAGCGTGGATGGATTTTCGTTAGGCAAAGAGACGGCGGATTTATGCATCCATCGATCGATCAATGGATTGTTGACGAGAATTTGTTATGCTGATCAGATTGGTTTGTTTTTTCTCAGTAAATGATGACATTTTGTGGATTATGCAAATGTTTCTCAGGAATTTGTCGTCTCCACCAGAAGCAGATTTGCCTGTTTGTGGCATAATAAGCTCGTAAGTTCTCAGCAAATGATATGACGTTTTGTGGATTGAGAAAAAAATGCTTCTCAGGAATTTGTTTTCTCGAGCAGAAGCAGATTTGCCTGTATGTGGCATAACAAGTTCGTATTTTCGCAGTAAATGATGACGTTTTGTGGATTATGCAAAATGTTTCTCAGAAATTTGTATTCTCGAGCAGAAGCAGATTTGCCTGTTTATGGCATAATAAGTTCGTATTTTCTCAGTAAATGATGACGTTTTGTGGATTATGCAAAATGTTTCTCAGGAATTTGTTTTCTCTAGCAGAAGCAGATTTGCCTGTTTATGGCATAAATAGTGGACTGTGCAAAATGTTTCTGAGAATTTGTTTTCTCGAGCAGAAGCAGATTTGCCTGTTTATGGCATAATAAGTTCTTATTTTCTCAGTAAATGATCACGTTTTGTGGATTATGCAAAATGTTTCTCAGGAGTCAGAAATTTGTATTCTCGAGCAGAAGCAAATTTGCCTGCTTATGGAATAAGAAGTTCGTATTTTCTCAGTAAATTATGACGTTTTGTGGATTATGGAAATGTTTTTTAGAAATTTGTATTCTCGTGCAGAAGCAGATTTGCCTGTGTATGGCATAATATGGAAGGATCTAGTAAACGTCTGCAAAGTTTTGTGATTTAGCATCATCTGTTTTTTTCGAACAGAGCAGACTTGCCTGCTTAATGGATAATATTGAAGAATCTACAATATTTGTGAATTGTTGAGATTTTGAGTCGTAGCTCAGTATATTTAGTGCTTTTTATTGACTGGCAGCCCTAAATTAGCACAGCTGCAGCTGTGTTTAATGTCTTTCGAGAAGGTCCCCTGCCAAGTCGCCTCTCCAATGATACGCATCTCTTGTGCAATTGCTTCTTTCAGGATGGCGGATGGAATGAAACTTCGTTGGAATATGGATGCGATCATGTTCATGGATATTGTTTGTTATAACTGCGATTATCGCTTTCCTGATCATAGCCAGTGAAAAGATGGACAATCGAGCAGGCGAAATTCTTTCATGGTTATTATGATTCGGTAATATTCCACGAGTTTGGCTGCATTCCGCTGTTCTCGAAATAATAAAGCTGCAGAGCTCACTGTTTCTTGGATCAGAAAAAAAAAGAAGGCTTCTGTTAGCAGGGCAACATTAGGAGACGCATTCTTTGTTTCCCAAGCACAGAAGTAGATAGGTCCAATTATCGCCAGATTTCGGTGAAATTGAAGATAATAATTGAACCATTTGATTGGGAAAGCGTGTACCTCGGTGGGATAATCATCTTGGAGGCAGCAGAACCAGACACTAAAGGCACCCGATTAGTACCTTTTGTTTTTTCTTGCTAACGATCTTCAAGATTCTTTACGCAGACAAGATAATTATAAAGCCTCTAACATAACTGTCGGCATCTAGACCTCTCTTATGCATTCTCCTTACGGTGGCCGATGAGCGACGCAAAGCGAGTGATCCCTGCAATCAAAGCATTTCAGCGTCTGCTTTTATATTACTCATAAAAGAGGTGCTCGAACGACATGTGGCTACTTCTGGTGGCTGCAGGCTCTGGATACTTAATTAGATGCTACCACAAGGCCCTTCATGCAAATACTCCTGTCTCTGACTCCAAGGAAAGTGCAACAACTGCTGGAACTCCGAGCAACACTTCTTCCTCTTTCCAAACAGACACGATTCGGTCTCTTCCTCCTAGGTCTGACGCTAGCGATGAAGGCTTTCAATCTGAAGTTGACGACTTACCTGGGGAAATAGACAAAAGTGATGAGCTACTGGCTTCAAGAAATGATGTTCTCAAAATTGATAAGGAATACAAGGGAAATTGTGGCAAGTATCTTGATTGGGGATCTATTGAAAAGAGATGTGGCCCTATGGAACCCAAGTTCACGGCTTCTACTGACTGGAGAAATCGTAACAGAGTTTTCATTCGACAAGCTCAAAAAGAAGTTCGGGGTAAGTATGCCTCTTCTACTCTCATGCGAGCAAGCAAGAACTTTCAAATTGACTCGACAAAGGAATTGCACCCAACAGGAAATTCAGATTTTCATGACAATGTAGCAAGTACCAGCCAAAGGGTAGCCGAGGATGGAGCAGATTACGTAGAGGCTAGTGACGCGTTTCTTCCAAAGCCCTTGAATACTGGCAATGATTGCCATCATGCAGAACCCATTACAAATATTGAGCGCCACGAGATATATGCTCAGGATGCGTGCCTTGAAACACCTTCCGAAAGTGAAGCAAAAGCCTCCTTGGTCCTGTTCCCTACCGTTGACTTTGACAAGAGAACCTTAGAGAAACAACGGCATCTGTTTGTTGAAAAAGAATCTGAAGAACGAAGTGTTGAGGTAGGAGGCTACCTACCTAATGCTTCCAATGCTCTGCATTATCTGATCTAAGAGACAGCTCGTCTTGAAAAAGAGGACGTAATTAGAAAGCATTTTATCATAACAAATTTTACCAGTATCTGATTCTGGCGATATTGGGCTTGATATTTTTGAGAATGCAGATATCCAACAATTGTCCTCCTTTCAACTGGAAGAGAAGAAAAGGCGTGAACCACAGAATTGAAGAGATTGCAAGAGAGGAAGCTAATCAGTTATTTTTGCAGACACAAGGTTTGAGTTTAATTTCCAAGAAAAGAAAAGTTTTTCAAAAGAACGACCTTTCAAGTTCAAGGAGATTTAAGGAAGACAAAAACTTCTCTGAAGGTTACTTGACTGTCCCATTCTATATTCCTTGTTCAGCGCTGGCTGCTCTTAATAACCTTTTTTTTAACAGGTTTTGCTTTTGCCTCTGACACTCTCATGTACTTCAAGGTCTTCCATCACTTGCCTTTGATGCTTTCATGTTTGTCCTGTGAATTTGGTGACTTGCCTAGCTTTGTGCTCGTAAATTGCTATTATGTCTTCAGTAGGCATTTGCCAATTAAAAAAAAACTGCTGTATATTACATTGCATTGTGGCACCATATTTGCTAAAACATAGAGCAAATGCTTCGCACATATCTGCCTTCTTGTTTCTTATGATGACAAATGTGGTTGAGGTCAGATAGGCCTGACAGCCATAAGTGATATAGAATTTATGACTTAGATGCAACAGAGGTCAGTGGTGGCTCAGCAAAAACTTTCCAAGGCTTCAACAAACTTATGCCTGTCACTACATGTCATATATGGTTTCCAGTACTTCTGCAACTTATTATTGATGATGACAATTCTAGCAAGAGTAGTTCTAGTACACTTGAGCTTGGTTCTCATGACTTTTTGGGTTCATGTCTTGATTTAATTTCACATTTAGTTAGTCGTGTTGCTCCATGCTACGCTTTGGTGACACTAGCTAATGTCGACGTTGATTGTTATGCATGGTATAAAGTCCTACACACAGGATACTATCTAAACATGCCAATAAAAGCAACCAACACGGGAACGGATGGTGGACAAACCAACCCAACCAAATCTACATCGAACGGATCTAGTCCCCTAGCTATGGATCAATCTCAATGAGGAATGAGGAATCACTCTAGCAGCATGTAGCTACCAATCATGCAATCAAGCATCCACTAATGAGAGCCCAATAGGTATACTTATACCCTCCAAGGCCCATGCACCACTAGTAGTGCACTGTGACACCTCACTGGATACCTCAGCAGCCTATCTGGGCCACGTCATCCAGTTCCCCAATGACTCACTGATAGACCCCTATAAATCCAGCATCAAGAGTTTAGGCCTACAACCGTTAATTATGACCTTATACACATAAGGGCCCCAATTCCCTTATAGTCACAATCAACTTATGGGTTGTTGGTCTACTGATCTCTAGCATGGACACGCTACCCGAGACCAGTCGTGCGCATGACACATGGTCACGTCAATTAGCTTGGATGTCGTGTTTTGGCTCTCATTGAGGCTATTTAACATTCATGGATCTCTGTGGGAGCACTCTTTATCTTAAGGTGCCCTAGATACTATGAGATTCAAGGGAGATACTATTGCCTTTCTCGTGACACACCCACCACACTACGATCGCTCATATCACATGAGGACCCCCACTGTGTTGCATTTATGGCATTAGAGATGTTCCTACTTCGATGAGATCTATGTCAGACAGCTTAGCAGGGTGTTCATCTTAGCTGCCAGCCTCAAATTACATCTTTCTTCTCTAGGAGATGACTACGACGGGATTCCGAGTCAGGTGATGATAAGGATGATGTACCTATCCATCGAGATCAGAGACCACACACCACTCATAGTCATGTTGCAGCTCGAGCTATCCGACCTATGACACGTATCTCATCATCAATGACCACTAGAGTTTCCTCATGCTGCAGCCCGTATCACATCCTTCTACAGTAGCAACAAGACATGATGACAGTGATATACTATGCTCCCATATGTCTCATCTCATTATTTCAGTTCATAGTAATAGATATGTTGTTTCTTTCATACTGTTTTGGAGACATTTCATATGCTTCCACTATTACCACATACTTGACATGTACATTTACTAGTCTTATATGCCTTTTGGCATGGAAAAATCTCTCTCTCTCTCTCTCTCTCTCTCTCTCTCTCTCTCTCACTCTCACACACACACACACACACACACACACACACACACCCACGCACGCACGCACGCACGCATGCACACACACACACACACACGCACACACAAACACATTTTGTGTGATCACAAATGGTATTGAAGAAGTTTTTGTCATGCAGTTATGAAAGAAATTGTTTTTGACAAATTAATCAAAATCCTTATGGTAAAAGTGTAAGAAATGCATCCATTTTTTGTGTCAAAAAGGATGTATTTAGGATTTCTATGGTCTCTAACCAGTTGATATGAATGTCGCAATTATTCGCAACATGAAAAGCCAGAAAATACCATTAAGAACGAAAGGACGATATATATGCCATGTTCTAATTACTTTGAAGTTTGTAGTATTTACTATCTTTTTTTTCATGCTATGCATAAGCATGACATGTGGTTATTGAACCTATATATTACGAAAGAAGTGGATCTAATTACTATTGAAGTGAGTTGGATGCCTTAACAGCTTCTATTTCCAGTTCAGATTACAGATTTGTCTTGTCACCTTTCACTTCAACCACAAACATTTTTTTTTGGAGGCAAGAAATTGCTTAAAAAAAACTCTGTTGGCTTGTAATGGTTATTCAACCATTTGTAACCTTCTGGTAAATATTAAATTAAATCAAACCGGTTGTAATCACAATGCACTGACAAGATAAGTGCTTTTTGTGAACATGTAAGTTAAAGTATCACTACTGTTAACGATCACTATTGTAGATTGCAGCAACTTATGATAACTTTTCCAAGCTGAACTTGTTCCCTGTTCAATCAAAATTAATGGAAACAATCCTTGTTCTCTTCAATATGGATTATATTAGCTTGGAGCCTAAAGCGATCCTCTTTGAAGTTGGGAAAGGGAACGGTGGCTGCTATTGTTCTCTCTTGGTAATATTTTAATATAAATCGTACCTGTGCTTTGTGGTAAACTGTCAACCTCAAAAACTCTTCTAGCAAGAATATTTGGGTTATAACTCAAATTTCTTACCATTTAGTGAAATTGTTACTTGTTGACGTTGTTTTTAACTCTATTTCCATCTTCAAGCTTGCTCAACAAGCAGCTAAGGTCTCTTGCCATTGTGATGATAGGTCTGGTTGGTTCCCTGTTGGGGGCTTTATTGTTTAGCTTTGGGGTGGGAGTGGGCTTATTCCACATGCTCTTCTCTTGCAAGTTCAATGATGCTAGCCAATCGCATACTGGAATTTTGGTTCAAGGAACAAGGCCTGACTATGGAGCTGGAAGTAGTTTGGAGCCTAACAACAGGCTCTCATTTCAGGCTACAAATGAGCAGTACTTGAGTCTAGGGAACATTGCTTATGATGAAAAAACAGAAGGTTTGCAACAGTTGATTTCCTTTGGTGAATCCAACTTTGTTTCACAGAACTTTACAGAATGCTTTGAATGCCCCAGTGCTAGTGCTGATAAGCCTGAGTGGCATGAAGCAGATCTGGAAGCAGAGCTTCAAGCTGAGTTAGAGTTTCTGCATACTAGCTTTGCTGATAAAGGCTCGTCCGAGCAGCAAAGGGAGCTCCTAGACATTAGTGATGTGAGTAATTTCCTTCGTTTTATTGTTTACATGTTTTAGGCCATCTATTATAATGGCAGCCATATAGAACAATTTTTGCTATTCAATGTGTGACTTTCATGATTCTAGAAGAAAATTGAGGAAAATCAGCTTGGCTGATCTAGGCACGAGCTACCTTTAAGAGGAAAGAGATTTTGATTCAACCGCTATTGTGTCCAAGAAACTTTTCAGTCTGGTGAAGTTGTAATGCCAGGTCAAAAACCATACCCCAAAGACATATATTTTGCAAAAGAAAAGCACAACTTACATCAATCACATTTGATGTGCATATGAGGTTGCCTTATGAACTTCTCTGATTTGTCCTATTCTGCCTTTTCCAAGGCTGAATTAGTCCAGAGGTTTGGTAGGTCAAAAGTTAGCATTCTTTTTGCCTGACACTTAGCATTTTTGGATTGAGTAGCATAGCATTATGTCCGCATATAACGAATCTTCAGCAGATAATAACATAATATTTTTGTCAGAAAATTCATCACTTAGATTTTCAATAACGGATCATGTATTTAAGTGAGATAATAGTCCGCGTTAGTGTGGTACTTCCCTTGGCGTACCTCCACTTGATAATCAAATTCCTGCAACAAGAGCACCCATCTAGCTATTCGGCCTGAAAGATCTGGTTTATTTACCAGATGCTTTAGTGCATAATGATCGACATGGAAGATAAAGAAATATCCGAGCAAATAATTTTGAAACTTCTTCACTGAAAAAATCATTCCAAGTCCTTCACGTTCCGTTTCCGAATAGTTCTTTTCTGAGATGCTTAACTGACGCCCCCCTGCATAGTAGATAGGATAGTCTGTCCATATTCCCCTTTTCACTATTATTACTAGATGAAACTAGGTTTGTTAAAAAGGAAAATAATCACTCTTTGAAGTTCTCGAGCTGCTAATTATGTGTGCTTTGATTCTTAGAGCTTGGAGACACTTTGATTTTTGAATCTGCAGCTGAGTCTCGACTGGACAATTGGCTCCGGCGACAGTCAAGCTATCAGTGAATTCCACGAGAACTTCTGTACTGAGGAAGCTAAGGATCATTCTGCTCAAATCGTGACACAAAACCAAGCCGTTTCTCCTTGGGAACTCGACAGGCGCCTAAGAATACTTTTGGAATCCAGGCAGGAAGAACGCATATCAGAGCTTGAAGCAGAGGTTAATGCACTCTTAGAGAAGTTGCGTATGAAGGACCAAGAGCTTCAGATATGGAAGGATCGTCTCAAGCCAATAATACTGGCCACTCAAGCTTCTACCTTGGGCAACTGGATAGGTTGAATTCTCCTACTACATTTCCATCGGTTAGAGTTTGACAGAGGACAGGTTATAAATGGTAGGACATACAGAAGAACTTGTTTGTCCAGTTATGGTAGGATTTTCATTATGCAGTTCATGTTTTTTGGGGACCTGCAAATCGCTTTTGATAGTTTTTTATGAGCAGATTGAGTTTTATTAACAGTGGCCCTCCATTTCCAGGTAAATAGACAAGTTCAGTTCTATGCTGAAAATGTTGCTTCTATGAACTATAAGCGAACATTCCTTCATGAGCTTTGACATTTTTCTCCTCTCGCTTAGGTATTTGACATCAGAGGGTGCCCTCTTGAATGACAAATCAGTCTTCTTGGATATTATAACCTACCATAGTTTCATAGGTCTGATTCTGGCAAATTTTCATAGTTATGGGTATTTCTCCGTGCAGGTGTCAAAAGAACGATTCCGATTGACAAGGTGACCGCTGGTGGTCTTGATGAAGAAGACACATCCTTGGGCAATGTTTTTTATGAAGAAAATGAATATTCAGAGACTTGCGAATCTTGGCCGTCATGCTTGAACATGAACCTTGTAGATGAGACTGAAACCCTCACAAATATTCCAGACAAGGCAAGCACTGGCGATGTACATAACATGAGTGCTGTATGTGGATCAATACTAGGTTCTAAGGAAGCCATGGTTACTGCTGGTTGCTGCTCGAGTAGCAGCAGCAACTGCTCAAGTCCTTGCCAGAGAGTGACTGTGGGTGACTTTGGTGATTGGTCCATAATAAATGATGGAGCCGTCAGATATCTCTTTAATGTAGTTGTAAATACCAATGAAAGTGAGGAAAACGTTATGTGTACAGTAACCGATGAGAGTAGAAGGGCAATAACAAATTTTGATACTGGCAAGCTTCATGCATCCACATCTGACTTCTTGTACGACAGGCTTAACAGGTCAAATGAGGAGCTAATTATCAGTCGTCATAACAAGACGACTGTTGATCGTTACAAAGCCAAAAGTGAAGCTTTTTTGGCTTGTGATCCCTCTAACGTTTCATCATCGTGCTTGGAAAAGGGAGCCAACAGCAAAACAGACGCACTTGCTCATGCTCTTGTTGGGAGCTTGCAAAAGAGTAATCGTGACCATTTGCATACACCGAGAAATTTTGATCGACAGCCTTCGAGCATGCACAGTACTGATGTGAAAGATTTTGCAGCAAACAAAGGAGAATCTAGATGTCCTTCCAACGATGCTTTTGGATGTATTACAAACTTTCCTCTTGTTTGGGAAGAAAGTTTAGCTTCGAATGACAGCCAGAATCATGAATTCATCATGCCGATTGTTGAAAGTAAAAGGAAGGGTTCCAAAATGTCCAAAGATGATCAGTTAATTATGTCCATGCTCGAGGAAGATGAGCAAGGTAGTATTGGTGATACAGAAATTAAGGCACTAGTTCATTTGTCAAAGGCAATGGGTGGTGACGATAACTTTGGCGAGGAAGAGCATAGAGGTATTTTTGGCTCAAAGGGTTGTAATTACGCGGAGCCGTCATGCTCCGGGATGCTACCTTCTCTAAGAGAGAATGTTGAAATGATGAATACAAGAGGGGAAATAAGAGATATCTTAGAAGAATTTTTTGCTAGTGAGGATTTCAAAAAGTTTAAGAGCACGATTGAATGAACCGAAGGTTAATTTGGCTCTTAAACACATGTACTAGGTTGGGTTAAGACCCTAACTCGAGAGCACAAGGTTCCTAATGTGTCAACAACTCATCAGATCTCACGTCTATAGAGAAGTATATGAGAAATTTTTCTCACCCAATGCTTCCAACAAGCCTTGAGATTTAATATTATGTTTGACATGGCGTTGATTTTAATAAGCAAACATGTTTTGATATTTCTTATTTTTCTTAGGACTACATCTATATAACATGAGCACACGTTCGCACATTTGGAGAATTTGAAAAATTTATCTCATTGATTACCAAGAACCTATGCAAATCCTTTTATAAACAAGTTTTGCACACACGTTTACTGATTTGAATATGCGGGCCATTGATGTAAAAGGTTATGATTTGGTAATAACATAGATTGCTAATCATAATATATTTGAAAGTGACTATGCAACATGCATAGCTTTACCATTATTATGGCTATGTAATCTTAAAATAACAAAGTACATTGATGAAAAAGATATATACACCTCGAAGGGGAAGTTTAAACAAAAGTAGGCTCAAACAAGAGCGAAGCTTGCAGTAAAGCTAAGATTAATCCAAATCCTGGCATTAAAAATAACAGTGCATAAACTATGATGATGTCCGTGGGAGTCTGCCAACTGACTGCAGTTGATCGAAAAAGTGAAGAGGTGGTGAGTCGGCTAATGAAGGGAGATGAGATGTAGCAGACCCAGCCACTGTTGCCCGTTGCAGAATAGATAGGGCCTGGGCACGTTTGCAGGGCAATGTAAACACGCTGTTTGAAGGAAACCACGAGAATAGAACCAGAAATACCTTGACGCTCTGCCGTCTGATGAGAACACATGCGAAGAAAATTCTCAAAGCGTCGATGCAAGGTGCCATAAGTCTCAATAGCCAAAGGAAGGAAAGCATCAGTGGGGTGCCTGTCGAAGTAGTTTTTTTCCTTCTCTTGTGCTGCGACGCCTGCTGCTTTTCTTGGTGTGAAGGCAGAGCGAGACAATAAGTCACCACGCGTGGGATCAACAACAACAACATCTGCCAAAGTACGAAGCCCATCCCGAGAGAGGACAATGTCAACACGCCTGCGGGAAGAGTGGGACGCGGAATAAGGAAGGACATGAGACTTCTCTCTGAGGACATGGAATCCTCCATCTCTGGCTATAGCGCGCCGTTGCATCTTTGACAACATCATGCGTAGTTGTGCGCTCACTCCCAGAAGGACAACGGAGGAGGTAAGTAGCAAGAGCATCGATAGGGTGACAACAAACACACATGGAGAGACCCAAGACCGAAGGATGAGGAAGCCCCAAGCGAAGACGAAGAGCAGTGGCGAAGATGGCCAAAGACAACCGGAAGGAAGGGATAGCAGGCCGAGTTGATAGCCAAGCCCCGACACCAGGACCCGCACAAGAAAGAAGCTGAGCTCGATGCAACGCCGAAGGAGCCTCTGAGAGCATGCTGGAAAGGGTATGCTTGTGCATGCACTCCAAGAGGGGCTCTTGCAGGTGATCTGAGCTGAAAGTGAGGAGTTGCTCAAAAGGACGAAGACAAGCTTGGGTAGAGAGGGGGAGGAGCTCTCGCGCAGCGATGAGGAGGTGCTGGAAAGGCAGAGAACCGCTATCTACATGAGCAATGCAATCCGCCAAGAGAGGGCGGAAGCTATAAAGGAACCGAGAAGACAAAGCAGGGGCGACAAGAGCCCAGCTCCCAAGAAAAGCTGTAGGTGTAGAAGAAACCGTAGAGAGAAGACCCACACCTCCACAAGAAATGGGTCTTCACACCATCCAAAGAACCAGGGCCCAAAAGGCGGCCAAAAACATCCATAAGAGAGCTGTCAAAGGAAGAGAGGAGATGCAAAAAGTCCGCAGTAGATAAGAAGGATGCTGGATAAAGCAAGACGTCAAGATGCCAAACGCGACCTGAGTGTCGCCCAACCGGGGAAGCAGATCTGAATGAGAAACATCCTCCTGGAGAGCCTCACCAAGAAAAACAGAGCTGAAGGAAGCAGACCCAAAAGGAACACCTAGAACTCGAATGCCATCCGAAGGAGCGAGGAAACCTTGAGGAGGAACAAAGTCGGGGGAAGACCTGCTGGAGACCACACTGAACATTTGCGGGGTTGAATAGACGAACCAAGAGAAGCCAGCTGCTCAGAGAAATGATGAAATGTGAGGAGCACCGTAGGAGCAGGACAAAAAATATGAGTGTCATCAGCAACCGAAGGAAATAAGTAGGAGGGAAAGGCCTTTGCAGAAGCTCGAAGTGCATGGAAATGAGCCAGAGCGAAAAGAGGACCAGCCAAAGGATCACCTTGACGAGTACCTGCTGCAGACTGGATAGTGGAAAGATCCCCAGAGCGCACATGGTGACTGTAAAAGAGAGAAGTCTCAGTAGCATAGAACAACCGCACAAATGGGATAAGTTGAGCCAACTCACCACCAGTCGCGCGCAGCTCCTGAAAGATCGCAGCTCTAGAAACAGAGTTAAAAGCATTGGAAACATCCACTTGGAGAACAACCCAGTCAGGATGGAGATCAAGGGTGGCACGCAAACCATGAATGACAGTTTCACAGCCGCCAAGAGTAGAGACGCCAAACTGATGAGGGGAGAGAAAAGAGGTGAAAATCTGTTGAAACTGAAAACAGATAGAACGACTAACAAGACGGAGGAGGATTTCGCCAATAGCGATGGGACGGATGCCACCCGAGGCTTTACACATGGCGATCAAACGAGACGCAAACAAAAGACGAGCGACAGAAGAAGGAATGTGACCAGAGGCGATAAAAGAGCAGACCTGAAAGAGTTGAACAAAGCCACTAGCAGAGTCCTCAAGTGGAAAGCAATCACGAAGGTGCTCATAGACCAAACCGGAGGGACCACTAACAGCAAGACGAGGACTATGATGGAAGGCACGAGAGAAAGAATCACGATCAAGCACCAAGTCAACATTAGACACAAAGTCCTCCACAAACAAGGGAAGAATGCCTTCAGAAGCAGGATGCAGAGCTTGGAGAGTAGCAACAATATCAGTAGAAGAGGGAGCGGGTTTGAGAGGAGCTAAAGCTCGAGCTGCACGAGAATACTCACCAACTTGCCCAAGATGTAGGGTGCGACGAAGGCGACGGTGGAGAGGTGGGGCACTTGTGGATGAGAGTCCTATGAGTTGCGAGCAGCAAGTGCCTGACAGCGTGCAAAGTGTTCAACCAACAACCTTATCCACTTCAATTCGATCAGTTGCATGGTTGATGTCACCTTACCCTTGCAATTGGTCAATGACCTCTTGAGTAGTTTGATTGAATGTGAATCTAGACAATTTGCAAGTAACAAAAATGTGAGTTTCGGCCATGTCGATGAAAGACAGTTATTGTTCCACTTGATATGAAGCTAAAGACTTGCCCTGACTGCTTTGCAAGTAAATTTTCGGAAAGTCCTAACTGGATTGATGCCAACGCATTATGGCCAACTGGCTATTGCGATTTGCAGCCTAACTAGGTGTCTTATTGAATACGTGTTAATTGCTTTAGTATAAATAGTTGATCATCAAAGACTTCTCTAACTCTTGCTCAACTCTCTAGCTTAGCTTTTTTTTTTTTTTTTTTTTTTTTTTTTTTTTTTTTTTAGAGTTCTATTAGAGTATTTCTATTCGCGCTTACTGCTTATCAGCAGAAGTGCATCAGACAGAGTTTTCAATTACTCAGAGATAGCTTAGAGTACACGGTTTTTATCCGCAATTGTTTTGTGCTCTCATCATCTGATTTGTACATGCTACTTACTGAATCAATCTATCTTCTTATTGCGTTTAGTATAATGTCAACATGTATGCTTTTCTGTAATAATTTGTAATTGAGAAATCTCTTATTGTCTTGTCTGTTATTGCAATACATCATTGTTTGGCTACGAAATCACTTTAGTGTTAACGATTTCAAAGTTGGTTGCTAAAAGATTGAATGTGACCATTATAGCTTTGTTCAATATTGATAGGCATAGTCATGCATTAGGAAAGGAGGCTTATTTCGCTGCGCTTGATAAGATGCTTACTCTTATATGAGATCAACATGGTATCAGAGCGTATATTGTTATATCAGAGCTCTACTACTTGATATCTTTCACGATATTAAAGCGATATCATTATATACTTTTCATAGTATCACATCAGAGTGCACTTGCTCTTATTCTTCAATTTGTGGTATCAAATTTAAGTATCAGATAATTGATTTCCAATTGTAACGTCGCACGACATCGTTCTTAACTGTTGGAATTCTATGCTCAAGCCCAATTCCATTAAGTAATGAGCATCCTGAAAAATTTTTATATACTTATTCTTGAAAACACAAAAAAAAAATATGAAGGCTCGAATATCCAGCAAAGGATAAAAAAATTTAGGATCGAATTTTTCCGACCCAATGTCATTTTTGTCAAAGAGAGATTTTTCGACACTGGGTCGGTTCGGATTGGTTCTAATTTTTTCAAGTACCTTTGACCCTGGATCGGATCGGATCTAATTTATTCGGACATCTTCGACCCTAGATCGGGTCTAATAAATCAGACCCTTTGTATAAATCCAACCCAGTGTATAAATTTCGACCCTTTGTAAAATTACGACCCTTTGTAAAATTTCCAATACTGTTAATTAGAAAAAATTTGACCCAAATATTGTTAAAATAACGGCTACTTTTTGTGGGACTGTAAGTAGATTAACTTAGGATTCCAATGCACTGATCAACTGACTTCCAACCATCAATGATGGAGTGAACACCCTGACAAGCATCTTTTGTAACGATGATTCAGACATTATTCTATAACGAGAATTAGTGGTTAAATAAGTTTGGAATCAAGTAGTTAGGACCATTGTAGCATTCCATTATTCCAGTATTCGGTTTTTTCCAAGCATCAACGAACTCAGCTAAAGCCCTGGTATTTGCACCTACTATTTTGCGCCCATCTTTAAGCATTGTACTCAGTTTTTGTTTCTATCAATCAGAGTGCATCATTCCACCAATGTTCTGTTCTATTCGCGCATCTAATTCATCTTGAACTTGATCTTTACTGGTAACTGACGCATTTCCGATCCACGCACCACATGCTCACCACTTCCGCTGCAACTATTGATTTTCTCTGATTTTTGACATGGTATCAAAGTGGGTGACTCAGTAATTTGCATATTCATTGTGCAAATCTCGTTATTGTTGTTTCTACCAACGATATTGCTACTACACTAGAATGGATTCTACTTCTAGTTCTTCTATGATTGACAAGCTCGATGGAGAGAACTACCATCTCTAGAAGGTCAAGATAGCCAAGGAACTGTGGGACTTAGTTGATGGTACAAGCAAGAGGCTGATGCAACTATCATCACCAAATGGAGACAACGAGATGGCAAGACATTTGCCTTAATCACTATGAATATTAGAGACTCCCAGATCAATCATATCCGATTTGCACAGACTACTAAAGATGTCTGGGACATCCTAGCAACACTCTATGACATCAGAGATGTCACTTCCAAACTACATTTGAGGAAGAAATTCTTCACTCTCAGAATGTCTGATACAGACACCATTTCCAACCATCTCAATACATTCAAAAATCTTATGGAGTAGATGACTACAACAAGATCAAACATTGAAGATTCAGATGCAGTAATGACTCTTTTATCGAGTCTCCCTAATGCTTATGAAACATGGGTCATGGCTGTCACAAGAGGAGATCAGAAGGAATGCAACCTCCTCAAGCTCAGGATCGGATTCCATTGCTCTATACACAAACAAAAATTAGAAAAGATCTCCAAAATTAGATTTTTCTGACAGAAAGAGCAACTTGTAGTCTGGGTCAAATTTTTCCTTAGGGTCGAATTCTGGCTCATGGTCGAATTCGAAATCTTCTTCATCATTCCAGCAAAAGTAGAACTTGTTTTGCAAATACTGTAAGAGGACTGGTCATCTCATCAAGGACTGCAGAACACTCAAGTACAACAATGAAAAGAAGATGCAATCCCAACAACAACCAAATGCTACTCAACCAGTTACTCGATCCACCATGAAAAGGAAGATGAAGCTGCCTTCTTGACCAAGGTGAAAAGTCTACAGGATATCGATTCTTGGTACTTGGACTTCAATGCAACACAACACATCACTCACCATCGGGGCTGGTTCCAAAGCTACAAGCCCTTCACTCATTCTAGAGTTGCGAAACTTGGAGACAACTCATCCCACTCCATTGAAGGTGAAGGAACAGTCAGGGTTGAAATCTAGAAAGGTGATGTTAGGTTGTTGTCCAATGTTTTACATATTCCAATCCTGACCAAAAATTTGCTCTCAGTTAGCAGAATCACAGATTTGGGTTGGAAGGTCAAATTTGACACAAATGGCTGCACCATTTTTGACAAGTCCCGAAAAGTTTTAGCTTTTGGGAGAAGAAGTGGCAACCTTTACAAACTCGGCCACTACAATTCTTTTAGTTGTCAAGCTCTATATACAACTACTTCTGAATCATCTGATATGCTTTGGCATTTCAAATTAGGCCATTTAAATTCCAGTTGTATTCAGCAAATGTCAAAACAAAACTTAGTACTAGATTTACCTTTCATTAGCAAATTTGATACTCCATGTAAAAGTTGTATTTCCAGCAAGCATGTTAGAAGTTCAATCATTTCAGATCCAGAATGTACTTCTAGAAATTTGCTAGATTTTGTACACATGGACATTTGTGGTCCTATGCAGACTATTTCCACAAGGGGGAGCTGTCTATTTTTCATCATCAATGTAAGAACTTTTTGAGTTTGGCTATGCTTTTTGGGTCTGAACCTCATGAACATGAAGGAATCTTAAGTTACTCATGGTACCTGTTAACATATCCACATGGAATGAAATTTCATATTCTTTACGTGTTTCCTTTAATCTTTTTTTTTTGCTTGTCATGGATGTGGTGTCTTTTGTATGTTGTCTTCCAAGTCAAGTCCTTGTATGTCATCCTTATGCACATTCTCTAATCATGACATGTCTTTCATCACCTGATAAATGTACATGACCTCTACATGATCAAAATCTTCAACAACTACTTCAGTCACCTGAGTGGAATCTTAACATTTGATTGTAACTATGATATGAACACATAGCACAAACAATAAGAGGAGAAACTAGAAGATGTCACAATTAGAGTTTTGATATTTTTAAACTAAAATAAAAAAACAAAAAAAAATCTCTATATGATCAATAATTGCACAACTTGCACTCTCTTCCATCTCAACTCTCTGCACCATAGATCGTGTCAACGCCATACTACACATAAAATGAATATCAGAACGATCTGGTTCAAATATTATGAGTTTATATAACATAAAATTTCTTTTGTGGTTGGCAAATAGCTTACTAGATGGGCCCTTCTGGATTGATCCGTAGGTCTTGCCAGCCAAAAAATGTAGTAAACAATACTAGGCATGACAATTGCCACAAGGAGATATTATCTGACTTATTTTGCATAATCCATTACTACTCATGCCACATAACAAATGAATGTCAAACTAGCTTTATCTAATAATTTTTCTGTAGTGCACCACCATCTCAATTGATAAGTGAATGCATAGCCAAATTTTCATATTTTTATTAGTTTGGACTGTACTTGACATTGAATAGGAGTTTACTTGAATTTTACAAAGTTGTTATTTATGAGTTGGTAACCACGAAATAGATGTATGTAAGAGAAAAGTCATTTGGTGAGAAGAGATATTTCAGAGCAATATATATTCCTTCGGGAATGATTTTGCTATGTGGATATTTGTGATAATTTTTGATGAAATAAAAGATTAAAGTAATAGTGCAGACCATCTCTTTTGAATTGGATAGAAAAGATAGACAAACTAATATGACATTTGGTTGGTGAGGACTAGAAGTTTGGGACACCTTCCTCTAGGTGAGTGACTTGAATTGGAAATTCATCATAAACCTAATCAACATACAATAAACGTGTTGTAATTTTTGAAGTGGCGTGAAATTGGACTATAAGTTTTCTTCTAATTGTTGAGGATTAGATGATACTAGCTACCTTTACCCAAAACTCTGTGATTTAACAAAATTTTAATCTTTATGAATTCATATCAGTCACGTTCTTTATTGTTAGATACCCCTAAAAAACTACTATTTATAGACTGTACTTTGTGCTCTCTTTGAAAAATGATATCTTTATACTACATCTTCCTATTAATTAGTGATAAGCATGCCATGACATCAATTAAAAAATGCCAAATTTCCTCTCACATTCAACGCCTTTGTCTTCATTCCTCAATATCAACCATAAACAATAAACTTCATGAATATGTTGACCCTTGTTTTGGATAGAAGAGATTGGATTTAAATATGATTGTGGAAGTCCCATGCAATTTGGGATTGCCAATATCACTCCATCTAATGTCCAAACTACTCAAACTATGGACTTCTTGCTACCTCTTTCCTCAGATGCTCAAGCTAGGATATTTGTTCAAAAGTTGATTTTTTGAAAACTCATCATATTTTGGCAGCCTTGATTTTATTAAGTGTTTTTATTTTCATATTCCTAGAGCAATGAAACAATGTATACATTATGAAGTATTCTTTCTTTCTAAGATAATTTTCTAAAAAAATTCTTTTGTCACTCTCAACATTACATACTCTTGAGAAATCTTTAAAAAAGTTATTCAAAAAGCCAAGATCTCTTTCAGCTCCCTTGAAATCTTTCTTAAAATTACCTAGTCCACAATGGTATAATTTGCTAGACACCCCCAAGAACCCTTAATTTTTCACTTGGATATTCAAATCCAAGAAAGCTTACAAAAGATTGATAATCATAAATAGTTGCAAATTCGACTGGGTAGCCAAGGGGATCTCCTCACCACCTTCTTGTTCTACTATATAAAAAAACCACAAAGCAAAGATCACCCTTTCTATTGGATTTATCTCCTCTACTCTCCTAAATCCCATTTTAATCTGCCTCCATTCATGCTGCATTTTTTACTCACGTTGTTGCACAATCTGCATATTTATATGTAGATTCTCACAGGCGAAGAAAAGGCAAAAACCGCGACACTGTGTTTTTACATGTGTTTTGTGACAGGCGAAAAAGGCGACACTGCCTTACAAAATGCCAAAGGTGCCCTAGGAAAAGCAAAGGCACCCTGTAAACCAAATCCTAAGGCATTTCGTCAGAGTGACGCATTTTTTCACATCTTCACCAACGTTCATTTCAACAAAGGCTAACGTCGCATCCTTTTCACGCTCACCCCATGCAACTACGCTAACAGACTTGACAACGACTGCAGCCACCCACGATCTCCTACAGACAACACATCCACTTTGTACTTTCTTCATCTGCACACCTGTAATATTGTGTATATATATTGAATACCACTTGCGTATTCAGTTGATTTAAGAGATTGAGAGAAACCAAGAACAAGTGTGTGTAAAATATAGCATCATAAGCTTATCAGAGATAGACGAAGTAGATGCCTTGTGCATTGATTCTTTATTGTAAGTAATAGGTTCATTTCTTTACAGATTGAATTAGCTTTGTAGAGCACGCGGTTTCGTCTGCTATTGTCTTGTGCTCTACCGCATTATTGACATGCATATTTTGCTATACTTAATCTGATAACAACTCTTTTGTTTTGCGTTCAGATTTGTGTTGATATTGCTATGCCTATTTTCATTCTATCTGACTTTCTTGTTGCTCAATCTAGTAATCTGTTTTAGCGAGTTATTATTAGTCTAGCTGTTGATGACTAATATTTAGTCTTGCCTTTCGCAACTCATTCGCGATTGATTATCAGTCGAGCTCAGTCTAGCTCTTCGCAAATCATTCGCGACTTATAATTTGTCTAGCTGTTCTCGACAAATTATTCTTCTGGTGTTTTATTAATGTTTGGCTACGTAATTAGAACGACCATGATTTCTATCACTAAATGTTCTGTTTGTTTCTGATAGGCGTAGTCATGCTTAGGGAAAGAGTAATATAGCTCATTACACTGTGCACGAACACTTTCTGTTCGAGTTTCGAGTTCGTTCCCTTTTCATGTTCGTTTTCTTTTCAAGCTATTTTCGTTTCTCACACACGACACACCCTCTTTCTCCAACATGGTATCAAAGCTATTTTTGTAGCCTAATAAGCTTCCACAGTACAAGACTCTACTAGCCGATAGAGTAATTGTCTTCTTGTTCTGTAATTCAGTACCAGATTTTCATACTTAAGTCAATGATAGTTTTTCCTATCACTTAGACTAATCTTCCACATGGATTTCCAAGGGAAAGCCAGTCCCATCATGGACAAGCTTGATGGAGCCAATTACCATCTGTGGAAATTTAAGATGAAAACTATACTCATGGCTAAAGAATTGTATGATGTTGTTACAGGTGCAAAAGGGAAACCCGAAGTAGACGATGTAGCAATCGACAGATGGAAGCTGAAGGATGGAAAAGCTTTCGCGCTGATCATCATCAACATTACGAATACCCAGATCGGCTATGTATCTAAGGCTCAGACATCGAAATAAGTTTGGGACATCTTGAGCACACTATACGAAGTGCGAGATATAGCTTCCAAGCTACATCTTAGGAAGAAATTTTACTCCCTCAAGATGGCGAATGGTGATTCCCTGTAGAATCACATCAATCAAATCAAGAACCTGCTAAGGCAAATGGCCACTGTTGGATCTGTCATAGACGATCAAGACGCAATTATGCAACTGCTTACAAGCTTGCCAAGCTCATACGACAACTGGGTGATGATCATCACGACACATCCAAAACTGACTCTTTCAAGAGTCATTACTATGTTGTTGCAGGAAGACACGTGGAGAAACGAAGCCTCACGTTCCTCAATTGATTCTCGCGCTTTATACACCAACAAGAGCATGACTAAGCAGAAGAAGAAGAAAGGCCCGAAGCAATCAAAGCCAGACCAGAAACCAGCATAACACAAAGAACAATCGAATCCACAGACGAAGAAGAAGCTGTTCTGCAGGTACTACAAGCGAAACAACCACGAAATTCAAGACTGTGGGATACTACAAGCAAAGAACAACAACAAGGGGCAGTCGAATCAAGTGGCAAATATAGCTGCAGAAGCTCCACAACCTATTCAAGAAGCGGATCATGATGCCTTCATGACCAGCCATCAAGGAGCATCCGACGACAGTTCTTGGTTCATGGATTTTGGAGCCACTCGGCACATGACCAGCCTCATTGGCTGTTTCAAGTCCTATACACCTTACAGTACCAAGAAATATGTTCACCTTGTTGACAATAGTACACAAGCTATTAAAGGTGAAGGTACTGTAAGATTAAGCTTTGCAAATGATCAATCTAAGCTACTTTCTAAAGTCCTGTATGTACCAAATTTGTCTACGAATTTGCTCTCTATAAGCAGAATCACAGATCTAGGACATAGAGTAGAATTCAAATGTGATCAGTGCAAAGTAGTTGATAGGACATGCAAAATCCTAGAACTCGGAAAGAGGCATGTGATGAGTTCGCAGACCTGAAAGTTTTGCGAAAGCGAAGCAACCATGATTCAACGCGATTCGGATGGAGTTCAAATGTGGTCGCTGGACACTACCAGCTGAATCACCCCTACAATCCTCCAGAATGTAGTCAAGCACTACTGATCTACGTTTATAAATTAATGTAGCATTCAACAAATTCAACCAATGTGCGAAATTGAAATGAATGGAAGAATCAGACACACGAATAACAGCAGACACATTTGTGTTCAAGATCTTACATCATAAATTGACATGTGCACAACGGCTACAAGATCATCTATTGACTTTTATTTGACTCTTCAAGCACTGCATGTAGATTCACGTAGTGCGTTGGCGTGAGAGAAAATACAATTCTCTCACGAGTAAATGTCTCGCTTACTAGCAGACTTGTGGATCTCAATGGATCCTGATCACAGAACTCATCTTGCACGCAGGCGGACTTCTTGTTTGTATTTTGTCTTCATTGCTTACTAGCATCAGACTATTTCATACATCTCTGTGTATGTTCTGTATATTTGTCAAGTGTCATCCAACAAGTATATAGTCGTTCTATGTAACTTTAAGATCTACAGCTAATCAAGAAATTACAAGAGTGGCAGATTAGCCAAGACCTAGAGTGTATCTGCTGACGTCATGCCATCAGATCAGACATCTGTACTTCTAGATAATTGTATGATCTTTGTTGGTACTCTTTGGAGCGTGAGGGTAGAAAAAGATTTTGCAATATTTTTTTGGGGGGCGTCGTTGGTTTCGTTTCCGTCGTCTGACTTTCTCGTGCTAGACCGCAAAAGATTCTCGTTCGCGAATCTTTTGTGTTTGTGTCTTTTTGTCAGATGTTCGCAAAACTTTCGTGCTTCGTGTCTCTTGACTTTCGTGTTTGCGAACATCTTCTTCAGGAAGAGAGCTGAAACTAGCAAAGCTTTGTAAATAGAAACGTTTTGTTTCTTCAGCTCCCTCTCAAAGCATGATAGCTTTACGATCTCGAGACTACTCCATTGTCTCTCAAAGAGTCCTTTGTCCAGGGCTTTGGTGAAGATGTCAGCAACCATGTCTTTCTGCCGATGAAGGTGGTCTACAACATCTTTTTTTCAATCAGATCTCTGACCAAGTGGTACTTGATCGAAATATGTTTCGTTATAGAATAGAACACAGGATCTTTCGTTAGATGTATTGCAAAGGTGTTATCCATCTGCAAGACCAGAGGCTCATTCCTTCCAGGAACTGCCATAGCCAGATTATTTCATTCGCCATCTTTGCTGCTGCAATGTACTCTCCTTCGTAGGATGACTAGGCTACGATGGTCTGCTCCTTGCTGACACCTGATCTGCAGGTAGGCATACATTCAGATGATATAGATTTTCTTTTCTTCTATTTTGAGCGATCAGAGTACTGGTCCTAGCATCAATCACATTGCATGCCTCGTCAAAAAATGTCACACGCATCCCTGCATATGCTATTCTTGCTACAAAAAGCAAGTCTTGCTACAGTGTAGGCACGAACAGAATGTCTTCGAGCCGTCTGTCTCTGCCATTGGTGTTGAGCCTGCATAGTGAACCAATACCGTTCACTTGATGCTTAGATCTATCTCCAAGAACTATGAATCTTGAAGGATCTGCACTTCTGAAATCAGACATGATTGGCTCTCAACAGGTATGTGAGCTGCTTCTCAACCGACACAACGTTCTCTGCTCCAGAGTTGTGTAGTGATAAAAATAGATCCTTCATCTTTCTTACGAAAAAAGTAAGGTCTTTTCCATCCCACTGTAGATTCGTCAACTGATCTTCCAGCATCATGATTTGACTTCTTGATTTCAGCTGAAATCTTGTGAGCAATGCATCCCACATCTCTTTAGCTTTAGAGAGTGTAGCCAGGTCAAGTGTCAGACTATCTTCGATGGATGAAGACAACAAGGCTACTGCCTTGTCATTTTTCTCCTTCCATTTGCGTAGCTCCTTGCCTGATGTCATAGGCATCTCTTCTGTGCCATCCACCCAGGGGAATAAACCTTTGCCTTTTGAGTATCAGTGATGTCTTAACTTTCAAGGCTAGAAAGTTAGATCCTGAAGAATCAAGATTTGTGCAGATCTTGCTCTGCATGCTGCTGATTGAAGCCACTGCTTCTGAAGTTTGATTCCTTGTTGATGGTTGTTTGTTTGAATGCTTGGCCTCCTGGATCTAATAGCTTCTTGGCTATGTTAGATTATGACAATAAGTAGGTAGGCTTTGATACCACTGATGAGCAAATTCGCGGACGCAAAAATTTTGCGAAGATAAAGCAACCGCGATTCGGATGGAGCTCAAATGTGGTCGCTGGACACTGCCAGTTGAATCACCCTACAGTCCTCTAGAATGTAGTCAGGTACTGCTGATCTACATTTATAAATTAATGCAGCATTCAACAAATTCAACCAATGTGCGAAATTGAAATGAATGGAAGAATAAGACACACAAATAACAACAGACACATTTGCGTTCAAGATCATACATCATAAATTGACATGTGCACAATGGCTACAAGATCATCTAATGATTTTTCTTTGACTCTTCAAGCACTACATGTATATCCACGCAGTGCATTGGCGTGAGAGAAAATACAGTTCTCTCACGAGTGGATGTCTCACTTACTAGCAGACTTGTGGATCTCTATGGATCTTGATCACAGAAGTCATCTTGCACGCAGGCGGATTTCTTGTCTGTATTTCATTTTGATTGCTTACTAGCATCAGACTATTTCATACATTTCTGTGTATGTTTTGTATATTTGTCAAGTATCATCCAACAAGTATATAGTCGTTCTATGTAACTTTAAGATTAGAGTGATTAAGCATCTACAACTAATCAGGAAATTACAAGAGTGGCAGATTAGCCACGACCTAGAGTGTATTTGCTGACGTCATGCCATCAGATCAGACATTTGTACTTTTGGGTACTTGTATGATCTTTGCTGGTACTCTTTAGAGCGTGAGGGCAGAAAAAGGTTTCGCGACATTTTTCGTGTCGCGTCGTTGGTTTTGTTTTCATCTTCTGACTTTCTCATGTTGGACCGCAAAATATTCTCGTTCGCGAATCTTTCGTGTTTGTGTCTTTTTGTCAGGTGTTCGTGAAACTTTCATGCTTTGTGTCTCTTGACTTTTGTGTTCGCAAACATCTTCATCAAGCAAAGGGCTGAAAGCTAGCAAAGCTTTGTAAATAGAAACGTTTTGTTTCTTCAGCATGGATACTTGTATAAATTAAATCATTGCTTTTCTGCCTCTAGTCAGGCGCTCAGTATTCTATTCATGCAAATAAAAGTTTACTTTGGCATTATAGACTTGGTCACTTGAATCATGCTGTTGTACAACAAATATCCAGACAGTCTATTGTTCTTGATCTCGACTATCCTCGTGATAAAGTCGAGTTACCTGTCTGTCAAGACTGTCTAGTTGGTAAACAGACTAGGAAACCATTTAAATCAAGCCATCAGCATATTGCTAGAGGATTGTTAGACATTGTACATTCAAGCATTTGTGGCCAGATGAAAAATCCTTTGCTGAAGGATGCAAAGTAATCTATAACTTTTATTGATGAATTTTCCAGAAGGACTATGGTGTACTTCATAAAGAAGAAATCAGAAGCCTTCAACTGCTTCAGAATCTTCAAGGAGCATGTAGAAAAGGAGACTGGACGGACGATCAAGGCTCTAAGATCAGACAATGGTGGAGAATATATCTCTATCGAGTATAAGGAGTACTGCCAAAGCCAAGGCATTGAGCAGCAATTCATTACTCCTTACAGTCCTCAGTCTAATGGCTTAGCCGAGAGGAAGAACCTTATCTTGGTTGAATCAGCCATATGTATGCTAGCGCATGCATCACTACCCAAGAGATTCTGGGACAAAGTTGTCTCCACTGCAGCCTACATCCAGAACAGATGTTTGACTAAGGCCCTCTCAGGCAAGACACCCCACAAGGTGTGGACAGACTCTAAGCCTTCTGTGAAGAACCTAAGAGTGTTTGGCTGCGTTGCCTACGCCAAAAGACACGAGGAAGAATTGGACTTCCAAGGTCTCAAGACCATCCTGATTGGATATACTTCATCTGATAATACATACAAGCCGTATGATCCTGATACCCAACAAATCTTGTATAGCCGGGATACGGTCTTTATCGAGGAACAGTTCGTCAACATCAAAGGCAAGGATATTTCTCCAGGAGAACCTTCATCACCTGTCATTGACACGACTATCTGAGCTTCTAGCTCAGGTGTGTCTATCGTTGACCCACTTCTAGATAGCGAATGATTTCACTCTAGGAGTAAGCACATTGAAATCAGATATCACTACATTAGGGGCAAGATTCTCAACAAGGAGGTGAGCTTAACGTACTGCAGAACGCAGGACATGGTTGTAGATATATTCACGAAAGCAATAAGTGTTAATGCACACAACAAATTTTGTGCATTGCTTAGTCTGAAGATCAAGGCATTCACGGATCTAGATTAAGAGGGAGTGTTGGATTTATCTCCTCTACTCTCCTAAATTCCATTTTAATCTGCCTCCATTCATGCTGCATTTTTTACTCACGTTGTCGCACAATTTGCATATTTACATGTAAATTTTCACAGGTAAAAAAAAGGCAAAAAGCACAACACTATGTTTCTACACGTGTTCTGTGACAGGCGAAAAAGGCGACACTGCCTTACAAAATGCCACAGGTACCCTAGGAAAAGCGAAGGCAGGGTGTAAACCAAATCCTAAGGCATTTCTTTAGAGTGACGCATTTTTTCGCATCTTCACCAACATTCATTTCAGCAAAGGCTGACGTCGTATCCTTTTCACGCTCACCCCATGCAACTGCGCTAACAGACTTGACAACGACTGCAGCCACCCACGATCTCCTACAACAACACATCCACTTTGTACTTTTTTCATCTGCACACTTGTAACATTGTGTATATATATTGAATACCACTTGCGTATTCAGCTGATTTAAGAGATTGAGAGAAACTAAGAACAAGTGTGTGTAAAATATAGCATCAGAAGCTTATCAGAGATAGACGAAGTAGATGCCTTGCGCATTGATTCTTTAATGTCAGTAATAGGTTCATTTCTTTACAGATTGAATTAGCTTTGTAGAGCACGCGGTTTCGTCTGCTATTGTCTTGTGCTCTACCGCATTATTGACATGTATATTTTGCTATAATTAATCTGATAACAACTCTTTTGTTCTGCGTTCAGATTTGTGTTGACATTGCTATGCTTATTTGCATTCTGTCTGACTTTCTTGTTGCTCAATTTGGTAATCTATTTTAGCGAGTTATTATTAGTCTAGCTGTTGACAACTAATATTTAGTCTTGTCTTTCCGGAATCATTCACGACTGATTATCAGTCGAGCTCAGTCTAGCTCTTTGCAAATCATTCGCGACTAATAATTTGTCTAGCTGTTCGCGACAAATTATTCTTCTGGTGTTTTATTAATGTTTGGCTACGTAATCAGAACGACCATGATTTCTATCACTAGTGTTCTGTTCGTTTCTGATAGGCGTAGTCATGCTTAGGGAAAGAGTAATATAGCTCATTACACTGCGCACGAACACTTTTTGTTCGAGTTCGTTTCTTGTTCGAGTTTTGAGTTTGCTCCCTTTTCATGTTCGTTTTCTTTTCGAGCTATTTTCGTTTCTCACACACGACACACCCTCTTTCTCCAACACTTTCACCATGCCTAGACAGCTTCGATTTTAATGACTTTGATGCTCTCACCTCGATCTTCACTTCACACAATGACAATCCCTAACCTTCCTTTCCTAGTCTTGATTGCATGTAAACTGTTGTTGATTTTATCACTCTCAATCCCTAAAACCAAAGATCACCTATATAGACTTTTTCATTTTAATAAGCCTAAAACCGCTTTTTTGCCTTCATGACTCATGAATAAAATTCTATGCCATTATGAAACTACTACCTAGTTTCTTATTAGCAAAAAAAGGGCCAATAACTCAAAGTCCACAATTATTCTATTATTTCATGTTCTCAATGTAGAGTGGCAAAATCAAATCTTTTTTTTTACCCATCACTCATCAATGTTGGAAGCTTTGGCACATTGTTGGTGTTTGTACACTCACAAAGAAAAGTCAAAGCTAAGGCTATTAGTTGGAACATTAACTGAAAGAGCTACACATGTTTTCTTAGGGATCCACATATAGCCAAAAGAGCTCAAAGTGCCAACATGAATATTAATCCTCAATATACAAATGTTATTCTGAGGGTCCATTTTACTCAATAGCTTCAATCGAGATTCAATGTTACCAGAGCATTTGCTCGACAGTCCTGTTGGGCTGATTCAACTGCCAGCTCACTGGCAAAAAAATTTCCAACAGTGGGCTTTTTTTGTTGCAATTTTTTTTTTCTAGCCCGCTAGCTGGCCAGCGGGGTGGCAACAAAAATCAGCCCAACTAATCCATTTGCTAGCCCTCTGGCCAGCCAACGAGCTAGCAAAAAAAATTTGCAACAAAAAAGCCCATTTTTTGCTGCAATTGTTTTTTGCCAGCCCGCTGGCTCGCAGTTGAATTAGCCCAGAAGGGCAGCCCTTTACATTTTTTTTTGTTGCCAGTCCGCTGGCTGGCTGACAAAAAGATTTTGCTGTCACAAAGCAATGCAGATGAAATGAACATTGTCTTTGTTTCTTTATGCCAATAACAACATCACAGAAGATGTGTTGCTATGAGCCAAGTGGACAACAATTTAACACTTGTGCAAGCAACATGAACAACAGACCTACACACCTTTCATAGCAATTTATGTGATTATTGTTTATTTTCCCAGTTTAGTTTACCAATCATCCAATTTTATGCATTTCTGTTTCTAGCACATTCTGTCTCAGTTCTCGTAGAAATCAGATGTCTTCTTTGTCTCATTATGAAACATAGGCCATCCATCATACATTTTCTATTTGTGAATCCATCTAGTCCACAACATTTTGGCACATTTCAATCAATGTAGTCCTATCAGAAATTCTCACTTATTAAGCTTAAGCTTGAAGATTGACAATGGTGTAGAAACAAAAACAATCTTTAAACTTGCTAGGTTTTAGAGCAAGAAGATCTTGCTTAGTTCTTTGCTGGAAAGTGTTTAGAATCTAGGCTGTAAATTTGCAAGAAACACATATTTATAAATTTGAAACATTGGTGGTTAGCATCGTTCTTGTAGAATGTTGACCCTACAACAAATGTACTGATTGTTATTGCATTTCTGATTTGCTATTTGGTATGGAGTAAAATACATAGCAACAAGCTTGCTTTTAGCCTTGATGCCCTACACGAAGTGCAGCATAGGCTGTTGCCATAGCCATCCATTTCAGTCCTACCATCGATGTCAGAAAGGCTGTTATAGCCTGTTGAGTGCTAAAGCCATTTAAAATCGACGGACGACAACTTAAAAGAACCAAATTTCTCGTTGCAATTCATTAACGATTCAGCCATTAAGCTTGCCTAACGTCTAATTTCTAGCCTTGATTACAATTGGCTAACATCTTTGCTCCTCACCATCTAGCAAATTTTTTTTGAAGCTTCTGTTGCAAAAAAATTGGTCAACTCGCTGGCTGGCCAGCGGGCTGGCAGTACTAAGAAAAAGTGATTAAGAATCAGCCCATGAGGGCTAATCGTCGACAATCAGCCCTAATAAATTGATCTATTAGCTCATTGATTAGGGCTGCCAGCCAGTTGGCCAGCTTGCAGGTTGGCAAAATTTTTTGCAGCAAGAAGAATCAAAAAATATTTGTCAGTGATAAGAAAAAGTGATTAAAGATAAGCCCATTAGGGCTGATCGTCGATGCTCAGCCCTAATAGACTGATCCATTAGCTCACTGATTAGGGTTGCCAACCCGCTGGCCAGCCATCAGGCTAGCAAAAAACATTTGCAGCAAGAAGATGCAAAAAATATTTTGCACGTTGATATTCCAAAGAATTGTTATGTTCATACTCTAGCATGTCTTATAAATTTCAGTATTCAATTTTTTATAACACATGAAAATCATATGAATGTGTTTGGCCATGTACCATGATGTTTAACCACCAATTTACTGGTTTTTTTGGCAGCCCTAATCAACTAGTTGATAGATTAGCCCATCAAGGCTGATCGTCAACAATCAGCCCTAATGGACTGATAATTAGTCATTTCTCTTTTATGGTTGCCAACTCCCTCCTAGATTGTTGGCCAACGGGATGGCAAAAGAAAACACGAAAATTATGATCTTTTCTCTTATTGCGAGTCTTGTATTATGTTCTCTCCAGCCATATGCATTTGGCTTAGCTCTCTCAATAAAGTTACCATTCAGAGTATTGTCTTTAGGTGATGCAAAGTACTTCATTACGTTTATTGATGAATTGAGCAAGTTCATTGTAGTATATTTTATTGGTACAAAATCTGAAGCTTTCGAAAAATTCGTTGAGTATACAAATTGGGCTGAGAAGCAGACATGCAATAAGTTGAAGCAGATTTGCACAAATCGTGGAGGTGAGTACATTTTAAACGAATTCAAGGCTTACTGTATTGATCGAGGTATTATGCATACGAAGACTGCATCTTACACACCTCAGCACAATGGAATAGCTGAACGAAGAAATCGTACACTTATGGAAGCTGCTAGGTGTATGATGGCTCATGCCAAAGCACCAAAACAGTTGTGGGCAGAAGCAATGGCTACATTGAATTATCTTCAAAATCGAATTCTGAAATCTCGAATATCAGATAAAACTCCTCATGAGATATGGTGGAAGTCGAAGCCAAATCTAGCACATGTTCGGACATTCGGATGCGAAGTTTATATGCACATACCAGACAAATTGAGATAGAAACTCGATGAAAAGACAAAACAAGGTTTTCTGATAGGATTCGAGTTACATTCGTCATATTATCGAGTCTATGTACCCGAAACTAGCAGAATAAAAATTGTTCGAGATGTTAAATTTGATGAGTCGAAATACATAGCAGACAATGATTTAGTCAGCTATGAAATTCTCAAAAACTATTATGAGCTACCAACGACAACAAAAGTAAAACAAGCAGATGATGAACGAGAATTACCAAATTCAGAGGGAGTTCAAGATTGAGTACCTGATAGACTTGAATCACCAGTTCGAATTCCAGCAGAAAAGGTCGTACCCGAAACTGTAGAAACGAACTCGAAACCACCTGTGAGAAGATCTGATAGACAACGAAAACCACCAGAAAGGTTTGGTCAGGATGTTTCAACAAATGTAGCCATCGAATTTTGTGGTTTCTCAAACGAATCTCAAACATTCGAGAAAGCTATTTATGGACCAAATAAAGATCACTGGATTCAAGCAATGGAGGATGAAATGTCATCCATGAATAAGAACAATGTATGGACACTTGCACCTATACCCGATGGCAGAAAATCAATCAAATGCAAGTGGATCTACAAGATCAAAACAGGTCCTGATGGAGAAAACATCAGATACAAAGCAAGGTTGGTTGCTAAAGGATTTTCATAGAAACATGGAATTGACTACACTAATACTTTCTCACTAGTAGTCAAACATACATCAATTCGTCTATTATTCGCTTATGCAGTGGCTCATGATATGAAAATCCATATTGTGGCTGAGAAAATCGCCTTCTAGCATGCAAATTTGGAAGAAGACTTATTCATGGACCAACCACTTGATTTTGTAAGCCAAGAATATCCGGATACGGATGTCACATGAATAAAAGCATTTATGGTCTAAAACAAGTAGCCAGACAATGGTATAGAAAGAAGGACGAAGCACTATGTTCCTTAGGCTTCCAACCTCTATTTGATGAATGAAATATCTATATCAAGCATGTCCAAAATGAAATAATCATTCTAGCTGTTTATGTTGACGACACACTTATCTTCTCAAGAAAAGATAAGTTAATTTCAGATGTCAAAAGAGACATTTTTGGAATATTTGAGATCGCTGACCTAGGAGAAGCAAAAATCTATCTAGGCTTGTAGATCAAGAGAGACTTTGAAGGTAGTAAGTTGTATCTTCACCAACAAAAGTACACTCGGAAGATCATTAAAGACTTCAACATGCTCGAATGCAAAGGTGTGCATACTCCCATGATACTTGAAACAATACTGAGCAAGGCAAATTGTCCGCAGACTCTCGAAGAATAGAAGCGAATGGCCAACACACCCTATCGTAGGCTGATTGGATTATTATTGTATCTAGAAGACAACACCAGACCTGATATAGCATTTGCAGTATATAGGCTGATCCAATATAATCAGAACCCAGGATCGTTGCATTGAAAGTTAGCAAAGAGAGTACTACAATATCTCCAATAAACAAAAGACTATGGACTGTGTTATTCGAAGGAAGCTGGATTTTGGATTGAATCATATAGTGATGCAAGCTAGGTATCCATGAAGGATGATAACAAAAGTATTTCAGGAGATTGTACTCTAGCATCTGGCGCAACCATACTCTGGATAAGAAAAAAACAAACAACGATAGCTCAATCTTCTTGTGAAGCTGAATATGTAGCAGCAGCGAAGATGGCAAACGAGCAGATCTAGATCAAACAGATGTTGGAAGGATTTGATGATTCTATTTTAGAACCTTATGTCTTGTCAATGGATAACACTTCAACAATTCATCTTACAAAAGATCTTGCATTTCATTTGAAAACAAAGCACATAGCTATCAAGTATTATGTTATTCGGGACTTAGTCGAGAAGAAGATACTGAAGATAGTCTTCATACCTATAGAGGAAATGACAGCTGATATCTTTACAAAGCCACTCAGTAAAGCTTTGTTTGAAAAGCAGCGAAGAAGATTGGGGTTAATCCAACTGCCCACTTTGAGAGGGAGTTGTAGAACACCTGATCAGACAGATCTTGATTCTACTAACAAAGTGCACAGTTTACTTGACAAAGGATGAGAAACAAACTTGAACTCGAAACATTTCTATTTGTGATCAACCTCAAAAGATTTGTGAAATTTATCTTTTTTGAAACTCGAAAGATTCGCGAAATAGTTTCTTGTTGAAGCTCGAAAGATTCACGAACAGTATCTTGTCACGAAATATTTTGTTTCTTGTTCAAACGTCACCTGTCATGAGATTGTTGTCTGTCACGAACAATTCGCGAAATATTTTGGATTCTTCTTCAAGCTCAAAATTGTCAACTGTCACGAACAATTCGCGAAACACGAAGATGTCGCGAAGAGACAAGTGTCATGAACAATTTGCGAAACATAAATTATTTGAGCCTAGAAACAAAGCGTTTATTTCAATATCAACCGTCATAAACGGTTAGATCTACTGTTACATAATTAAAAGACCAAAAGACCTGTAATTAAAAGGCCAAAAGACCTATCTTGTAGCAATATAAGTACATGTGCACTACTCGCTGTAACACACTCTCTCCAACTCAAGAGACTCTTAGAGTCACTCAATTAGAGACACAACATTGAGATAAGACATCAAGAGATGTATACTGATTCTGATTCAGAATTATAAATTCGTTTTTGAATTGTTTCTGTTTGTCTAAAATTGTCTTAAGTTGTCTCTTAATTTCGCATTTTAATTCCGCACACATATTCAATCAAGGCAAAAACTGTTCTATTAGTACATAGATCAGAAACAGACCCAATTGAAGACATTGATATTAGTTTGATTTACTCAAACTTTCATCGTGTTCCCTGAGAAAGAATTATTACCATTTTTCCTACACTCTCTTCCACACTATGTAAAACCTTTGAGTTTGAAAGCTCCCTCTCGATTCCATGTGCCACACAAATCTCTTTCAACTTTGGTGATAGGTCTTCATTTGCCAACTTTAAGCACTTGATCTTCATGCTGAATTGACTCTCCACAACATTCTTGAACTTGAGATAGACATCAAATATGAAATCTTCACTCTTTAGAAGATAGGTCCAACAATATCTACTAAAGTCATCAATGCAAGTCACAAATATCTTTGCTCCTCCATTACTCAAAGAACTTATACAATGCACATCCAAATGTACTAAATGAAAAGACATCTTAAATCTTGACCTAGATCTAGAATAAGACAACCTTTGTGACTTTGACATTGAAAAAAGCTTTCTAACTTGTTTCTTTTCCTTCAAACCACCATGGTTAGAACCAACAAATCCTTAAAGTTTGTAGAGATCACCTTGTCTCTTGCCTTGAGCAATCAAGACTCCATTCCTTTTGATCAAACAAGAACCACCAACAAATTCCACTTTGAGCCCTATGTCTTTGACACACACTAGGCACATTCTTAGTAATGTAAGGTATGAAGAAAACATTCTTCAAGCTTACATTCCTATTTGTAGATGATAGAAAAATAGGAATAGTACCAATGCCCTTGACAACTTTACCATCATTGGCCATGTTGATGACCTTTTTCTCTTTTTCATAAGGCACCAAAGAAATAAATCACTCTTTGTGACAT
This sequence comes from Diphasiastrum complanatum, assembly GCA_029204225.1. Taxonomy (NCBI): domain Eukaryota; kingdom Viridiplantae; phylum Streptophyta; class Lycopodiopsida; order Lycopodiales; family Lycopodiaceae; genus Diphasiastrum; species Diphasiastrum complanatum. The sequence goes on from CM055106.1 coordinate 28,680,465, forward strand.
GTCATATGAAAGCTTGCTCCACTATTAATCCACCAAAGATCATTATCTACATCATTGGTTAGCAAACAAAAAGACATAAAAAAAGAATCACTTGAATTTTGCTTGTCAACACCATTCTCATCAAAAGTGAAATTGTCTTGCTTCTCATCTTGATATCTCTTTTTCTTGAAGCACTCACTAGCAAAATGTCCTTTGACTCCACAATAGAAACATTCTAGGTTAGATCTGTAAGTAGAAGCCTCACCTTGATCTTGCCCTTTAGACCACTTGCCTTTGTCTTTTCCCTTGAACATGCCTTTATGAACATAGCTTCCTTCTCTCCAACTTGAGATGTAGAAGATGCACCTCCTCTTGATAGAAGCCTCTACTCCTCATTTAACAAGATTTCTTGCAAATCCACAATACTTGGCAAAGACTTTTGAATAGCAAAACTTTGAACAAGATTAGCATGATCATCCAACAAGCCATTAAAAACAACTTGAACAAGTTCTACTTCCTTAATGCTTTCATCAATACATGCTAACTCATCATTGAATGCTTTAACCCTCAAAACAAAAGCATGAGCACTTTCATCCTTCTTTTGCAAACTTTGAAAGATTTGCCTTCTAAGGGTTAGTACCCTTGATGTAGACTTGAATTCATAAAACTTCTTCAAAGCTTCCCAAGCCTCACTTGATGAAGTACACTTACCAACTTCCTTGAGAAGGTCATTTGTAACATTCATCTTGATCACATGTAAAGCATTCTTTGCTCTCTTGTCATACCTCAATTGTTCTTGAGGTGCCAAAGTTCTTTCTTCCACACCTACAACAATATCCTTCAAATCATTCATCTCAAGGGAGTCTCCATTTTCACCTTCCAAGTAGAATAATTTGTTGAGGTAAGCCTATCGTTGCCTTCCAACATGAAGCCACTTGATGTTGCCATGTTGCAATGACTTGATGGTTTGGCTCTCCATTCTTAAGCCTTTACATCTACCATGTTCCATCTATTTGTATCTCTCCACATTAGGAGAATAATGAGGGATTTGTTTGTGCAATACAAGCTTTGAATTTGCTCTCTCAATTTTAGCTTTCTCTTTCTTTAAGATTGTTGTTCTATGTCCACTACTTTTCAAATTTGAAAGTGTTCAATTTTGATTTTTAGCATCTTAGATTCAGCCCAATAGTATTTGAAATCACCTACATGGAGTCTTTTCTAGAAATGAATGCTCTTATGGACAATGTTGTAGGTTTGGAGGAGAAACCACAACAAGTACAAGTGTTGAAAAAATGGTCCGTGGACTCGGACGGGTCGAGCAATCGGATTGGAACAATCCTACTACTGCACGAAGGAAGTGGTCGACTAATTCCCTCGGTGCGTGCACTACTACTACAGTTGGCGAACACAAAACAGAGTTTGATTGCGAAAGTAGAAGAGCAGACAATCAAGCAAATCAATTAGAGGATCAGATCGAAAATGTAGGGCATGCAACATTGACAAAATCTAAACGCAAAGCCAAACAATTATTTATTGAGATGGAATGTATAGAAATACAAGTCAGATGATGTTGGTGAACACAAATCAATAGCGGGTGAAACCACGTGCTCACAAAGCTAACTACGAGCTGTAACAACTATGAGCTTATACTAACAATTAGTCTAAGAAGGAAGAATCAATGCTTGAAAGCGTCTACTAAGTCTGCCTCTGATAAGTTGGCGTCTTGGCGACTATGGACGCTCAAGCGTATTGGAGTTGAGTTCTTGGAGAAGCGATGTTCATGAATTGTTTTTAAAATAATGTTTTTGAGTTGCATTCAACATTTGGATCAAACAACCAACTAAGCATGAGGTACTTTTCATTCTTAAATTACTTTTCATTTTATATTTTATTGCATTACTTCATGTCCATTATGAATGACAATACTTTATTGCATTGCCTTGTGCACATCATAAATTTCATTTAGAATTCTATATATGATATTGATTGTTGTTTTGAAATCCGACATTGCACATGGTTTTAATTTCTTAGTTGGTTATTATGTCAATCCACATCTCTAAATTTGACATTGCAATTTTTGAAAAAAGCACATTGCACATATAAAAGCAATAGCACGATCATTTGCAATAATAATATTTTCATAATATGAATCAATGTATTACAAAATTGGTGCTTTAATGTCGCACAAGTCTTTCTAGATCTAACATCAACTAAAATTTAGAAACCTAATCTACTCGTCGTCGTCGTGACATCTAGTCTGCATGAACACAAGAAAACAAACTACGTTAATATTCAATGCTTGATCGTATTAAATTAAATAAAATTGACGTCAAAATACAAACCACATTAGTATGAATTCAAAAACCAGTACTTACATTTGGAGGGCCTCGCTCTTTAGTTTGTCGACTAATACGTTGTACGATTCCCTATAGGCATATTCATATTCCTCCTTAGTTGGCAGACGTCCATAGTCCGCCAACTATCCATGCATTCAATTTAAGTTGAAATTAATTTAGGGCTACGTTGAAGCAGCTAGTCATAATGCATATTAAAAAATAAAAGCATATGAAATCAAAGATAAACTATAAGAGTAGTGTAAGTTCACTTACCATGCTTGCTTGCAATTCCGCCTTTCCGCTCGAGCCCAACCTAGAATTGCCTATCCCGTGCATCCTAGCGGTCACAACATCTTTCTGAATCTTGTATTTATCTGGTGTTTGTTCATTCGCTTTTACACGGTTCCAATCATTTCTTGAACACCAGGAGGGCTTGGATTGCCCGTCCTTATAAGCTCGTCATTCCATATCATGATGATGCCTAATCCATAAGCTCATATGCTTATGAATTTCCTTCTCCTCGAATTTCTCTTCTTGTCGGAATTCGTCACGAAGGGTACCAATAACCCGTGTCTTAACAAAAGAAGAGAGATATGCATGTAGAGCTTGAGCCTGCACCAAGCTGCAAAAGAATCATATAAGCGACAATGTATAAGAATAGTACTATCTAAAAATTAAAACATTAGAATCATACAATAATTTTATGTTATTTGTGTTTCTACATGTGCATATATGCAGTTTATCACAATGAGATGAACTACATTCAGATCAGTCTAGCTATGAAGACACTACTCAAGTTAACAGGGTAAGTAATAAACATGCATGTTTTCTTGTTCATAAAAACTTTGTTATTATAAGTGAAAATATTGTGCTAAAGTGACATGTACTTGATTTTTGTTTCTTGTAGAGAAATTATTTTCAAAATAAAATATGATGCAACGATATTTTCAATCCTCAAGTGTGATGGACAAAAGATGCGTGAAAGACGCATTGTTGAAAATCATTTGTGGAAGTTTGGACGAAAAGAAGAAGGTCAACCATGGAATTTGGAAGACGTTGAGGTTTGTTAATTTCATATGATTGTTTTTTATTATAATCTTCGTCAATCTATATATGTCACTTATGAAATTTGTTTCATGTGTGTAGCCTATACATCGAATACCATTCCACGGAGTTGATCCATCCGTGTTTAGTTACAATCAACATCAAGTTTTGATAGACATGAGAAAACAAAGAATGAAAAAAATTGAAGAGGCAAACACAATTGAAAAAAAGAGTAATCAACTTGATTCTAATGATTATGTTGTGTGATGACGAAAATGATGTAAATGATGAGAATGATCTATGATTATCTATCATTTCTTTCTTTATATTCATCGCAATACTTTTTATGTATACTTTTATAGATAGAGTTGAATGTGATAATTATAATACCCGAACCTTGTGGTTATGTCCTATTTCAGAATGTCACCACATATTCCCTCCCTGCGCCGTGTAGGTTTTTCCATGCAAGTTGGAAAGATTAGAACCTCGCCTTTAACGGGAGAAAAGTAAGGGCTACACACTTTCCTAGGATTGGGGATTTTAACTATCTACATTTCACCTTTGCATATTAATCAATTGCTAGTGTATGCGATAAAATACGATATGGCTTTGAACAAAATGAAAATTATGAATTACATTTAATTTCTTACTATGTTAGATAACGTATTCTAATAATAAAACAAATTGAAACAACACAAACTCACCGGTAAACTCTCGAAGCTTAAGTGCAAACGTGCAATTGCTCGCTCTTTAAACGCTTGCTCTCTCTTTTTTGAATATTTTTGTCACATGCACAAGCAATTAAAAAAATACACTATATTACACAATTGAACCATTATTATAAGCAAATTCAAACATACAATTATATCAAGCACTATTTATTTATCTATCACTCTTAGATACCCTAAACTAATGCATAATACAAAACACACACACACACACACACACACACACACACACATTTTCTCTCTCTCTCTCTCTCTCTCTCTCTCTCTCTCTCTCTCTCTCTCTCTCTCTCTCTCTCTCTCTCTCTCTCTCTCTCTCTCTCTCTCTCTCTCTCATCTATCATAGTCCATAATAAATATAAATCTAACAATCTATTACTACCATAGACTATGTATTTATCTATAATCTTAAATTTTAAATCAATGCAAAATGTTAAACACACACACACACACACACACACACACACATCTTTTTTTTCTCTCTCTCTCTCACACACTCACATTATAGATTTAACAATCTATTACTACCCAACACTATCTATATCTATTTGTCTATTAACCTAAATTATAGATCAATGCAAATTTCAAAACACATACACATCCTCTCAAACACATACATACACTATCTTAAAATATTCTAACAATCTATTATAAACAATATTTACGATTTTCTATCAAACACTATTTATTTATCTATCACTCTTAATTATCCTAAACTAATACATAATACAAAACACACACACACACACACACACACACACACACACACACACACACACACACACACATTCTCTCTCTCTCTCTCTCTCTCTCTCTCTCTCTCTCTCTCTCTCTCTCTCTCTCTCAAGGGATTCAAAAAAGACACTTTGGATTAAGTGCAAGGTAAGACTTCTTCCTTTGAAGATAAAAAAAAAAAAACAGAAGTCTAAGTTAAAGTGCTTATATTGTAGAGCAATAACTTCATTGCTAGGCTCATCAACTACACAAAGTAATTGCTCTTGCGACAAGTGCCTTATCATTCTTCTACAACCAATTTATGAGAATCTTTTGAGGCACTATGCTCATAAACTCTCTAAGTGTTATGTCCATTCGACTTGAGAGTAAACATGACAATAACTTAGTTCGCGGTTCTTCATGCTCCATGAAGTATGGGTGCTTGTGTATGTTTTTTGTTTTATGTAAACATAGTATATGTGATTGACATTAAGCTTAGATCGAATATCAAGAATGTGATTTTGTAAGGATCCATATATAATTTGAAGTTAAGGACATAATACAATTATAAATAAAGAAAAGTTATAACCTATGTAACTAAACGTTAATTAAAAATATATGGAATAGCAAATCTCAATTTATGGTTGGTCAGATTTTGTTGCATGGTTTTATATATTTGAATATGTTCTTTTGAGGTGGTGATGGATAAATAAAAATTGTATTTCAATCTAAATTGTCAAGTATAAAAAAAAAAAATTCATATATAACATGTTGAAGACCCTGATTAGTGCATGTGATAGTACACATATTGATTAGTTACTGATGTGAAAATAATATGTGGTTTGTTTAGATATTTGAATTTGTTGTTCGAATATGATGGTCATCAAATAAATGTTGTACACGTAAAAAAATAAATCTGAATTAGTTAATTATATGTATTGCTTCCATGTGATGTTCTCTTCGATTATTTTGAATTTCGTCTTTGTGATAGATAGACATGCCTAGTTACTGTACATCAAGTTTTGCTAGTCATGGACTTCATAATTATCAACATAGGTTGAGTTCTAGTGTCTAGTGTCAAAACTAACAACTTGTTCGTAACCAGGTGTTGCAACATTTTGCCCAAGTGACTAGTAATGAGCTCACCTTTTGTAAGATATAACTAAAGTTCCCTTCGTGAGTATCATACAGGCCTAAGATGGTCAAGGTCAATACTAACACATGCTGGTCTAGAAAATCTTACCTCTCAATGGTTTCAAACCTAGGCCCATGGCCGCCTCCTGAAATCATTATTTCCAATTACGGTTTTTCAACCTAGATGTTTTATGTTTCTGACAGTATTGTAATGGGTGTGTGGTTATGACTCACGAGAAGTCTGAAGGAGCTTGACTAAATGAAAAACATCATGAGGCAAAAATATGGAGTGTCTTTAATAACATAGGCTGCCAAGTTCATAACGACTTTAGTCCTTGTTATTAGTTAGTAGTTACTTTTTAGCATTTAGGTCGTTTTGTTTGCTTGCTGACCGGTTCAAAGGCAAAAATGCATGTATAGCTACGAATGATATACTATTTCACAACACAAATTGGTAACTGGAGCATGCATCATACAACACAGCTTGCAGGCTTTTGACAGAAGCAATAATCCAGCACTAGTCTTCCAAAGAAGGTCAACAGTTTCTCAAGAGGCGCTTCGGTGTAGTAGATAGTAAGCCTCATGAGCGGTGCCATAAAGGCATCTTTGATGAAGAGGTGTATGTCTTTTCCATGAAAGAGATAGGGCTACGCTTTTGAGTGGCGAACTAGATAATCATTGACAATCCCCTAATATACAACAAACAAATTTTGAGATAGAAGCATCTTCATGCCATTCAAATTATAGTAGAATTGAATATTACCACACAGTCTAGCTAAAGAAAGTGATTATGATCAATACACAGACCTCATTACTCAGTACACTGATAAAAAAGAATATGAACCTCCGTTTGTTATAATTTGTTAGAATAGGAATAAAATCTTACTACCCATAACACTATTTTTGTAATATTGGGAGAATTTCTTGATTTTGGAAAGAATTAAAATTTCTCTATATCATCTCTAGTACATGCTTGTGTGCTCGAACTTAAGCGAGCAAATGAGCAAATGAGCATGTGCTCGAACTTAAGGTCGAGCATAAGTCTTTGTCAAGTTTGTGCCATTCTACTTAATTTTGAGCATAGGACCTCATTAAAAAAAAAGACTAGGACTTGAGATTGTCCCAAAATTACTAAATTAGTGTTATGTAAAAAAAATGGCAAATATCTCAGCCTTAGGATGTCCTCTACATTAATATTTGAAGCGGGTCTAGAAACAGAAGTCATGAGTGTTTCTACCTAGTGGACTTGTTATAGCATGTCTGCCAAGCTTGTATCCCACTTGTCCAAACCAATGCCTCTCCTTTTCTACCGCTGGCAGATTAAAAAAACGATTGGTAGTTTTGTGAGCTATTGGTGCAATTTTTGGTCGAAATCCTAGGATAATCTACCAAGATCATTTGCCATTGATTAGATTTGAATTTGTTCATGGAATCTAATTAATCTAGCTAAGTTCAAGTCCTATTAAGGTTAAAAACAGGTCTTGAAAGTACACCAAGAAAGAAGAAAGAGATTAAGTCATTTTTTGTCCAAAAATAGCCAAAATTGGTAAGATTTGATTGTAAGTAGATTTCACATCATCTTATCTTAATTCCAACTTTGTGAGGGAGTGCTAGAAATAAGATTATAAGTCCATTTGTTGGATTAGAAATCTAATTTGAGTGAAACACTACAAGAAAGAGACCTTAGTGAGTTTCTAGAGACAAATCCATTTCTTGGCAAGATTTGTTTGAAGGTAGTTTTCACTTCATCTTATCTTCATTCCAGCTTTATCTTATCTTCATTCCAGCTTTGTGAGGGAGTGATAGAACTGTGATTATAAGTCCATTTGTTGGATTAGAAATCAAATTTGAGTGAAACACTGCAAGTGTGAGACCTTTGTGAGTTTCAAGTCAATCAAATCTATTTCTTGTTTGTAGAAGTCACTAGTGAGATGGGATCTGCTGGAGCATACATTCTAGAAGCTAGTGAGAGATTGAATTCTACAAACTATGCTATTTGGAAGGTTAGGATGGAGTCACTTTTGGTGCTCCAAGACCTTTATGAGTTTTTGATTGCGGATGAAGATGAACCTCTAGGTGCACAGGGATTAGTGAGATACAAAAGGAGATCTAGGCTAGCACTTCATTGTGTGAAAATGAATGCGAGCAATGATCTTTTGAGGAAAGTGTCATCATGTAAAAGTGCTAAAGAGGCTTGGGAGTCTTTAAAATCAATATATGAATCTAGTAACACTTCAAGGGTTCTCATGCTTAGAAATCAGATTTCGCAAAGCATGAAAAGAAGTGAGGAGAGAGCACATGATTATGTACTCAGAATCAAGATGAGAAAGCCAATTTCTCATTCAAGGGCAAAAATAAGACCACTGGAAAGAAGAAGCATCCCAAGGAGGCCAAAGAAGAGGATGATGCATCAAGCTCAAAGGACAAGTCAAAGCAAAAATGCTTCTTTTGTGCAAAGAAAGGGCATTATGCATCCGAATGCTACAAGAGGCTAAGAGCAAAAGAGGAGGGGGACAAACATGGGAACCTTACATATGAAGAGGATGGAGATGAGGAGATGATGGCATCTACGTCCACTCCAACAAGCAAAAGCAACTCAAAGGACACTTGGTGGATTAATATTGATAGTGGGGCTAGCTCCCACATGACTTTCCAAAAGGACACATTCTCAACCTTACACTCTTTCAATGGTGCTAATAAATTTGTTTTTTTAGCAAATGATCAAGAATGTAAGATAGATGGTATTGGTACAATCTCATTAAGTCTAGGATCTAGCAAAAGGATGGATCTAGACAATGTCCTTTTTGTACCATCAATTACCAAGAGCTTGCTTAGTGTTGGACAACTAATGGATGATGGTTTAGATATTCACTTCAAGCATGGAGTTTCTTCCATCATGAAGAACGATATTTGCATAGCAAATGGTGTTAAACAAGGTAATTTGTTTAAGTTGGATGCTAAAATTGCTATGGCAAAAGAGAAAATCATTCATTCAAATGTACACTCTTTTTCTCATGTACCAAGTAGTGATGATAAGATGCATGAAACATTCGAGGAAGTTTATACAAGAGATGCTTGGATCCATCCAGTATCTTGTGTGAATGAAAGTGAAATCAACAACCTTGGTGTCAATGATCAATCAAGGATTGAGGAGGAGCAACAAAGTGATGGAGATCTTGAGGATCCACTCCAAGGATCAAGTGCTCCAAGAAGATCCACAAAGGCAAGGGCCGAGCCTTCAAGGCTCACTTATCTTGGCAAAGGTAATCAAGGGGAAGATTCTCAACCATTCACTTTCAACACTTTTCTTACTTCAATGCTTGATGAACCATTTTGCTATGAGATCTACATGAGGCAAACTGAGGTATGCCATGAGAACTACATGAGGCAACTTGAGGGCTTCATCAAGAAGGAAGTTGAAGATAAGTTGTGTAATGACTCATTTGAGAACAAGGTTTTATGTCTTAGTAATCTAAAAATTGTTATGAACCAATTAAGAGTAAATTGGCTGTTTGATCAAATGAGTGCTCTCGGATTGTGGAAGAGCAAGAATGAGCTAATCACTCATTGTTTTGAATAATGTGTTTTTTCTTTTGGAGAGGCAAATTGTAAGCTTCTTATGAGAATAAGTGAAACATCCTTGAAGGACACTTATATGCATAAGCAAGTATGTAGCCTCATGAAGTTCAATGTCACTTGTAATTACAAGATTAGGAAAATCATGCTTACTTTTGATGGTTAGTGGACTAGTCATTTTAGCATGATAAATCTTGGTAATAGTAGCAAGTACATGTTTTGTGATCTTAATCAATGTGATTTTCACAAGACATGGAGACATCCAATTTCCTTCAAAGAAAAGCATCAAGATCAAGGAAGAGCAAGTTTCAAGTTCACACATCTTCACTCAACATGGAAGAAATCAAGTGCAAAGGTGCAAGGAAGAATCAAGACTCTTCAATTCATCTTGGAGGAGATCAAGATCATTGAAGCTCTACCTTGGATATGGTGATAGATCATGTCATCATCTTTAGGAGCTCATTAGTCATCTTCTAAACCTGAATATGATTCATCTCTGATGTTAAGATTAGGTCTTAGAATTGTATATAGATACATTATTGTTTCCAAGGCTAGATTTGAGGAGTGTGAAAAATAGCCTATTTTGGAAAATCTAGCCATGTAGAACTTTGTAAATATTGTGTATAATTGGGTTCCACACATGGAAGTCCAAGATGCCACGTGGCAACCCACTACTAATGTCGGTTAGGTCAAGTCAAGAGAGTTGGTCATGTCTGTTTGGTGGTCATCCCTACTTTATAGGACCTACACCTAAGTTTAAGGTGAAAATTTGACCAACTAGCTACCTACCAAACATAACTCTAGGATCTAGGCCAGGATTTCATTTTAGGGCAAGAAGAGTGAGTTAACTTCCTTATTACATGCTGGAAATCCACCTAACTTCAAGAAGGAAGTCGAATTTGCTATGTATTCCAAGCTCTCATAGTGAGAAGATAGAATTTTTTCGGAGCTCATTGGCAATCTCAAGCTAGTTCACTATGTACATTGAGTTTTTGTGATCCAAATGAAACCAAATCAATTTCTACTTGTTTCTCAGGTTGAAGGCCGTACTACAGCCTGTAGTACACATGTGTGGGCTTGGATTTCAATGTTGATCAATGCTTTTGATTGTTAATGCTTGTTGTTTGTCAAATTGCCAATCTAGATCAACTATTTTGTGTCTGATTTTTTGATAGATTGTTAAGCAAGCATCCAATCACTCTTGTGGTCTTTTGTAGATCCATTTATGGTCCTAAAGTATAGTACTTTCACAAAACTTCCTCACAAAGCTCCTCAAAGTCATTCTCAGGAAGACTCACAAGCATTCGAGAAAGTGAAATGCAAATTAGTGTGACAAAGACTAGAGGTTCTATTTATGTAAAACTTCGATCTACAAATATTGATCATGGGCTTTAAGAGTCGTGTACTCCTTTACACATGAAATTTTGTAGGGAATTTTCTCCCGCTTGTGGCGCATGCTTTGTTTCTTGGCAACTTGCTTTGTTTCATGTGCATTGTTAATATACTTCAAAAAATGACCCAACCACACGCAGCACCGAAAACTAAAAAAATGAGAAAAAATTTCGGTTATCTTGTTATTCTATCTCTATCACTATCTTACTCAGGCACTATTTATTATAATGCCCTTTTGAAATCTAAATTTTCTATAATGTTCTTAAATGACACTTACCATTAATAACATTACTAGAAAGACCGACCACCATAGCCTGGTAGGGTGACGACTTTATGATGTAAATTGAACGGAGATGAAAAAAGAAAGCGAGAAACTGGCCAACGATAGAGCCACGACTGCAGATTCCCTAGAATGCCCAAATCAGGCATGGCGACGCTCACGGCGATGGCGGACAGGAGTAAAATGTGAGCGGTGAGTGATATTTCTTACACTCGAGTCAGAAAGAAACGTAATAATAATGAGTATTCATGATACATGATAACTAGAGTAACGAAGGCAACTTCAGGAGATCTTGAAAGCAGATGAGCCTCGAGATTTGTTGGATCTAGCATGCATTCACCATCGACGTAATTGATTATTATATTGGAGTACTATACATAACTGTTCGAAAAGGTCTTATATTTCATCTTGTGTTGTTGAATTTGTAAGTGAGGATTCCTGAATGTTGCGCACTGACTTTGGCTACTTGGTACTTATGTTGTAATGGAACACTTATCGCTGATTATTATATCAGTTACTTTGCAGAACTGTTTAAAAAGGTATAATATGTCGCGCTATTATTTAGGAGTAAATTCCTGAATATAACGTTCCCTACCGACATTGGCATGTGTTTTGCGTTCAAGTTGAAATCAGTTATGCTAAGTGGATTACTTTACGCTGATTGTCGTATAGGATACTTTACGGAACTGTTTGAAAAGGTATCATATGTCTTGTGCTGATGGATTTGTATTATGTGCGAGTGAATTCCTGAATGACACGATACGTAGTGACATTGGCATGTGTTCTGCATTCAGATTCTTAGTTATCTTAAGATGGAACACTAATTTACGCTGATGTGTTCTCCATTCATATTCTTAACTATGATATAATGGAACACTTAGGCTGATTATGATATCGGATACTTTACATAATTGTTTGAAAAGGTATATCATGTCCTGTGATGATGGATCCGTAAGTGAATTCCTGATATCTGAATGAACATTGCATTGTGACATTGGCATGTTTTTATGCATTCAAATAGTTCTTCGTTATGTTATAGTGGAACATTCAACGCTAGTAATACGCTTATTATCATATCGGCTACTTTACAGAAACTTTTGAAAAGGTATCATATGTACTATTATCCTGATGGATATGTGCTACAGTCCCGAAGTATGAATGAACGTTGCGTACTGACACTGGCATATGTTCTGCATTCAGATTCTTAATATGTTGCAACGGAGTGCTTTACGCTTATAGAGGCCTTCGGCTTGTGATAGGATCTTCAGTAGAGTATTTTCATAAGGTTGTATGATGTTTTTCTAGTTTGTTTTAATAATTTCATCTTTGTGGGATATTGGAAATGTAACAGGAATGACATCGTCTTCAGGCTCTTCATGTGCAGCCTGCAAGATTTTGAGGAGAAAGTGCACGTTAAAATGTTTATTTGCACCATATTTTCCTCCTGATGAACCACATAAGTTCGCTAATATTCACAAGATATTCGGTGCCAGTAACATCTTGAAGCTTCTTAATGAATTAGCTCTCAATCAGCGTGGGGATGCAGTCAACTCGCTCGCATACGAAGCAGATGCGCGTGTTAGAGAACCTATTTATGGATGTGTCGGGGTAATTTCGGTGCTACAAAAACAAGTTCTTCAATTGGAGCAGGAACTTGCATTGGCAGAACGATATCTTACCCAACATGTGCGTGCCAGGGGTAGGCTCAAACCTGTGGAATATTTGTAAATTGTGTATTGAGGAAATCATTTCTTCCCTGCACCTTTATCGGAATTTTATGGAGGTATTTTGAGCAAGTTTTTTCAAACCAGAATACATGTTTAGGAAGGAATGTGTCTAATATTTTCTTGTTGATATATTTTAGCTTATCAAAATCTCTTTCACAAAAGAAAAAAAGTGTCTGTTGCAGTGGGTTGTATGGGTAAAGTTATTGTGAAATCTAAGGAGCTAAATGACATTGTCAAAGTTGTTGTATATAACAACCACTAATTTGTAAGAAAAAAAATAAAAAGAGAAAAAGTTATGCATTTTTATGAGTCATAATTTCTCCTCTCAAGTTTGTTTGTTACGGTTCTTTCATGAGCACAATGTTCATGTGAATTTTTTTTTTTTAATTTTAGATTTAATTGCAAAAAAGTGAATGAGTCCTCAATATCAAATTTCATAATAGACAAAATAAAGGAAGGTGAGCTTGCTTTTAAAGTTCATAATGGTAGGAGAACTAATATTTTCTTGATGAAGGGCAATTTGCAAGATTTAATCATCTTCATCCAACATGGTATTAGAGGTTATGAGAGCATTAGTGATCTAATTTGGGCCATAGTTCTTCTATTGCATATCATATGAATGTGAAGGAATCATCTGATCAAATCCTTTACAAGAACAAAATAGAATGAATTCAAAATGTAACTAAATAGTTGTATTGTGTAGCCTAACACTGTAATTTCTTTTTCTAAGACACATTGTGTTATGCTAGGAGTAGCTTCTTACTTACTATTTCTAGCTATTTTTTATGGCATTTCACCAGTACACTTCAGGGTTGAAGGATGACACAAGTTACGATGACCTCACCTTACATCTCTGCCTATTTTTACATTTTAGTAAAGGATTTTTTGAAGTGTGCCTTGTATTTCTTATAAAGTGCATATATGTGTGAAAAAAGAGCCATTATGGCTTGATGTCAGTTAGATATTAGAACCTCCCCCACCCCATAAAAGATATGTCTGTGTGTCGCGTGTCCCCACCTCTTTTTTATGGCATGATTTGATATTCATGACCTTTCAAAACACTTTGAGAGAGAGAGAGAGAGAGAGAGAGAGAGAGAGAGAGAGAGAGAGAGAGAGAGAGAGAGAGAGAGAGAGAGAGAGAGAGAGAGAGAGAGAGAGAGAGAGAGAGAGAGAGAGATTAAGTTAAGCTTGCCATTTTGAGTGGCATCACTCATCCTTTACAAAAGTGAATCTATTTTCCAATCACCTTTTCATTGGGTCATCCCACCATAAGAATGGCTCCCTTTGTATCAAAAAAACCATTGTCAAAAACCACCATAATAAAAATTGGATTTAATTTTTTTTCTTTCGGAATTCAAGAATATTTAACCTATTAGCTAATCTCCTCACTTTTAGTCGTCATTTAAATTTCATATAGAAATGTCATTGTGAGGCTCTACCATACAAAACCATTTTTCAACAATTGCAATATGAGTTTCCTTAGATTCACGATCACATGTTGAAATCGATGGTTATGTTGTGATCAACTTTAAAACTAGCAAAATAGGTACAACTTACTACACCATCATAGATCTCATCCATGTGCATCAATGTTAGCAAACAAGGTCTAAATTTTAAACAACTGATTATAGATATTTTGAAATGTTAGTTTTAATCAATCTTCAATTTTCAATTTTGAGCGTTGTGTGTGTGTGTTGATATAATAACTTCAACACATAGAGGGGATACTACCATCACAATGGAGGAAGTGGTCTATGAAAAAGGAGGGTGCCTGATCAACCTTCGTCAAAAGGATTTGCTTGAAGGTATTGGCAAGGGATCTTTTTTTGGAAAAGAACAATTTGATTGTGCCTTCTAAAGATGCATTTCATGAATAGAAAGTGATTGCTTACATATACAAAGCTATATGTGCATGGTTAACACCTAGCAAATGAATGGGACATATTAGTGTCTCACTAAAACCTCTAGAAGATTATCATCATCTTGTTCAAGTATTGTTGGTTGCTTGTCCTCCATGACATCTCTATCCTATGTTTCACTTCCAAGAGCAATTTGAATCGCATATCACAATTTGGGATTTGAATGGTTGGGGTGAAAGACCACTCATATAACTATCACCATAAAGATGGATTGACTTGTAATTAGTATCTATGTTACAATGAATTGAGTATACAAACACAAAATTTTTGTATAGAAAATCAATTAATAAACACAAACTATATTTTGATTACTTGATAATTAATAAACATGTGTGTGTGTGTGTGTTCATATGTGTATATATATATATATATCTATATCTATATGTATACATATACATATATCTATGTGTGTAAGTATACATATATCTATCTGTATCTATATATATATATATATATATATATATATATATATATACACACACACACACACACACACTTGCTCACATTGTTGAGAAACAAGCAAGTTATCACTTTGATATGTCCAAAGCCTAGTGGAGTCAATGACAAAATATGAAAAAGATCAATTTGCATAATTTACACTACGATTCCAACAAGTTATTAACCACAAAATATGGAGAACTAGAAAGAAACTAATCCCACAACATAGAACTCCAAAAATCGTGTGTTACAAGTGAAAGAGAAAACAGGTTATATGGTTAAGCACTATTCTTCAGGGGGCACCATTGCATAATTTCCAGTCTCCATTGCAGGACAACTGTCCCAACTCATTGACTGGAGCGTCGTCGACATGGCCCTCATCATTGTAGCATGTACTAGTTAAAAAGTTGTTATTCATAGTAGAACATCGTAAAAACTGGAAATAAACTAGGCTTATTATTCTCATTCTCCCTTAAGCCCTAGTTTATTTTATATACATTGAGTTTTTTCTCTAAAAATCTCAAACTTATCATAACTTAAAGCTTTTGTAAAGATATGAGCTAGCTAGTTTTCAATCCTACAATGTACCACATCACTCTTTGGATAGAAGATTTTATATCTCTAATAAATTGAGATTTAGTCTCAATATGTTTAGTGTGTGCATGAAATACTGGATTCCTAGCTAGTTGTATAGCACTTAGATTATCACTCTTAATGATGGTAGGCCGCTCAATCTATAACATACCAATGTCTTCTAGCATCCATATCAGCCATTTTGCCTCTTGCATTGCTGAATATAAGGCTTTAAACTCCACTTAATTTGTAGTGGATAGAGCAATCATTTCTTTCTTTTTGTTGGACCAAGAGAAGACACCATTACCAAAATGAAAAAGATAACATGTGGTGGATCTCTTGTCATCAATACCGTTTGCCCAATCAGCATCTATGAAACCCTTTACTCTTTTGCCAAATAGGCTACTCCAAGGCAATGCCCCAAATCTATCATATCAAAGCTAGTTGACAAATCTTCTTTGATTGCTTTAATGAGCTCTTCATCATTGCTTGTGATCACAAGATCACCCAAATACAACATTACTAGAGTGATGCTAGAGTCACGACAAAAGTAGTAAATATTAAAATCAGAGGAAGTGCATATCAGACCTCTAGACAAGAGGTACTTATCAAAGTGGCTATACCAAGAAACCCTTTTCTCTTTTGCCAAATTTCTACTCCAAGGCAATATTGCATAAGCCCCAAATATATCATATGAAATCTAGTTGACGAATCTTCTTTGACTACTTTAATGAGCTCTTCACCATTGCCTGTCATGATCACAATATCACCCACATACAATATTACTAGAGTGATGCTAGAGTCATCACAAAAGTAGTAAAAATTAGAATTAGAAGAAGTGCATACCAAAGCTCTAGACAAGAGATACTTATCAAAGTGTGTATACCAAGTACGTGGTGCTTGTTTCAACCCATGTAGTGCTTGCTTGCATACTTTGTCCTAGCCTCTTTGCCTTGTGCACCAAACCCAAGCAGTTATTGTACATAAACCTCCTCCAAGTTCCCCATTAAGGATCGCTGATTTCACATCCATACAGTGTAGATTCCATCCAAACATATATGCTAATGTGATGATCATGTGAAGCATATTCCAATTAGCTACGAGAGCAAAGGCCTCTTCATAGTCTATGCCCTTGCTTTGCGCATAAACCTTCACGACAAATCTTCTCTTGTGTTTCACTAGGGTCCTATCTACATTATACTTGGTTTTCAGCACCCATTTATTGCCAATGGAATCTTTCCCTTTAGGAAGGTCAATTATCTCCTAGGTATCTGCATGTCACTTGATGGAATCTGTCTCATCTTGCATTGCCTTTTGCCATATCTCATCATCTTTGGATTTCTCATAGTAGGAGGGTTTTTTGGATTGAATGATATTGCTCATAAGTGCAAGATTAATTTGAAATCTATCAGTTACGCCTCATTATTCACTAGGCCAAAAATGCAATTAATAGCCTTTTGAGGACCCAATCACACATCTAGTGACATGTGGAGCTATTGCATGGGTTAGGACGGCTATGTGTAGAATATAAATAGTATGACTTGCATCTATGGAAACATTGTACGCTTGCATGGGCACATGCACAAATAAAGCAGACATTATATCCTCATGGAGAAACTCGCCCTGCTCCCCAATTGTGAGATTTCATTGCCAGTTTTCTCTCTCTACACCTACATCCTATCATGTGGCTTGGGGGTGATGCTATTGGAGATTGATCAGAAGCTTATCATGGTTGGGTGGTTTTGTTCCACTGTTATTCCTTTAATGGATACACTGACTCGAATTGGGGAGGTGATCTAGATTCCAAAAAATCAACGTTTAGATATTGAGTGGCATTATCATCATCAGAAGCAAACATAGTACATGGGCCTTTGTCATGCAAGTAAAGAATATTTTTGGATAAGCAGTATGTTGAAAGATTTGTTTATTGAGCAGAACATTGTCTTGTTCACACACATCCAAAGGAATTGCTTGACAGTGCAATTATGTCCTACCATCAAAATGGTAGCTGATATTATGACTAAGGAATCATTGAAATCTCGTTTTAACTTCTTAAAACTTTTGCTAGGAATAGAAAACATAGAGGAATATCAAATTGAAGAAATGAGTAGTGATAGAGGGTTTGTGGAAACCATCTAATAGGTAGTTAATAGTTACACTATCCATTTCACATGAAGTAGGACTCAGGGCACGTGTCTCCCTATAATTAAGTTCTTGACATAAACATCGTTTTGCTTTTATTGATGTGTTTTGGTTTAGAGCAAGGATGCTCAATGTTTGTAATCATCTCTGCATTTTTATGCATTGTAGATATACAATTGTTTCTTTGTGATCTGTCATTACTTCTGGTAACTTTAATCATCAAGACTTCAGAACAAAGTGCCACTAAGGATTGCAAGAAATCAGAAATCAGAAAGAGATATGGAAACTTGCTTTTATTTAGCTTCCCAAGAACCTCATGCTTGCATAATTACCAGTTGAGGTACATCCATAGTTATCATCATATTGCAGCTCATACCAGGATTAACCAATATGCTTATTGCATTTTGCTCTGCACATGATCACAGATGGTCACACCATCTGAAATATATCTATACAAAAATCTGCAGCTGGAAAATTTTAAATCTATGTGATGTATGTATAGCTGGATCATCATTTGCAACCAAGATGGTGTTTATGGGTAATCGAGATAATCCACAAGTCTGAACTGTATATATTCCTTTCATCTCTCATTCAGATCAAACTCTTCACGGTTAGTGCCCGAGAGTGCAATACATCACTGAATAAAAATAAAAGAAAGACTCAACTTTCTTCCAGCTCGGCCACATATAACTGAGTTCTGCAGGAGCTACACTATGTAGGAAGCGTCTCTGCAGGATCGGAGTAGATCAGCTGCAACCCACTTTGCTGATCTTGACATGGCTGCATGTGCTTGTCAAGCCAGGCTTGATGCTCCGGTGTGGGTTTGGATCCCTCGCATATAGGACTTTGTGGGAAGTGAGTGCAAGGCTCAATGGATTGGCCTATATGGCATGAAGGCAATCCGTCGTTGCTGATGTTCTCTCCTCTAATGTTGAGAATATAAGGACGAAGGCCTCCAAGGCCTTGGGCTACATAGCCGAAGGTGGAATAGGCACTGGTTGCAAGGTGATCGCTGAAGCTAAGCAGCCACATTTCTGCGAGCGCACTCTCGGCTTGCTCAAGAGTATTCTCCTCCCTGCCACCGTGAGAGACCATGTGAACTCGCACCAATCTGCCATCCACGCTAGGATACCGGCTATGTAATTCCTTCATCTCCTCAAAATACTTTATTTGAAGCGATGCAATGAGCACAGCGATATCTACTGCTTTTCCATCTTGTTCAGAATGATAGTGCTTGGAGTATAAACCTGAGAGCTGGGTGGCGTTCTCCTCAACAGCTGTTGTAGGCAATAAGTTATGGCTTGTCAGACAATCTCTGATCCTAGCAGACACTGGTGCGTCAAAAGCTGCGAGGTCCCAGCGGCCATGCAGACGGATCTGTATCCCCACGCGCGATCCTGAGCAGGAAAGATAGCCCCAGTAGACTCTTAGTACCCGAGCCCAGATATGGTTAGCCGGCAGAATGATGAGGCGAGCTAAGCGAGGAAAAATGTCTGTCTTGCTAGGGAAGAGAGAATCAAGGCGATGCCAAAAGGATGGCAGAGCCAGCATGCTTGTGGCATAGTACTGAGTGGATGTCCAAGCAACCCAGCGCACCTTCATGAGCGAGTAATGCCTGTCATCGCAGAAGAATTGCTGATCTCCCCATCCTTGAATGTGCTCTAGATGAATATTCACCACATCAAAATTCTCGAACTTTTTGTCAATCGCCGCTCCTAGAGATGGGCTGCTCTCGATCTGATCGTAGGGAAAGCTGTCTGGGAGAATCCATGAAGAGCCTGGGAAGGGTTCGCAGAGCATGGAAGGTAAGTTCTTCCTGGAGTCGATCAGCAGGACTCGATCTGTAACAAAAGCATAGGTGAAGGCAGAAACTAATGCCAGGATCTTGTTGCCTAGTCCTGCTCCACCCTCAACGAAAATCAGATAGTTGCATGGATCTGTCTTTTGTCCGCCATTGAGGAAGTGATCAGTCCAATTTTTACCGTGAGAACAAGATCTATGGAGCTCTCTGTAGCGTTTCCAAGCCTCATCAAGAGCAGGAGATGGAGGCAATACCTTTGAATCTCTTCTGTACAGTAGATGTTGTGTTCTGCTCAGACAGCTCTCATCGTCCTTTAAAATTGGAGCATGGATACGTGATTTGTGGCTCCCAGGCACAGGATACTGAACAGTAGTCTCTGAAAGATTGGACAAGCCCGTCCACTTGATTGCTGACTCTATGTCAAAGACGAGGAACAACGAGAACATCATCATGGAGCTGATACAAAGGACTAGAAGAACTCTCTGCCAGATCGGAGCTGAAGTTTCTGCTTTTCTAACAAGCACTTTCTCACCCATTTCACTAGCAAGGTACTGCACTATGACCCAGCTGAAGGGTATTCTCTTTATTCTCAGATCCAAGGAGGTTTTCTAATAGATGTAGGCTACGTCTTCTATCCCACTAACAATCTGAAATCAAAGGTAGAACTGCATTGTTGACCATCATTCTTCTGAAAGCAGCAGCTAGTGAGCAATCTGCATCCTCAGTATGTACCTACTAAGTCTAACCAGTAAATAGGAAATGAGAGAGAGAGAGAGGTGTCTGTTTGTGCTCAATGCAAAAGCTAATACAGCAATTGTAACCTTGAGGTATTGATGATCAGAAATCAGAAATCTGTAGTATGCATTAATTCCAACAAACCCATGATCTAGAAATTAGTAGTGGTGCGTTATCAGAGACTGCCAGCTCTCTATCAGAATCAGCTGGTGGGCAAAAATCCCAAATCACAAAACCTTTTCTGCTTGACCTTAAATCCAAACCTGTATACAGAAAGGACAACACAAAGAGTGTGTATCATGTGAGTGTGAGTGTAAGAGAGAGAGGGAGAGAGAGAGTCTGAGAGAGATGGAGAGGTTTGTCTGTGCTCAATCTTAAAGCTAATTCAGCAAATGTGGCCAGCAATTTTGAGGTATTAATGATCAGAAATCAGAAATCAGAAACCTTGAGTATGCATCAATTCCAAGAAACCCATGATCTAGAAATTAGTAGTAGTGCATTGAACTTCTGGTAAACACTAAAATATCAGAGATTGCCAGCTTTCTACCAGAATTACATGAACAAGTCAAATTGTGGGCACAAATCCCACTTCACAAAACCTTTTCTTGCTTGACATTAAATCCAATTCTGTATACAAAAGGGAGAACACAAAGTGTGTGTATGTTACGAGAGAGAGAGAGAGAGAGAGAGAGAGAGAGAGAGAGAGAAGACAACAGCGAAGAAAAAGGAAAGAAAATAGGAACTGTTTTTTTGGAGGAAGTGCGAAGCCTGAGTTTAAGGAGAACGTGCCTGCTGCTAATTATCGCCTTATGTCGTGGCATCGAAAACCCACACACAAATATAACCAACCAACACCCCCCCCCCCCCCCCCCCCCCCCCCCCCCTTTTCCTTTTCTTAAGCGACAGAAAGAGAGCTATATTTGCTTGGAAGTCTTGTAAATGGACTCAATTTGAATTCTAATTTGACATAATGGGGGGGGGGGGGGGGGGGGGGGGGGGGGGGGGGGGGGGGGCGGAGGTCACCCTTTCAGCCATTCCATTGGGGAAGGGCTTTCGGTCGAGGGTGGTAGCCCGAGGCGGAAGGCCCTTCACGCGGTAGAACGGCCGAGGAGGTGACCTTCCTCGGCATGAAAACTTTTTTTCTTTTTTTCCCATGATTCTTTTTTACATGCACCTTTTAGGCGGAAGGTGCACTTAAAGAAAAAGAAAAATTTACATGAGGTGCATGTAAAAAAATTGGGAAAAAAAAGGGGAGGTGCACAAATTCTGTGCAGCTCCCTTTCCTTTGTAGAAAAAGAAAAAATGGTTTTACGTAAGAGGGAATGCCATTGGGCATAGGACCACATTCCCACCACTCTCGAGGAGGGAATAGTAGGATTGTCAGAATTTGTCGTACAAATTCTAGATGGAGCTACTAGTCCTACTAGCACTCACACAAACCAAGCATAGAGATTAAAGAGAATTCAGATTATAAAAGAATTGAGCATAGCTTTAGAACACTGGAATAAATTGTGGTGGGGCCCAATCTATGTGAAAAGCTAAAAACCTAAAGCAAATAGCATAAGAACAAAAGCTAATTGCTAAAATTACTACCTATATTGGATAAAGACCCAAGATGATTTTCTAAGTAGTAAAACAGATCCTAATCTAGTCACGTGCGCCCACCTACATGCATAAGCAATTAA
Organism: Diphasiastrum complanatum; assembly: GCA_029204225.1. Classification (NCBI taxonomy): domain Eukaryota; kingdom Viridiplantae; phylum Streptophyta; class Lycopodiopsida; order Lycopodiales; family Lycopodiaceae; genus Diphasiastrum; species Diphasiastrum complanatum. The sequence goes on from CM055106.1 coordinate 28,702,665, forward strand.
AAAACGAATTTACTATGAATAGTAATGGCCCCTATAATAGCACGCAGGCATGGCCAAACTATCATTAAGGGGTATCAAATAAACATTAATCCCTAACACTCCCCCTTAATGTTTACTTTGTTAGATCTATTACTCATAGAAGTTCTCTAAACTTCTGAAATTTTTCTTTGCCAAGTCCTTTGGTAAAGATATATGCAGCTCTTCTGTAAGACAATAGATAAGCTCCACTTCACCACTTTGAATCTTCTCTCTGATGAAGTGTTGTTGTACTTCAATGTGCTTTGTCCTACTGTGAAAAACTCGATTTTTCGCCAATTTAATACAACTCTAATTGTCACACTAGAGAAGCGTAGGTGAAACTTGTATCATATGTAGATCATGTAGAATCCTTCATAACCATATTGCTTCACTTGCTGCACATATTATGCCTCTGTAAATGATAATTCAATAGTATGCTGTTTCTTTGAACTCCAAGAGATAGCACTAGAACCAAGACTAAAAACATAACATGTAGTAGAGTCTTCAGTGTTTAGCATCTGTAGCCCAATCAACATAGCCCTGTAACTTCAAATCATCTGTCTCCTATAAATAATACCAAATTTTAAGTTACCCTGGATATATCTGAGTATCCGCTTAGCAGCTCTTTAATGAATTTGGTTAGGCTTAGCCATAAATTGACTAACCATACTCACAACATAAGCAATATCTGGTCTCGTAGTAGTTAAATATATTAAGCTGCCAACAAGCTTTCTATATAATGTCTCATCTACATCCTGATCCCCCTAAGCTTTAGTAAGCTTACATCCACTATCATATGGTGTAAAAATAGGCTTGCACTATGACATATTGAACTTTTCAAGAAGTTTATGAGCATACTTAGATTGAGAAATAAATGGCCCATGTGCTACTACTTTTCATACCTCATCCCAAGAAAATATTGTAGTGAAGCAAGATCTTTGATGTCAAACTTCGATGAGAGATCTTTCTTGATATTCTGAATCACTATGATTTGATCCTATAATAATAAGGTCATCCACGTACATCACTACAATTACAATATGACCATCCTTGATCAAAACATAAAGTGCATGCTCCGAACTACTCCTCTAAAAGCCAAGCTCTTCAAAGTATGTGTCAACCCTCGTGTACCATGCCCTAGGTGTTTGCTTAAGTCATATAGTGCCTTGTCCAACTTGCAAACCTTGTCTTCATGTCTGCTACTATGTATACCTCTGGTTGCTCCATGTAGACTTCCTCATCTAGAAATCCATTCAAGAATGTACTCTTTGCATCCATTTGTTAAATATCCCATCCAAACTGAGCTGCGAATGATAAAATTTTCCTAATAGTAGTAGACTTAGCAACTGGTGCAAAGTTTCTTAATAGTCAATCCCTTTCTGTTGAACACTGACCTTTTGCCACCAATGTTGCCTTATGTTTATCTTAGAACCATCTAATTTGTACTTGGTTCTATAGACCCACTTGCATCCAATGGTAACCGAACAAGTCTCCAACTCTTGTTCTTCATGATTGAGTCATACTCCTCATCCATAGCTTTTCTCCAAATTTTCTCTTTTTCAACCTCTCTAAAAATAATGGATCCTTGGTTTCCAATATTGTGGCCATATATGCAAAATGTACATCCCCATCTTCGTGATAATCTTCATGTCGATCTTGATCTTCATGATGATCCTCCTGTCAATCCTCATGTCGATCTTGATCTTCATATTGCTTTTCAAGTCTAGCCGATCTCCTAGTCCCATGTCACTGGACTCTCCCTTTTTCATAATGACATTATCCTTGATAGTTTCATAGTACTAAGTACCATCTAGGCAATCTTCTAGTTTCTGATGTAGGATATTTCCTGCCTGGTGGAGTAGGAGGTGAATAAGTATCTCATATACTTGATATCTCCTTCCTCTTTCCTTTCTGAACCAAGGTCATTCTAGGTACTTGGATTGGCGTAGGTGATACATGTGTCGATTCAGGCTCCTGTAATAACTCATCACACAATATAGGGATTCTTCCATCTTGATTCCTATCATAAGGTATCTATGTATCTTTATGAGTTGCCTCCCATATCAAATATTACATCCCTACTTATGATGACTTATTACCCTCCAAGTCATACAACCTGTATACCTTCTCTTGACTATCATATCCAAGGAATAGACACTTTGGTCACCTTGTATCGATGGACTCTCATGACACTTTAGTATTGCCACGACATTGCGAACAAGTGAGACTCTAAACCTTTTGGAATCTTTAGGTATGTGAGCATAAACAATACTACCAAACACTCTCAAATGGCTTACATCTGGTTTATGAGTGTAAGCTTCCTTTGGAGTCCGATTCTCTACAACCTTTATAGGACTTCGATTTAAAAGATAAACCGTCATCTTAACTACTTCACCCCAAAACATATTTGGACGATTTTTACTCTTGAGCATATTTCTAGTTTCCACTATAGATCGGTTCTTTCTTTTCACAACTCCATTTTGTTGAGGCATGTCCGTGTTTGCAAATTTTCTCTTTATACTATGATCTTTGCAAAACACCTAAAATTCCGTAGAAAGATACTCTTTCCCTTTGTCTGAGCATAGTATCTTAATTTTTCTATATGTTTCTTTCTCCACCTATGTCTTAAACCACATGAAATACTTGAATGCTTCACCCTTATTCCTAAGAAGATAGGTCCATGTCTTCCTAGAATAGTCATCTACAAACACCATAAACTTACTCCCCCATAAGATTGAGTTCTCATAGGACCACACAAATCTGTATGAACAAGTTCTAGAACATTTCTAGCTCTGAATGTACTAGGCAAAAAAAGATTCATATGATGCTTGACTAAGATACAGCCTTGACAAACCTTGTGATCAAAAACAACTTGAGGTAAGCATGTAACAATGTTGTATTTCCTCAAGACTTGTAGACTTTTATAATTCGATGTCAACCTTTCATGCCATAATTTACTCACTGATCCAATATTTGCAACACTTGCATGATGATCCACCACCTGATCCTAAAGTTTGTACAACCGCCCTACAAGTGTGCCCTCAGGTACTACTTCATTATCCTTCCTCTTGATGAGACATCGCTCTTCATCAAACTGCACCGCCATCTATTGCTTAGCAATAGTTGATACTGAGAGTAAGTTTTTCTTAATTCTTGGTACATAACGCACGTCCTTTATGTCACCAATCTTCCCCAAGGTAGTTGAACAAAGTTGTCATTTTTTTCGTAATTTTTAGATTGTACGGATAGTGGGGATAGATTGAGAGGTGGGAGCTTTTAGATCCAAGCACCCAATCACTTCCATAGACCCAAAAAACCCATAAAAATTTGAAAAACCACTATTCTTGGCAAAATGAACAGAAAAGAGCCAAAAAAAACCCCTACCAAGCTTAATAACTTATTGGTCCTTCCAATGGTAGTACCTTCTGACACATCAGCAAAACTTACTGTAGATTGGGCGAAAGTTAGTTCCCAACCATTTTGCCGAAATAGCCAAAAAATCGCAAAAGATTTGCCAAAATCTCATGAAAATCGTATTTTCTCTCCATCCTCTGGGAACCAAACCTTGCCCACCTAGATTTAGGTAAATATGTATGAGAGGAAGCTACTCTCTACTCGACGAAGGTTCTCTTTCTAGGATAGAAGAGAACATTTCCAAAAATAGTAAAAAAAACTCATAAAAATTGTAATTTCTCTTCGTCCCCTGGAAACCAACCCTCGCCAACCTGGATTTAGCTAAATCTACTCATAAAAATTGTATTTTCTCTCCATCCCCTTGGAACCAACCCTAGCACACCTGGATTTGGTTAAATTTGTATGTAATTAACCCAAACCCCTCTAGGAGTGACTTTATTTTGTCTCATATAAACTCCTCCTAGGACCTGCGAGGGTTCTCTCTCATCATAGTGAGAGAAATTACAATTTTTGTCTAAAAAAATGAGTTTTTAAGCAAAATTTTAAGATTCTAAGGGAACTAACCCTCACCCATTTGCATGGTGGTGGATGTCCCTCAAATCCAAGTATATACCAACTTGCAACAATTAAGGATCAGAGGATCTCATGATTTTAGCAAAAAAAACACCCAAAAAGACACTTTTTTCATGAGTTTTTGAGATTTGCTAGGAAGTAACCCTCGTAGAAATTTTATAGTTAGATCTAAATAGATCTGGCTACTATGAAATCTTTGTGAAGATCCAGTGGACAGATTTAGAAAGATCTAAGAAACAGTGCTAAAAAATTGAGGTTTTTCAAGTCATGCAAACATTGTCCACCAAGAACTCTTGTAGACCTCATATTAGCTAGATCTGGTCTAGATACAATTACTATAGGAAGGGCGAAGGTTAGATCCACTCCAATATGAAGAAATCTAAAAAAAAACCACAAAAACTGTTAAAATGGGCAAAAATACACTAAATATGACCATATTTTCTTAATTTCTCTAAATCCGATGGTTCGAAACTCAATCCAAATTGGTAATAGTTCGATTATATTGTGGTTCAACTATTGTCAAATTTTGGTTCAGATCTTGAAATCTTAGAGAAACAGTCCTAAAAAGTGCTCGATTTTAGCAAACATCTTCAATTTTTTTAAGATAGGCTTAAAACTAACCCTCGTAGGACTCAGAGAAGTTCCATCAGACCTTGATTCAACTACTGTGAGGAGGGTGTGAGTTAGTTCCTAGCCTTTGTTGACAAAAAATATCATTTTTTATATCGTCTCCATCCTTGTTTTCATCTCCATCTCCATCAGTTAACCTTCATCTTGTTAATATCCTCACGTTCATCTGTTTTTCCATCCATCATTGTTGGAGGGTTTGCGAATCCCAAGGCAACCCTAACCCTAGTTAATAAGTGAGAGGGATTTGGCACCCTGCGTGTGTAAGTCCAACCCAATGATCACATAGTTATTTGATTGATTAGTTAAAAGTCAATAAAAGGACTTTAGGCCTTTTTGCGGGACTTTTAATGTCGCAGGGCCTAAATGTCAAGTTAGTGAATAAAGTTGGGTTTCCCTCCAATTTTGATGGTTCCCACACTTTTTTAAATTTGAATAAAAAGAGAGGCAAGACTGGACCAATAGGATTCAGAGGCCAGGGTCCTCCTCTCTACTATAAGAAGGGACCAACTCGAGTTGCTCCTCATGTTCATTTCCTCATTTCAATAAAGCAAATTGGTTTTCTTCAGAAATGGATTGATGAATGTCCTTGCTCTTCTTCTTACCTTCTCCATCTCTCATGCTTTCTTTGGATTTTGCTAATTATTAGATCTGAATGTTATTGGGATTGAGTGTTATTATACTTTTTATGAGAGAGAAAGAGAGAGAGAGAGAAAGAGTAAGCTATCTTTGTTGTGGATCGTAGTGTTAATGGATCTTAGTGTTAATGAGTAGGGTTAATGGATGTAGAATTAGATTTAGATCTTCCATTCATGCTGAAATCTAAACTAAACTATCGCTCTCATGGGAATGAACCTACGCGTGACAACTAACTCCTCTACGATGCTAGATTGACTAGATCTTGGATTCAGGTTAGGCAAGGAAAGAAACCCACTACAAATTTGGCGCTGTTGCCGAGGAGCTACGCCAATTTTTCAATTTGTAGCATGATTGTTGGATGCTTAGCTTGCATTAGGCATCTTGTCGTGGCATATATAGTGTTAGATCTGCATTTTAGGGTTAGTTTGGCATTGATTTTGCTTGATTTGAGTGGATTTTCTTGTTTAAAATCTAATCTGATTGTTTAAAAAGAGAAAGCTATTCAGATCACCAATCTTAAGATCCATTTGGATCTTAGATATCAAATAAAATAACAAAAATTGGTCAAATCTGTCAAATTTGGTCAAAAAGAGGCAAAAAGCATCATCAGAGCTGAGATCTTTTTACCGTCTTTCAAGAAACATTCGCCGAGTTGCAGACACCTTCGATTTTGATCACAGAACATTCAGTTTGAAGGGCAAAGATTGATTCCCAGCAGATTTCCAGAAACATCAGAAAAACCGTCAAAAAACACCAAAAAATCATCAAAACCCTAAAAATACAGAAAAAGAACCTTCGCTTGATTCACTGTGCACAGGTGTGATTCAGATCTATCTAATGCCAGGTTGGCAAAGAATAATACCAAAAATAGAAAGGGTTTTCAGAGGATTAGTTGTCATATTGCCATATTTTTGCCAAAAAAGTTACTTTTTTGCAAAATTACCAGTATTACTCTTGATCCTTCGCCAAAACCTTCGCCGAGTTTCCAGAACATTCTATTTATAATAAAATACTATTTTTGAGTTCGACGAAGATTCTTCTTGATCAGATCATAGAAAATCTTGAATTTTACCCTCGCCAACCATCAGAAACTGTATTTTCTTGTGTCATAAACCTTCGCCCATTTTTCCATAATTGTATCTGTGTCAGATCTTTCACCTGAGAGGTCGGCGAAGGTTATTTATCAAGAAATCATCAAAAAAAATGTTCAGAGGGTTTTTTTCTCCCCAAAATAGCACTATTGAACCTTCGTCGAGCCAATCTTCACCTAGTGAACCTTCGCCAGACCTATTTTAAGTTTCTGATTTTCCAGATCAAGTCTCTATCAAAATTTGGATCAAATCTAATATATTTTGAATTGGATTCTGAGAAATTTATCATTTTTTGAGAAGTATCGATTGATCAAATCTCGAAAACGTTTTCATAATATAGAATCAGATTCTTGAAAAATGGAATAGATCTAGTAGATCTGATCTGAGATAGTTGTGATTGAAAAATCTAGATCCAATCTCATTGTCTGCTTAATCTAAATTTGTAAAGATGGCTGTCCTTGGAGCTGCTCTTGGAGGTGCTCCACAGGAAGTCAATCCAATTATTGTTAGAAGAGCACCCCGTTTGGATCTACCCAAATATAATGGATTAATAGATCCAGTTAGATTTCTTTAGATCTATGCTGAATCCTGTGAAGTCTATGGTGAGATTTATCCTCAAGATAAACTATGGCCTTAATAGGCGCAGCACAAGATTGGTACTATAACCAAGACGAAATTGAGCGTACAAATTGGGAGGTTGTTAAGCGAGCCCTTATCACACGGTTCAAACCGCGAAACTTTATGGAAGACCCTTTCCTACTTCTAAGTAAAATTAAAATGGGAAAGCGGAATATGGTTCGAGATTACATTGAACGAGTGAAACGTCTTAGATCTGAATGCTAACCTGAGCTGATTAACGAAAATGCCATGATTATGTGGTTTTTGTCAGGTCTACCTAAGCGGATTAGACGTGAGTTGAAACGCCATAATGAGTATGCACTCTTGCAAAATGCTATGGAGGATGCAATTCGGGAGGAGGATGAAGATTCAGATGAGGAGCCAAATATCAGTATGTTGTCTTATACAGCAGGGCAGACTACTACGACATCCACCACTATTGCATCAACGAATGCCAATGCTACTACAGAAATGATGCTCAATGAGTTCGAGAAACTTGGGAAGAACCAGCAGAAATAGATGGAAAAGTTGCAGTTGCAATTTGATGAGAAGATGAAAGCGTTGGAAAATTTCCACGGGGAAGCAAACAAGGAACCCGAAAAGCTTGCAAAGACTTTTCCTACCAGGGAAAATGTCTGGTGTTCTTTTTGTACTAGAAATCACACAGTGAACGAGTGTCCTCAATTGAAAAAAACGAATGGAACTCAATGTTTGCCATCTGTGTAATTCACCTGATCATGAGACTACTTTTTGCAACTTTAACCCTCGGATAATTCAACAATGGTATGCCTAGATGGGATATCGAGAACTACAGTATGGAGGTAATCCAGCAGTAAGACCGCGACAATCTGCTCTTGGATACCTGGAACGTTTAGCTTTACCTGCCCCACCAAAGCACTCCGCTCCTCCTGCCAATTTGATGGAACCAGAACCTTACGGAAGTGCTGAGCAATGGAACTATGGTAATGATCAGGAAGGTGGATCTTCAAAACAATATGCCATTTATGCTGCGCTCAACAACAAGCTTCTAGAAATTGGACCAGGGCACTACTTGGATGCTTTGCATGTGGAGAAAATCACAGAGTTGCAGAATGTCCAAATAAAGAGAAATTTGTACCATTATGTCGTGACTGTGGTTATGAGCATTGCTATAAAGACTGTCCATCAAGACCGAAGCCACCACCAACTACAATACTTGTAAATTTGATAACAATCAAGCAAAGACTAGTAGTTCAGAATAAACCAAGTGCACCCTTGATGGTGGTCACCAGAGCACAGAAGCAAAAAAGAACCAGTAGTGGATCTAGTACCTGTTGATTCTATACCATTGAACGATACACCAACAGCATCGGGAGTCTATCCAAATTTCAATGCAGAAAACAAAGATATCAGAATATGAGGCAGTGGATTAAACATCTACAAGAAGAAGAGGAGCCTGAAGCTGCTAAATCAACAGCTGAAGTTCGGTCTTCACCATTGCAGCCTTCAAGAAATTTACGTACGGATATGATGATCAGTTACATCATCTTGAAGAATGCTTCAAGATGACTGAACCAGAAGCACCGCAAACAGAACTACTCATGAACATTTTGTCTAGTAGGATCAATATTTCATTGGGAGAATTCCTGAAGTTGGTGCCAAAAGCAAAAGAAGTCTTAGCGCAAAAGTTAGCTCAAGAAGAATCAGAAGTCCATCAGGAGCCACTTTTCTGTGCTAGATTTGAAGAATCTAACGAAGTACTCCATGTTGGAGCCGCTTGGAAAAGTAAACAAAAGAATACCACTCTGCGATACAGCATAGACAATTTTCTAAAGAAGCAGTCGTGATAGATGGCGGTTCAGGAGTTAACCTGATCTCTACAAAGCTATGTGCAAAATGGGGCCTTACAAAGATCAAACCTGCTACTTTTGCTATTAAGCTAGCTGATCAAACGACAATTCATCCATGAGGAATGGTGGAAGATATACCTGTCAGGATTGCAGGAGTACAATTCGTCATTACTTTTGTAGTGATGGACATACCAGAAGTGCCTAATGTTTACTGAGTTCTATTGGGATGTCCATGGTTACGAGTTGCTCAAGTAATTCATAACCGGAAAAATCACTTTTGAAAATCATGAACGTGTAGTTAAAATTGATCCTACAACTTGGATTATCAAACCAGTGGTTCAAAAAGAGGATGATAATTCGTCAATTATGGATCACACTTGTGATCGACCACAGAAAAATTTGGGAGTTCATTACGATTCTCAAACAGATACGGTCAATTGGAATGAAGCTCTTACAGCGATTGACTGTACAGCCGGATATATGTGTCAACAAGATAATCAATCAGATTTGAACGAGATTTCCTTATTAGATCGAACTTTGGATACACCAATCACGTTTCCACTAAATGTGCTGAATGTAGTGTGGATATCAACGGAACCTATACCAGATCCGATTGAGGATGAACTCATTCCTGTGAGTCATGCCTTGACTTATGATGGCAATGCAGAACTTACGGATGAGCAAATTCTAAATCATCTGGATCCGACCAGATTTGAGTGCGTAATATTCTTGATGAACCAACAATCAAACCGCCCAAAGCAGTTATATTGAAGAAAGACAGGATCACAAGATCGATGACGAAGAAACAAGCTAAGCAACATTATAATACGGTCTTGAAATGGGAAAATCCCCTCGGAAGATTGATTCAAAGGAAGTGCCACCTTTATTGGATAAAGGCAAATGAAAAGTCGAGGATGATTCTTCAAGTCAGATTTCTAGTAAGATATCATCATCTAGGAAGTCTTCACCTTTGAAGAAAGATTTATCATCTCAAAAGTCATCACCTCCACGATCAATTCCTGCTAAGAAGGCTAAACGAAGATCCAAGACAAGTCTTTTCGAAAAAGAACAAGCATACGTTGTCCAGCATGATATGCCCGAGTATTTTAAACGTTATACACTGGATGATGTGGTTATCATGTTACCTAAAGCACATCGTGAACTTGAAGAACACATGCCGGAATCTAAAGAAGTTAACGATGGCCCAGCTAAGACGCAGCCAATGAATCTTGCTGAGCCAGGAGAACCGGAAAAGATTGTACAAGTTGGATCACAACTTACTCCTGAACAGTATCAAGCACTCCACTTGTTACTTATTAAGTATCAAGATTGCTTTGCATGGACTTATCAAGATTTGAAAGGTATTCCGACATCAGTGATTAAACATACCATACCTTTAGTACCTGATGCAGTTCCAAAGGTTACAAAGTTCTATCGTTGTAATCCTAATGTAGTGGATCTAATAAAGAAAGAACTTCAGAGATTGCTTGACGTCAATTTTATTTATGATATCGATCATATTGAATGGATTTCACTGATTGTCATTGTTTCTAATAAAAATGAAAAATTGAGAATCTGTGTGAACCTCAAAGCGTTGAACACAGGCCGCCTCACCCCAAACACCGAAGCCACCTCACCAAACACACAGTTCTTTATGGATATGTTCGATGATTTCGACCCCCTTGGGGCCACTGAAATTTTTGAAATGCCCTAGAGCCCTGCACCCTTTGAACTCCAATCCCCTGGAAGAGGATTCGAACATATCCATGAATCTACTGTTGGTGTTGAAGATGTCTACTAGCCACCTCACAAGGAAGATAGCCCAGCCGCACTTCGGGTCGACAAAGCTGTAAAATCACTGAAACAGTTCAACGCCACAGTGCCTGATGGATTTGAAGAAGAAGACATTTTTGAAGAAGAAGAAGTACTAGCACCTATTCCACGCCTACCAAGGACGATACCATCAGGTCCTCCTGCTGCTGCCGCCTCCACGACTGTCAATTATGGTGATGCTCTAGGTTTGGTTTCAAGCCTTGCGCAAGTGATCCAGTGTATACTGGATAAGAAGAAGGAAATGGAACAGAGAATCTCCGAGATGGAGTCCGAAAACACTCTGATCAGCCAGAAACTTGTCCAGTTGGATCGAGAGTTAAAGATTGCCAAACAACATGAAGACAAGGCTGAAGCCAAAAAGAAGTTGGCCCAGCAACAAGCTGATCGCTTGGAAGACAACATCAGCTCCCTGCAAAACACCCTGACAACCGCACAGGATCAGATGGATAAGGTCGTGTAGGATGCAAAGCAACAAGTGTAGCTGTTGAAGGGTCAATTACAGATGGCCAAACAAGATCGCACGCGGCTTCAAGGTGAATTGGATGCGACCACCCTTGAACGTGATGCGTATCTTCAAACACAAATACCAGATCATCCGGTCACACCGATGGAGATTGCGTATTTATTCAAGAAAGTGGAGACATACAAAGTGGTCCTTTAGGGATTTCAAGGCCGTTTTGATAGGTTCAAAGGAGCAGCTTCAACCGAGTTGGCAAAGGCTAAAGAGACCATCACCGCCTATGAAAAGGCAGTCGCTCAAGTGTTGGAAGCCGGACCACGAATCCCCATACCGGTCATGCCGCAATTCTCCCCTCCGTGCCAAGAAGCTATACCAATGGATACAAGGGTAGATTCGAGCATGGACCAGGGGGGAGCTCCAGATATCGCTGAACCACCGCCAATCTTACCAGCAGTATAAGCAGGTCCATCCTCATCAAGGACCACATCTCTATTCAGAAGGCCCATCAACGTCAAGGACCAGATCCAGACCTTCTTAAAGCAACATCTGCATGAGTCCTCATGTGGTGGATGAGTTCTGAAGTTTAAGACCTCTGAGATAGAGGCCAGCAACAAGTTGGACAAAATACCTGCATTGGGAGAGCAGCCGACATGGAGAATCACTGTTTTTAAAAAAATTCTGGCATCAATTAGGAGTTACGTCGCCAGCCCTCACCAATTACGTGCCAATGCCGCGAAGAAATAAATGGAAAGATTTGGGGTTGGATATGGACAAGATCACCATCCATACGCCCAATTGGCCAATCATCCATCAGCCCTATAGTTGGACAATCTAACCATCAAATTTTGCAATTCTGCTTTTTGCTTGGGAGTTAATAATGCATAAAAATTCAAAACATAACTTCTTGAGCTCTCACCACTACCACACCCCGACATGATTACTACATTTAAAAACTTACAACACATTATAATGAACCCTAATGCTTGAATGTAAATCCTTAATCCAAAAATATATTGAATGTAAAACCTTAATCCAAAAATATATTGAAATGACGTAGAAAAGAAAATCAATTACAAAACTTTAATGCATATTAGAGTTAGACTTTCATACCTGTGATAACAAAAAATGGATAAACGTGCGTTTATAATCTACAACAAGATGCAAACGAATCATATAAGAATTGTACTATCTAAAAATCAAAACATAAGAATCATATAAGAATCGTACTATCTAAAAAACTGACTAATTTTATGTTATTTGTGTTTTGTACTTGTACATATATGTAGTTTACCACAAGGAGATGAATTACATTCAAATCAGTCCAGCTATGAAGACACTACTCCAGTCAACAGGGTAAATAATAAACATGTTTCCACGTTCATAAAGAATTTGTTACTATAAGTTAAACATGACTTTGAATATTTTTCTAAAGTGACATGTACTTGATTTTTGTTTCTTGTAGAAAAACTATTTTCAAGATAAATATGGTGCACATGCGTTAGAATTGTCATGGGCAAAAGATGCGTGAAAGACACATTGTTGAAAATCATTTGTGGAAGTTTGGATGAAAAGATGAGCGTCAACCATCAAATTTCAAAGACGTTGAGGTTTGTTATCTGTATGACCATGGTTGTGATATAACTTTGTAAGCCTAGCTATGGATATACAAAAAGCACAACATGCTATAGAAAGAAAAAGGCGAGGATTGAGAAGGACAAAGATATTTGTCACAATTCCTTTTAACTTTGGTTTATACTTTCTTTTTGTTTTGTTCTAGTTTGCAAAAAAAAAAATAGAAACTATTTGGCTTGGCTATTATGGCTATTCCACTTCTTTATTGTAATTGTAGATATTTCAATTGGAAAAATAATAAAAGGTGATTTTAATTTTGGTAGCTTTAATCTTTTTCACTTTGTATATATACCCATTTCCTTTTATGACCTCTGACACTGCCCTTGTCTATCACCATTGAAAAAGAAATGGAAAAAAAAGTATAAAAATTTCTATGGAGGGAAGTACTCAAACAATTGTTTTAGAAAATCATTTTTGTAGTGACACCAAATCTATGGTGGGAACAAGTTATATGATGCTATGAAAGACTCCTTTGAGAATTTCATTAGAAATTTTCTACATGTTTTTAGGGTGTCATGGTACCTTTATATCAACTTACAATCAGAATACCATCTTCACATAAGTGGAAATTCTTTTTAAAAGATTGTTAGAACAATAATATATTTGCAGGTCAAAGATCTAAAATTTCATCTATACTATATTTTTTTCGGAACCCATGATTCCATCGGCATCGCAGAGGCTGATGGCAGCAAGGAATCTGGCAATGGTGCCTGGAAAGAGCAATCAGATCAAAAGTGTTGTCAACGAACAATGGGGATGGGCCATCTCTACCAACCTCTGTCGGCATCTCGACATCCGCCAACTCTCCTCCTTTTCCATCGCTGGTAACCACCTGGTCTCCACCTCCAGCATCCTTAAAACCACGATCGCTTTTATCGAAAGAGTATTTATATTTGATTTTGAGAATAGATGTCAGTTCCATTCCTACACTTAGGGATTTCCATGAGTCATAACGCGCGTGTGCGTGTACACACACACACACACACACAAATGGAAGGAGCGTATTTTGACCATGAGTGACATGGCATTCATGGTGAACAGATGATCCAAGGGTGAAAAAGTGGGATCTTATCCACCGAGCAGGATGCATCCCACCCTTCTCACCCTTGGATGCATTGCTCCTCCCATATTAACATATTAACAAGGGGAGGAAGCTTCAAGGACAGTTCACTAGAAGAGTCAGCTCCTTTTATTATTGTCATTTTCGTTTCTTCATCATCTTCTTCTTCTTTTCCTTTTGTGTCTTTTGAAGTTCTCAGATATTTCCCAGCCGCGGCAGAGAGTCTTGACTCTTATCTCTGTTCCTTTCCAACGATCCTTCTCATCTGATCCTCTATAAAAGCAATTGGGCATTTGGGTTTGTTTTGTTTTCAGGTGGGATTGGCTTTATATCTCACTTTATAGCAATCTGCGAAGAACAGAGAGATTCATTGCTTTTTTGGTGTTCTGGCCTCCTGTTTTAGCCCAAAGAAAATCTACACAATTAGTCGGTTTTTGGTGAAGATTGTGATGCGATTTGGATGTGGGTTTTGTTGATTAACTGGGGCTTTTTGTCTTTTCACGTTCTGCGATTCAATTCCTGATCCTTGAAGACGTATGTTGCTTATTGCCATAATTTTTGTATTTGGCTGGTCTTTCAGCGTGCTAGTCTCAGCTTTCATGTGATTTACGTTAACCTTCCGATTTGAGGTATTGGCATTTCATTTTCAGATGGATTTGTGGGACCAGCCCTTGTATCACTAGAAATTTCATGGATTTTTTAATCTTAATATGGAGAAAATTCATGACGTTGGTGTCTGTGCAATGCACTTGCATTGAATTTTTCAAACTTATGAAAACAAACTTAGTCCATTAGTGCCATTGTCTTGAGTTCGTCTTGAGTTTTAGCTAATGTTTATCTGCAACTTTCAGTCTGAGCTTGATCTTCGCAACGAATCAACTGGAGGAAGGTCATTCTTACAAAAATGACGACAAGTGGAATTCAGGGGCAGCGGTTAGAGATAAATGGTAATGATCTTCAAACCATCTGTATACAATGGATTGTTAGGAGCTATCAAAATAAATCTGGTTAGGGCAATCTGCATTCTTTTATGTATTTCGATTTTCAAGCTCGATCTTAGATATATAATTCACTTCTATGTAGTTTTAGCATCATATTAAACTCCAAATAAATTGGAAATCGTTATGTATTGTAGGCTGTTAACCCTCAAACTAAATCTAGGAAAATCATTTTGGATCATAGTCACCAGCGATTGTCTACAATCTTCAAACCTTTGAGTTTGCAAACGCATTTGCTATTTTGACAGAAAGTCAAAGAGTTTGCAAACGTTATCATGGAAAAATCCTAATTTTAACCATACATAAAGCTGGCTAAAAAATTGTGCCTTGGACCTTAAAGTTCGAAACATCATATTACACGATACTGCAATTTCCATAGATACTATAATCATAACTGATATTTCACACAAAATTTCCTCCCATAGACGTTGAATTCTGCAGGTTTGCAAGCACGTTTGGAGGGGAAATAATACAAATGTGTTTTACTTTGAATTCTTTTGTGTGTTGTCAGTCTTAGATGTGGAATTCCTACTTTTGTGAGTTAAACATTACATCAGAGATGTGGGGTGTGTGTTTGTGGCAGTCTGCTGTCACATTTTCTGATGGGAGAACTGAAGAGCCAATTTCTCTCTTTTGGCATTCTGTCGAAATTTTTTATTTTTGCATGGAATTGAAGGATATAATTCAGTTGACCATACAACATGTAGAAATGGAAATAAGCCTTACATCATCATTGAATGGGCAAGCCTTGGAATCTGCGGATTAGCTGCCAGCAAAAGGAATCATGATGGATTGCAGAACGATGGATGCAATTAGTATTGAATCAGCTGCTTTTTTGAGTGGTTCAGAAAGCTGAATCAGGAAGTTAGATTGGAATACTTTGGCATTTTTGTGAGCCGTTAGGCTTTGAAGGTAGAAGGTACTAGAAGCTACGACTTTTCTTAAGTCACCCAGCTTTTGTAGTTTGCGAGTAAATACCATATGATAACAATTTCATATCACACCTAATCAGATAAACTGATAGATGATTTGCAAGTGCTTGGACATGCAGTTATCGGTTGTAGAAGTTTAAAGGACAAGGAGTGGCTAACAAGGCAAGATCCATATGTTGTTATTGAGTATGCCAACAGCAAGTTTCGAACAAGGACTGATACAGGTTTGCTGAAATTTTCTCTCTCCTTACCCTGTGGCCTGCCCTAATCAAGTTTGAAGTTTGGAAAGTTCACGATATTTTGTTCTCTGATTTGGACATTTAATGCCATTTCGAGATGAAAGCAACTGAATAATGTGGTTGTGACGTGATGTTTGCTTCAGACGGAGGTAAAAATCCATCGTTCAATGAAAAATATACACTACCATTGATTGAAGGCCTACGAGAAGTAAATGTACAAGTATGGAATAGTAATTCGATTACTTATGATGATCTCATAGGCACTGGCAGGTATGAACGCTTTTCTACCGTATCTTTGTATATGGTGTTTGCGTTTCCTAAAGCCTGGCTTACGCAGGAAGAGTCAAAAGTAATCAATCCATTTTTCTTTTATCTTGCTTCTTTCAGGATCCAACTTGAAAAGGCACTATCCACTGGCTATGATGACTCGACATGGTCCCTTATATCCAAGTCAGGAAAGTAAGTTGTGGTCAGAGTTTTTATGCTTGAGACTCTTGTTGAAGTTTAGATGTTTCTTGATGATTTTCAGGCATCACCATAAAGAATTTTGATGAGAGCCATCAAGTGTCAATTGTTGAGTAGACTTTTGGAATTGGCATATGATTGCTCTTTTGTTTTGTTAGGTATGCCGGAGAAATCAGAATGATTCTGCATTACGCTCATGCAGTACGTGTCTCAAAGATTTTGCCTACTTTGAACATTTACCAATATGTCATTAGTTCATTTCATTTTGTGCATGAAGCTTTATATACATATATATATATATATATATATATATATGTCAAAGTTCCAGGTGCTGTGGTACGGCACCTGGTACGGCACAAGTACCGTGGCACCCACGGCACCTGTGTTTTTTTTTTTGTTTTTTAATTTTTTTTTAAGTCATTTTTTAGTGCAAAAGGCCAAAAAAAAAAAACAGGTGCTGTACCACGGCACCTGTACAGTGGTACGGCACCCAGCCTCCACGGCACCTGTGCCGTGGGGAACTTTGATATATATATATAGAGAGAGAGAGAGAGAGAGATTATTAAAATTCATCTGCTTGGGGGCCTTGTTAATTACATCTGTGTTCATGGGCATTTAGTCGCATGGTCAAGGACTGGGAACTGCACTTTTAGGAAGGAGAATCAATAGATGGGTGTCATTCCAAATTGGAATGGGAAACTCTAACTGCAGACTTTCAGTACCCAATTGGGCCCTTTTTGGAGGAATAACTTACAGAGGTGGTGATCCTTTCTAGGAGGGTGTGCAATTCAGCCTTTTGTCATCTGTTCTTGATATCTTTGTAGGAGAACTACAATGAATTGACAGCTGCTGCATCATTGTTCATTTTTCCATGATTTTCTATGAGTGTGTGCTTCTAGAGCACTTTCCACCAAATAAAGGAGTCTTGAATTCGTGAATGTGAACTCTCCCCCTCCATCAATACGTAGAGCTTTGATTTATCTTGAAGTTTGAGTTTATTCGAGTAATCAATTCTTAGAGATCAAAAGTTCTATGTTTCTTGTTGCCCCTCGATTGTAGTTGGTGCATGGCCATGCAGTATGATTTGAAATAACCTTATATACTCAAAAGAACTTGATGCAATGCCAAACAATTTAATTGATTTGCATGATTCGAAAAATCTTGTTGTTAATGACTTTACGATTTATGGCACCCCACTCATTTAGGCAATTCAGGAATCCCATTGATTTCTCACAGGGGCGGGTATCAAATTGCGGTGTGACTTAATCACTTCTTTAAGAAAAGGATACGTGGTTTCAAGGCCACCTCCTAACTTGGGTGGTGCTAGGCTTTATCCAATTAATATGATTTTTAAGTTAAGCACAACGATAAAGAGGGTGGGACCCTTCTTTCAACAGTAAAAAATGTAGGTCCCCAGGAAGGCAAGCCACATTCCTCCTATTTTTCATCCATGGCCCTGTTGTGTGGTGTCTTATGGTGCTCTTTTGTAAAAGGTTCTGCAAGGCTGTGTATCATCATGTGTTCTTTTATTTTAATATGAGAATCCTGGTTGACTAGTTGTTGCTATATCATTTTGTTTTGGCTTAGAGAAGAATGTTAGCAGTGATGGAGAAAACAAGTTTCTTGCCATTTGATTGGGCCACGTTTGCCTTAAAGTTTATTTGAAAGGTCATTTGAAATGCTTGAAAATGAGATGTGACTTTTAGAAATTTTTAGAGAGAGAACATGTGACTTTAGAAATTCGTAGAAAGAGAAGTTTTTAAAAAGAGAAAAGATATAAAAAGGCGTGCATAGGAGAGAGAGGCGCTGTTTTTTAACCTTTTAGGGTTTTTTTAGGTTTTACAGGAAAAATAACAATAATGTGAGTTGAGAGAGAGAGAGAGATAGAGAGATAGATTTTGTGACGCATATTCTTCCTTTTAATGTGAGTTGAGAGAGTGAGAGAGAGAGAGAGAGAGATTTTGTGACGCATATTCTTCCTTTTATTCAGACAGCACCACCAGTGAATTATGCTGCTCCACCACCTGCGGCACCTCATGCAGGATACCATTCAGCACCACAATATGCAACATCGGCGTACTCAGCGTATCCTTCGGGATATCCACCAGCACATGCACCGGCTGGATATCCGCCAGCTCATTCACCCGCGGGATATCCTCCACAAGTAGCCTCTCATGTGTATCCTCCACATCCAGCTGTTCCTTATCCACCTCCAGCAGCTCCTTATCAAGTCCCTTATCCACCCTCAGCATACCCTCCATCCTCAGGCCCAGGGTATTGGCCACCATCAGGAGCATATCCTCCTTACCCAGGTAAGATTCTCTCTTGTTGTGCATGGTACTATTTTTGTGTTTAATCTAAAAGAAACCATTTTTTTGTGCAATTAATTCTGAATTGTCATTTTATAGATTGGATTGGCTTTACTTGTAGCTATGAGTTTGTGAATTTCTGAATTGTAATTGCAGGAGGCCATCCAGGATATCCATCTTACTAAATGTGTGGTCAAGTCTCATGGATTAAGGGTAAGCTCAATGAACAAGGGAGTTCTCTTCATTAGTGAGGGGAGCAAAAATCACTAAGATGGATTGGCCTTTTAGAGTTTATTGAATATTTTATGTTGCTGGTTTTCTGCATGACAAAGAGAATCACAAACATCACAATAAAAAGGCTAGATATTAAGGAGCCATTCATTTCTCTGTCTAGCTTATTTGCTCAAACTGAGTGAAAACATTCTGATTTGTGTTTCCATAAATTACATCAAATCAACCTTCTGCTTGCACACTGTACATGATGTCTCTTTATCTCTAAAATGATTATTCCCGCTGCACATACCAATTCCATTTAGTAGTGATTGGCTATTAGTGAGACATTCGAAACATACAATCCTTTTTTCCCCGACTATGCAGAGTTGCGGGCAAGAAACGCAAGAGATTAGCTACGTCAAATTGGGAGGTTGATTGTGGATACAGTTTCAACCTTTTTGTACATTATATGCTGTAAAATCACTTTGCTTGAATAATCGATTCTTTATTTTTGAAGAGGGCTTGCTTATTGGAAAAGCTGAGGCATTAATAGTTGATTGTGTGGCTTTGCCACCACTTGCTTTCCAAAATGTTTTCGTACCCAAAAACTACTTTGGAAAAAAGTGTTGTGCATTCAAGCTGCTCACTGTCTATGAATGCTTTCCTTCATACAAGTTTGGAGAAACAGAAAAGTTTCAATGGTGTAAGGGAAAGGGTTGAGAAAGCAGAATATAAGTGGTTACTCGACTTAGTATCTTGAAGGTCCTTATAGAAACTCTTTAGGATAGTTGCTTGAAAGAGAGGAGAATGAGAATTGTTTGAATGTTTCTCACACCTTTAATGTGGATCGATCCTTTTTTATTGCTACATTCTCACTGCAAAACGTGCCTTCAACAATAGATTTAAGGCATTTTTACAATGTAGGATTGGTCTTGAATAGTAATCTCAAACATAAAGTAGAAGTTTGAATTAAAAGCTTTGGAGAGTTTAAAGATGTAGCCACCTTCATTTAAGGTTAATAGATCCTTCCAAGCTTAAGAGATTTTCATAGAGAATTTTGCATGGTACTTGATACTCTTTATACTTAAATATTAGGCATTATTTTGATAATATTTTAGATGCCAAGTCTTGATGTTGAGTAAGAACTTTGGTCAAATCTTTTAGATCCAAGCTATAGAAAACTGCTTAGGCAAAGCAATCGTTGGTCTACAAGCTTGGCCCCATGACTTCCAATCTATATTTTTATTCAATTGCTTATGTACAAATTTTTGGCACAACGTAACCCAACAATATTATCTCTTTCCGTTCTCATTGATACTGTTTTAACTTTGATTGATCATCCAATGCCGTTCGCCTTAAGTTCTTGTAATGGTTGCTTGAATCAGTACGCAACCACAGTAGTTGTAATGGTTGTTGACAAGGCATTTTCATGTTTCAAACAAGACATCAAGCCTTCCTTACCATCGTTTCCATCCAAATCATTTAGTTGTTTCATTATTCTTAGTTGATGTACCTTACATTTAACTTTTTTTTTCGAATAAAAGTTTTTATCATTAATAATTGGTACATTGTTCCAATATCCAAGTCATCATTGTTTCTAAATAATTCATTATTATGTTAATGCTTGAAGCTTTCATCTAGATTGAGAACTTTCATGTTTTTCTTCTAACAACGTATTCTCATACAAAGTGTTAATATATTATATGCGTGTTCAAAATGATCCATTTGTGAAAAATTTGTAAAATTGTTGAAGTTTGATCGATATCGTGTTTACTTAAAACTTTGGTTTCAATAGTCTATATATCAAATTTCTTCACAAATATTCCTGATTGAAGTTTTGCACACATCCAAAAGTTCACAAAATTTTTCAACTGGACCCGTGAAATGAAAGTATTGTCTCCATTAAGGATTTAAGTTCCAAATAATCATGAGGCTTATGTAGATTAATTGTTGACATCCACAATCTTGTTAGCTTAAAGATACATTCACTTTACTTTGATAACAAACATATTCATTAATATGAGCTACTTGCTTTCTTGTTTCCTTCGAGTTCATGAGGAATAGATTCACATTCAATGATTGTTTTGATAAGTTCTTTGCATTGTACGAAAGAAAGATTCATCCACTTTTTAGGATGAAAATCTTTATCAATGGGCTTGGATGAATATTTGCAAATGACGTTGAAGTACTAGATTTCTTTGTTGATCCCAATAAACATCATCATCCAAAGTATTTTCCAATTTTGTATCAAGTATTCCATCACAAAATTGTCTCTAAAATCTCGTGTACATGTGGATATTGACTTGTTACTGATGGTGATAAAACATTTATAAGTACTTGGAAATGAATTTGTTTGATCATCAAATTAGTTAGCTTTGGTTCACAATTTATCCATGTTTTTCTTCCTTAGTGGTTGTACAAATAAACTACATGGATACCATGCTTGAAGAAGGAACTTGTGCTATATTTGCTCTTGGATTTGTCAAAGAACCTAATTGTCAAGTTGATATTTCTCAGTAGAAATATTTGAAGAAAATTGTTTTGGTAGTTATACTCTCGAATGATCCATAGTTCCCTATGACCAATCTTCAAGAATATAGCTGTTCTTTCCACCAACATCTTTTATCAACTCCTCATCTTGAATCAAATCTTTTATCGACGTAGATCTTGTCTAGAAATTGCAACTTAATCCATCTCCAAAATATTTGATTCTAAGGATTTGATGGAGGACCCCAACACTATCATTATCTATCCTTTTTTCACAACTGAAAACTTTACCATGACCACATTGCAATGCATGAAGTTATTGTTGCACTCTTGGTATAGGAATTGGGTCATTTTGGTTTTCTTGTTAGTTTTGAAGTTGTACCTCTATTGAAACTAGTTCAAATGACACTTCCTCTAACGATTTCTGTTTATCTTCATCACCTTGTCTTCATCAGTCAGCATCGTAGCTATTTTCAATTTCAGTTATCTATGAAAATTATTTAGGTTTTTTTGGTTAAATGAGAAATTTATGTTTTCATTTTGACCTTTACACTCAATCGATTCCTACCTTCATCCCATTTCTCTTCTTGTTTATTTATTATTCTTTCCTCCTCCATACACAAGATTGTGCATGTTGCACTGTTGTGTTTAAAAATGAACATGGTGGCGAAGATGTCTTGTAGAGGAGCTACAAAGAGTAGTAAATGACAACCATAGCAATTCACAGAGTGCAATTGGGTGGAAAACTAAGAAAATTTGAGAAACTTTTAATTTCGTGAAGTGTTGACAGTTTTGTGAGAAAACTCAGCCCGTTTGCAATGAATACCGCATCAATTTGAGAGTTGTAAATTGCATCAGAAAGGCAGAGGTAGGGCGACCTTAGTTGATGGAGAGCTGCAAGAGGAACCTCATAGAGACGTGGAGTAAAACCCATGCAAGCTAAGGAGTTTTTCTCTGCTAGGTTTGAAAGCAAAAAGTGGTGGATCTTTCCTCATATAGACCTACTTTTTGATCTATAAAAGCATAAGCATGGGTGCCTTAGCAGTACAAAACAAACTGCAAAATTGTCATAGCTGGCTGTGGAGGAGAGAACTTGCAGGCTTCATCAACAGCAGGCAACAAAGCCATAACTGAAAGCTTGAAGTTGGAGAGAATAAAAGAGAGAGCCTTGGAAACTAAGGCTCGTGGGCTAGCGCTTGCGCCCAGCCGCGCTGGTCCCATAGTGCTTTGAAGGGGCCTGTGAACCTAGGGCTATTGATCAATGCACAGGGGCAGGATATCCATCGGATCGAAGATATGAAAGATCGACAATGGAAATCAAGAGCAAATGGGCTGTAGGATTGAAATGCATGGCGAAGATGTTGTTGATGAATAAACAACTTGTTTCGAGCCACAAAGCTTTGCTAGATTTAGAGCTCAAGTCCGCAGAAACGCAAGGGAGCTACCCGGACGCGAAGACCAAAGCTTCGAGGACTGACGACCCGAAGACGACGGTCAAATGTTCGTTGACTGGAGGATATCCAAACACGAAGAAGAAATGTCCGTGGACCTAGAAAAGCTCAATGGCGAGGACAAAAGACAAAGAAGACACGAAGAACAAAAGGCGGCGGATCTTCACTCTCCAAAGTACAAAGGAGATCAGGAAAGTACAAGGAGGACGTCACCCTCCATGGACAATCCGGATACCATTAGGAAATCAGCCATTCTTCTAATCTCATATCATATTAAACCTTCTTCTCTCTATCTATATAAACAGATCAAACACAAGAGAACAGGTTGAATATTAATTTGGTTAAATGCCAACGTGAGCTAAGTACAGTGTCGCTAGCCGATGTCCAGTAGTCCGCTAGTAAGTGAGACGAATACATACAGTTTGTGAGAGTTAGTGCCTCTCACGCCGATGCGCTGTGTGGGTTTCACAACAACGCTCTAAGAAATTCAATGTTAATACAGTAGATGATTTTGCAGATGATTTTCTTATCTTAAATGTTATTGAATGTTTGATTGTCCGATTATTGTCTATTCGTAATCAGCTGTTTACCATTCATTCCGCATACTGATTTCATCTTGTTGAATGCTAAAACAAAATTACAACATAGGTCAGTAGTGCCTGTCCATGCTCTGGAGGATTGTAGATCTGTTATAGTTGGTAGTAGACTAGCAGATAGAATTGAACTCACATCCGACCTAATATAGCTTAAGAGTTATCAGATCCAAAGACAAACATTCAAAACAAGAGACCAAGAAAATACTGAAGAACAGTTCACAACAATTGCATCAATAAGCAGCATACAGTTAGAAATCTGCACAATTCTTGACTCAGTAGGGTCCAACTTCCTAGCATGGAAGGTGAAGACTTCCCTCATACTAAAGGGAAAAGGGCTATTTCCTTGGGTAGATGGCACCGAAGAGATGCCTACAACCACTGGCAAAGAGCTACAAGAATGGAGAGAAAAGAACGACAAGGCAGTAGCCATGTTGTTGTCATCCATCGAAGATAGCCTAACGCTTGACCTTGCAAAACTCTCCAATGCAAGAGAGATGTGGGATACATTGCTCGCATTGTCACATAGTCTGCAGAAATACTCCATTATTTGAGACAAGCATCAAGGTGGTAGTCGAACCATCATCACGAGGCCTACTCCATCGATTATTGTCGAACCAGTCAGACTGTCGAGACGACTTTCTCGACTCTATCGACTTTCGGTAGCATCATGCTCCACTCAAAATAGTCAAAGCCTTCTCGCGCTCACACCACTCGTCCACTTCTAGTACTGCACCACTACTTTGACAATGACAACAACCATGATCTACCACAGATGGTGCAACAGCTCCACACCATTCTTGTACATACATCTGCACGTGTGATTTGTATGTAGATGATAATTGTAGTCATAATTGTGAGAGAAGAGACTGGGAGAGATTTTAGAGACAAACACATTGTAGATGCTTTCATGCATCTTTTGTTCTGAAATTAGGCTAGAGTTTCTTTCTTAAGTCATTGATAGTTATTACTCTCACTTAGACTAACTTCCACATGCATTCCCAAAGCAAAGCAGGTCTCATCGTGGACAAGCTTGATGGATCCAACTACCATTTGTGGAAATTTAAGATGAAAACTATGCTAATGGCTAACGAGTTATATGATGTTGTCACATGTGCAGAGGCAAAGCCCGAAGCAGATGATGCAACAATCTCCCAATGGAAATTGAAGGATGGCAAAGCTTTCACGTTGATCATCCTCAACATCTTAGACACACAAATCGGCCACGTGTCAGAAGCTCAGATCTCAAAAGTGTTGGAAAGAGGTGATAATGCAATAATGACAAGTCGAAGTTTGTGAATGACTTACTGAACAAAATGAGCCTGCTTCCCTAATGCATGACTATGCCTATCAGTATTGAAAAAAAACATAATGACAAGAGCCACATTCAATCTTTTAGCAACTAAATTTGAAATCATCAAAGCTAAAGTGATTATGTAGCCAAACAATGAAATTATCAAACAAAAGCAATATGAGATCAAAGAGATTCTGACATAATACTGAACGCAATAAAGGATATATTGATTCGGCAAAACTGATAATGACAAGCACAAGACAATTGCAGATAGAAACCCTGTACTCTAAGCTATCTCTGAAAAATCTGTCTGATTTGCACTTCCGCTGATAAGCAGTAAGCGCTAATAGCAAAACTCTAAAAGAACTCTAAAGAACTGAGCTAGAATGCTCAAGAGTGTTCAAGCTTTAAAGCATGAGAGTGAGTTGTTAAATTCTACTTCAATACATTGCATGAATAAATTGTTGGAATTGAAATGTAGAAGTATGATCAGCTATTTATACTAAGTAGATAACAGGCGTCTACAGAACAGTTGATTAGGTCGTAGATCATAATGGCCAGTTGGTGATAGTGAGCTGGCATCTGTCCAGTTAGTACTTCCTGGAAATTTACTGGTGGAATGCACTTGTAAGTGATTTCTGTGGTAGGCTAGTCGTTATAGATTTCCACAAAATCAATGAATTAAGTAGTATAAAAGGTATCCCCAAGAGAGAGAGAGAGAGAAAGAGAAATCTCCTCTTTCAGATCAATAAATATACAAAGGTGATGGATAAATGGTGAATGTAATATTCAAAGCAGAATACTACAATGACAAATCTGGTTATCCAAAGATATTGAGTACATTGGCATCCAGAAACACCAAGATGAAACAATTTGGTCAAGGTCTGAAGGAATAGAAGGGTACGTTATCTTCTAGGCTCTTAGAATAACTATAAGCAACTTAATCTGATAGCAACAAGCAAAAAGATCCTTCATAACAGAATCTATTCAGCTTTTGAGTCCTCTTAACAAGCACAAGAAATTATTTCTTATCACAAAAAGCAAACAAAGCAGAATGTCAATTAGTTCTTTATCTAAACACATAACTCATTCAAAATTAAAAGAGGTTCTGTTTAGAGTTATGCTTTAGGCTTCGGCCAATTTCCTGCACACATTAGTTAGAATTGTTGCTCCCGAATGTTGCCTGTAAATCCACGTTAGAGAATCTGGAATTCAGTACAAGTGAAGACTGAATGCCACAGACAGACGCCTATCAAGATCAGTTACAGAATAACTCAGAGTGTCACTCACTCAATTGATAAGAAGTGTAACTATAACAGATTACAGAGGAAAGGAATGCACAAGCTATAGAAACTGGCTCTCTTCTCTCTATTGATAGCTGAATCTCTGTGTAAGTACAATGGCATTGAGTGTCACCCTTATAGAGACAATAACCGTCGATCACCAATCATTAAGGTGTTGGTTGGATAAGCTAATATGTCATTCTAGAATGTCGTCTAAAAACGTCATGAGTTCTTAATTGCAATGAATTTACAAGATGCAAATAGGCCTTTATATTGATTTAGGCACTATAGCATATTTTCATATACAAAAATTTGAAAAATTTACAATATAGAACATTTAATTTGGATAATGTGGAATTATGGGCCTCCACATATCCCCTTCCTCAACTGTGCAGCGGCTCGCAAACAATCTGATCAGGTTCTTCGTTGTCTTTTTCTGGTAGCTGGCTTCCTAAGCAAGATTGTCTTTGCTCTTTCTTCATTCTCTGCATTAACTTCTTCAAGTGTCATGCCTTTGGTAGCCAGGAAGTAATTGTTCCTTTGATGTAATCCTCTTGAAATGACAAATTGGGATAACCACCCATTCCTCGATTGCCCAATGGTCCAAGCGGCTTATCAATGAGTGTATTGTTCACAAGATGAGCATACCAACTATCCTCAGTCAGGATTTCAAACATCTCAGAAGAAGGAACAATTAGTGATAGGGCTGCATATGAATATTCTAGAAATTTTAATTTTATGTACAACTGTTGGATGGATAAGAGTGCATAGGAAATGAGAGAAGCAATATTTACATAATTGTATGTATAATATGGTTTAGTTATTGGATTAGTGGATCGAAGCAAATTGTTTGCTTTTACTTCTTCCAAGTATTGAGAATAGTTAGTTTCCCAATCTGTGTAGATTGTCCACAGATCAGGGAAACGAAGTTGGCTTGCAAACTAGGAACAATTTCTTTAACATCAAAAATATTTATTGTCTCTAGCTTATTCACATACTCGTCCAGAGCAGGGAAAATATCTTTAGGTATTCTAAAACTTTATATATACAAACATCCTGTAACTACATGAATGTAATTAGTCTGCACATTGAATTTATTTTGAACAATGGCTAAGGCCAAGAGATACCTTTTTGGTGCGTTGTTAGTTTGGCCCAAAAGTTATTTAGGTTGGCGAAAGTCCAAGGACTTTCCCATTGCTCTTTGGTATACCCAAAAAGTTTTGGTAAGAAAAGATAATCCATTCTCCATTGGAGTTCTGGACTATATATTGAAATGTCTGAAATTCTGACCTCAGAAGTCAGTAGACTACCTTGTTTTTCCTTTTAACACTGCCACTTGGTGTAACTTTGCTCTGTTGTGAAAAAACTGCTACTAATACTGCAACAGTCGATGGTACGTCTGCTACAGCTTCGGCAGTTGGTTTGGGCTTTTCAGCAACATCAGCATCAGTCTGCATTGATTGATCTCATTGTATTTGTCTGAAAACTGTGTTGGTTTGCATAGCCTTTTTTCTGATGTATCCACAATTGGTGTATCAATCTGTGTAGACTGGTTGCAAACGTAGGGTCTAGGCATGACATAGGGAAGTAGACCGGTGAACTGCTTCTCGGGCGGACGTGACATAGGGTCTAGGCGTGACATATAGGGGAGCAGATCAGGTTACAACAATGTGAACTCTCTCTCGGGCGGGCGTGACATATAGGGGAGTAGACCGGTTACAACAACATGAACTCTCTCTCGGGCGGGTGTGGCATAGGGTCTAGGCATGACATATAGGGGAGTAGACCGGGTTACAATAGTGTGAACTCTCTCTCCGTCGAGAGTGACATAGGGTCCAGGCATGACATATAGGGGAGTAGACCGGGTTATAGCAACGTGAACTCTCTCTTGGACGGGCGTGACATAGGGTCTAGGCATGACATATAGGGGAGTAGACCGGGTTATAGCAATGTGAACTCTCTCTCGTCCGGGCATGACATAGGGTCCAGGCGTGACATATAGGGGAGTAGGCCGGGTTACAGCAACGTGAACTCTCTCTTAGTCGGGCGTGACATATAGGGGAGTAGACTGGGTTAAGCAACGTGAACTCTCTCTCTCTCTCTCTCTCTCTCTCTCTCTCTCTCTCTCTCTCTCTCTCTCTCTCTCTCTCTCTCTCTCTCTCTCTCTCTCTCTCTCTCTCTCTCTCTCTCTCTCTCTCTCTCTCTCTCTCTCTCTCTCTCTCTCTCGGTCGGGCGTGACATAGGGTCGAGTAGACCGGGTTACAACACGTGAATTTTCTCTCTAAAATATCTTTAATTATAGGATATATATATATATATATATATAATAGTTTTAAGCAGTACATTAAAATTTTGAAAAATATGTGGCACACCAAAATTCTGAAATGATAAACATTCCATTATTTCTAAGTGATCCACATAATGGAAAAGTGATCTAAAAATATGGCTCTTGATGTGAATCTAGAGTTAGCATGCCTTGTGCTATTACTCATATTATGAGCTTCCATCTTGTATCATGATACACAAAATGCTCCCCAAAAAATCAGGTTCCAGTCAAAATTATGTTGGGTTTAAGCTACCACACAATATGCCATCCATCCCATGCTCCAAGTACAAGAGTCTACCGAGGACTCAATAATTGAATGTACACAAACCTCACCATAGGCTATACCTAGGTAGCTCGCCCATCTCCCTGAGATATTGATAATGGTTTGCCATTTTGCATTCAAGTAGATTCAACTTTTCTATGCTTGATGTTGCAAACTCTGATTTGCCCAGTATATAGGCTTCACACCTGAAACCTATCTTACCATATCCATCATGTCATCCAAACTGAAGCAAATGCATGCTAGATCCACCATCGTGATGATTCTTGTAGAAAATAAGTTAAAATGGATACATGATCCAATTTTCCCTCGATGTCATACATTGCGCATGATCACATAGGCATACACAAAATTTATTGCATTGCGGAAGCAGGAAGAGCAGACAGTCATACAAATCGATTAGAGAGTCAAACAGTACGTAAACAACGAAGCATGCACATGACATTAATCTGAATGCAAAAGAGAGATGATAATTGATTCATATTGAGATATGAAAATGCAAGTCAGTTAATGCTGGAGCACAAGACAATTGTGGATGAATCTGCGTGCTCTCAAAGCTAACTACGTTCTGTAACAACTATGAGCTTATTTTTGACAATCAGTCTGAAAGAAAAAATCGATGTGTAAAAGCATCTACAGTGTGTCTGTCTCTAAAATCTTTCTTTGTTTCTTCTCTCACAATTAAAATTACAATTATCAACTATATACAAATTACACTTGTGTAGGATGTATGTACAAAAATGGCGTGGAGACGTGGTAGATCGTGACTATTATCACTTTAAAGTAATTGCGTAGTATTGGAAGTGGGCGAGTGGTGTGAGAAGGCTTTGACTAGTTGGAGTCGAGCATGACGCTGCCAAAAGTCGATAGAGTCGAGATGGTCGTCTCGATAGTTCCATTGGTTAGATGATAGTCAATGGAGTAAGCCTCTCTCGATGGTTCGATGATGTATGTCTCCGAGAATGGAGTATTTCTGAAAACTATGCAACAATGCATGTTTAATTGCAGTAATATGAATGGAACTAGATTAATATGGGATTTAGGAGAGTAGAAGAATAGATCCAACACCCTCTCTTAATCTGAATCCATGAATGTCTTGACCTTCAAACTAAGTGATGCACAAAATCTATTGTGCGCATCAATGCTCAGAACCTTGGTAAACACATTTGTTGGCATGTCTTGTGTTTGACAATATGTCAAGCTTACCTCTCTCTATCGAGAACCATACTCTTGACATAGTGATATTGAAATGTGCTTACTACTAGAATGAAATCTAGGGTTGGCCAATAAGACAATAGCACTTTGATTATGACAAATATCATTGTCAGAGTGTAATGATTCAGATTGATATCTGACAGTAAATTTCTCAACCAAATTGTTTCTTTAATAGCTTGTAAAACAGTAATATACTCTACTTTTTTGGAGGAAAGAGCAACAGAGGTTACTTACGATTGTTCCAAGAGATAGAATTGTCGTTGAAGAAGAATGTAAATCCGGATGTGGATTTACAAGTGTCTACATCTCCTCCCCAGCTTGCATCTAAATATTCTCTGATCCGATGGAGATTGTCGTTGTCGACTTCTCCATAGTAGATGCATAGGTCCATTGAGAGCCTTCCAATGGATGATTTTATAACAAGAAAGAGCTGGCCTCCAAGATTCTGAGTTGATGTCCCCTCTCATTCAATGTCCCTAAGATCCTTCCAAAGTAGACAATCAAAATGGCCTCAAGAATTCACCACCCAACCATAGCTAGATCCATCCACAAGCATATCTAGCACCCCTTGCTTTACCACAATCACTACCATCACAAGCACATGCATACTCAAGATCCTACCCCCATCTAAGTCTCATACCAAAGATGGTGATCCTCACAAGAGTAAGTAGGCAAAAAATGTTGTCTACACTCTAGCCTTCCACTAGTGAATAGAAGCGAGCAACAACACAAGAAATCTCCCCCCCCCTTTAGGTGCCCCCTCCCTCTCTTATAGATTGCAAAAGACTCCCTCCAAAGCACTTGAGAGTGTCCTCACAAGCCAATGAGAAGAGGGGAGTCAAAGGAAAGACCAAGAGCTTCACAAGTTAGTGGAATGTCAAGAGACACCTTCCATAACTTATGTTTCTTGGATAACTACTTCTTGGTTGCTTTAGGGACATCAAGGGACCCTAGTAGGTGCACCCTCCTACTAGGTCCGTGTGATGGCTAACTTTGGCCTAAGGCCAATTATGTGATCATGGCTCATAGTTGAGGCCCAAGGTTTAGGGAAATGACCAATACCCATGGTAATGTCCTCCTAACACCTCACAAGGTTCCATACCTCCATCTAAGGCATAGAAACCTTCATGCTCTTATGCAATGACTCAAGTATCTTAATCCAAAGGCACCTACCCTTATCCAAGAGTGACTTACCATTTAGCCCCCTAGATACTAAATGGGCACATAGGGGTTATTGAAGTGTTGCTAGTTACATAGCTATGTAATATTCATTCTCCCTAAACTTTAATTTTTTCTTGTAAGAAAAAATTTGAAAAATTATTTTGGAGATCAGCCTCCCTTTTCCAGGTATCTTTCTCTTCTGACTTGCCCTTCCACCTGATTAAAATTTTCTAAAATACTCTATTTCTTAGAGTTATTTGCCGACTATTAATAATCGTCTCGGGTTCAAGTGGTCCATCGTGGACTCATCACAAAACTCTACTAGATCTTCCACAAGGACCAGAGTTTTCCCAACCCCAAATAGGGGTTTTAACTTACTAACATGAAAGACAAGATGAATTTCAACATTAGCTGGAAGGTGTAGCTTGTATCCAACCTTGTTAATCACTTGGATAACTTTAAAAGGACCGCAACGCCAACTTTGCACACTTATCAGATTTCAAGCCCCTAGAGTGAATAGGGACCCTCAAAAACACTATGTCATTGATTTTGAATTTCTTGTGCTTTCAATACAGATCAGCATAGTGCCTCGTCCTGTCTTGGGCACGACACTTCTTATGTTGTCTTTAGCCAACTATAACATTTCTTGCATATCCGCAAGGAAATCAGCTGCGGCTTGCACCTTTAGGTTCTTCATGCCAACACTAATCAATGATCGAGGTTGATAACCATACATAAGCATGAAAGAGTTGAATCTAGTCATTGAATGTTTTGCACTGCAAATTCCACCAATGGAAAGTAATTTTTCCAATCAGACTGTTGATGGCCCACATATGTTCAAATCATGTCCTCCATTGTCTAATTGGTCCTTTCCATTTGCCCATCTGATTCTAGATGATCTGTAGAACTCATACTCAAAGTTGTTTTCAGCTATTCAAATGCTGCTTACCAAAAATTCCTAGTGAATTTAGGGTCATGAAACTGACAATATCGCAAGGTAGCCCGTATAGCCAAAAAATCTTCTCAAAAAAAAAGTTGACCTAGTTTTGAAGCTCTAACTATAGTTTTAGTTGGGATAAATTGAATAAACTTCGTAACTCTATCAACAATGACCCAAACAGAATCATCGCCCTTCCTTATACGTGGAAGCCCGACCACAAAATCCATAGAAATACTTTCCCACTTTCCAGCAGGAATATCCAATGGATGTAATAGGCCACTAGTTTTTATCCTTTCTGCTTTATTTGATTGACACATTGTACATCTAAGTACATAAGCCTCTACTTGAGTTTTCATCTTAGGCCACCAAAAGTGCTGCCTAACTAAATCAAGAGTTCTTTGTATACCTAGATGTCCTGCGCATGGACTATCATGACACTCATGCAAGATTAGCGCAGTGACTGTGTCATTCTCCAGTTACATACCTTGCCCTTACAAAATAAAATCTCATTTCTTATTGCAAATCCCATTGGTCATTCAATAATTGGCCATTCAATAACCCTCCGGATATGATCGGTCTCTATTTCTACTCCATGTTTGGAAATCTTATGCCCCAAGTGTGATAATTCTTTGACAAAAAAGTCACACTCAGATTCTTTGGCAAAGAGCTTTTCTCTTCTTAAGATTTCCAAGACAATCCTAAGATGCTCTTTCTGTTCCACCAAAGTCTTACTAAAGAACACTACCACGAATCTTCCCAAATATGGCTTGAACAAATCATTCATCATTAAAAGTTGTTGGTGCATTGGTCAAACCAAATGGAAATACCAAAAACTCGTAGTGTTTAAACCGAGTTCAAAGCCCCGTCTTAGGTATATCCTCTACCTTAATACGAATCTGATGATACCATGATCTTAGATGTATCTTGATAAAGTACCTTGCACCACCAAGATAGTCCATTAGGTCATCCATTTACGGTAGTGGATACCTATTCTTAATTATAACTTTGTTCAAATTTTTATAGTCAACGCGAAACTTTATAGTCCCATCATTTTTGGCAACCAAAACCACTGGTGATGCCCAAGGAGAATTACTAGATTTAACCCACCCTTTCTCCAGGTACTCACTTAATTGCCTTTGTACCTCAATCTCTTCTGATGCACTCATCCTATAAGGGTGTTGTGCAATAGGAATTGAACCATGTATAAGGTCAATCTTGTGATCTACAGACCTTTCAGGTGGTAAACATACATGAAGGTCTAGAAAAACATCATTGAATTCTTGCCTAAGCGCTTCAAATTCAAGAATCTTCTCACTAGGTATGCTCATGGCATTAAGTTTAAGAATCTTATCATTGCAACAAATTAGATTTTTGTGAAAACATAAATAAACTTTATACTTTGTGTTCTTTTTTTTAATATTATACTCGAGCTAATACCTCCCATCTAATTCCCATACCAAAGATGGTGATCGTCACAAGAGTAAGCAAACAAAAATTGCTCTCTACACTCTAGCCTTTCACTAGTGAATAGAAGCAAACAACAACACAAGAAACTCCCCCCCTTTGAATGCCCTCTCCCTTTCTTATAGATTGCAAAAGGCTCCCTCCAGAGCACTAAAGAGAGTCCTCACAAGACAATGAGAAGAAGGGAGGCAAAAGAAAGGCCAGCCTCACAAGTTAGTGGAATGTCAAGAGACACCTTCCATAACTTATGTTTCTAGGATAACCACTTCTTGATTGCTTTAGGGACATCAAGGGACCCTAGTAGGTGTGCCCTCCTACTAGGTCCCAATGACCCACATGTAATGGCTAACTTTGCCCAAGGCCAATTATGTGACCATGGATCAACTTTGAGGCCCAAGGTTTAGGAAAATAATCAATACCCATGTTAATGTCCTCCTAACACCTCACAAGGTTCCGTACCTCCATCCAAGGCATAGACACCTTCATGCTCTTATCCAAAGACTCAAGCACCTTAAATCAAAGGTACCTACCCTTATCTAATGGTGACTCTCCATTTAGCCCCCTAGATACTAAATGGGCATATAGGGGTTATTGAAGTAGTGCTAGTTACATAGGTATGTAACATTCCTTTCCCATAAACTTAAATTTTTCCTTGTAAGGAAAAATTTAAAAATTCTTTTGGAGATTAGTTCTTTTAAATATTTTATATTTTATATATAACTTATACATTGATATATAATAAATTATAAAAAATATACAAAGTCTCATAACAAAGATGATGATCCTCACAAGAGTAAGCAAGCAAAAAATGCTATCTACACTCTAGCCTTCACTAATGAATAGAAGAAAGCAACAACATAAGAATTCCCCCCCCCCCCCCTTCCCCCCCCCCACCTTTGGGCGCCCTCTCTCTCTCTTATAGAACGCAAAACACTCTGTTCAAAGCACTAGAGAGTGTCCTCACAAGACAATGAGAAGAGGCAAGACAAAAAAAAGACCAAGTGTTGGATTTATTACTTCTACTCTTCTTAAATCCCATTTTAATCTGCCTCCATTCATGTTGCATATTTATTTATGTTGTCGTGCAGCCTGCATATTTACATGCAAATTCTCACAGCACTGACTGACGTCGCACCCTTTTCACGCTTCCCCTATGCAGCTGCGCTAATAGACTGGACAACGGCTGCAGCCACCCACGATCTCTTACAGAAAGCACATCCACTATACTTTCCACATCTACACACCTGTAATATAATGTATATATGTTGGATATCATTTGCGTTTTTAGGTTAATGGGTGAAATAAGTTGATGAGTTAAGAGATAGATATAGAAGTAGACGAAGTAGATGCCCTAAGTATTAATTCTTCATTCTTGTCAGAATTAAGGTTTCATCCCTTTTTTACAGATTGAAATAAGTTTCGTAGGACACGCGGTTTTGTCCGCTATTATCTTGTGCTCTACCGCATTATTGCTTCATCTCCTCCTTTTTTGTCTCAATTTGAGGAGAGGAATGATTGTTCATTTGACAGCTTCAATCCAGGATTGAGAGAAAAGAGACTCCATTTGCATTTGGCTTATTCCATACTTTTCCAACATGTTGGTGAAGTATCTTTGCTGACTAATGAAAATCAGTCTCTGGATCGAATTCAAAAAATTTCAATTTCGAGACAATAGTGGGCTGGACCCTTATCAGTCATTTTGTATTTCTGGTCCAGCATGCATTTCATGTCCTTCATCAAATTCAATGCATATATAATAAACTTAATCTGATACAGCTCTTTGTTTTGCATTCAGATCCGTGTTAATATTGTTATGCTTATTCTTCATTCTGTCTGATCTTTCTAGTTGTTCCTTCTGGTAATAGTCGACTAACATTTAGTCTTGTCTTTCATGAATCATTCGCGACTAATTATCAATCGAGCACAGTCTAGCTCTTCGCGAATCATTCGCGACATATAATTTGTATTGCTGTTTGCGACAAATGATTCTTCTGGCGCTTCATCTATTAATGCTTGGTTGCTTAATCTAGAATGACCGTGATTTCTATCATTAAAGTTCTGTTCATTCTGATAGGCATAGTCATGCTTATAGAGAGAGTCATATAGCTTGTTCCGCTGCACACGAACATTTCTTGTTCGAGTTCGTTTCTTGTTCGTGTTCGTCATTCATCTCCCCTCTCTCTCCAACATGGTATTAGAGCTATTTTCAAAGCTTGATAAACTTCCACAGTAAAAGACCCTACTAGCCGATAGAGTAATTTTTTTCTTGTTCTGTATTTTTCAGTATCAAATTTTCATACTTAAGTCAATGATAGTTTCTCCTATCACTTAGACTAACTCTTCTACATGGATTCCCAAGGGAAAGCCAGTCCTATCATGGACAAGCTTGATGGAGCCAATTACCATCTGTGGAAATTTAAGATGAAAATTATGCTAATGGCAAAAGAATTGTATGACGTTGTTATAGGTGAGAAGGGAAACCCGAAGTGGACGACGCGGCAATCGCCAGATGGAAGCTGAAGGATGGAAAAGCTTTCACGCTAATCATCCTCAACATCGCGGATACCCAGATCGGCCATGTATCCGAGACTCAGACATCGAAAGAAGTTTGGGACATCTTGAACACACTATACGAAGTGCGAGATATAGCTTCCAAGCTACATCTCAGAAAGAAATTCTACTCTCTCAAGATGACGAATGGTGATTCTCTGCAGAATCACACTAACCAATTCAAAAACCTGCTAAGACAAATGGTCGCTGTCGATTCTGTTTTAGACAATCAAGATGCACTGATGCAACTGCTTACAAGCTTGGCAAGTTCTTACGACAGCTGGGTGATGATCATCATGACTCATCCAGAATTGACTCTTTCGAGAGTCATTACTATGTTGTTGTAGGAAGACACGCAAAGGAACAAAGCCTCGAGTTCCTCAACTGATTCTCACGCCTTGTACACCAACAAGAGCACGACAAAGCAGAAGAACAAGAAAGGCCCGAAGCAATCAAAGCCAGACCAGAAACTAGCTCAGCACAAGGAACAACTAAATCCGCAGACAAAGAAAAAGTTGTTCTGCAGATACTGCAAACAAAACAACCACAAAATATAAGACTACCGCATACTTCAAGTGAAGAACAATAGCAAAGGGCAGTCGAATCAAGTGGCGAATGCAGCTGTAGAAGCTTCACAGCCTATTCAAGAAGTGGATCATGATGCCTTCATGACCAACCATCAAGGAGCATCTAGCAACAGTTCTTGGTTCCTGGATTTCGGAGCCACTCAGCACATGACTAGTCCCATTGGCTATTTCGAGTCCTATACACCTTACAGTACTCAGAAATTCGTTCACCTTGGCGACAATAGCACACAAGCTATTAAAGGTGAAGGCACTGTAAGATTATGCTTTGCAAATGATCAGTCTAAGCTACTCTCTAAAGTCCTGTATGTACCAAAGTTATCTACGAATCTACTCTCTATAAGCAGAATCACAGATCTAGGACACATAGTAGAATTCGAATGTGATCAGTGTAAAGTAGTTGATAGGACAGGCAAGATCCTAACACTCAGAAAGAGGAGGTTTACTCTAACATTATAGACTTGGTCATTTAAATCATGCTGCTATACAACGAATGTCTAGAGAATCTATTGTTCTTGATCTCGACTATCCTCATGAAAAAGTCGAGTTACCTGTCTGTCAAGACTATTTAGTTGGTAAACAGACTAGGAAACCATTTAAGTCAAGCCATCAGCATGTTGCTAGAGGATTGTTAGATGTTGTACATTTAGATATTTGTGGCCCGATGAAAAATCCTTTGCTGAAGGATGCCAAGTATTTTATAACCTTTATTGACGAATTCTCCAGAAGGACGGTGGTGTATTTCATAAAGAAAAAATCAGAAGCCTTCAACTACTTCAGAATCTTCAAGGAGCGTGCAAAAAAGGAGACTGGAAGGACGATCAAGGCCCTAAGGTCAGACAACGGTGGAGAAAATATCTCTTTCGAATTTAAGGAGTACTGCCAAAGCCAAGGCATTGAGCAGCAATTCATCACTCCTTACAGTCCTCAGTCTAATGGCTTAGCTGAGAGGAAGAACCATACTCTGGTCGAATCTGCTAAGTGTATGCTATCGCATGCATCGTTGTCCAAGAGATTCTGGGCTGAAGCTGTCTCCATTGCAGCTTACCTCTAGAACGGATGTTCCACCAAGGCCCTCTTAGACAAGACACCCCATGAGGTGTGGACAGGCTCTAAGTCTTTTTAAAAGAACGTAAGAGTGTTTGGGTGCATTGCCTACGCGCAGATCCCAAAGGACACAAGGAAGAAATTGGACTTCCAAGGTCTCAAGACCATTCCGATCGGATATACTTTGTCTGATAACACTTACAAGCTATACAATCCCGATACCCAGCAAATCTTGTATAGCCGGGATACAGTCTTTATTTATGATCAGTTCGTCAACCTCAAAGGCAAGGATAATGCTCAAGAAGAACCTTCATCACCTGCCATTGACACGACAGTCCGAGTTTCTGGCTCAGGCGTGTCTATTGTCGACCCACTTCGAGACAACGAATCAGACGAAGATGTTGCTGCTACCCAGCAACAAGTCCCAGGAGCGGTTTATCAGTCGAATCTTCCCAGAAGATCAAGCCGAGTGCGCACACAGCCCACAAGGTATACTCTTGAGTCTGCCTGTCTCTTGATGCA
Organism: Diphasiastrum complanatum; assembly: GCA_029204225.1. Taxonomy (NCBI): domain Eukaryota; kingdom Viridiplantae; phylum Streptophyta; class Lycopodiopsida; order Lycopodiales; family Lycopodiaceae; genus Diphasiastrum; species Diphasiastrum complanatum. The sequence continues at coordinate 28,740,812 of CM055106.1, forward strand.
GGAACCGACGATAGTCGAAAAGGCACTTAGCCAATCAGACTCTTATCTCTGGAGAGAAGCCATGGACAGAGAGTATTCCTCTCTGATTAAGAATCAGACATGGTCATTAGTCGAAGCTCCTATTGGCTGCAATATCATTGATTACAAATGGATCTTTAAGATCAAATATAATGTCTCAAATTTATTTTGTAGTGACCACTGGAGTTTAAACCTGATCTCTATTAAGAGATCTGTAAACTATTAAATGTTTTTGTATCAAGATGAATTCGGCGAGAAATATGCATAAGGATGTAGATATATACGTTCCATATCTAAGTAAATATATTCCTACAGACGTTCCCCATTCCATGGACTGGCAGATCGTCAACATGGAGGTAAACTTTGTCTTTCTTAATAACATTTTGAAATCAGTATTCTAATGAAATATTTTCAATCTAATTCATTCTGTTTCATAATTGATTTCTTGTGTGCTAAATTATTTTGCAGTCACCCCAACAAAATGATTCATTCAGCTGTGGGTGGTACACATTGTACAATGTCAAGTTATTTTTTGAGTGGTTCATCCTTCAACAAGATGTTGATATTTCTAAGGTAATAAATTCTGTTTATTCTTGTTTTGGAATCATGATTAGTTTTCTATTCTGGTGATGTTATTGGCCATTACTAATACATGAATGTTGTATTTTGCAGCTTACACTTCCTAAGTACACATCAAGCCAGGTGTACAGATTTAGAAAAGAAATTATCTTGAGTATATTGGCTAGGGCAAGACTTTAGCCTCCCGTTATTGATGATGGTGCAAAGGATGATGTAGTTGTACTAAATTAAGATCAGAAAAATTATAGATAGCATAGAACAAAAATACATGTATAGACTTCATAGAAAAATATACATTGATATATCAAATGTTGCTCCAATTTATGAATTTGGGAGCACAAAATACATGTATAGATGCCCAACTTGGGCTTTCATTTATTGAATGAAAGAGTGTATACACAAATTTTTACTAAAGTTTATTTGAAGCTATTGTTCTCCCACAATGGTGATTATTGTAGGTAGATCTTTGCAGCACGTTATCAGCTCCTGTCTTTTTTTCATCTGTGACATGGCAAATATTAGTGAATGTGCAATTGTAAATGATGACATTTTCTATTATTTTGTTCTATTTTGAAATGGCAATAAACATAAAGTACTTACGAGTCTTCCGTTGATGATAAATCTGAAATATATTGGTAGATTGGTTTGTAATAGCATGAGCTCTGTTATGATAAAATCAAGCTTCCAGTGCTCTTCCACCTCAACCATAGTCAAATATTCCTCATTGTAGATAATGCGTATCTCCATTCGGATTGTGTGACCATTTAGTTCAAAGTCTTGATCCAGTGGTAGCCATGTATCTTAAATTTTCTTGTATCTCTGGTAGCTAAATGTGAGACTGAGCATTTGCTTTTCGATATGATAACGAAAGATCATTGAGGACTTTTTAATTCTGCATTCTATGTCATTATTTGTTTTACTATCCCAGCCTTGATCCATGAGATCTGACAAAGTCTCATCTGATAAATCCTTGCAAACAAATAAAGTTGGTATCCTACGAACACTAGCACTCGAGAAAAAATCAACAAATGTATTCAATGAGATAAACCAACTTAGGTGAACAATTTTCGAGCCTGTGCTTATCTTCATAGCATTTTTAATATCAATGAGTAGCTTGCATCTCAAGGAGTCAGAAACAATGCTGTCAGGAGTAGGCCACTCATCACTTTGAAAACTAGGCAATGGAATTGCTTCGAGCTTGCCAAAACCTCCATCTATTTGTGGCATATATAAATATTCATAAAAATAGATACCACAATCTGCAAGTTCCTTTGGACTTCTTCCTCTATATTGCAGCTTTCCAACATCAGAGTGAATCACGTCTAATATTCCTGCAAGTGATTGTGCGGGCTCCCATTTACTTATGCATGATGGATACAAATTTGAAAGAAACAAACAATGTTGAAGCATTTAAATCATAATCTGAAGAGCATCAATAAAGGAAATCACCTATGATTATTGTAGAGTGCATATGTTTTGATATACTTACACTTACATTTTTGATGATCATGAGGATTGATATCATGTACTTTGATTTCTGAATACATATATACATGTTGCACTAAGACTTCTGATATCGATTGACCTCCCGGGGTAGTCTTAAACTCCAAAATTTTTGCTTTCCAATAAGATTTGTAAGTCATTTTTGCTCTTTTCTTTTGTCGAAAATTGCCCTTTGATGATGGATGCAGCAATACCCATGAGTTCTTCGTATATTTTGTTGGCTTCCAGTTATCAGCTTCATCTTTCTCATTGTAAAGAATCACAGAATCAATTGTAGATCTAGGTCTCCTTGCCATTGCTATTTTCAAAGCTTGGGTGCCAAAAATCTCTCTGATATGTTACTTAATTTTAATTTTTCGTATCACATTTAATCTAATGTGAATGCCAACATAGTCACAGTTAGTGCGTATACCATATTTTATGTAGCTGTACATACTATATTTCTATAACTGTAACTAGTATAGTTAGAAAATTTCATTATACTAACTAGCATAGTAAAGTAAATTTAACTTGAGGTATTGACGTCGAGCAGATTAGCACGTGTCGAGCAGGAAGAAGAAACCAATGGGATACGTCCATGCTGCCCGGACACAAATTTCAAAGTTTTCTATATTGCATTTTTATTTTTTAGTTAATTTGAACTACATTACATAGATTTCAAGTCTGTGCATTTTGATTGGGCCTGGTGACGATCGAAACTAAAGAAAAAAAATAAAAGTATCTTTACAAAGGGTCTTTTTGATATTGAGAACTCCTCTAATGGGAGAGCAAGAATGAGGGAGAGAGAGAGAGAGAGAGAGAGAGAGAGAGAGAGAGAGAGAGAGAGAGAGAGAGAGAGAGAGAGAGAGAGAGAGAGAGAGAGAGAGAGAGAGAGAGAGAAAAAGCATGAGGAAAAGTGAATAGGGTTGTGTGATTTCCCTCTTTATAGAACCAGAGCATACTTAGGTATTCTAAGTGCATTGTTGCTCGCCGTTAGATTGACTGTCCAAAATGTGCACAGATCCTGGCCATTGAAAGATTCACAACTTTTTCACCAATTTTTTTTAAAAGAACTTTTTCTATTATGTGGGGTCCTTCAACATAGTAAGGCATTTTTTTGCCCCCATTAGTAAACGAGGTTAGTACGAGACATTTACAATCCACAGAAGCATGTGAAGCGAATGAAGCAATATACGTATGTAACAGAGCCCATGAGAGAGAGAGAGAGAGAGAGAGAGAGAGAGAGAGAGAGAGAGAGAGAGAGAGAGAGAGAGAGAGAGAGAGAGAGAGAGAGAGAGAGAGAGAGAGAGAGAGAGAGAGAGAGAGAGAGAGAGAGAGAGAGAGAGAGAGAGAGAGAGAGAGAACATAGCAAATGGCTCGAGGGGTAGAGGGAGGGGGCGTGTGTGTCCATATGTGTGAGATTTTCGACAATAAATAGTGACATTTTTTATGGACAAATAGTGGCAAGGGTTGCACATAGTGTGCATAGAAAATGTTGTACTTGGGTATTGCCTTTGCTAAATGGATTCCCAAACCCATTGGATCAGAGTTTGATGCATCTAAAAGCTAGTGAATGGGAATAATTGAATTCTTACTCTCTTTGCTCCGATCTCGTTCGGAATTGCTTTCACTATCAAGAGCAAATCGGTTGCGATTTTTTAAAGATCCACCATATGCATCAGTCCAGCCATTGATCCCATCTCGCATAAATTGATTGATCAAATACTTCAAAGCTCTGTGGATTTCTACACCATCAAAGCCTACTTAATTTCAATGTGCTTACTCCTAGAATGAAATCTAGGGCTGGCTAATAAAGCAATGGCACTTTGATTCTCACAAAATAGAATTGTCAGAGCATTATGATTCAGACTGATATCTGAAAGTAAGTTTCTCAACCATATCACTGATAATACAATAGTTGTTATGCACATGCTTATCTTTATCTTAAATGATATCGAATGTTTTGATGTCTGATTGTTGTCTATACATGTTCAGTTGTTTATCTTTATTCCGCACACTGGTGAATGTTTGAACAAATTTAAGAACGTAGGTCAGCAGTGTTTGTCTACACTTTGGAAGATTGTAGATCTGATCTACAAGGTAGTAGCCATTAGTCAAAATTAAACTCTATCTGGGTATAGCGAACCCGATAGTTTCATGCTAAGATACATACCAATTGTATCAGAGCAACAGAGGTTCACACATCTCAACAAGGATTTGATGTGATTCATCATAATTTATGAGATATGATTTTTTAAATAAGTGCTTGAAATGCACACTTTTGTGCGCATTTTGTGACGACTCTAATGTTGATCTTTTTTATAGTGAAATACCTCCGAAGATAAAGATGCTCATGTTTATTGATGGTTTGACTAAGGACTATCAAGTGGATGTTCGACAGAACCATGCCAGCACCTTAGAAGATGCTGTTAGGGGTGCAAAGTTTTATGACGATACTCCTAAGCCACATAAGAGTCATCACCCTAATGAGAAAAAGAAGGGTTTCAATTTCAAATGAAGGATAAAGAAGTTACATGTTACATCCATGTCCAATATGTGGGATTTTGGAGTAATTCTTGACATGGATAGCTGGTTTGTTTTTTGAAGTTAGCTCACTAAGCCATTTCATGGCTAATCCTTGTATCATCTGTTACATACCTATATAACAAGTATTACTTCTAAGGGTAGGTGTCTTTGAATTGAGGTACTTGAGTCCTTGAAGGAGTCTATGCCTTGGATGGAGGTATGAAACCTTGTGAGGTATCGGGAGGACATTACCATGGGTATTGGTCATTCCCCTAAACCTTGGGCCTCAACCATGAGCCATGATCACATAATTGGGCTTGGGGCCAAAGTTAGCCATCACATGTGGGTCATTGGGACCTGGTAGGAGGGCACCCCTACTAGGGTCCCTTGATGTCCTTAAAGCAACCAAGAAGTACTTATCCAAGAAACATTAGTTATGAAAGATGTCTCTTACTACTTCCTTTGTAGCTTGCAAGGCTGGCGATATACTCTGATTCAGTGGAAGCTAGAGCTATCGAAGTTTACCTGTGACTGCTCCTTAAAGAGGTTGAATGCCTATGATTTCTTAAAATACACAATTGTCTTCTAGAAAATTCATCAATAAAAGTAATAAAATACTTTGCATCCTTTAATGAAGGATTCTACAATGGGCCACATATGTCTATATGTACAATATCTAACAGTCCTCTAGCAATATGTTGGTGGCTTGATCTAAAAGGTTTCTTACCTTGTTTATCGACTACACAATCTTGACAGACAAGTAGTTTGACGTTTCTATCTGGATAATCGACATCAAGTACAATAGACTGCTTGTATTTGTGTGATACAAAAGCATGATTCAAATGACCAAGTCTATAATGCCAAAGTAATTTTTTATTGATTTGGACAAAAGTACTAAGAGCCTAGAGGCAAAGTAACAATGACTTAAATTATACGAGTATCCATGCCTCTTTTTGAGTGCTAGAATCTTGTTCGTCGGATCAATTTGAATTACATTGATCTGATTTGAATTCTACTTTACGTCCTAGTTTTTGTAATTTTGCTAACAGAGAGCAGATTGGTAGAAAGAGTTGGTACATGAAGGACATTTCAGAGTAGTTTGAAAAGATCATTTACAAAGTTATAGCTCTAATATTATATATCAGAGCATACCTTCATGATATCAGAGCGATATGTTATATCAGGGCTCTAATACTTGATATCTTTCACGATATCATATTCTTCAATTTGTGGTATCAAATTTCAGTATCAGATAGTTGATTTCCAATTGTAGCGTAGCACGATATCTCTATCTTAATGTCATCGATATATCGACAGACTAAAATTCCAGATGAATTCTTAGATAAAGTCGGTCTTATCGCAGACAAGCTGAATGGATCCAATTACTACTTATAAAAATTTAAGATGAAGACCTTGCTAATCGCCAACAAATTGTGGAATGTTGTCACATGTACATAAGAGAAGCCTGAACACAACACAACCGACTCAAAGTGGATATCGAAGGATGGTAAAGCTTTCGTGCTTATTATTCTCGATATATCAGACACTCAGATTGGCCACATATCTGAAGCTCAAACTTCAAAAGAAGTATGGGACATCCTGAGCTCACTACATGATGTGAGGGATGTAACTTCTAAGTTACATCTACGAAGAAAATTCTTCACTCTCAAGATGTCGAATGGTAATTCACTTCAAAATCACGCTAACCAGTTTCAAAATCTCTTGCAACAGATGGCCGCTGTTGGATCAGTCATAGAAATCAAGACACAATTATGACATTGCTTTCAAGCTTGCCCTCTACATATGACAATTGGGTGATAATTATATCGACACACTTAGATTTAACTCTTACTAGAGTTATCACTATGTTGTTGTAGGAAGATAATCGAAGAAGTCAAGAAGCTTCGTTGACTTTATCATCTCATGCTCTATATGTCAACAAAGGCTCAAAATGACAAAAGCAGAAAAGCTCTAAGCAGTCCGCATCAAATCATAAACTGACTCAAAGACAAGAACAATTATCAAATCCACAATCGAAGAAGAAGATGTTTTGTAAGTATTGCAAATGCACTAATCATGAGATCCAGGATTGTAGGGTATTAAAATCAAAGAATTCCAGCAAACAAGCATATCAACAGGCGAATGCAGTCACAACATCTCCAATTTTGACATGGATGAATGATCATTTATAATCAAAGACCAAAAGACACTATTGAATAATTCTTGGTTTCTGGATTTTGGAGCTACTCAACATATGACCAATCATCGTAAATATTTTCACTCCTATATGCCTTACAGATCTCGACGATCCATCCGACAAAGTCGACCTCCCTATCTGTCATAGTTGCATCCTTGGAAAGCAGACTAGTATTCCTTTTGATCGAGTCATAGGCATGCAGCAAAAGATTTGTTAGACGTTGTTCATTCAGATATATGTGGTCCAATGCAAACTTCGCCATTGCTAGATGCAAAGTATTTTATTACCTTTATTGACAAATATTCAAGAAGAACAATTGTTTATTTCATTAAGCATAAATCGGAGGCTTTTAGCAAGTTTCGACAATTCAAAGAGCATGCACATTGGTAAAAGAACTAAAGAACTGAGGTTTGACAATAGGGGAGAATATATCTCTATCGAATTCAAGAAGTACTGCCTCAACAACGACATCGAACAACAATACATTACCTCCTATTCACCTCAGTCGAATGGTCTTGCTGAGAGAAAGAACAGAACCTTAGTTGAATCGGCAAAGTGCATCTTATCACATGCGACACTTTCGAAGTCCTTGTGGGCTAAAGCTAGTTCCACTACAGCTTATATTTAGAATAGATGTCATACTAAAGGTCTCTCAGACAAAACACCATATGAAGTTTGGACAGGCTCCAAGCCTTCTTTATCGAACTTACAAGTTTTTGGATGTATCACTTATGTGCAAATTTCACATAATCTCAAGAAGAAGCTCGACTTCTAGAGTAACAAATCTATTTTCATTAGCTACACTACTTCAGATAAAGCTTATAAGTTGTATGATCTTGTCAAATTGAAGATAATCACTACCCGAGATGTCATCTTCATCGAAGATCAGTTTATTGACCTCAAAGGTAAAGGCAAAGCTCATATAGTCAAACTTTTGGACTCTTCCAGAACATCAAACTTAATAGTTCCAAATTCGACTGTTCCTATTGAAAGTCCAAGCTTGTCTACAACTTATCGATGACGAAGCTGAAGATGATGATGTTGCAGTTTAGCAACTATGATTTGGGTGTCTCTGATGTTGAGAGTGATGTAGCCAAATGCCTTGCCATTTTTTAGTCTCCATTTGGTGATAGCAGCTGCTTCACCTTCTGGCTTCAGATTTGTGCTGTCAACAACATCCCACAGTTCCTTGGGTAGTAGTATGGTCTTCATTTTGAACTTCCAGAGATGGTAATGACTTCGATCGAGTCTCTCAATGACAGAAGAACTAGAAGGTAGATCTATTCTGGTTGAGTGAGATCGTTGATAGATACAATAATTTCTGAATATTGTTGGCTGGGCGCGCTTGCTATAGCAATGACTTGGTAGAGACAAGTCTTGATAATCCGCAGACAATCTGCTGATTATTGAATTGCATGCTTTGGAACCATGTCAGAAATTAGTGGGTTGTGTGTAAACTGGGAGCGAGCTAGATGAATGGATCGGAAATACAACAGTTAGCAGCAAAATAGTTCAAATGAAGGAATCAGAAAATACACAATGGAACGACAACCGCAATGGAACAAAATCTACTTTGATTAATATCAACAAATGAGTACAATCGCATGAAGTGAAAACTGCAGCTGGTTACAGTCCAAAACGGTCCAAATGCGGTCCAAAACTGTTCTAATGCGCTCCTATGTGGTCCTAAATGTTATTAGTTGCAGGGTTAAGGTCTCTAAGCCACGTTCAAGTTAGAGCGGACCGTAGGCAAATGCAAAGTTAGCTGTCTTATGCAATCTTATACGGCCGAATTGCGGTCTTCTGCGATCTATTACGACCATATTGTGGTCCTGTGTGGCTCTATTGCGGCCTTTTTCGGTCTATTATGGCCATATGTGGTTTTATGTGGAAATGGACTGTAGGCAACTGCCAAGGCAATGGTTGCGGTCTATTACAATATGCTATGAAATTGGAAATGGACCGTGGGCAACCGCCACAAGTCAACGGTTGCAGTCTATTACGGTTTGATGCAAAGTTGGATTTACCGTAGGCAACCGCCAAGTCAACAATTGCGGTCTATTGCTGTCTCAGACCAAGTTGGATGGACCGAAGACAACTGCCCAAGTAGCATTAGGACCGCATAGGGGACTGCTTGCGTGCACCGAGGACCACTGTGTCGAAGTGGCGTCGAGACCTTGGTGCGCCAGGGTGGCCGCGCGCCGGGACCCTGGCGCCGAGACCACTAGCGCCGAGACCAGGGAGCCGAGACCAGCCTATGCACACACACACACACACACACACATGTGACTGGGTGGCATCGAGACCACTGGTGCCGGCGCCGAGACCAGGGCGTCGGGACCAGGCCTGTGCACACCACAAACATTCGATTGATCACTTATCACAGATAACCTGAAATGGTCGCAAACAGACCACAACTACTCCTAATGTGGTCCTAATGCTCTATTTTGGCCTGAAATGGCCTGAAATGGCCGCAAACTGATCGCAGCTGCTCCTAATGGCCTAAGGCCTTGTTTTGCCCTCAAATGGCCTGAAATGCGCAAACTAATCGCAACTGCTCCTAATGTGGTCTTGAAATGGCCGCAAACTGACCGCAACTGCTCCTAATGCGGTCTTAATGCCCTGTTTTGGCCTCAAATGGCCGCAAGTGCCCTAAAATGGCCGCAAATGGACCACATCTGCTCCTAATGTGGTCCTAATGACCATTTTAGACCGCATTAGGGCACTTGCGACCATTTGAGACTGCATTAGGATTGTAGTAGGTCCGTTTGCGGCCATTTCAGGGTACTTCCAACCATTTTAGACCGCATTAGGACCGCATGAGGGCACTTGCGGCCATTGGAGATCACAATGGACCTCATTAGGACTGCATGAGGCCTTGCGGCCATTTGAGACCACATTAGGACCACATTAGGTCCGTTTGCAGCCATTTGAAGCCATTTCAGGCCATTTGAGGGCACTTCCGACCCATCACCCAGATCGCCGCCCGCCCGTCAACGACAGACATACCCACTAGATCGTTGGCTGCTGTCAACAACAGGCACTCTTTAGTTGTGTGTGTGTGTGTGTGTGTGTATCTATCTATCTATCTATCTATCTATCTATATATATATATATATATATCGTTTTTCTTACTTTTGATTAGTTTACTGATTTGTCTATAGAACTATTTTGTCATGATCATGACGAGACATCGTCATTCATGACCATTGTCAATAATGTGAACACAAAATATGAATACTGATGTATATTAATTAATGAACATGAATATTCCAAATATTGAATATGAATGTTGTGCATACTGATTGTGAATACTCCAAATACTCTACGTGAATACTCTGAATATTCAAAATATTGATCATAAATTTTTTGAATACTCAAGAATCCTTTGAAAATAGAACATTTTTCCAATAACTAACTGTGACTACTCTATATACTAATTGTGAATATTCATAATACTATTTTGAATATTGATCAAGAATATTTTGTATATTGACTATGAATATCCTACAATAATCGAAAGTATGGATTCATGATATTATGCCTACTTTCAAATATACCATTTATAAATTATAAATATCTACTTTTGAAAAATTATCATTGTTGTGTAATCAACTAAGATCATCAAGGTGGTGGAATTGTGAATATTAAATACTCTAATTGTCTAGTTGAATCTTCTAAGAGTGATATAAAAGTTTGGTGATCCAAAAATATATATTTTATATGTTTTTTAAACTTCATATCGGAAATGTTAAAATCATCGAATGTTGTGTATTCAAATATATGGTGCAATTAATAGTGGATGATGCCTTGGTAAAATAAGTGCCACTTTGAAATAACTTGCATAATGGTATGATCACTCTCAACCCAAAGCTATCAAACAAAATTTATTGCAGAGACGATTTTATTTTGGAAGGGCTATACAAAAGCACAAAAAAGTATTACAAGTTTCACATGATAACCAATTTCATCATATGTATTTATTATTTTTTAGTCAGATGAGATTAACATTATACATTACTATTTTAAGTTTTACTAAGCTTTTGAGTAGCTTAATTCATTTTTGCCGTTCTACGGTATTATTTTATATACTTCAATTTTCTTGTATGATCATGGGTTATTTAAAAAAAAAAATAATAATTATTGTCATGAAGTGATCTCATGAATATCACATGATCATTCAAATATTAAATTAATGTCACTAGTTGCATACAAGAGAAAAAAAGAAACGCCCACAAATCTAAGGGTGGGCAAAAATACCATTGTTTTGTAGTGATATCATTGTCCATCTGGGGTAGATGGCTAATGTGGTGTTAAATACGCTACTCCCTTGCTAAGCACCTAAGCATGAAAAGAGCCTTAGATCCTCTTTACAAGTAATGTGTTCACTCTACGAACATGATGTCAACCTAGGGTGATGAGTAAAGTAAGGCCTTTGCATGGAGTGGATGCTCCCAACCCTGGGTGAAAGGGTTTGCAATATGCTCTTGCTCTTGCTCTTGGGCTCCATGGGTTTTGGGCTAAAATCTCTCCACCCATCAATTTTGGGGTGGGAATCACTCCACCAACAGATACAAGCCCATCAATCCCAAAAACCTACAACCAAATTCAAAACAAACAACAGGTTATTGGAGGTCAATTCCAAAAGCCTTCTGGGGCAAGAGGATCATCCTACTGCTTCCTTGTCAATGCGAGATATAGGTTCATTAGTGGGTTGAATTATAGTGAAAAATAGATGGTGCCCATATGCATGCTCCTAGAATATGCCTGGCAAGTGTGATAATCGCAGATGATCTTCTATTGCGAGTAACAAAAGGATCAAAAGTATGATGAAAAGATCAGGAGCTCTTTCTAAAAGGCCTGAAGGCACTGATGGCTCTGATTACGCTTTCCGAATGACTGTTGACGATAGTGGGTTTTCTACTTAAAGCACCCACATGCAATTTAGACTTGTCTCGTTAAGGCTTTGATCAAACTAGTCATGTAGACTGGAAAGATAGGGACTTTGTGTTGCTATTTCAAAAATTGCTCTGCATCATCATTTGTTTATATGTTTCCTCACAGCAATGTAAGCAGTCGTGCGTATATTTCATGTTATGGGATGATGGAGTGCAGAATATAAGAGGGCAGCACAAGGACGACTTCGCTTGCACAAAATTGTGACTGCCCAGGTGCTCCTTTTCCAACTCTTCTGTTCATTTTCGAACTTTTGCATTCCACTATGCATTTTCTTGGGCCTAGTCCAGTTTTAATTCAACAAGTATATCTGATGTTCATTACATTTATGTGCAAACAACATGCTGATTAAGCTTCCTATGATCATGTGTTTGTAGTAAAGCACATAGTAATATGTTCAAATTTGTGACATATCCTTACATATTTGCCGTAATTTTTCAGCATATTTTCCATATGTTTGCACATTGTTAGGTGACATAATGTCTACTTAAGCACTATATTCATTCCTGAATACTCAATTCTACATTTAGATGTCACATGGGGCGCAAATACCTATTGTGCCTTGCATGATGCCTTGTAGTGTACACATTTTTAAATCAAGTCAATGCTCTCTCGCTCTTTCACCCCCCTCCACCCCGCCTTTCTTTCCTATGTGGCAAATTCCCTTTGCTCTTTGTTCTCACCAACTGATTCTCCTCCTACAACTCTTGGCCTAGCCCGACCCTAATATCACTTAAGGTTCTTAAACTATGACATTGTATAACCTCTTGTTCTCTAGCATAGTATATATAGAGCCTCTAGTTATTCTACCGCAAACTTGTAGGATAAGTTCCTATCATGTGACGTGGGCTCTCTTGAGGGTGTGTTTCATAATTGCCTTTTACTTATGTTGTCCTAGCACTAACCCTAATTGCAATTTTCTCACATATTCTCATGTAGATGCTCTTTGATGGAGCTTGATTTCAAGGCCTTCTCTCTCTCTCTCTCTCTCTCTCTCTCTCTCTCTCTCTCTCTCTCTCTCTCTCTCTCTCTCTCTCTCTCTCTCGTTGGGTGTTACCTTGTATCGATACTATACATAACAAATATTATTCGCTATATCATGCACGCATCTTAATATTATCTCAAAGGAGGAAGAAAAACATAAAGTGTATAACAATAAAGGCGATATTGGGCCCTCAATACTGATCCAAGATTCAAACCTCCTAAATCTTTATATATTACTTGTAAGGGCCCCAACATACAACTTAGTTAGCAATTTGAATTTTGTTTAAGACTCCAAAAATGAGATATATAAGACGAGTCATGAATCTATAGCAAGCTTTTTTGCAATTTTGATGCAATGGGAATATGTGATAAATAAGGTGGAGACACGATGGGTTACACTAGAAGATCCATCTTGATTCGGTTTAGGGACAACTCATAAGGTTCATAACAACCTTACATTGAAGATTAAGTCAAAACATTATGGTGCTATATTTTTAACCTAAGAGAGAGTCCAAGATTATCCAAAATTCTCAAGTATTAGTATTTGTAGGAAATTGTTTGAAAGTTTGACAGACATCTGATACTTTCTATGCTCATCCGTTGGAAACCTTATGTCGATATGGAACATCGGAAAATGATACTTAAGACTAGACCTTATCAGCTGATTGTCGGCCAACTTTATCGACGAGGAGATGGAGAATAATCAATCCACTATGGTTCTAAAAGCTTCTTCACAACATCTACGTCTATTGGACTCAGCTCATCGAACATCCTCATGCAAACTAACAATCACTAATATACAACTTTAGACCTGGTGGTGATCCCAAGGTAAATTCAACACTGAATCCATAAGTCATTTCTATGAAACCCTCAAGAGCACCCTCAAGAGTTTCACTTTTCGTGAATTCTCAACCTAAAGTCTCTAGGCTATAAGGATATTGATTACTCAACATCTAATGTTGATTTCTCAACAACTCAGTTTAATACACAGGAATGTTAGCCGTTTTCACAACATGTGCTAATTACTCAACACCTCTTTCTAGTACGTCAAAAAGATAAATCATTTGATTTATGATGATTTAATGATTAACATTCTAAGAATGTTATCATAATTGATCATTCATTGTAAGATTATCGTATCAATCCAACCGTAAAACACTTAGCACCAAGTAATCTTTATTAACTAAACTATTCTATGCCACCTATTTTGCCCTTGATTTGCTCCCCTTTTTTGGAAAAGATCTAAGGATATTGATACTGAAACATCAATCAAATAGACTTCAAAACCAAACTATCTATTCATTTGAAGAATAATCAGAACTAGGATACTTACTTGTGATGACGATCAATTGGACAATCTATGCACGTAGTTGCAAAATCATACAGATACTCCATATTCCATCTTGGCCAAATTGCGAGATCTTGACTTCATGTCACATGAAAAATTGAGATGATGTCTTAAGCTCGATATGAAAGTCAATGCCTAAATTTCTTAGCCGGTTGATTCTCAAGTCACCATCACTTATGCAGGTGCAAAAAATCGTCAAGAACCCAAATCACAATATTAGGACCTAATTTATATCAGCAATTTCTAGGCATATTGCTTAAAATAGAATTCTAATATTTTCAATGAAACTTGGATTTTTATTATCAAGTTAGCACTTATCAATTTGCCTGCTTGTTTCAAGCCAAATCTATCTTGTGCTCTATTCTATTTAGGATCAATATCTGTATGTCTTAATAAAAAATGGAAGTCACTTGATCGGATTAGAATTTCAGAAATTTGAGCATGTAGACCAACTTCATTCCATTAAATGCCTCATAGAAGCAGACTATGCCCATTTCTCAAACCAACTCCATGAGTAAAAGATCCAATAGACATCTACTCATCATGATGGTCCTTGACCCTAGGAACCCTCAACATCCAATTGTTAGAATAGAATGTTTGATTGATCCCATAGGCTGGGCGCCTACTGTGGTTGTTGATGTCCATCATCTTCAGTTTATCAACGAAAGTGCGTCAAACCCTAAGCAAGGAGATCTTTTGAAGTTTTGATAGACTTGTTAGATTTAAGAGATAATTACATTCTCAAAGCATGCAAGCAAGAGGAATACAACCATATCAATTTTGTAGGGAATGGATGCATGATTGTAGAAGATTTGGAAATTCACTTCCTTTAGATATGGTGCACTTCTTGTTGGTTAGCATGTTGGGCGGGCCGTGTGTGCCATTTTGCAAAACAAAAATAGAGTTGTATAGAAAATGCCTAAATTGGTTGAGTATTTCACAAAGCCTAAGTACATAGTTGAAGCAGTTGGAGAGATAATTGGGGGAAGCACACCAACCATTCTGGAGGTTTTAAGAAGTCATATTAGCTGCCTTAATGTGGTGGTGAAGATTTCCTTGGTTGCAAGATATGGCCCTAGGTGGTTCAAGACGTTCCATAGGCGTAGTCATGCATTAGGAAAGCAAGCTCCATTCCATTGCGCTCGATAAGTCGTTCACTGCCTTCGACTTGTCGTTATTGCATTATCACCTCTTTCCAACAGTTGGTTCTGCCTTTAGGAAACCTCTGCCTACTATGCTTTCCCGTGACATAGGCTTCATTAAACTTTGATTCTAATTTCGTACCTAGAAGACGCAAATCTTCAAAACTCATAACTTTCTTTGACTTTTGTCTACAACTAAAAGTGCCTTCTGATTTGGTACTACAGCATATGGTCTAAAGTGCTACTTTTTAGCTACCACCTTATCATTATCATTCATGTCCATACTGGTAAACTACATTGACTCATCTTAGTCTATGATTATATCTCCTCTCTTGTCACTATGTCCCAATAGTCTTGATCCATCAATATGCTCAGCATCTTAAACTTCCAAACACTATAGTTCTTTTTTCTCTTGGATGTCCTCATTTGTGCACCTTATTAAAGTCAAACTCTAGACCTCAAGGAGAGGAAAGGAAGTCCTAATCATCTGACCACTTAATGGACTACGTTGTAGGTGGGCCATTTTACTCCAGCTTACTTGAATTGGGAGAAATTGTATTTAATCTTCCATCTTTTCTCCAAATTTCTTTGTACAAGACTTCTTCGAAATGTTTTAATCCATGAATGCTTTGACCTTCAAACTTAGTTCTGCACAAAATTTCTTGTGTGCATCCAAGCTTAATGCTTTAGTAAAAATATCTATTGTCATATCTTGCGCTCGACAGTACTGCAAGTCAACCTCTTTGTCGAGAACTTTGCTTCTGACATAGTGATACTTAATTTCAATGTGCTTACTCCTAGAATGAAATCTAGGGCTGGCTAATAAAGCAATGACACTTTGATTATCACAAAATAGAATTGTCAGAGCATATTGATTCAGACTGATATCTGAAAGTAAGTTTCTCAACAATATTGCTTCCTTTGTAGCTTGAGAGGCTGCGATATACTCTGATTCAGTGGAAGATAGAGCTATCGAAGTTTGCTTGTGACTGTTCCATGAAATAGGACTATTGTTGAGGAAGAATGTAAATCCTGAAGTGGATTTACGCGTGTCTACATCTCCTGCCGAATTTGCATATGAAAAACCACTGAGAATATTGTTGGAATGTAAATGGAATTGCTTACATTACCATAGGTTACTTTGACCAAAAAGGTCGAGAGTTGTGTAACCATGGTCATTTATTATATTAGGCCTACTAAACTTAGAGTTAGCTAAGTTAGTATGAAATTAACTTGGTAGGGACTCATGGGTCCACTAGGCCTAATTGTGACATTAAGTACCTTATTCTTTCTATGTAACTTATAGAAAGTTGGATAGTCAATAGTCAAGTAGTTGGACAGCCAATAGTCAAGTAGTTGGAAAGCCAATAGTCAAGTAGTTGGATAGCCAATAGTCATGAAGTTAGATAGTCATCTTGACTATATATATGTGTGCATCCCATTTGTATAAGACACATTTGTAAGCAATACTGACTATTCTCCTTGGCTGTCCACGAGTTTCTACAAGAGGGTTTCTAGCCATCTCTCTCTTTCTTTTGAGAATGCTTTGTGTGATTGAATAGTTAAGATCCTGGATCCTTAGGCTTCTATTTCCTACAAATATTGAGTTGTCGTTGTCGACTCCTCCATAACAAATGCAAAAGTCCATAGTAGCTCGAAGATATCTCATGACTCTGATAAGAGCCTTCCAATGTGTTATGCCAGGATTGTCATATACCGACTCAAGGAAATGACTGCAAAAGCTATGTCTGGTCTGGTACAGATCATCGCGTACATAAGAGATTCTATTATCGAATTATAAGGATACTCACACATCTGCTCCTTCTCTTCGATTGTTCGGGGACACTGGTCCTTCGACATCTTGAGTCCTGGATCCATTGGTGAGAGAGCTAATTTGCAATTTATCAGATTATATCTGATTAAGACATTGTGAATGTATCTTTGCTGAGTAATATAAATCAACTTCTGCTTTCTGTCTCTTTGGATTTGAATACCTAGACGGTAATGAGCTATGCCCATATCGGTCATGCCGAATTCGGAAGATAGCATTGTCTTAGCTTCTTTTATCAGATCGATACCGTTGTTGAAAAGCAATGTGTCGTCCACATACAATGTGATAATGATAAAAGAATGCTGCACTGACTTGAAGTAGACATTTGAATCTGAAGAGCTTGGTGTGTAGCCTTGATCAATAAGGAAAGTATTGATCCTTTGAAACCATGCTCGAGCAGATTGCCGATTGTGTTTACCTTCGATTTTGTAACCGTCATATTGCACCATGTAAATGTCCTCTTCAATAACTCCATTAAGATATGTTGTCTGTACATCCATTTGATGTATTTCCAAATCTACTGCAGCAGCAAATGACAATAGAAGTCCAATAGACGAATGTTTAACTAATGGATTGAAAATCTCAGTGTAGTTGACGTTCTGTACCTAAGAGAATCCTCTGGTGACAAGTCAAGCCTTTCTTCGATCGATACTTTCATCTACCTTGTATTTGATTTTGAACAACCATTTGCAATCAACTACATTTCTGCTGGCATGCTCGAGCAGATTGCCGATTGTGTTTACCTTCGATTTTGTAACCGTCATATTGCACCATGTAAATGTCCTCTTCGATAACTCCATTAAGATATGTTGTCTGTACATCCATTTGATGTATTTCCAAATCTACTGCAGCAACAAATGACAATAGAAGTCCAATAGACGAATGTTTAACTTATGGATTGAAAATCTCAGTGTAGTTGACGTTCTGTACCTAAGAGAATCCTAAGAGATGAATACTCTTTATCCATAGCTTCTTCCAGAGATCGGAATCGGGCTGACTGAGTGCCTCTTCGACAGTCGTCGGCTCTTGAACAAGGTAAGCTACAAACTCGTCGATGTACTTGATAGGTGGTCTGCGTTGTCTTGTCGATCTTCTGGGTGATGATTGAAGTTGATAATCTTCATCATGTTGTAGTTGCTGAATTGCAACATTATCATCTTCAGGTTCACTGTTGATAAGTTGTTCGTCGGGAATAGACAAGCTTGGACCTTCAAAAGGAATAGTCGACTTTGGAACTAAAGAGTTCAATATTTCGAGAGAGTCTGATAGTTCGGTTATATAAGCTTTGCCCTTACCTTTGAGGTCGATAAACTGATCTTCGATGAAGATGAAATCCTGAATATCTCCGACTCGACAGGATCATACAACTTATAAGCTTGATCTGAAGTAGTGAAGCTGATGAAAATCGAATTGATACTCTGGAAGTCGAGCTTCTTCCTGAGATCATGCAGAATTTGTGCATAAGCGATACATCCAAAAACTCGTAAGTTCGATAGAGAAGGTTTGGAGCCTGTCCAAACTTCGTATGGTCTTTTTTCTGAGAGACCTTTAGTAGGACATTTGTTCTGAATATAAGCTGCAGTTGTTGATAATTGTTCTTGACTTTGAGTCGGTTTTTGATTTCTTGCGGACTGCTTAGAGCTTTTCTACTTTTGTCGTTTTGAGCCTTTGTTGACATATAGAACATGAGATGATGAAGTCGACGAAGCAACTTGACTTCTTCGATTTTCTTCCTGCAGCAACATAGTGATAAGTCTGGTAAGAGTTAAATATGAGTGTGTCGATATGATCATCACCCAGTTCTCATATGTAGAGGGCAAGCTTGAAAGTAATGTCATGATTGCGTCTTGATCGTCTATGATTGATCCGACAACGGCCATTTGCTGCAAGAGATTCTTAAACTGGTTAACGTGATTCTAAAGTGAATCACCATTTGACATCTTGAGAGTGAAGAATTTTCTTCGTAGATGTAACTTAGAAGTTATGTCCTTCACATCATATAGTGACTGCAGAGCAAGCTCAATGATTGTCAAGAAAGAATGTGGAGATCTTTATGTTTTCTGCTGAAGTAGTTGAAAAACATGTTAAGGAGATACTGGTGGGTTGGAGTACCCTTTCCAGCATGTTTTTCCTTCTTTCTATAGCAAGCAACAAAAGGAAAAGTGATTCTTTTGCTTAGTGAGATTTAATCTCCTACCAAGGGTGTGCACGATACCAAGCACATTCTTTATCCATCCTACTTACCATGAGCACGTCAGTGAACCTGACTTCCTTGTGCATATACTCTCAGTCTCCTCTAGTTCTCCACTGGGTGTTAGCAAGTTGTAATACCAGTCATAGTCTAACCAAAGCTGATCCGGAGTTCCAAAATCCGATTGCCCCCTTGGGTTTTCCTCTACTTGAGGGTAGATACTAACTGACCATAGTCAGTCAGGTTCTTAACAAGCACATGAAGACTTTGTTGCCTTGAAGGCAGGATAAAAGGCTTACATTCTGGTGCTAGCTGCACTATCCTGTTAGTTTCCTGTAGAAAAGTTATCTGCAAGTGCAATGGATAAGGAAGAGTGTATATAAGTACCTTATACTAAAACTCTAGAGCAGTATGGAAACCAGAATAAAAGAGAGGGAACATAAAAGAAATATGGCAAGCACTTTAATAGGCCGAGGGAGTAAATTTTCTGTAAAAATTTATGTTGGAAAAAGTGTTCAATCTGGATAATCACATACCCTGAGACATTTTGCTTCGGAGTAGCAAAACTATTCTTATTCTAATGACCTGTTAATAATTCAACTATATATTGTGCTGGTTTTATATACAGGCTCTTTATAAACCTGAAATATTCTTGATTGATGATTGTGACAAAGAGGAAGACCTCTGCAGTGAAAAACCATTATACTCGTGGTTCCTCCTGTTTGCAACGGCAAATTGCCTTAGTAATTGTGTATCCAACTTTTTAACAAGCCTCCAGCTACTTGAATCCCATCAATGATCACACTTTTCCTTTTGGACAGCTGGGCATATATAACCATCTTCACTGATGTATCTGAGACCCTGAAGTGTAGAAACACAGTACTAAGCCATAGAAAGCGACAGCCTGGCTTAAGTCAATGTAACATGAAAATTAAGCTCTTCCTGTTTCTAGAATGGCAATATTATTCTTATTGCTCTGATGATTCAGGGCAGATGCTAATACTTTAGTTGAATCTTCAGACCTTAGGACAACAGGCAGTTGCACCAACTGACTTGCCTTCATTGAATCCCCCTTCGAGGTAGAATCTACTATGTTTCTACCAGGATATAGATTTCAATTTCCAATAATTCAATTTTGTAACGTCATCACTGTCGTGTGAGCAGAGTGGGTTAGCTTGATGGAGCTGCGCATGATTTTTTGGCTTCATGCTAAGTAGTATTGATTGTTGGGCCTTTAGAACATGTTTTTATGCCAAGAAGGCCAGGTTCAAATTGCATCGCTTCTATTAAATGGGTTCTATCTTGGTTAAGGTGCTGACTTATTCTTTTTGTTCAGGCTGCTTTTCAGGTGCTCAGAGCATTATGGGTGGGTTTGATGGCTGTAGGTGGAGAGAAGCTAGATGACATTATGGTTGCCTCTTGTGCATTTGGTGGTGCTGCAGTATTGATGGGAACACTTGGTATCTATCTCAACAGACCAGTATCGTCTCAGTTTACCAAATTGACTCTCTTTACTGTACTAGCTTGGATACACATGTTCACTGTCTTCTAAGTCTCTGACACTTGCAGTTTAGTGTATTATTGAGTTCCTTGATTTGGGGTTTGAGCAAAATATTTTAGGATTCAGTAGTTTCAGAAAGCAGTTGTTTCTTAGCATCGCTGAATTTGCAATTTTGCCAGTAGGGCATAAAAGTACTATCTACCTGTGACATAACTTTATATACAAACTGTGCTGCAGACTTACTTCACGTTTTTTCCTGTGTTTCTTAAAGGGATAAGAGGAAGTGGGACAAGCTTACTGAAGCTATACATATTATTGACGGTAGCAGCCACATTCTTGCCATTCATACCAATCATAACAGGGCGGTCGCAAAGAAAGGTGATAAACTGAGAACAAAGTTTGTTTTTCTTATCATCAGTTTACAGAAGATGCTGTTTTCATTGGTGGATGCATAATCTGCATAATTATGTTTCTTCCGTAGGTTTATTCTGGATTATTCAATGATAGCTGCATCTCTCAATGGTGCGTTGAAGGGGGTTATTACTCATATAGGTAGACCTAGTCCACCACTTGTGTGAAATGAGACATTGGATGCAAGTTTTAACAAACTTAAGGAGGTAATTTAAGCACCGGTATTAGTCATAGCAGATCCTGATAAACTTTGTGTGGTTAAAGTGGATGCTAGTGATTATGGGGTTGGTGCAGTTCTACTTCAAGAGGGGAGGCCAGTTGCTTTTGAGAGTAAATTTTTTTCTGATGCTTAGACTAGGTATACTACTCAGGAAAAAGAACTTTTTGCGGTGGTGCATGCGTTGAAGACGTGGAGACACTATATGGTAGTCAATTTATAGTGTGCTCAGATCACCAATCATTAAAGTATTTCTGCAATCAGAAAGACCTTAGGGGTCAAAAAGCTCGATGGGCTGAGCAGGATCGTCAAATCGAGTGGCTGATGCCTTGAGTCGAATTGGAGAGGTGAATGAGTTGTCGTTCATGGAAATCACTACGGACTTCTATCTTTCGTTTCGAGGTCTTTATGAAAAAGATCCTCATTTTGGACTTATTTGGCAAAGGGTTCTGAAAGGCTCTTAATTGGTTATTGATTTGCAAGGTGATCAATTGGTTGTGAAGATATGAAGGTAGTGGATGACTTTTCCATCCGAAACGGTATCTTGTTTCCCCTGACTTTCAGTTCTGAGGACATAACTGAAATAAGGGGGGAAGTATGTTATGGCCCTAATGGGGGGTTTGGACCATTAGGGGCTGCCTTGGACGTAGGGACCGGGGCCTAATCTAGATAATAGTCGAGTAGGACCATGGGGACACACCTGCATGCGGTATTTGCATGTGTGTTGCATCCTAGTATGGGATAGGGTGTACATGCATTGTGCTTATGCATGGGTCTTGGCTATTATGGGTTAGGGGTACCTACATGCAGTGGACATGCATGGGAGTTTCGTATGGACTAATAGTATGCTTACATGTGGATTCGGTGCATGGGCAGACGGGGTGGGTTCCACACTCTATATATACCCTCACCCGTGTCCATGAGGATCATTGAGAGTCCCTGGCCGTTATGTTGTTGGATTGGTAAGCGCTTCCTCTTAGTGATTTGCCAAATACCCTAGTGCTTGGGGGCTAGATCAGAGGTTGCGTTCTTGGAGCTCTACCCAGAGTGGGAGTCTTAAGAGACGCTTTAGTAAACCCACCTGGTTTACCACGTTTATTGGAGATACCCCACAGTCGTTGGGGGAGCATCTCTCTGGATTTTATTGTAGGATTACTAAGGACTTAAAATATGATGGATTCGATTTTGTTAGTGCAGGTTTACTGAGATGGCTCATCTCCCAAATCATTAAGAAATAATTGAACCATCTTAATTTCCTTAATAGCATCACCTCTGCATACTAAATCTCTGTTGAGTGACTGAACTCTCAAAACATAGGAATGAACATTTTCACCTTGATTTTGATGGCTTTGCAAGATTCGCCTGCTTAGGTTAGCATTGATTTTTACTCATAGATTCTTTGTAGAGTCCTCCATGCCTCATTTGATGAAGTGCAAGCTCCCCCCTCCTTAAGAGGCTCATTGGTGACATTCATCTTGATAGCATGTAGAGCCTTCTTGGCTCTCTTTTCAAACTTCATTTGATTTTGGATAGGTTGAGGATCCTCCTCAATACCTAGCACAATATCCATCAAATCGTTCATGATAAGCAAGGTATTATGAATTTTGGGCTAGTCAGAAAGGGGACAGAAATTAGCCCCCCCAAGACACTTTTTTAATGATTAAACTTTTACTTTTTAAGCTAATTGCAAACTTTTGAAGATAGCAAAGTTATAGAATTAGCATTGAACATAGTTTTGCAAAGTTTTCTATGTCTTGTGAATTGTTCAAAGCCCCTTTCTTAAGGTTATGAGAAAAACCTTTGCAGGAAAAGGTGATAAACAAATTTTACAAGGACCCTGGTTTAAAAAAATCTCCAAGTTGCAAAATTCCTTTGACACATAGTTTTAAAGGGATCATACAATGGCTGAAATCAATATTCTTGCAGCCCATTTAATTCACTTTTTCAAAGCTTTTTAATGAAATTCAATAGAATCTCATCAACCACAACTAAGAGGCAAAAATTTTGCTGTAAACAAAGAAATAGGAACACGTGCACCTTTTGTACATGAAAATTACTGGCTTTGATACCATTTGATACAATTCTATTGGGCTGATCTCTGTAAGGTGACCACACAACATCAAGTGATGAACACTTTGTTATTGCCCATCCATAGAGTCACAATCAGTTGACCTCCGTGCATCGGAGCTGTTGACACCTCCTATGTTAACGGGCTTCCCATACCACCGGTCATCGCGCTTCGCTCTCATGGGGGTTCATCTCCATGGCTAGAAATACATCTCGACTCTTGCATGCTCGTACCATTTGCCCACTTCCCAGGTAGACTGAATGAATGATATAGGGTTCTCCCACATCTATTGGGTCACTGAAAAGCAGCTTTATAAATATGAAAAACAGTACTTTAGAGAAGCTCAGCACAAATAAGCACTATTTTATGGAGAGAGAGAGAGAGAGAGAGAGAGAGAGAGAGAGAGAGAGAGAGAGAGAGAGAGAGAGAGAGAGAGAGAGAGAGAGAGAAAGAAAGAACACTAGAGTTACAAGATATTAAAGTGCAAGTTCCAGTTCACATTAAGGGCCAGCAAATTTGGTAAATTGTTGGCTATTGTTTTGCCACTTATTTAGATGGATCTCGTCTTTTTTTGGGCATCTCTAGTAGTCAACACTTTGTTGCATATCAAAGAGATAGTGCGATATGAAGGCTAGGGAAAGTGGTTGGCTTTTGGAACCCTGTATTAGGTAGACATTGCATGGTGAATAAGTTACAGTGATTTTTAATCAACACATACTTTTTGGATTGATAACATCGGTGTTCAAAGGCAGCAGGTATCCAAACATTGGGATTTGTCACAACAAACTGGCAATTACAAGGCTGTATTTCTCATGGGACTTGAGCTAGTGCAGGACTGTGCAGGTATGCTCAGTAAAAAAACAATTTCAACATCTGTGAGAAGCATTTTGCAAGCTTTTAAAACTTTTCTTAGGAACTACTTACAGAAATTGTTGTTTTGTTGCAATTGCAATATTTCTGCACTTGCAGCAACTCTAGTGCAGATTGTTGGCATAACCACAGCAGCAAATTTGACTCGAACTCTTGCTCCCAAAGGAAGTTTGTAACTTGCTCATTTCGAGATTTTCCACATCTCTGAAGAGAGCTTTGACAATGTCTATGCAAAGCTCCTATAGTTGAAGTGAAAATGTGATAAACATTTGTGTCTAAATTAGTGCTGAAAAGTGTTGGCTTTTGTAATCCTTCAAACAATTTTTGCTCTTGTTTAAACTTCTCTGATGAGGCTATAGCTGTTATGAGGTGTAGGGGAGATACATTGAAACTTTGAAAAAGGAGCCTCTTGCTATTGTTCAGACATGCAAAATTTGTTTATGCTGTTGCATGTTGCATCGACTCCAAGGCTAGGATTAATAACAGGTACAGACGATGAGGGTCGCCTGCAGATCTCTTATAGATTCCTTTTTTTCCCAATATTAGCACAGGTTACAAGTTCCTAGATGAGATGACATCATGTTAACATTAGAGACATCCCTGAAGCTGTTCTGAATGCAGAGAACTCAATGTGCCCAAAGTTCATGGGCATATCCACTTATCTCATGTCAGCATTTTGGAGATTCAACTCATTTTTTGGAGACAGGTAATGTGTAGACCTTCACAATTCTTGTAACTCCATCAAAGTCTTACTAATTGAGTGTATTGGATGGAATTGATTGACAATGTATCTCGAATTTGAAAACCCTTCTAACATTCTCTAGAGGTTTTGCTCAGTATTAGTTATGCTATACTTGATTGTTAGCCTTTACTTGGAAGATGGGAACACTACACCTATAAGAAAATCAATGTCTCAATTGACACATTCAGCAGTCTTGCTTGGAATAATGGTATTGTCTATTCAGTTGATTACTTGTTTGCAGCTATGCATCTGCAGAGAATAATGTCAATCGCCTGTAATGTATTGCTATATGAGAATTCACTCTCATACTCAATTAGAATCTTTATAACAAATTGATCAATGAAGAGCTTTTATGAGTTCAAACTTCAGAGTTTGGAATGAGACACTTCTCTCGAATAGTCCAACATCCCTTTTCACGAAATCCTATCTTGGTCGCCATAGATATTCCTTGCTATACTACAACATTTGCAGGGCCTCTAATGTGGCTAATTGTCATATCATCATTTGCCATGTTAAAATATCAGCAAAAAACATGAAAATTAGGGATTTATGTAAGACATGCGTCATGATTCATCATGCAGCGAAGATTAATTTTTGGGAAAACTTTGCTGGAGAGCATCTTCCTCCTTGCACTTCAAAAATTGTGCCAAAGTTTGTCTTGTTTGTTTTTTCTAGAAGTACCTCAATCGAGTTAACCACATTGCATTTTCATGGCATGCACACCTCATGATATATTTTTTTCACCTTTCAATGACACATACGTAGGTTGATGCTTCTGTACTAGAAAAAACTTGTGTATCTTATTCAAATATCAATAAAACTCCCCAAAAGTTTCAGGAAGCCGATAGATTGTATTTCGGATTTCAATTGACTAGAAAGTAGTGTGGAATAGAAAGCATCACAAAATATTTACACGATATTTAAATACTAGTGCTGGGAGTGTATCAGTATTTTCCATACCCTTTGAGTCCTAGTATTGATGGATCTCGTACTTTTTGAAAGCATCCAATCCCATAGTATTATACAATATTTATGAAGTTTTGATAGCAGTCGAGTATCAATATATCCATGGTTTATGAGTTGTAGATGAGTTTAAATGGGACAAGTATTCTAAGGGTGATGCTAGTCGGTTATTAACCTACATATGAATATGTGCGACATGTTGTAGGAGTTTTGGACCTTAACCATTAGTCTTATTTTAATAGTGAATTAGGAAAGGAATGTCTTCTTCTTGTCGAATATCAATTGCTTTAGCATACATCACAAACATTGAGGTAAAATTTCAAAAAAAAAGTCCATCATTGAAAGGCATAGACATTTTTGAAGGCTAATATGTAATTGTTGGAAGGCATAGTGTTTCTTGAAATGCAATATACATTTGCTTTGCAAAAGGCTAGACTTTGTTGTTGCCTAACAACTAGCGACCAATGTATTGACTAACCATGGTTAGATTGTATGACATTTTTAAAATTTGGATACCAACCAAAAGTTAACACCAAATGTAATCAAATTCGTGAATTTTGCTACCTTAAATATTTGTTCGAATATTGGCCCAGGTCGACTAGTTGTAGTACTATATAAAACAAGAAACTACTTCAGGTGTAAGTGAGGAGGCATCACTAGGACATATAATATTACCATAATAATGATGATGATAAATCAATCAAATATTGCCATATCAATATCAAGGGTTGATGTGACTAAGACACATACATGCATTTATGTAACTTTAAAGTGGCATGTCAAACAAACCATAAGAGTGGTGATTATCAAAATTCATCAAATCTTCTAATAGCATTCAAGAAGATTCTCAAGGTGCAATGCTAACTTGGGACCACCAACTTAAGATGACATCCTTGATTTTCATTAGATGAGAAAGTAATCAAGAAACTCCAAATGATAAAACAAAAGCTCAACATGACTCCTCAACATGACTATGTAATAGTTGTAAGAACTAGTTTCATCTATGAAACAATGAAATTATTTCCGTAGTGGCCTCCATAAAATCTTGCAAACAGGAGCAACAACAACCAATGGCAAAAGTATGACGCCATTTTTAATATTGCATTGTGGCTTGAGGAAGAAGAAATCAGAAAGAGCCGTTGGCGGTACATCCTTAGAGCTTTATATACCAACTGTATGAAGGGAATAATCATAGCACACAAGAATGCAAATGTTTGAGGGGACGAGTTGCACCAACATATACATGATTAAAGCCTCATCCTTGGCAAAGAAGTTCACCTCCACAATAACAAGCACAAGCAATAGACAACCACACAGACAAGGTACCTCAAGTGCAACCAATCTGTCTCAAGTGCCACCAATCCAAACCATTCCCAATGAAAACTATTACCTAGAGCATCTAAAAATGTCAAACATATACGATGTCATTGAAAGCAATAACAGAGGGAAAACGCTTGTGTTGAAAGAGGAGCAAGCACCAACGACTTCAAAGAAGGATAGAGGATTATAGAAATTCAAAGGAGACAACTCAATAAGTGATTAAAATAATAAAAAAAGACCAAAAGTTCCCAAGCAATTCATAGACAAAATTGTAGATAGACTTCATGAGCTCATTAATAACTTCAAACTTGAAATTGTGGTTGGAAATTGCACCCTATGTGGCCAAATTGGTTCGAGGTAAATTGCCAACAGGAACAATTAGTGGAATATCTTGTACATAAAGTTCCCTCCAGAATGGACGTGACTCCACAAGTTGCATTAATGGAATCATCATTACTCCATCTCCACATTACATGACATTGTTTTATATTACCAATAAAAGTACTAGACCATACTCTCAATGGAGTAATCTATGGAAGTTCATGTGTATATATAATGTAGAACAACTATAAAGTAGGCTAGGGAATATAAAGTTGTCATCCACCAAGGTAATCATATGTATGGTCGACCATACTTGAGATACTTTGGTAGGTGAGCTCACATGAATACTTGTAGTCATACATAGCATGGGATTTTAATATTGAATTCTAATGTGCTGAAATTATCAAAGAAGAAGGCATATTCTCAATTCTATTGAGGTGATCTTGGTTATATGCAACAGGAGCAACAAAGAATTGGGCCACTTTGCATTGTAACCATGCAACAAAATAATGAATGCAACAAGACCAATTGATGTGTAAATGTATGAGTCAAGGTTGCCCACGCAAGCTTAGTTGTCTATGATCCCATGGGTTGTTAGTACCAAGAAGCATATCACCAATGTCACATCCTAGTTTTAAGTTCATAGTAGCCAAAATAATGGGAATATGCAAATTTGTGTTGCTTAAAAAAAAAATTGAATTCCCTCACCATGAAGGATTATTTCTCATTGCCATTCACATAAACGATCCTTGATGTTGTTGTTAGACAAGAAATGTACAATTCCTTATGGCTTTTTGACTATAACTAGATAATCATTTCAAAGAAAAATAACAAAAGACATTGATATCTATTACAAAATGGGGAGCATATGTCAAATAAGGTTGAATGGGATCTGAAATACAATATGTATGCCTTAGAAACCATGAAGAACCTATTTCCAAGTGAAAGCACCAAAGCACAAGTCACCTAGAAGGGATTTTGTTGTAGAATTGAATGCTACCACCTCAAAGAAAGTTAGATCAACCTTTCTAAAGTTGTAAGAGGCCATTCTCGGTTGTATTTAGGTCTTCCATGTTTATTTTAGTAAAGTGTATATGGAAGATCATGACCGTACATTGCATCTTTGTCAAGATGGCATTGTTTTTTGAGCTCGACTTATAATAGATTTGTGATTGAAAGTGCCTAAGTGACCTAACTTAATCTAAACATTTTTTATTTTTTAGGCATTTATGTGCTTTAGCTATCAATCAAGGATTTTTGCAAAATTTCAAAGAGAAAGCAAATACAAAATTGCAAGACTCCGATTAATATAATGAACCAAAGAGAGGTACATATATACAAAACTAATTTTTGGGAGATATTGTTGCATGGCATGGCAGTCCCCGGTGTGCGGCCGAAGGGGATTGTAGAAGACATTACAGTCAAGATAGCAGGGGTACAATTTGTTATTACATTTGTGGTGATGGACATTCCTGAAACCCCCACTACCTACCTCTCAATCCAAGATTTCACTCTCAAAGCAAACATATAGAAATAAGGTCTCATTACCTTAGAGAGAAAGTGCACAGCAAGGCAGTAGAACTGGTTTTTTGCAGAACAAATCACATGGCAGCAGATTACTTCACAAAGGCTCTATCAAAGGAGCAACATCTCAGATTTAACGATATGTTAAATCTAAAGATCAAATTTTTTCAGGATCCACATTAAGGGAGAGTGTTAGATTTCTTATGCTCAGCCTTATACAAATCGTTCAAGTAATGAGCATCCTGAAAAACCGAAGGCCGACAACATATTTTTGGGTCTTCACATTTTTCCCTTGAGATTTCTTGTGCCTCGAAAATCATTTTAAAGCACCTTATCCTACTTCGCCTTTTTCCGCTCCTTACACTGGCCAAGTGGCCAGAATGCCTTGGAAACCATTCTTAAGGCACCTTTTGCTTTTCACCTTCTTCGCCTTTTTCGTTCACGGAAAATGCGACACAATGGCCAGAATGACTTAAACCATTTCCGGACCACCTTCAACTTTTTCGCCTTACACTTTTTGCCTTTCTTCTCTGCCTTTAGTGTAAGGCACTTTTCGACTTTTTCGCCTTTTTTTCGCCTACTTCGCTGCCTTGAATCTAAGGACGCCTTAGGGATTTACATACCTTTAGTCTAAGGGCACCTTCAGGAATTGCAAACCTTTAGTTTCAAGGCACCTTCGGGTTTTTCGGATTTTTCGCATTTTTGCTGGATTGGCTGACCGACGTCGCCAACTTATCAGCAACCCTAAAAGCAGCTGGACAGCCAAATATCCTAAAGGTGGTTGGCAGTTACCAACTTTGTACATATGCAAAGACTGGCGTAAATAGCATTAAAAACTTGTAAGACATTTTGTCTCTCGACACTTGCAAACTTATATATATTAGTTGAATCAAGCTATGTAAGGGTTAATTGAGTCAATTGAAATTCTTTTTCAATAAGCGTTATTTGTAGCCAGCGTTATCACGCTCAGCAAGCTAAAGTTATTACTTCAAGCTATTGTACTCACTATTGATATTAATCAGAGTGCAATTTTTGTCTCACTACTGCATCGTTTATTTGCGCATTCTGTATGAATTCTTCTACTCTTCTTGGGCCAACCGTACATTCTTGAATATAGATGGTGGGAGATTAAGAATGTTACCATTTATTTTCCAAGTGCTCTCACATCAACACGAAAATCACATGTACTAATTGCATTCCCCTGTTGTATTTGTGTCTTTGAAAAAGACATGGAAAGACCATGGATAAGATGACTGTTGCAATGACCTCTTTTGTCGGCGTTCCTTCCTTGACATTGAATCTGTTGGTTATGTTGAGCCATAAATTGGCCAACTAACTACTATTCACCACTCTCTCCATCACATCTCTAAAGGATTAAATCTCAATCATGTGTTGATGTCATCCAATGACAACATTGAGTCATTTGTTCATAGCTATAGGACAACTCCTATGATGAGCAACAATGTACTCAACATCTGTTTTACATTTTCATTGTCATTATTCCATTCATGGACCAACTTTTTTCTTCTAGTTGTGCATAACTCACTTGTGCCCTCAACATTTTCGTTAGTGAGTTCAATGGGTTCTATGAAATATCTAACAAATTGGAGAAGAATCAATCAATCATTGATGCTCGAGAATCAAATCATACCTTGCTGAAAATATCTTGCAAGTTTGGGCCACTTCTAATGTACGACACTACGAGGAAAGACGTCCCTCTTGTGCTTTGAAGTATGGCATCAGCCATATCGCCTATATTGCACCATACAATATATAATCTTGCTACTCAGAAAGCTCATGTGCTCCTAGACACTATAGACCACCTTTGATGAGTTGGTGGTTGGCATGTATGCATGCCCTTGTCATCCAATACACATTGTAAAAAAATGTAATGAAACTACAAGGCTGCAAAAAAGTTTGATTGGTTGATTGGTCAACATTGAGAAGTTAGCTAAATTGACATCTTTAACTTAAAGTGCACACAAATTTGACCCATCAAAAGATACCGGCTCTCCACCAATTCATTCGACTTTTCAATGATTTATGGCTCTTGTCATAACTTATGTCCAATTTTCCACCAAGTACAAATTTCGTTGTATATATTGTTAGGCTCAAACTCCCTCCATTTTCCATCTAACACAAATCAATTTGTTGCATTCTTCCTCGTGTTCTTGTTTGACACATTGGAAGTTATGTTTTGTAACACTATTCATGAAATGTAAAAGACAAGATCATCCTTTCCAACCAAGGGTGTGTTTGGATCACTTTTATATACAATGTGCACCAAATTCAATTGGCCTATGCTTCATCAGCCATAAGTCTTTTGAAAGTGATTGGTTTTATAGTGTGAATAGCCATAACCCGATTGAGTAGTTTCCAAAACAATACTTGAGCTAATAATAATATCTCTGCTTTTATTAAAAATGATGGGAAAACCCAAGATCATACAAGAAGATTAAACTAAGCATGATCATACTTAAGCAAGAACATCTAAGACTTTCATTTCACAATTTGCAATTGTTTGCATAGATCAATCCTCTAACTTATTGAAAATAAACGATATTAGATATGCATGGTTGCACTTGCAAAAAAACATAATAGAAAATGATAACATCTAAGGCATCACCTTGTATTGTATACATGACAAGCCATTGGCACCCAATCTTTCACACGATACACATGATCAAACTAGCACCAAGACTTGTCTAGATCACTTTTTGATTGCATCCTCTTCACAACATTCACACCAAATGCCGACGTAGTTGTGGACATTTTGAACATGTGACGTCTATCATTATCATTGGGAGTTTGTCTAGGAAACAAAGAACCATGAACATCATCATAACTGCAATGTTCCTTCGAATACATAAGTCAAGTTATTGTGAAAGCTTCATACACCAAGAGAAACCCTAAGTGCCAATATCCAATGGATATCTAACTATGGATATTAACTTTCTACAAATTATTCTCTTCCATCTCCTCATTGTGTGCCTAAGTGCACTAAGAAAAAAAAAACTCTTGACCTCAAAGAGAGAAAAGCAAATATCTGCCAACATGAGGACAAGCCTTATTTACAATTGCAAGATCCTTACCACATTGAATAGACCATGTAAACCCTCTAACCCCTAAACCCTAAACCCTATAACCTCTAAAAGGCAACACCAAATGAAGCCCACAAGCTCCTCAAATTGGTATTTATAATTCTCTGTCTTTCTTTTGAGTGCTTGAAACTTAATTATGAACTAACTTTACATGGTAAACCTCTATAAGCAAAAGAGAAGTTACATGTTTGTCAGCTAATTGAGATGGTGCTTCAGGATCTTAGGTGATCTTCTCTTGTGGGCAGTCTCTATTGTGCAGATAGAATTTGGCATGGCATAGTTTTGGACAACAAAAATCCAAATCATGCTACAAGCTTTGGATCTATTTTAAGCTTGCTGTGATATTTCCAGTTGAAAACATTATTGGATCTCACTGTTGATGTGGAATCCCCTTGTGGGGATGGCTGCTGCAGTGCCAAATCAAAATAACTAATCTTCTGCTTCAAGACACAAATTTTCTGACAAATGATGTCAAATCAGAATGCAGCAGTCAAAATCAGGCTGAGACAATTGAATGAATAAAATAAGACATGCAGATTATATCCCTTGAAAAGTTCTTAACATTGATATGCTCCTGACTTGCGATGCAGTACAATGAGATTGTATGAACAAAATATGTTTTAAAGAGCACTATCAAACTTTTTATAAATTTGTTCACAATAAATTATGATACACAGAGAGAGCAACTATGTTACATAGGCTAGGGCAGATGATCTCGCCTCTTCTGTTCATCTTTGTCACCGTCCTCCATGACAAGCCAGTGATTTCAAATGCTAGAGCTGCCCTTCAGCTTGGGATGGAAGAATATTTGCAGCGTTATTCCAGAGATGCCATTATTTATGCTGCCAGAGTTGTCTTCAAGAGCCAGTTGTGGTTCTAGCCATTGGATGACAGTAAATTGAACATGTAGCAAGAGCTGCAGCATGGATTCCGAGAATTGATTTGGCTGGAACCAGCTTCCTTGCAAAATTTGAGCTTGATTGAGCTTTTCCTTCAGAATTTACTTGCTCGCATAGTTTCC
This sequence comes from Diphasiastrum complanatum, assembly GCA_029204225.1. Classification (NCBI taxonomy): domain Eukaryota; kingdom Viridiplantae; phylum Streptophyta; class Lycopodiopsida; order Lycopodiales; family Lycopodiaceae; genus Diphasiastrum; species Diphasiastrum complanatum. The sequence goes on from CM055106.1 coordinate 28,774,125, forward strand.
AGACTTGATTTCCTCCACTGCTCTTAGGGCTTCCCTCATGGTCGGCCTTTTGATGGGCAGATCTTCTGTGCACCAGATGGCTAGTCTGAGAAACTGCAGCAGCTCAGCCATGGCTCCAGATCTCATGACAATTGGGTGGAAAGCCTGTCTCTGAGCGCCTTTTTTATTCAGCAAAGCCACCCAGTCAACAACATTGCCGCAGGTGGTGTCATTATAGGAGATATCCATAGGTCTTCTTCCTGTGATCAGCTCCAATAGCACTACTCCAAAGCTGTAGACATCCCCCTTGATTGTAGCTCTCCATGTCTGACAATACTCTGGGGGAACATATCCAAGAGTTCCTGCTACCACAGTGCTCACGTGAGTGTCTTGTGCACCCAGCACTCTGGCAAGGCCGAAATCTGTCAGCCTGGCTTCAAAGTTTTCGTTCAAAAGAATGTTGCTGGCTTTCATGTCTCTGTGTATGATCGGAGGTGAGCAGTTATGGTGAAGAAACTTCAGGCCTCTTGCCATTCCCAGTGAAATGTTCAGCCTCAGTGGCCAGTCCAGAGCCTCTGCACCACCAGGTCGTTCATGCAGCCAGTCATCCAGGCTCCCATTTTCCATGAATTTGTACACAAGCAACTTTTCTGTCCCAAAAGCCGAGCATCCGAGCAGGGGGACAAGGTTCTCGTGGTGTACATGCCCAAGGGTTTCCATTTCTGCCAGAAATTCACGATCCGCCTGCGGCCCATCTTGGATGAGCTTCTTGATTGCAACCATGCTGCCGTCTTTCAGCTTGGCTTTGTAGACAACTCCGAATCCGCCAGTTCCAACAACATTGGCTTCATCAAAATTATTTGCTGCCACTAAAAGATCTGTGTAAGTGAGTTGCTTGGGTAAATCAATGGAGAACAGTGAGACTTGCACACTTGCCTCGGGCAGTCTACTCCCTTCCTTTCCCACGATCATGAAACTCTTTGCTGCAGCTTCGGAGGGGAGCTCCCTACCCAGTAGCCAGAATCCTGCCAGACCCGTGATGATGGCAGCCAGACTGCATGCCAGACTGATCACAACGATTGTTGAGGTCGCAAGTGTAGCCACTGAAACTTGTGGGTTCGGTTGCAATGGGGCATAATCACAGAAGGGGATCTCGTCCACAGATCTGTTGCCTAGACCATCTGAGGAGCTATAACAGAGTTGATCATCCCCCAAATATGAAGACATGCCAAAAGTTGGGAATTGACCTGCTGGTGGGATGGATCCAGACATTTCAGAATTGTAGGACACATTGAAAGTAACAAGTGCAGAGCAGCTTTGCAATGAGGGAGGTATAGAGCCTGAGAGATTGTTGTAGGATAGATCAAGCATTGTGAGGCATACCATTTTATCATAAGGAGATGGGAGGGGGCCTGACAAGGAATTGTGGCTAAAATTCAGAAGATTGAATTCAGGTCTGTTCATCTCTACAGGAATGCTGCCAGACAGGTTATTGTGGGACAGGAAGAACATGCCCATGTTTTGGATCTCGCCCAAGCTTGTAGGTATGCTTCCACTCAAATTATTCAAGGATACCTGGATGTACCCATTAGAAGGATTGTCAGGCTTGGCTTTACAAAGGGGAGCTACGCTTGTCCCCCTCACTAGCAAATTCCAGAAAATCTGACATCTATCTCTATTCAGTACTGGTGGCACTGCGTTGAATGGATAGTCAAGATTAGGCATCCACCGAATAAGAATGTCGCATTCTCCCAGCTGTTTGGGAAGCGGAGGAAGGTTTTGGGCATTCAGTGCAAAAGTAGTTCTAGCATTCCTGGACATAGAGCTGATGGTGTCAGGCAGCGATCCGGAGATGGAGTTGTTGTATAAATTAAGCCAAATCAAGCTAGCACAGTCGCCTATGGAGCTTGGTATAGATCCTGTGAGCAAATTGTTTGATAGACGGAGCCATAGCAAAGACTGGAGCTTCCCGATGGTGTTGGGTATGCTACCAGTTAGTTGATTATCTCCCACATCCAGAAGCTGCAAGTTGGGGAGGTAACCAAGTTCAGGAGGAATGCTCCCTGCATAACTATTATTGGCAAGTAGGAGGAACTGGAGTGTAGAAACGTTGGCCAGGAATGAAGGAATGGTTCCTGACAGCTTATTATCACTCGCATCAAAGTGAATCAAATTCGGAAGAGTTGCGATTTCTGGTGGGATATTGCCTGTAAAGAAATTTCTGTTTAGCACCAAATGCTGCATTGCCTTAAGTCGACCAAGTGAGCTTGGGATCCCTTGGGAAAAACTGTTGTATCTTAAATCCAGCTTAGTGAGACTTACCAGATTACCAATTTGAGATGGCACAGGACCATAAAATTTGTTGGATCCAAGGAAGAGCCATTGCAGGTTGATCAGGTTGCTAATTTCAACAGGGATGGATGTCAGATAGTTTTGAGAGAGCATCAAAATGGATAATGTACTGCAGTTGCCAATTTCACTTGGCACATCCCCCACTAAGTTGTTTAGTGCTAGATCCACATAGTGAAGATCTAAACAGCTTGCAAACATACCACCTGGAATTACTCCTGTCAAGTTATTTGTCCCAAGATTCAAATACTGTAGACTTGAAATTTGTCCAAGCTGATAAGGAAGATTGCCACTGAGATTGTCATTCTCAAGATCAATACGGTTTAAACTTTGGCAATTACCGACCTCAATTGGGAGTTGCCCACCAAGAGTCGGGTTATTGGAAATATTGAGGGTTTTCAAGCAAGAGCAATTAGAGAAAAGTGTAGCCGGAATTCCGCCTTCCAGCTTATTGTAGGCGAGGTTTAAGACCTGCAGACTATTTAAGTCACCCAGACTGGAAGGAATGCTACCAGATAAAAAATTACTGGAGAGGTCCAATAGTGTCAGTTGAGGCAAAGTACCCAACTCTAACGGAATGCTCCCGTTCATTTTGTTGAGCTTCAGTGACAACATATTTAGTGCCGTGAGGCTTGCTATTTTTGAGGGAATTGGACCAGCCAAATGTGCATCGGACAAATCCACTCCAATTACGCGCTGCTCTCCAAGAATTGTACTACATTGTATTCCACTCCAGCCACAGGGACTAGCAGCTGTATCATCCCATGAGATGTTGCCAGTAGGGCTGTTTCTAATAAGATCATATTTGACAGAAAGTAGAAAACTTAAGTCTATTTGCAAAGGAGATTCCACGGGATGACCCTGTAGCTGCAGACCTGGGCAAACATGATTGCAAGAACAGAATCAACATAGATTCATGTCAGAGGAGGAAACTTACAAGCTTTATACCTGCAGACAAAAGACACACAGATTGCTTAAAAGCACAAAGTTTTAGTAGCAAGAAAACAGTTAAGTAACAAATTTTCGGTGTGTAATCCAATGCTCAAGTTTAGTTTTTCTCATGTATTCTCATTTGTGCAGCTGATTGGAGTCAAACTTTAAACCTTCAGTAGAGAAAAGGAAGTCTTCACCAACATGCCACTTACTGGAGGACCCAATGTCGATAGGTTTTTTTCCTCTTTTATGTCCTCATTAGTGTGACTGAATGGACTCAAACCCCTGACCTCAAGGAGAGGAAACGATGCGTTCACCAACATGCCACTTATTTGAGAACAATGTGAAGCTCATAGTTAGACAAGAGTTGTAGTATTTAATTGTGGAGCAGGGCAAGATGTCAAAATGAAAGCAGGGTCTTTCTTGATTACTTCTATAGTGGGTTGAATAAACTGTCCAAGCAAAACACACAGCTAAACCAACAACCTGGTAGAAAAGCATAGAGAGTGATACATGATGGGGTAAATGGTCCATCCTCGAGTCCTACATGAGGCCCCTACACAGAAGCTGAGGCAAATGAACCAGATAGCCTACTGACTATAAGCACCAATAACAACACACCATGGAGGAAATGTGGAGATCTTTAGCACTTGCAAAGAATATCAGTAAATAAATAGAATATATTTTCCGAATTCCAAAGATCAAAGTTGATTGAGACAAAATCTGGGAAGGAGCAATCAAACTTCCTAAAAGTTTCATTCCATTTCCTGGAAGATTTTTAGATATGTAATAGGCGGCTATCTGGTGTTTTCTCTTGGGATGTAAAACTAAGTATGACGGCAGAGCATCCCCTGCTCAGAAAATAATAAAAAACAAAGCTGAGGTTTGTTGCTATATTTTGAAAATTTCATAGTTTTACACGTCAAATTGCAGTTTCACAAAAGCAGATCAAAGAAGCTCTAAGACTTGAGATATTATCACAAGGTGTGTTACAAGTCTGAAGCACGCAGAGCAGAAAAGTACCTCGATGTCTGAATCTTGTCTCCAGATCCCCATCGGGAATGTGGTCTCGGATGGCATTGACAATCGATCGTGTTGCGGTGGATGAATCAAAGCATGCAGCCCAAAAACAGATGAAGAGAAGCAAACGGTTCATTGTTAACCCAGCTGGCCTATAACAGCAGAAATCGAAAGGCTTTCTGTTTTGTCTATGCTACTGGCCTTGAGAGCAGGAAAATTTGGTACGCAAACTGACTGACAGCCTCCTTTAAGATCGACCAATGCATCAAGCGATTCCCGGCATTTGCTCATCAAATCTATTTTGGATTTATGTTTTTCCAGCTGCAGGCGTGCATAAAAAATGCTGCTCAATTGTCCACTACTAACTCTCTGCTATTTGCTCTTCGATAGCCAGATACAAAATTCAGCTGGAGGCTTGAGCTCTCTTTCCAATCCATGCACATTTCAAAATGCGCATCGTGGTGGATCCGGTTCTCCCCAACTCAGAGTCTTAGTTTGTGCACACAGCAAAAGCTTCAATTCCTGGATCAAAAAGCTTGAAAGCCTCTTGACGCATCCAGATCCAAAGCCAAGGACAAAATAGACCCCACGCCTCATGGATTGCACAGTAAACTGAAAGCATTCAGGAACAAGGAAATGCAGCACATCGCACTGCTTCTTGCTCTCGAAGAGTGTGCCGGTAGACTTTCACAGCTGTGAAAAATTGTTCTTTTCTCTTTGATTATCAAGCCCCACGTTCTAGTGCCCGTGTATGCGAGAACATAGAGAGATGAAGGGAGAGAAAGAGAGTCTAGAATTATGAAAAGATTTAAAGCTTGAGCTTTGATCTAGGATGCTACAGTCTACACACATATTATATATTAAATATAAATATAGGACTTCAGTCGTCACATGCAATGACCAGTCAGACACAACTTCTCACTGCTCTCAGCCTACAACCAACGTCCGTCTTTATAAGCTTTTCTTTCCGATCCAATCAGTTCATCCCTGCAAGGCTCCGAGCACGCATGCAGACACGCCCCAGCTCATGAGGTGAGGGCCGAGGGTCCACTGTCCAGAAAGGATATCCCCATCACTTGTCAGCTCCTAGATAGAAATCCTTATCAAATCTATCCCCTAGCTTTTGAATTTATCATTGCTTACAAACAGTTAGTGACGGATTCCAAGCAACCATGCATCAAGTAGCTGTGAATTGACATGACTCTACCTACTTGGATGATTCAGGAATTGTTTATTCCTCGGCTGCAGGAATACCTGGCTATCTGCCCACACTGCCCACAACCTCAGACATGGCATTCTTGGTGGGTTCTCACCATTTCCTAAAAACTGCTTCCAAGTTCCTAAACTATGAGCAACTTTTGATGAAATTTGGGCTCTAGATTCAACACAACCCATAGACTGACATGCCAGTCTGCATCAGACAATGCAAGATTAAAGGCTGGTGGAGGACTCAGGTCCTTTGGATGCAGTAATTTCAGTACTAACTCTTTTTTCCGGGATTGCAATGTGCATGCTACCCACTTGTTCCCTTGGTAGTGTCACTTTAGCTCAGCTGCTACTTTTATGCTGCAATGTGCATAGGTTCCCCAAGTACATTCTCAGTGTTGATAGAAGACAAAGTATACTCACTCAGATATGCTGAGTGCGTGCCAACTCCACAAATATATCTAATGCAACTAAAGTAAAGGACTTTTATACTTTTATACTCTTTACCATGTATGACCAATCAACCTTGTAATAATTCATTGGGTTTATAATTACTTTTATCCTAGTGGTGTTTTTCCATAGCCCATTTTACTTTTCCACCACATCTCTTGTAAATCATTGTTTTGTGTCGATGTTAACACTGCAATGTACTTCTCTGTGTCATGTACTAGTCTCTTAAGTGCGAGAAATATCTAAGTACCACAAAAAAAATAACATTCCAACTGGTATTTACAAATGTTAAATGTCCGCAAATCTAGCTTTACACGTTATTAGGTTCATGTGTGACTCATAAAGTCCTATACCCAAGCCATCCTCATACACAAAACATACAACCTCATTAAATAACATGCAATTATTGCAACTACAAAAAGATAGATACAACTTACAAGCATATTTCTACCTTTTCTCTTTATTTGCAACTAGGACAAGACTAATTTATTATACAAAATTCAAAGTACAAAGGACCATTACATGGCCAAGTTAAGTTGGGAGGTTCTGAAGAGATTGATTGAAGAATAGAATTGAGAAAAACAAACAAAACATACAAAGATGGCTGGGGCCCATGATATAATAACGCAAGGTACACCACAGAAGGACTAGGCTCTCGAATGTCCTAACTTAACCAATATAAAATAGAAGAGTCTAATAACATGCTTGATAGTGCCAAGACCCAAGAGCACGCGCATAAGACAAAGCCTTTAATTATGAGCTACTCAAATGTGCCACCCACAAAAAATTGATAAAACAAAAATTTCAAGCACAAAATTGGGTCTCTCAATAGGAGGAAGAAAGTGATGATCATACTTGAGGCCAATGGGAAAAGGGTCACTAGCAAATATAAAAATATTTCATCTTCCTAGGAGTAGAAAAGGCAATCTCTATTAGGGTTGTTAGATCACTTATTATGTGAAGGTAAGGGTTGAGTTATGATTCTATACTTGATGATGGAATCCAAGATCTCTTTTAGCTAGTTTTAACTAGTCATAATTCACCTTTCCATCAAGGCATTTGATATTGATATTTACATGGAAGGATTTTGACACCCATGCGTGCGCAGTCACGCACGAACACACCCACACACACACATCACTCGCACATTCACTCACTCACTCACTCACATATGGATGTTTATAACCATAGTCCATACCACAAAGGCACAATGTAACATTACGCTTTGTGAAGAGCATAAGCTATTTGATAATTCTCTGTAGAACCATCACAATTAATTGAAAGTTGGTCATGTTTCTTTGAATCATAAAATTTGAAAGACCGTAACCATATTCCCATTAGCTCTATTTAAAAAATGCAATGACATTTCTTCTTATGGTATTGCTGCTTATGAGTAATATAAATACAATATGGCGAAGCTTCTTTTTCATCATAAGATTGACTAGTTGTGCAAGTATAACTTTTGGTTGTATGATCATCATTTGAGACTATTGATTTGATGTTGCTTCAATGACAAGCCTCAATGGTGGTGTTGGCAATGATGGTCCTTATCCATTGGTATTACACTATTTTGTAGGATTTTGTGGGTAGACTCATGTTGGTTGGTTCCTTAGATCAAACTTGCATTGTGATGTATCATGGCTATTTATAATGCACATTTTAGTAAAACTTTTTGGATCTTTCCAAACTTTGTTTCATTTGAGGACATGCATTCCTTGTATAATTCTTGCACAATTTAAACACGACACTTTTTTTTTCCTTGGATTAAATTGTCCCCAAAACAAAACAGTTTTTGTAGGAAATGAACACTTCAATCTTTATTGATAATAGTCATGAGATCACTGTCTAGTTGCTTCATACATTTTTGATTCGAGAGCTATAATCAAAGGAGTTGATCTTCATCAGGAGTTGATTTCTTTAGTTTTTCTGATTTCACTGTCATATTCTTTAGTTTAAGAGCCTCCATGCAAGCCTCCAAAAAGTTCTTGCAATTTCTTTGGGTGCTAATTCATGATCCTTTTTATTCCTTGTGGAAAGCCTATACCATAAGCAATGATATGATATTTGCATTAGAAATGGAGTCAATTGACATTCTCCCATAGCTTCTTATTGTAATCAATGTAATGGCATTGAGCAACTCTTTCTTTCGTCGCATCTTGATTCAATTGAGTTGCAAGAAATGATTTGCTAAAAAACTTAGTAGTTCTAAATCTTGTGATAAAACCAGTTTTGTAGTCTGATTTATATCTCTCTAGATTGAAGTACCATTGTCTAGTAAGACTTGTAAGACATACACTATATTACCTCACCATTTGGTTGGGTGGTCATCTTGTTATGCTTTGCATACAGACACATGTGAGGAACATCCAATTTCAGTTTGAGAGTTCTAATCCAATTTCAAGCTATTTTTATCTAGTTTATGATGCAATCAATTTCATTCCATTTGGTTGAGCCAATCAAAAGTTATAAGATTTTGAAGAGCATTAGGTAGGGCACCTAGGCTTGTGTGGACACATTTGGTTTGGTCAAGAGATTGCTTGTTTGATCCCAAATCACAGTTGAATGCTTACCAATCTCATCTATATGTGATCTAGGCACTATTTTGAGATCTTAGCCATTTTGTTTCATGCAATATCATTTGTATATGAGTCAAATTTGGTTTTTTAGTGTATTTCACACGTGCTAAGAGTGGTTGATCCTAACTTTGCCCATTCTCCATCATTTGATGTGAAGTAGATCTAGTTTTGGAGAGATTGATATAGCTAGTGAGAATCATCTCACAGTTTGTTGCAAGATCTTGCATAAGAGATGGTAGCACACCATTATTGAGTCCTATAATGAGAGAGAAGCAACATTTTTTGTTCATCACTTTAAGTTTATCTCCACTTTACATGGCCTCAATGGGTTCATACTTGTTGGAACCAAGTGAGAGATTGTCTACTTCCAATTATTCAATATGGAAGTTGAGGATGGAGTCCATCTTGATACTCCAAGATGTGATGGACGTTGTACTTGGGATTGAGGAGGAGCCAAGTCCTTCAAGAAGTACAAAAATACAAGAAGAGAGCTAGGATGGCTCTCCACTACATTAAGATGAATGTCTCTAATGAGATATTGAGGGAGATTGGTACTTGCACTATAGCCAAAGAAGTTTGGGATTGTCTCAAGACAATCTATGAGGCTAAGAACACCTCTAGGCTCCTCACTCTTAGAAATCAAATCTTCCAAAGTAGTCAAAAGAGTGATGAGAGTGCATCTAATTATGTTTTGAGAGTCAAGGATATTCATAGGGAGCTTACATGCATTGGTGACTCAATCAATCAAAGTGAGCTAGTCCAAGTCATTCTCAATGGCTTGAGAGATGAATATGACAACCTTGTCTAATCCTATGCCATTAAGGAGGAGCTACCAAGTTTGGAGGCCCTTCAAAGTGTTGTTATTTCTGAAGAATCAAGACAAGAGTACAAACTCTTGAGGATGGACAAGCTATCACTCAATCATGATGATGGTAAAGTTCTATTTTCCAAGCACAAAGAGAGGAGTAAGAAGCAACACCATCACTTCTCTAATGACCAATATGGAGAGGAGGAGGACACCTCTCATGCTTCTACTTCAAGTTTGAAAAAGAAGAAGATCAAGTGCTTTTATTGTGGCAAGAAAAACCATTATGCCACCAATTGCTTCAAGAAGAAGAATCAACTCAAGCAAGCCAACACTTGCAATACAATCTTCCTTCTCTAATGAGAAGGAGGATTATATTGCAAGTGATGGAGAAGGCTCTCTTGTGGCATCAAGCTTCTGCTCTTCCACCTTCAACAAGGATGACTCATGGTATATTGATAGTGGAGCATCTTCACACTCATTTTCATCTATTATGCCTTATGATGGAGTCAAGAAGGCCATATACATTGCAAGTTAGCATGAGTGCAATATTGAAGGAGTAGGGATTATTCCCTTGAAGCTTGCATCTTCCAAAGATCTCTTTCTCAACAATGTTCTTTTTGTCCCAAAGCTTACAAAGAACATCTTAAGTGTTGGCCAACTTCTTGATAGTGGCCTTGATGTCAATTTCCATGTTGACAATTGTGTGATCAAGAAGGATGGTGAGATCCTTGCATATGGATCAAGATTTGAAGGCATCTACAAATTGGATCCAAGTGAGAGTGCAAACTCCCTTGATGTTTCTTATATGTCCAATCTTTAAAAGGACGATGATCACACAAGATGCACATATCTTCTCTCTTCAAGTATTATGGTGTATGATTATTCCCTATTATTCAAAGCATATGTTGAGAACCAATTCTCATTGAAGATCAAAGCTTTGAGGAGTATTAGAGCTCTTGAAGGAATAGCACCATATGAGGTTTTATTCAAGATGAAGCCTAAGGTTGATCACCTTAGTGAACTTGGTAGTGCTTGCTTTGCTCATATTTCCTTGGAAACAAGGAGGAAGGATGATCCAAGCTCATGGATCATGATTAGATACTCATCCATCAAGGAGGCCTTTAGTGACTTTACTCTCTATTTCAAAAGTGGGTGTGAATTGATATGTCATATTTCATGAAGATTCAACCTTGGAAGTGGCTGAGATCAAGGCTTCTCAAGAAGCATCACAAGTTATCTCTTTTGAAGGTATTCAAGTTGTGATGGGGCCAAGGTGTGAGGAGGAGTCTCTTCTTCATATGATTTCAAAAAGATCTTCAAGATGCATGGTTGAGTCTTTATGGCTCACCTAACATGGAAGAGAGGGGCATCTTTCATGTTGTATTTGCTACAACACATTCATATATGCTTCTCTTCCTTTACTTGATATGCTATCTTGCTTCATTGAATTTTTTGGATCTCAAAGTCTGAGAAAGGCTATACTAGTTTTGTATGATGCTTATGGTATGGACATGTTTCTTGTCATTATTGACTTAGATATGTTTCCAAAACATTTTGAAAGCAAGATATTGTATTATCAAAAGTATGCTCTTGGTTCTAGTAAGAACAAGATTGAGCTTGTTACTCATGTTTTTGAAAATCATGTTTTCACCTATTTTGAGGCAAATTGTGAACTCCTCTTGAGATTAAGTGAAGCATCCAAAGTGGACACTTACATCCTTGAGAGAGTAATTAGCCTAAAAAAGACCAGGATAGTGTTTGATATCAAGATTAGATCCATCATGGATATAGTTCATTGTATGTGGACTAGTCAAGCTAGAAAGCATAATCTTGATGATCATCATTTTTTCACATCTTATGGTCTTGATCTCTATGATCCTTATGAGGGCTGGAAGCCTCGGATTTCTCTATTTATGGTGCAGCTATCATGCATGTGGAGCTTTCAAATCAAAGGCCATCATCAAGCATGGAGGAAGCACATGGACATAGTGGCATATTGGTGGAATGATCTACAAAGTTTTCGGCAAATGATTTCTACCAAGGAAATCTTATCATGGATATGGTGAGGGTGCTTCTACGATGGATCCCTTGGCTAATCTTCACTTCTTATGCATACCAAAGGATCCACTCAAAAATCTTCACACACTTTTCAAGTGAGCTAGTACCTTTCCAAGCTATTTTTTGAGGAGGAGTGTGAGAAATTGGCAAAAATCTAGCTTGGCATTCCTATGTTAGAAGTTTGTGAGTGAATCTCACTTGTGTGGAGGATGTTCCCACATGTGGAGATTTAAAAAATAAATTAAAAATGTTTGTTATAGGGGTCTCATAAAGTTTCATAGTCAAACTTCTAGGTGTCATTAGTAGATTGAGCCATTTTTGGCTTTAGGGGTCAGTTAGTGAAGTACATTTGTTTTGTCATTATTAGGCCAAAAGCACAAGTGGAAAACTCAAGCTAAATAGGTTCTTGACAAGTTTATTTAGTTAGTTTTATGTGTGACAAGTCAAAGTTCAAGAGGTCCAATAGAATTAAGAGGTGGAAGTACCATTGGTCCAATAGGGTTTGAGATATGCTTGAGAATGGTCCAATAGAATGGAGAGATGGATGGATCAATGGTCCAATAGGATTAGGAGGTTGTAAATATGAGGTCCAATCATGTTTGAGCATTGTGGTAGCTCGTGGATCTATAGTATCATTGTACTTCTTATTGTGAGCTAATTAACTTGAAGATTGAGTGAATTTTGAGTGTAAGTAATTTTCTAGCTTTCTCTCTCTACCCGAGAGCTGATGATGATTTTCTCTCTCTACCCGAGGAGATCAGCTTGTTTTTACTTGGAATAATTTTTCAACACTTCCCACATTTGTGAGTGAGAGTTGGAAGTGAGTGAATGCATGTAATAGTGTGTTTTTGCCATCAACAACTGTAAGCCTGTATACACTCATTTTTTGTGGAATTGCAGAGATGTATAGAACTGAATTTCAACACAACCTGGATTATAATGTCTAATTTTATGAAGCTCAGAGTACAAACATTCTAGAAATTGGCTTGGAAAATTTAGAGTGGTGCATAAAGCATCTTGTGGATGATATACAGAGAGACATGTTCTGTAGAGCATCTAGAATGATATATTTCTAAAACCCACGGAAACTATGATATTGTATGTTTTTACCATTTGTTCCAAAAGTCAAAAGGCTGAGCATATCATTCAATATGACAAAATAAGTTAAAGCATCTCTTTTTGCACCTTCATGCACAACACGTTGTGTAGAATACTGGAATAGCATAGGTGGCTTACAATGTAGAGAAACAATGAAGAGGTTGTAAGTCCTTTGCCAATTTAATTGCCACGACTCCAATGGATTGCCGATATTTCTTTCTCTACATACAAGTTGCAAACATCTCTCTCAAATATGGTTGTCCAAATCAAGTCACTTAAATGGCTTAATAACTGTCAAATGTATTTTGAAGGCACAAAAACCCTAAACTCCAACCTCAACTTGGCTATGCTCCTAGATAAGTAATCTCCCTATCCCCCTGAACTACACTAATTAGAAATAAGAGAGTTGTGTTTATCAGTTTCAAGTGTAAAAGAAAATGTATTGACATAGACTTTTTTGTGTTTATCATACAGGTTAACAACTACAAAGTTTAATGTTTAGTCCTATTTAAGTTTAGAAGTTCCTTTTGGTAAGTTTCAATCAAAAGCATATTTTGATGTATAATTTATTTGCTATCCCAAGCTTGCATGGGTTTTTTGTCTCATGACCAGGCCTACGTGGTTTGCCATGTGGCAGCTTGCGAGACCCAGCTCTCTCTCTCTCTCTCTCTCTCTCTCTCTCTCTCTCTCTCTCTCTCTCTCTCTCTCTCTCTCTCTCTCTCTCTCTCTCTCTCTCTCTCTCTCTCTCTCTCTCTCTCTCTCTCTCTCTCTCTCTCTCGCTCTAGGTCCACTCAGGCCTGCATGGAAAAGCTTGAAAAAAGAAGGTTGAAGGATACTAATCATAATTCGGTAAGAACAGACTATCAGATCAAGCAATAAGAGAGTCAGATAGAATGTAGAAAAGCATAGCAATATTGACACAAATCTGAACACAGAACAAACAGAGCTGTAATCAGATTAAGTATAGCAAAATATGCAGATCAATAATGCTGGTGAGCACAAGACAATAGCGGACAAAATTGCGTACTTCAGAAAGCTAATCCAGTCTGTAAAAAAGGAATTAACCTATTATTGACAATACAAAGAATTGATGTGCAAAAGCATCTACTTCGTTTTTATCTCTGATATGCTTCTGATACATGCTATATTTAACACACGCACTGGATACGCAGATGGTATCCAACATATATACATAGTTTTATAGGTGTGCAGATGGAGAAAGTACAAAGTGGATGTGCTGTCTGTAGGAGATTGTGGGTGGCTGCTGTCGTTGTCAAATCTGATTGCACAATTGCATGGGATGAGCGTGGGAAGGCCGCAACATCAGCCTTCGCTGAAATGAACATTGGTGAAGATGCAAAAAATGCGACACTCTGACAAATGTCTTAAGATTTGATTTACATGGTATCTTCGCTTTTCTATTAGGGCACCTTTGGCATTTGTAGGGCAGCATTATCTTTCTCGCCTGTAAAAACACAGTGTCGTCTTTTTCGCCTGTGGAATCTTACTTGTATTTATGCATATAGTTGCATTTTTCGCTTGTCTTATTTTACATATAAATATGCAGACTATAGACAACATGAGTAAAAATGCAGCATGAATGGAGGCAGATTAAAATAGGATTTAGGAGAGTAGAGGAGATAAATCCAACACCCCCCCTTAATCTGGATCCGCAAATGCCTTGATCTTCAGACTAAGCAATGCACAAAACTTGTTGTGTGCATTAACACTTAATGCCTTCGTGAATATATCTGCAACCATGTCCTGCATTCTACAGTACGTTAAGCTTATCTCCTTGTTGAGGACCTTGCCCCTGATGTAGTAGTATCTAATTTCAATGTGCTTACTCCTAGAGTGAAATCTAGGGTTGGCCAATAAGGCAATAGCACTCTGATTATCACGAAATAAAATTGTGGGATTGTACTGATACAAATTAATGTCTGACAATGAATTTCTCAACCAAAACGCTTCTCTCATGACTTGGGAATTTCCATGGCACATCGACATCCTTCGTCACGCATGAGGTAAAGGTTGAAGCTTCATTGGAATTAACTGTGGAATGAACGTTCACTTTGCTAACCCTTATAATTGGAAGTGAGCTTTCTTGTGTACTCCTATAGTTGGAAGTGAGTTATCTCACTAAACTTGCATGGCATAACATGGTAGAATATGCATTTTAAGATATGATGAAATGATTGCATTGTTTTTGCATACGACGTGTGCATGGTAATATACTAGTCTTTAGGCTTTGGTTAAATTGGAACCATATTATATCATGAGTTTTATCTGTCACATCTTGTTGTTCACACTCACGTTGTAAGCTCGACCTCTTTGAAACATAAGAGCGGGCCGTCCACCATGCGTGGTTGAAATACACCACCTTGGTTAGGGGTCAAACTAGTCACATTCGCAGTTGAAACTGCCTAGCGAAATATCTAGGCCTAACGGTTGACAAAATACCACCGCCTATCAAACAAGGCGGCACGTATAACTGGCACCCCCCATGTCGCACGGAAATAATTATGATATAATATCTTCTTACCATTTGATGTAAGTTGATCCCAATTTAATTACCCCACCATGATCAATTGAGTACCCTAGGAACATATTCAGAAGTGTGTAATTACACCTCCTTGCAGTCGTGCCTCTGGGGGCCTGGAAAACCCTCATTGGCTGGGGAGCACGGGGCGGTATCCCTCAATCACTCACGTAAGGACAGTGTGGGCCCTTCCCCTTTTAGGGCTTCCTGGCGAGACCAATTTCCCGTCGGGAATTTTTTTCTAACAAACCCCCACACACACATACGTCACATACAAACCTAAAAGAATTCATCCTCACACATGCACACAAACACACATACATACCACATGCATGAACAACATATTCACTTTGAATTGTGGGCCGCCCGTTAACATACATTTGCAAACACAAGCATACAAATTATGCACACACACACACACACACACACACACCCTTATTTTTCGATATAGGAAAATTTGTAAATTTTCGATACCCAAAATCAAAATTTTTCGATACCCAAAATCAAAAAAATTTGATACCCAAAATTTGTAATTTTTTGATATCCAAAATCACACGCATAGACACACACACTCAAATTTATGAGATTTTTGTACTTATTCATTTCTATATTGTTTATCCATTCATCAACACACACTATGACACTTACCTCATAGACATGCTACATACATTCACCAAACACTATAGAAGCCACCATTACAAATACACTCATTCTTCAGGAGCCTCTAAATTTTATCGTGGTACTTACTCTTTCGTCTTTTTGATATTACACACTTCTTAATTATGATAATACCATCTTATTTAAGTTTATACATCTATTGTTTGAATGAAACCATTTACTAGATTGATTGTCGATGTTCCTCTTTTGACTAACATAATTTCACATGACATGAATGTGAAAAACTCTTGCACGTTGACCATTATTGAATACAACATATCTTATTCAAAGTGTCAATGTATTTCACCCAAGCGATACTTCCACATGTGTTGAGTGTTTTTGGTGATGTGATTATTTTAATGATTATGTTTATAATTTGCCAGCTATGAGCAAACTTAATCTTCAAAATTGTCACATAATCAATGGAATAGACTCATTTCAAGCCAATAAACATAACAAAAATATTGTTTTCTCATAAAAATTATCTATGACATTTGTATAGACCACATCATTATGGTTAATAATTCCAAATTGAGACAATCTACTTTTTTTGTAAATCATATTTGTATAATTGTCTCCTCCAGGAGAGCAATTGGAGAGCACCTTGGATTCTAAGTAAAGAATCACATATTCAAATATGGCATGAGCATCTTGACCATTGACAAAAGAAAGCTCCTAAGACCATCTTCATGGTTTAGCTTTGTCCCAAAGGTGACTTCACATACACTACTTTAGCTACGTGCTAAGTCTCTACTTGACTTTGGCCTAGTGTGAAGGCCCAAGGGTAATGTGTTCACAAGTTTGGCCCGACAAAAGCTAAGGTCCCTTGGGCATTTCTTTATTCTTAGAATAGTTTGTAACTTACGATTATAAGCTTTGAAGGCAAATTGCATTTGCGTGAATGTATTAGTGGTAATGCCTCATTATAGATCTTTGTAAATAGATTTTAGCCTTTCATAGGATTAGTGTAGCAGTCAAGTCAATTGCATGTTATGCAGAAAATATTCAAATAGAAAATGTTGTAAATGTACTACACAAAACATATCATATTGCTTGGAGTTCTATCTCATAAAAACTTCTCCAATTTAGGTCTTCCTCAACAACTTTGAAACCAAACATTTTGAAAGATAAAATCTTCATGATATTGGTTCCATAATGAATATGAGGTAATTATGTCAATCAAAAATTAATTTTAGATATTTGAAGGACACTGTATTAAATGCATGCATGCATGTATATATGTGGGTCATTATACATGAATGGTATGACTAAAGAAAAAATTTGTTAAAATGAAAAGTGGCTAGTATGGTAGGGACTATTAAAGAGAGTTACAACAAATGTAACCAACTACATTAAATAGTTTTTGTACCATCCATCACTAAGTGTGAAAGGATATGGTGAGATAAAAGGGTAATAGAGAGGAATATTGAATCATGAATCCTATTATAGAAATTGCTTGAGCATTTCAATATGTGCACCATCAATTATTAAATTATGACAACGTTAACAATTTGTGCTGAAGGTGTAAGGGAGGAGATTTGAACCTCTGTCTATCCATGGGCTCAACCACTTTAACAAACTCATCTATATTCTTTTGAAAATATTTTGACCCCACCCTACCTTGTAACATGCCATAATATGGTATAATATGAAATTGTTGAGGAGCTTTTTTGTAATTTTCTCAACATTAATATATTTTCTAGAGAGAGTGTTTATGATTGGCTAGCCCTACAATTATCCTCTTTTAAGAGGACTATAAGATTACCTATCAACTTTTTAAAGGAATAAAATATGTACAACAAGATCATCACCAGATTACATAGAAAGGCCACATCAGTTTAGTATTTCCTAAAACCATCAACCAATATTTACCATGCCAATGTCCAAGTACAAATTATTAGATCTTCCAGATCCTCTTTTCTCATATAATTTTTTGGAATTGGAGATTATACGTATTTTGAGTGATCAAATAGAAAATTTCATGGTGGTTTTGGAATACATGCCACTTTCTTTTGTAACTTTATCAATTTCAAAATTGGATGAAGAGCAGGGGCAGGGCTGATGGCCTGAAGGGCGCCACACCGGGGGGAAAAAGAAGGCGTGGCCTAAGGAATTGGGTACAGAAGAACGGGGTGCAGGGCGCTTAGGTTTAGGGTGGAGGTGGAAGAAGGTTTTTTTTTTTTAAGAAAAGACTTAGGTTTAGGTTAAGAAAATTTTGGCAGGGTATTTTTCTGTTTTTTCTGCAGTTTTCATTCCTAACCTAATTGGCAAAGGTAGGGTTAGGTCAAAAAAATTTAAAGTAATTCTGGCAAACCTTCAAAATGAAGAAATTGAATTTTTTTTTTACAAAGAACCAAAACTTCAAAAAGTAAAGGTTGAAATGCTTCTCTCCCAAATCTTCTACCAAAACTAGAATTGGACCTCCTTCACAAGAATTGTCATATCTCTCCCAATTTTTAACCAAATTGACTGCAAATTGGCTCAAATTCAAGTAAGACAGAGATCTACAATGCTATAGAATTACAGTCACGAAATTCGGCCAAAATTTCAGTCAAAATGGAGGAAAAACAGACTACAAAAACTATCACTAACTAAAATTGGAATGAAAACACAAAAATGGCCATAACTTGACCATTATAGCTCCAAATCAAAAAATGTTAGTACCTCCAAGAAGTTAAAAAAAAGATCTACTGATCTACAATAAGAAACCACAAAAAATGAAGATTAAGTGGTAAAATTGAATCAAAACTTGCTAGAAATTGAAATAACAAGAAAACTAGAACAAGAAACTCTACCATCTAACAAAATCCACCAAATTTGATGGGGAAAGGATCTAATGCTCTGATACCAAAATTGTCATGTGCCAATCTTAGCATTCAAACATCTAATCCATTCATTAAACATCAAAATATCATGACAATGCAAGAAATCAAGAAACTAGTCAAAATTCAAGAAACTACCTAAATGTAGCCAAACTTCACCAAAATGGATAAAGATCATTATTCATTATTATTGATCATTCCAAGATTAGGCCTGAAACTAGAGCATGATCATAGCTCTCATGTGATTGTAGGCACATGAACCATCAATACTATCAAGAAAGCTCTCAAAGAGAAGCTTCAAAGTCTCTTAAAACTCAAAATTACAAAATGAACAATAGCCTCCAAATTTAGCACGACCTCAGCTACTTATAGTGGTCATTTGTGCCTCTACTATAAGTTTGGGGCCTTATTTGGCCAATTTGAGCCTTACAACCATTATTACAAGTCCGTTATTCACAAATATAGCGAGGTTGTTTGAGCCACCTTATTAACTGTCTTAATGATTAATTCTAGTCTACTTTAGCTCCATGGCCATATTTGGCAATT
The DNA here is from genome assembly GCA_029204225.1 of Diphasiastrum complanatum. Lineage (NCBI taxonomy): Eukaryota > Viridiplantae > Streptophyta > Lycopodiopsida > Lycopodiales > Lycopodiaceae > Diphasiastrum > Diphasiastrum complanatum. Next base: position 28,793,166 of record CM055106.1, read on the forward strand.
CATTAGTAAGCTCATGGGCTAATTACATGCAGCACATGACATTGGATGCATTGCTTACTCTCATATCCCTGAAGATCTAAGAAAAAAGCTGGATGACACCAGCAGAAAGTCGATCTTCATCGACTATTCCCCAAACCACAAGGCATACAAGCTCTATAATTTGGACACTTAGAAAACTTTCATGAGCAGAGATGTCATTTTTGTGGAAGAGAAATTTATCAACCACAAGGTGAAAGCTCCATCGACTTCCAATCCCAGAGTCGACAACTTCGAATTGGGGACTGATCTCAAGTTTGACACTGACAATGAGTCTGAACCTCGACAAGTTGAATCACATCAGAGGATCGATGTTCAATCCAGAAGATTGAACCAATCTAGAAGCCTCCATCCCGATTCATGGATGATCTAGCCTACTACTTTGTGTGCATGAACCAACCACTATTTCTGATGCAATGTCGACACCTAATGTTGACCAATGGAAAGCTGCAATGGACACCGAATTCGATAGAGAATCAAACTTGGACTGTAACTCAGCTATGAATGGATCGAAGTCCAATTCCATGCAAATGGATATTCAAAACAAAGTATGATACTGAAGAAAGACTAAATTGATACAAGGCCAGGCTACTCGCCAAAGGCTTCTCCCAGATTCCAGATCTGGATTATTCCGAGACATTCAACCAAGTTGTCAAATATGCTTCGATCCGACTACTACTCTCCTTTGCAGCTGCAGCAGATCTCGAAGTCCATCAAATGGATGTCAAGACCGCTTTCCTCAATGGAACTATCGAAGACAAAATCTATATGTCGCAACTAGAGGGATATGAATTTTAAGACGAGCAGCACCTTGTGTGCAAAATTCACAAGGCTCTCTATGGACTGAAACAGTCACCCAGAGCCCGGTTCCAAAAAATCAATGCATTTCTAATTAAAAATGGTTTCATTCCAAATTCGATAGACTCAAATGTTTACTTCAAGTTTGTGTCAGATTTCTTCATTATCATTACTCTCTATGTAGATGATACTTTACTATTCAATAACAATCTGAATCTAATGAAGGATACAAAATGCATGCTAGCCCAAGAGTACAAAATGATTGAGTCCAGCCCATTATTGTCTTGGAATCGAAATTTTTTGAATTCGACCCATCAAACTGATTTGCATTAGTCAACAAAGATATCTCACCAACGTGCTGGAAAAGTATGGAATGGCCAACTGCAAATCGAGTCACTTTTCGCTCGACCTTGGGCTAAAGTTGTCAAAGGAATAATCTCCTCAAACAGAGGCAAAATGAGGAAATGAAGCAATATCCATTTCACTCCATCATCGGCTCACTGATGTATACAATGATCTGCACACGACCAGGCCTTGCATACTTGATCAGTTCACTCAACCAGTTCCTATCGAATCCAGGTGACTCATTGGAAAGCACTCATGAAAGTCATGAAATACGTTCAAGAAACTAAAAACCTCAGCATTTGTTATAGAGACAGCCAATCTACCAATATTCTCAAAGGATACATAGACGCGGATTGGGCAAGAAGATCAACTTCTAGATTTGTATTTTTATACAATCAAGGCCCAATCTCTTGGAACAGCCGAAAGCAAACCTCCGTAGCATTATCATTGACCAAATCAAAATACATAGCTGCCACAAATGCTACCAAGGAGGCAATTTGACTAAGGCACCTAATTGCAGATATTGACCTTGCTCAATCACATCCAACGACTATTTATTGTGACAATCAAAGCACAATGTCACTATCCCTTTCATTCTCGAAGCAAACATATCGAAATCAGGTATCACTACCTTAGAGAAAAAGTGCAAGGCAGACAAGTGTCACTGGTTTACTGTAGGATAGATCTTATGGTAGCAGATTACTTCACAAAGGTTCTATCAAAATTTAACGACATGTTAAATCTGAAGATAAAAAATTTTCAGGATCCACATTAAGGGGGAGTGTTAGATTTTGATGCTCAGCCTCAAAATCATTCAATAATGAGCATCTTGAAAAACCTGTCAACAACTTGACTCCATCGACAATCGAAGTCATCAATTTCGAAGTCATCAAAGCTATCGAAGTCATCGACTTCATCAAACTTCGACTTCTCATGTATATACATATGTTCAAGGCTTGACTTGATCGACATCGAAGTACTCGACTTACTCAACATCGACATTTAAACACTAACTCCATCAGCCGACTTTGTTGGCTTAACCGACTTTTTCATCAACCAAATTCTCCATCAATTGACTTTGTCGACTTTTTCCCATAAGAGAAAAAATCGATCCAAATAAACTATCAGAAGCCTTAATGGCAGTTCACCTACTATTGTACATACATTTATTGTTATAAGGCGTTTGTAATAAATAGCAGATAGCATTTAATGCTAAAAGATATTTAGCAGCTAAAAGATTTTTAGTAGACAAATATTTAGCAAGTAGATATTTGTAATATAGAATCAACTAAGAATGCAATTAGTTGATAGTTGATAGTTGATCACTAATCAGTCTTCTCATAAGAAGAAATCATGTAGCCAGTGTTACTACACTCAACGAACACGCTGAAGTGTTGGAATTTAATCTAAATCCTACGCATTTTAATAGCCCTCATTCTTTCTCTCAATTTTACTCTCTCAAATGAAACCAAAATGAACTGTTTTTCAACAGATGAGGATGATCTTAATCGAGAAGGAGCTATGGGGATACGTAACCGGTTTTATAGCCAGCAAACCGGCAGAACCTGAACTACTTCCAGCATGGGAAACAAAGGATGGCAAAGCACTTGCCATTGTATCCTTGAATCTGAAGGACACTCAGATTGCTCACGTATCAAACAGCACCACCTCCAAAGAAGTGTGAGATATCCTAACAAGTATCTATGAGACTTCATATGTATCGACTCATCTATTTCTAAGGAAGAAGGTCCTCACACTCAAGATGAGCGAAGGCACCTCAGTCAGCGATTATCTGAACAAATTCAAACAGTTGCTAAATCAACTTGCTGCCATAAGTTCCCCTATATCAGAAGAAGACCCAATGATGTCTCTTCTCGCCAATCTTCCATCCTCCTACGACAACCTCGTATTGCTTCTGAGCAATACTCCTGCACTATCTCTCCAGAAGCTAACAGCAAGCCTAATTATTCAGATACCTTCAAGGGACCAAAACTTGGTGCATAAGCTACAAAGCTGACAGGGAAGACCGAAAGTCTACATCACTTCCTAAATTCAGGCTGTGTTAGCTGGAGCACCTTAAAACAAAGTTCAACAGCATTATCCAGTACAGAAGCTGAATATATATGGCTACAACACATGCTGCTAACAAGATCATTTCATTAAGAAATTTAATGATAGAAATTGGTTCTGAACAAACCAAAGCAACTGTTATGTAATGTGATATCATGTATTGCTTTAACAAAAAACATTCTAGAACAAAACATATAGTATTGTTTTGGTGACCAGAGCTTTTAAATGATATTCATCTTGTTTGCTTAATCGAATTGAATCTTACAAAAGCGAAAAAAAATGTATACAATGTCCCCTCCGCTGATATGAACAAATTTGGACATATCAGCACTGAGCAGCTGCTTTGGCATAGCAAATTCTGTACTAAAACAGATAGATTATCCAGTTTTTCAGTCTTAGCTGATCGAATATCATTGCAGGTCCATGCATGATATCTGCTTGGGTGGAATCTATCGCTGTCTAGTATAGCCACGCACATTGTCAGCAGATATGAACGTAGTGTGTGGAGTCAGCTATGGCATGAACATTTTGGATCCCAGTTAAACTTTTCATAACTGATCTTACGATGACTTGCCTGAAACGTCTCCATGGTTGACTTGAGAATTTGATTGGCTTATAATTGAGGTGATAGCAGCTGCTAGAGCAGCTGTGAAATTCGGATCTGCAGTAATGACAGCTGTTGCTGCAGTAACGCTGTCTGCCAGAGATTGTTGAGCTGAGAACTGAGTACTTCGACTTTGAGCATATCTCACCTCGGGCTGACTCACAAGGTTGCCTTGAAAAGAGAGTTGCTGCGTATTAGAGAATCCTTGTGATACGGTATGAGGCCTTGAAGGGTTTGGATCCACAAAAGTTGGAGCAGTAGATCTCATAAGAGGTGCGGAAGCTGTAGTTGGCTCGTAGGATGGCTGCGACCTATGGAACATCTGAGTTCGGAATGCTTGGTTGGGTTGTTGTATTACGTTCATGGATGAAGGTTGAAGATTGAAAGTGGTTGAAGTATTACTGATCCCAGCAGACAGGCTTAACTGCGTTCCGGGAGCGACCGGGTTGTTGGTGAGATCAAGAATGACGCTGGGGAGCGTATTCAGCCCAGAATAGTTTGCAGGAGCAATGATCGCGCTTGAATTTTGTTGCCCAGTCATGAAGTTTGCATTCATAGCGATCTCACTGGATGTACATCCTGAAAGCAACATAGAAGCAGCTGCTGATGTTGTCGATGCCATGGTCATGGCTGCAGGTGGAAGCGGATGATTGTGAGTGCCTTCATAAGTATTGATTAATATGGACATGTCATCAGCACATCTTTGCACCTGCATAAACAGTAAATCCGAAAGATATTAAGGAACGAATTGCAGATGGACTTGCTGATTTTTTAATGTATTGAGCTAGATGAAACCAGTCCGAAAAGCAGTTTCAGATTTTCGCTGACCTGCTTACGAACTGGACACCCCGGTGCCATCGTGCAGCGATAGTAAGCTCTTGGACATGGATTACCCTTTGCCATCTTCTGCCCGTATTTCCTCCACTGGCAGCCGTCATTGAGCTGATGCATATAGCAATGAAAGACATGTAAGTGTTTGAACGCTCTACGGCAACGTGAAGAATAAAACGAAAGCACGTGCATAGCAAAATAAAACTGCAGGAAGTTTAAGAATATCTGAGTAAGGCCAACATGGAGACTCACTGTTGGAGTGTTCGATCTTGCTCGTACAGACACTCGCGCTTTTCTGAGCATGGGCTCCATTTGAGCTACCTGGCTTTGTAGATTGCAGTTCAGAAAATTGCCGCTAGATAGCCAGTTTGTTGATGCCTGGAGGGGAACTGCAGCTGAATCGGTTCTTCCTGCCATACCTCCCACACCATAATTTTGTCCCTGTATCTCCTGAGAGTTTTCAGTTGTTTGCTGCTTGTAGGATTCACTCAAATTGCGCTCACTAAGTCCATTTTCTTCTGAGATATCATTTGGATGCTCAGGAAACATTGAGCTCACGTGCGCTGAGGTTGGATGGAAGCCGCTGCTATTCAAAGGCATGGCCCTGGGAGAAGAGGATGATTTCTGCGACTTTTCTTTGAATTGTGGAGAATAAGCATCTTGGGCCAAGGATATGGCAGGCATCGATTGCTTTTTCGTTGCATCTTGCAATTCCTGCATTCGCCAATACCCAGTATCAGCATTGGCATACCGTGTTACAATGCCGGTGAAACGTTTGAAATGACTATTGTCGCAAACGAGTATTTGATTAAACTCCGTTTCCGTTTCCGTTTCCATTTCTGGAGCTCTCAAGAATGTAAAATAAATTCGTGCCAAGCAGATTATAACAAATTACCCGAGGCGTGAATGCAGGTTGGATAAAGTGTTCACTTTTATCGGATTGCTTCTTGCAGAGCGACATGGTTAATCTTTCGTAATCCTCCTTTATCTGTGATAGCATGAGCCTTAGTTTCTCGTTGTCATGCTTCACCCGTATCATCTCCGCTTCGATGTTTATCAGCTGAGCACAGAAACACTAGTGTGAGCGCTCTAACAAGAACCTTAATAACGCTAAATGAAGTTTGAACAATATAGACTTTCTACCAGATTTTAAGTGACCAAAATATGTCGCTTACCCGATTTCTTAGTCGAGTATTTTCTTCTGCATAATGCTGAGGAGAGCATGGTGGAGATCCATCTTCTAACGTGGATCGATCACTTGCATTGTTAGGGTTGTCTCTGACTTGATTTCCAAAGCTCTGTAACAACAGAAAGGTCAGGTAATCTTGAATTACAAAAATAATATGAATTCTCAAATCTTTCCATTGCACAACGTATGATGCCATCGTCTTACTACTTACCAGCTTTGCTTTTTCGTTGATGTTTAAACTTCTGTCACCAGCTTCATCTTGTTTAGACGGGCTACGAAGCTCATGTCCTCCCATACTTTTCACAGCGGTTGACGTCGAAGCTGCTCGAGCACCGAAGTACGCAAATTCTGCTGGCTCTGAGATGCCGAACCTGCTTTGCAAGATGTTGGACGGCATTACAGCCCTTCTTTTTGTGCTAGGACTGGTGGCTTCTTGATCCCTCCCATCGTGCAGCATACGTTGGAACAAACTCGCAGCACTGCCAGAAGTCATTGTGGTAACAGTTTCGTCCGTCTCCTGATCTTCGACATCCGTCATACCATCATCCGGAGGCCTCTTAGACAGATCAAGTTTTGTAAGCATCCCCAGTCTGCCTTCCATATGAGGTGGTTTTCTCATCTTCGAATCGAGTTCACAATCCCAAATAGCAAAAACTGTGCTTGTGTATGTGTGTGTGCGCGAGAGAGAAGAGGGAGAGAGGGAGTGGGATTGAGAGATATTCCTTGGATTTGCAAGGACTTAATTTACGTGTAGGATAGAGATCTATAACAATGGAAGATCGATTGACGACTGGATGAGACTCCGTGTCAGCAAAGATCAACTATATAGATTGGAAGGAAACGTGGGTGATTAGAATTGAGACCCTCTGCACTAACGTGCTACTCACACTCCAGCTGGAGTCTCAGCCTAAAACAGGGCAATTATCCACACGTTTCTGAAGACTAGAACCAGTCGTGCTCTTTTCACCCGCCTCTATTTCTCATCTTAGATGTTAACAAGTATACGTGCGGGTCTACGACGTAACAAAACAGAGAGATAATGATCTCAGCAACTACAACCGACATAACCTATAGGAAATCGTATCTCCCCACTATGTCAAACTAAGATTTTTTTCCTCAAGAGAAAATGATAAACTAAGGTTCTGCTTTCACTGTGACATAAGAATTTCTAACCAACCTTAGAAAATAATTACTATGATCCCAATGGAAATTGTAAAATACTAGCATAAAATCTGTAGATTTGAAATTTATAGCTAGCACACCTGCATTTTCCAGAAGATAAAAACCTACACGCATTGAATTAAGGGGTGAAACTAAATAGCCGCCTGAAAAGGCAGTTGAACTGTCAACAGTGTTGAACAACTGGTTTGTAAGACTTTATCTAATTTTTTCTGGGTGAAACGCAGTTTCGGCATCTGGGCTAAGACTTTATATTATGTTTTGTGAGCACTACTGCACCGTAGCTATAGCTGTAAGACTTTATCTGTTTTGACTCTTGAGTGAAATCCAATTTCGGCGATTGGCCTAAGATTTCATATCGATTTTCCGTGAGCACCGACATTGTACCTATATTTTGAGAAGACTACAGTGCATACTTGGCATAGCTGATATGGGTAAGAACATCAAATGACAGGAAGAAACAGAAGGTGTTTGACATTGCCCCTAAGACTTTATGTTGTGCACTACTAGCTATAGCCGTAAGACTTTAACTCTTTCTTCAACAATTGGCCTAAGACTTAATATCATATTATCAATGTTTAGTGGGCACCGACATTGTACCCAGCACTTTATCTATGTTTTGTGAGCACTACAGTGCACAGTAGTAGCTGTACCTTCTGGAGGGTGAGATCCTCGAGAAAGAGAGGCAAAAAACAATCAAATCAGGCAACGGTTTCTTGATTTAGGGACTTTCTATATTTTGTGAGCACTACAGTGCACGGTAGCTAACCATGAGATCATCAATCGAAAGAGAAAAAAAAAACAAAAAACAAAAAAAAGACAGCTGAGTGAGAACTGGGCAATAAATGAGGAGACTGTTTCTTGACTTACGGAGTCTGGGTGTTCTTCTTCCTCTTCTTCTTTCTCTTCTTCTTCTGTCTTCTGGGCAAGAGCTACCGAGCTCTCGAGGAATCTAGCGATGGCGAAGGCTGAAGGCAGAAAAATGAACGGGTCAAAAGTCTCCATCTCGCCCAAGACTTTCGTGGCGACGAGACTTTGACTATTTATTGGGACAATATCTCGGGGATCCAGATTCGGGGGGCTACCCCCCCTTGGGCCTTTTACCGATTGCTACTTGACTTTCCTTCAAGGTGGGTCCCCTTGCATCATTACTTTCAATGCCATCCCCTAGGTGATGCTTTATGCCCACCACTCCAGATTTTTGTGAGGTGGCAAACTTATCCCTTCGACTTTTCTGATCGTATATTCTCGGTTCTGATTCATCGCGTGCACTTTTTAACGGCTATCACTATTAACCGTGACTCAACGATGGTGGGTCTTAAATCATCTTGTGCCATTAAGACACGAGGCTAGCGATGGCATCATGGTATTATAAGATTCTTTATTTTTAGAAATCAGCCAATTCCATAGTATTACAATATTTAGAAACTTTTGAAATTCTTTTTTTCTCTCGAAGAAATTAACCTTAGATTAGAAACTTTTTACAAAGTACAAAATGGAACAAAGGGTTACAAGTGAAAAAGTTTCTCAGCCTCCTTAAAAAGATGCAAGGGGAAGATGGTAAAATCATCGTTCCCAAATTCCCTGCTATTTTTGTCTAACCAAATATACCAAATAGTAATAGCTCTAATACATTGCCAATATCCATTGATAGCTACATCCTCAAAAATAATGTCATTCAATAGGAGGTCAGTGGCTGAATCTTTTGAATATGACATGAAAATGTGTAATGAAAGATCAACCACTGATTTCCATAGAGAGAGAGAGACGTAGACATTACCCCTATAGTGAGCACGGACAGGAAGAGAAAGCTGGATAATTCTGAGTGAAGGGATTCTAAACTTGCCCAGCTTAATTCTATGGGTACGGCAAAATTTGGCCTTCCAGATACTAGGGGAATCGGAAAGGTTCCATCTGAAATTGAACCATGAGAAGGTAAAGAGGGGCTTTTTGACAGCTGAGAAAACAGAAGAGTAGGAGATCTTGTCCGTTTTATCTAAAGCCTTGAAAATCCATTTATTATCACAGTGGAGAGGGGACCAAGATCACCATGGGTGAAGGCAAAGGACAAGAAGTTGGATTCAAGAGAGTCCGAAACTTTTGATGTTTGTCAGATTTAATATAAGCATGGTCAAATTGATTGCATACTACTATAAATTGGGCTTGTATTGCATACTTGTTTCAAGCTAACCTTCTGAAAAACCCACAACATTTCAATGAAGTCGATTAAAGATCGAAATAAAACCACGAAATATGAAATTCATAACTAGCACTAGTTAGTTCTCATAAGCAAATGAAATATCCTAGAATTGGCCTATTCTATATTTGTTGGTATGTTACAATTTGTTCGTGATATGTTACAAGCATCAATACCAATCAATTATCAAGTCGGGTGTGAATATATTTAATCTATTGAAGGAGTTTGTACTTTCATGAATGTCACTACCGAAATTTTCAAGAGCAATGATCTGAATATCTCACAAGAACTAGGCTCAACTTCAAGATGAACATGGAAAAGAGGCAAGTGCATTTTAAAAAGTGGACCAAAATTCTCCCCACATTTATAGGCATTATATTGATTGGATATAGTGGCTTGGGGCATACGTACTATATATGTACATATATATCGATATATATGTACATATATATCGATATATATGTTTTTGCATATAGAATGCCTCGAAGTGATAAGTACCACCTCATGTGAAATGGGAGCCCACTTGAAATGGTCTCAACTTATCATAAGAGATTTTAAGGCCCTCTTGAGGTACCTATCCTTCATGTGAAGCCACCCATAGTAAGAGAATGAACCTTTCTTTTTTGTAAACACTTAATTGATTGAGCATACCATGTAGACCTTCCATTTATATAGCCCACGAGCATAATGCCCTTAAACAAATTTCTACACATGGTGTAAAAGAAATCTCACTAGGGGGTTCTAACCATTAGTTCAGTATTTGTACAAGAATTTTTTTTGCTTGTCCTATTGAAATTTTTGGAAGGTATTTACCATTTTTAATGTAAGCATAAGCTATTTGAAGGTTTTAATTTTGTTGTGTAGGTTCTTGGCCCTTGGCTTTGAGAGCGAGGGCCTAGACCATTCATCCAAGGTTTTAGACTCCATAAGCATAATACATAATCTTTTAGTGATTAGATAAATCATTAAAAACAAGTAGCACATCAAAGTCACTTGAGTCACGAGTCTCTCTCTCTCTCTCTCTCTCTCTCTCTCTCTCTCTCTCTCTCTCTCTCTCTCTCTCTCTCTCTCTCTCTCTCTCTCTCTCTCTCTCTCTCTCATATCAAGTGTTGTCTTTACTTGAAAGATTTTGTGCTTGTAATTCATATCTCTTATTCTTTGCTTTTCTATATATTCATTTTTTTTTCTTGCAAGAATTTTTAGAACCCTAGATGTGTTCACTGTTTTAGAAGCAATCTGCCAAAGCTTGGTTTCAGAGAATCAACACCTTCCTCATCCAGCAAGGTTACAAACCAAGCACTGCCGATTTTGAACATTTGTCACCCTCAACTCCAACCTATTTGACTTTGACTTGAATTGGCAAACTGTTGACTGTTGTGCTGACGTGGTACCAGTCTAAATAAAGCTAGTCACCTATACGAGCTAGTCTTTGTACTATGCAATAGTTTTGACAATGACAACAACCACGATCACCACATGTCCAAATAGTGGCAGCCATGATTGCCACCAAGATCTACCTCACAACTCAACGTCTCTATTTGTTTGTATATTATTTTTGACTTAATCGAATTTATTCTAGTACACCGAGTATTGTCGTGTCATGTCATTTGCATTATTCTCTATTTCATCTGAGTCACTTTTGTAGATAGATAATTCGTAGATTGAACTGTGTTATGACTAATAGTCTATGTTGATAATGCTACTTTTGATCTGACTTGATATCACACTTTCGAAAATTGAATTATTATGTGCATGTCTATGGAATCGATTGTTCAAATCCTCGCATTTTTGAAGCTTGGATTAAGTAACGCTACCAAACAACAGTGCCTCTTTTTTGTCCATATTACCATTAAAGTTTGTTTTTAATGTGATCCTTTACAATTTTTTGTGATGTGATTTTTTTTATTGTAGATATTAATTTACATTTCAATTTTTCCATCACATATTGAATTAAAATGACTAATTTTTTCTCCAGTTTTTGCAATTATTGTCATATTAAATGATTGAAGCGCTCATTGGATTTGGGCAAATAACACATGAATGTCCAATTTTCTACTTGTAGCACATGTAGCCAGTAGCAACGAGAGGCAATGTAATTTAACATTTCAAATGTCTTGTTGGAGGGGATTCTCAACTATATCAAGTTTTCTTAGAGCCAGTTCTCATTGAATTTAATCAATTTTATTGAAAAAATTCTAGTAGGGTATGCTTTCTTGAGTAATTGAGGTGCTAAACTGACTTTTAATACAAAAATTCATAAACATATTTTTAAGCTCTAAGCCCTTCACCATAATAGATTGCACTAAGTGAGCTTCCAAAATCGCATGAAGCATGATATAATGTTGGACCATCAAATAAGGGTTACCTAGCTAGGTTAATCATTTTGGATCCTAGTTCTAGGTCCCCACCTGTCGCTTAGTTGTAGATCATGATATAGATTAGCTAGCACTAGTTTTGATTGTACATAAGTTAGATACATTAGTTAAAGATTAGATTTTATAGTTAATGTTAGACAGGTTAGTTAAATTTCAATAGTCTATCTGCAACAATCCTCCTTCCTACTTTCTTGATTTCACTCGTTCGTCTTTTGCCATTTCAATCTCCCTCCCTCCTCTGTTTAGGTTTATTCTTAAAGTTCTCCTTTCCATGCGCGATCTTACCTTCTGGTCTGGGGGTAATTCTATTTCTCCTTTGGAATCCTTATGGTTCTCTAAAGCCATAACCATTAACTCTAAGCCTTTAGCATTGATAGAGAGTAGAGTTTGCTGCAATTCAACTCGCAAAGGTCTCGTCACTTGGGATCATATCATGAATTCTATTTACTCTGCCAGTCTCTCTCGTCTACAAGCAGAACTTGGTCTCTCTCCTCGTGAAACTAATTTCCTTTCTTATGCCTTTTCTCATGGTGATTTTGGTCCTCTTTCCACTTCCACAGCTTCTGATTACAATAACAAGTGGCTTTTCAAGGCCCTTGAATTATTGTGACTGATCTCTTTATTGCACACTTTCATGCCAGGTTTAAGACATTCAGCCCCACAGATCTATTGCTGAATGATATCACATTTGTTGATGCTAAAATTTATACCTATTGGCAATGTCTTAGGATCACTACTCTTTGAAACATTTGGCTAGATAGGAATAGTAAAGAACTTGGGAAAGGTGATTTCGTCATCTCCCCTCTACTCCTTTTTAAAGAGGCCGATAAGCTTATGATTCTTTAAGTTTTGCTGTTTATATGTACTTTGTATAAAGTTTTTAATCTATGGTCAGCTTTCGAGGGAAAAAAAAAAACTCAATAGTTTAGCTAGAAGTATTTAGTCTAATTCGCATTAGCTAGTTAGGCGTAATGAGGTTAGATCTTTGGTTACGTTTGATCGAATAGATAAAATTGCAAGCTAAAATATAAAGGTAAAACTCTCTTTCTGATGTACTTGAAAATTGCAATTTACCACATATCATTCATTGGTTTCTTATTAAAGAAAAGAAACATGGCATAGTATTGCATCAAATAATTGATAGCAACATAAGGATGCAAGAGCAAGAACTTTGATAAGATTATGATAAATGCTAGTACCTTTGTAAACTTGGTTGTCAATCAACGATTCCCAATACCTTAGAATCCTATTTTGTTTGTAAGATTTCTCAGATGTTTGTATTCCCCAAAATGAGTATGCCATACAAAGACACATAAAATTTTGATCTTCTAATTAGGCTCGTTTTGATGCTATACTATTATAGAAATTTGAATTAAACCATAACATTTGTAGGTCATATGTTGACCATAGCATTCCCATGGGACTTGTCACACTCACTTGTTAAAATTATCATAATAAGCTTGTTGAGTCATATGTATTCTAAAACTTGAAGGTATAAGTACTCTATTATATGTGAAATTTCTTACAAAGTAGAATATCGATTGGTTCTTTTGAAGTCGACACCCCAAAAGATTTTGAAAAAAAAAATGTTGATTCCATTCTCATATCACCAGAACTAAACTTCACATTGAATCCATTTTTCCAGTGATACCACACACAAACCATTTCTAATCTCTTCGGTGGACTGTACTCTTATTTTTGAGAGTATGGATTAATTTTTAAGATCTTGTTGGGCAATTAGAACACTTAAAGTTGTGATTATATTCAGCATAAGCCTTCTACTAGACTGTTTTTGCATCTAGCAGCTGATTGTAACAGGAGAGCTGTTCCACAATATTCATGCTCTCTTCTCTGTTCGCGTTCTTCTATCTCCCTTGTCCCATCAGATTGATATCAAAGCATAGCTCAAATAAACCGAGAGATTAAGCTTGTTCTATTTGTATTGATGTTATCATGTCTCATCTTGGTAGCTCTTCATCATCATCATCCAACGAGGCTAGAATCATTGACAAGTTCAATGGTTCTAACTTCTACATCAGGAAGTTAAAACTCCGGATGATGTTGACAGATAGAGATCTTTGGGATGTAGTAGAAGGTGCTGACCTTAAACCAAAAGATGGTGATCAAGCAAAGGCATGGAAGATCAAAGATCAGAAGGCCTTAGCATGTATTACACTCAATCTGGCCGACTCCAAATATCCCACATTACCACATGCAAAACCTCTAAGGATGCATTAGATTTGTTATTAAGTCTCTATGAGACTCATGATGTAACAACTAGATTACATCTTAGAAGGAAGTTCTTTACTCTTAGCATGTCTGATTCTACTGCCATCACTTCTCACATCAACAGCTTCAAGTCCCTATTGGATCAGTTATCAGCGGTAGGATGTTCTATTCAAGATGATGATGTCATTATGACCTTGCTTTCTTCTCTTCCAAAGTCGTATGAACACTTTGTGGTGATGATCTCCACACAACCCGACCTCACTCTTCAAAAGGTGATTGGTCATCTTCTTCAAGAAGAAATGCAGAGAAAGACTAGCAGCATGTCCATCAAAGACAAATCCATGGCTCTATACACCAAGAAGAAAGACTACTCCAAGGGCAAGAATCAAATGTAGCAGCAACAGCAGAAGCCTCACACTCAAAGTGAGCATGGTGGATCGCGCAAGAAGCTCTTCTACAGATATTGCAAGAGAATCGCGACATCAAGGAGTGTCATATCCAAATCTACAACGAGGCAAAGAAACAACAATTGTAGCAGCCAGACTCCTCCAACGTGGCAAAATTCAAGGAGCAAGATACACATTTGTTAATGGCTTACAACAGCAGCAACGAAGACTGTGATAGCTAGTACCTAGAAAGTGGCACCTCCCAACACATGATCTCTCGCAAGGAATGGTTTATCGAGTATGCAGCTTACAGCAGAGATCAATTCATCTACCTTGGAGATTCAAGCACCATACGCATGGAAGGCAAAGGAGCAGTGAAGATCACCTTCAACAACGATCTATCTATTTGTGTTCCCAACGTCCTTCACATTCCTCAGCTATCAAAGAACCTGTTATCAATCTCTAAGATAACTGATGAGGGCTACACTATTACTTTCTCATATGAGCAGTGTACAATACTCGAGGAAGATACTACTCTAACTACATGCACTAGAGTCAGAAATCTTTACGTACTCTCTAATTCAGTTGCATTAGCTAGCATCTCTCATGAAAATGTAAACGATAATGCTATTCTGTGGCATAGTCGATTTGGACACGTGAATCGTTGTAATAACTTAGTTGATGGATTGTATTTTCCTTCTTAATTAGATAAAAAATCTTTCTTTTGTGAATCATGCGTCTATAGAAAACACTCTAGAAGCAAGTTTCCCGAATCACATTCCATCAAAACAAAGCATGTATTGGATCTTGTACATAGCGATCTATATGGTCCAATGCCAACTCCATCCTTAGGAGAAGCAATCTATTTTATCACTTTCATAGATGATTATTCTAGATGGTCTACAGTCATGTTCATTAAGCACAAATTTGAAGCCTTTGAATGCTTCAAGAGATTCAAGGCCATGGCTGAAACACATACATCTACAAAAGTGAAGGCACTCCGAGCTGATGGTGGCGGCGAATACCTCTCTAACGAGATGTCTGACTACATGGCTGAACATGGTATTAGAAGACAGTTCACCACTTCCTATTCACCTCAACAGAATGGGATTGCATAAAGGAAGAACTGAACTCTTCTCAACTCAGCCATCTCCATGCTACATCAAGCACACCTACCTGCAAAGTTTTGGGCAGAAGCTACTGCCACAGCCTGTTACGTACAAAACAGATCCAACACCAAAGCCGTCAACAACAAAACTCCTTATGAAGTTTGGCATGGACACAAGCCTAGTGTCAACCATTTAAAAATCTTTGATTGTATATGTTTTGTTCACATTCCTAAACAACTTAGGAAGAAGCTGGATCATCGAACAAATAAATGTATTTTCATTGGCTATCCTGATGAGCATAAAGCTTATGAAGTTTATGATCCATCCACCAATGTAGTATTTGTCTCTAGGGATGTAATATTTCAAGAACATACATACTATGATTTCAAACAATCATTGATAAACGATGCTATGTCATCTCATCCTATTTTACGTAGCATGAATTCTTCCAATGTTGATGTTCCTTCTACGGAACCTGCAGCTACAGCTACAAAAGCTGAGCAGCCTACCTGTCATCAGACTAGACCAAGCTAGCTCGAGCGGATCTAGAGAAATTCAAGAAGAAGCATCATCGCATCCTGGTCAACCAAACGTCCGCAGATCCTCACGGACTCGGACAGCTCTTGAGAGGTATACGCCTCGATCATTTTGAACTTCATCAGAAGAACCAGAGAGCCTAGCCGAAGCAATTAACTCCAAGGATGCTGTGAAGTGGCAAGAAGCTACGGAAAGCGAGTATAACTCACTTTTGATGAACCAGACCTTGGTCGACTTCCCCACTCACAAGAGAGTTATCAACAACAAGTGGATCTTCAAGAAGAAGATCAACCCTGATGGTTCCATTGCCAAATGGAAAGCACGGCTGGTGGCTAAAGGATTCACTCAAGTCCAAGGAGTGGATTATCAAGAAATTTTCATTCCTGTCATCAAGATGCAGTCAATCAAGACTCTAATTGCGTTAGCAGCTGCAGAAGACCTCGAAATGCACCAAATGGATGTCAAGACAACATTTCTCAATGGCAACGTCGAAGAGGAGCTATATACCTTCCAACCGGAAGGATTCGAAGTCAAGGGCCAAGAGCACAAAGTGTGCAAGCTGCACAAAGCAATCTACAATCTAAAACAGGCCGCAATAGCGTGGTTTGATAGAATTAACTCTTATCTCATTCAATTGGGATTTGCAAACCATTCAGATGACTATAATGTTCATTTGAAGCATAGAAGCACCAATTCAGTTCACATAGCTCTTTACGTAGATGATGCATTTATTTTGTCTAATGACACTTCTCTTCTGCACACTACTAAGAGTGATCTGTCAAAGGAATTTGACATGACTAATTTAGGAGCTATTCATTCTTTGCTAGAAATTCACATTACTAGAAATAGACTTCAAAAAAAGATCTATCTTAGCCAGCAGGCATATCTAAAAGGCATTTTAGAAAAGTTTCATATGTCTGATTGCAAACCAATTGATACTCCAATGGATCCAAGTATAGTATTGACTAAACCTTCTTGTGCTGATTCTGATAGTAAAGTACTCGACATAACGAAGTACCCTTATCATTCACTAATAAGATCTTTGATGTATGCAATGTTGTGTACTAGACCAGATTTAGCATACACTATAAGCATGTTAAGTTAATTCATATCTAATCCTAGGATCTCTCATTGAAAAGCATTAAAGAAAGTGATGAGATATATTCAGGGAAGTTTAGATCACATTTTATGTTATGATGGAAATGCTATTGACCCACTCGTCCTGCGAGGCTACTTCGACTCAGATTGGGGAGGAACAGTCTCTACCAGAAAATCTACCTCTGGGTTCTGTTTTTATCTGGCAGGGGGACCAATTTCGTGGAACTCAAGGAAGCAAAAATCAGTTGCGCTTTCTTCGACCGAGGCAGAGTACATCGCAACATGTCAAGCTTCAAAAGAATCTGTATGGATCAGGTTGTTACTTCACGACTTACATCACACTCAATTCAATGCTACCACCATTCTGTGTGACAACTTGAGCTGTATTTCACTATCATTGAATCTCAGATTTCATGGCAAATCCAAGCACATAGAAATCCAATATTATTTCATTCGGGAGAAAGTTTTCTCAGGGCAAGTGATCCTTCAATACTGCTCCACAACAGACATGGTCACAGACGTCTTCACCACAACGCTTCCTAGGACCAAGCATCAGAAGTTCTTCAACATATTGAACCTGATGCAGATACCAAGGCACCAACCGTGATCTTAAGGGGGACTGTTGGAAATTAAGCCCACAGTTGTCTCCTTGGAATCATAACTTAGACAACCAAACTATTTAAAGGACGTCTAAAAATGGGCTTTCGACTGATCTCCAGCAAAGGGTAACCAATCCTATCATAATTTCAAGTTCAGATGTTAAGTTTAATAACTTGAAATCATTGAAGACTTGGCCATCTTCAAGGACTTCCACAAACTTGCATTTAGAAAAAGTCTACAGATTTACATTACTTTTTCAACAGTCTGCAGAAATACACTAAGTGTCGCACAGTTCGCATTTTTCGCACTTTTCTGAAAACTGTGACACGTGCCTTCGACTTCTTCCGTTCAATTAGTTTGAAGAAGTCAACTTGTGCACAATTGAAAAGTTTAACTGTTTTCAACACCTTTGGCTTTTTTGCATTCTCTCGAAAAATGCGAAGAGAGAGAACATTCCCGAAGGTCATCTATTTTCATGAGTTAAATTGTTTTAAAGGCACCTTCACCTTTTTGAGGGCACCTTCGCCTTTTGAAGGGCACCTTCGCCTTTTTCTCAAAAAACCCGAAGAGAGAGAAAAAGCGAAGTTCGTCTATTTTTTAGCGAGGAACGTTCCCAGCCACTTCCCGAAATTCGCGAAGTGAGAGAAAACCACCACGTAAAATGCGAAGTGAGAGAATTTTGACGTCCTTGTTCGCGTCAACATTCATGATCCGTTGACCGTATATACTATGTATAGTTGTCACAAAAGCCATATACTTCCAGGTACAACGGCTTTTCTAATTAGGTGACCATCATTCAATGTAGTTAATACATGGATGAAATCTATAAATAGATCATCCAAGCACAGATTATTGGTTGCTCCGTCCATGAGACGTACTATTTGAGCCTCCTTGTTACGCCGTCAATTTTTGGTTGTAATTGGTATTTGATTGTGCTTCAGTGTAATATAGCAGCAGCACACTTTTCTATCTGTGTATAATGTAGATGAATGCTTGTTGTGATTGAATGCACTTTATCGCTGTTTGATCGCGCTTGTTTACTCACTCTGATTAGAACACGGACGTCTACGACTCCTCAGTTTCTGATTAGACGATGGTTGTCTTTGACGCATGACAAACTCGCGATATCATACTGCTCTTCCATCTATTTCAGAACTAAACTTCACATTGAATCCATTTTTCCAATGATACCACACACAAACCACTTCTAATCTCTTCGGTGGACTGTACTCTTGTTTTTGAGAGTATGAATTAATTTTTAAGATCTTGTTGGGCAATTAGAACACTTAAAGCTGTGATTATATTCAGCATAAGCTTTCTATTAGACTGTTTTTGCATCTAGCGGCTGATTGTAATGGGAGAGCTATTCCGCAATATTTTTGCTCTCTTCTCCATTCGCGTTCTTCTATCTCCCTTGCCCCAACACTCGTAAATTACTCTTAGGCATCATAAGCACGAAGTACTTAAGGGACTCTTCCTTCTAACTTGTGGGTCACAATTGACTTTAGGTTGTGTATAATAGTAGTAGTTCTCGTTTTAAATATCGATGGGGTAATAAGTCAAAAGGTGTGTTTCCATGCTACCATTCTCATAGATGTAATGGTTTGCGTGAAGGATGGACTCGATCTTCAAGTCTATCTTGATATGAGCTTATAAAGCTTGATATTCCTCTTACCAAGACAATGATGAATACTTGAACAAACCTAGATAGTGGACCACCTTTGACAATCCTTTACACTTGGGAAAGATGTTTTTATGACCTTTGTACCTGCTTCTAGCACCATTATATACTACTAGGCCTAATGGCCTTGAAAAGACTATTCCCCTTTTAGTTGGCATCAAAAAGCTTTGTCATAATTGAATGGCAGTTGAATCTCATGTAAAAAATTCCTTTGAGGTGGGCCCTTTATTTTAGAAGGAATTTATTTGTGGATCATATCGTTGAAGCCATAAATACATTGAATGATGCATAAAGTTCATCATAAATAGGTTCCCAAGTTGAGAGAGAGAGAGAGAGAGAGAGAGAGAGACAAACATTGGGTAGCATAGATTATATGTATTATGGAAGGAGCCGGGCAGAGGCCATTCTGCCCGGTACGGATTTCCAAAAATTTTTAGGCTCGGCCCCTTCGGGCCTCGCCTAAAAAAATTCTGGAAATCCTTACCGGGCAGAATGGCCTCTGCCCAGTCCCTTCCATTACGTAATGGATTTTTGGACCCTTTTTAAACCAATCCTTAGCTACCACGTGGCAGGTGCAAGCAGAATTAGCACTAACAAAATTTGAGACCAATCCGATGCTGCCACATGGCAGACACAGGCAGAATCTGCACTAAATTTTTTTTAAAAAAAACAGGTGACTATTCTGCTTTTTAATCTGTTCAAAAATGGGCAGAATAGTCACCAAAAATCCATTGCGTTTATATATAGAGAGAGGGAGAAACATAGAAACTTCAGGGGAGAGAGAGAGAGAGAGAGAGAGAGAGAGAGAGAGAGAGAGAGAGAGTCAATTAGCTTGCCATTTTGGGTAGCACATATTGTCCTTTACATTTTGCGGCAAAATAAATTAAGTCATCACTGAAGAGCCACTTCCGATAGGTTAAAGTCCTTTTGTACTTCTACAAAATCTGATTTCGAAGAAAAAAATGTCGCTTCCATTCTCAAACTTTGCCTACTTTCATGGGTACTTCTAAGTTCTTGGAAACCCGCTTGGACTCTAAATCTCAAAGGGGGACTTGTTGGGGGTTTATTTTATATCAACGTGGATTTGAACTTTGAAGTTTGCATGGCACATAGAAAATGTGTCATATTGCAAAGTCAACAGCTGCCGTGAGGCTTGGCCGGCGCACGTCATTGAAAGTTTCTGGTAGCTTGCCTAAGACGTGACCGACGGGTGACGGGGCACGTTATCCGAAAGGTGAACGGTCAATTTGTCAATAAAAGCTGCCTGCGACTCCTTAGACGTGGTCTCTCACGACTCACCCACCCTTCGATCAATTAATTTATGGACCAAACGTGGCCATCCCAACTCCAATAATAAAATGACCTTCAATAATAAAATGGGGTGGTCCATCGTCCATTGTTAGAGAGTTGTAACTTGTCACCTTTCTTAGGTCCACATCGGTTGCCATTTTTTAAAACCCTCCATTTATCGCATACCATGTGGCATTGGTCGAGTGCAGCTTTAGGTAGTAGTAGGTGTATAGGATTACACGTATTGTTCCCTTATTGTGTGAGCACCGTCAGTTGAATCTCGACAAAAATTATCTTTCTAAATTTGAAAAGCGAGCTCATAGAACATCTCTCTCTCTCTCTCTCTCTCTCTCTCTCTCTCTCTCTCTCTCTCTCTCTCTCTCTCTCAAGTGCTCTTCTCAACTATTCCTTCCATAATGTCAACCATTCAATCAAGTTTTCACTTCATAGAATCGCCAACTTTGCAGATCACTAAGATTTTACAACACATGGCCCAATGGAATTTACAACACATGTTTCTCCACAACACCATACTCTCTCTCTCTCTCTCTCTCTCTCTCTCTCTCTCTCTCTCTCTCTCTCTCTCTCTCTCTCTCTCTCTCTCTCTCTCTCTCTCTCTCTCTTTCTCTCTCTCTCTCTCTCTCTCTCTCTCTCTCTCTCTCTCTCTCTCTCTCTCTCTCTCTCTCTCTCTCTCTCTCTCTCTCTCTCTCTCTCTCTCTCTCTCTCTCTCTCTCTCTCTCTCTCTCTCTCATTTGAATACCCTTCAAATCAAATTGTTGCCTATTAAAAGCTGTTCTTATGGGGGAGCCAAAAATACCTCCCCTTATTAACTACATTTGCAAAGCTCTAGAGTCTCTACAATCAATACGTACATATGGGTTGTACTACCAAGCTCCGTGAACGAATACATTCCCCATCCATCAACTATCCAAATATGACCATATGAGTATGTCAATTGTTTCATTTTATTTTATTTTTTCATACCAAGAGTGCAATATGAAACAATGTTATGTCTCGAAGGTTCTTCCCAAAAATTTCCATTCCAAAAACATGAAATTGAAGAAACCCTTAAATTTGACTTTGTGCGAAAAGGGCCACTTCTTCATACTTTCAACCCCTTTGAGAGGACAACTTCCATGCGTATGTGATACCCAGTAAGAGGATATTCACACCAAAATTCTAGCAAGAGGTCCGATTTTCTATAATTTTCCAAAATGTATTGCCTTGTGCTCAAGTGTCCTTTGTATTTTGGGACCACCTCCAGGAGCATAATGTCCATCCAATTTTCTCTCTCCTAGAAATTTGTCGTTCTCTCTCCTCTCTCCGGTGGAATGCACGTTCTCTCTCCTCTCTCCGGTGGAATGTGCATGTGCATGTGCATGTGCTATGTGGCAGCCCATCATTGGCTGTCCACATCCACATTCCACCAGAAACGTAAAAAAATTTGCGAAAAAAAAAAAAGGCAAAAAACCGAAAAAAAAAAAAATTGGTCCACGCGTACGGCCGTACTGCCGTACCGTATGGCCAAAAAACGAAAGGAAAAAAAAAACACAAACCTTCGCACAATGGCATTACGTAGGGGAAGGCCCGAAGCCCTCGGGCCTTCCTTGCTGGTTGGGGCCTGCCCTCGGGCAAGGGCCCTCCCATTAAGGCCCTCAGGCAGGGCCTTCCCCCCCACAAAAGTAATCATCAAAAAGTCTCACATTATGGCATTTTGCAAGGGAATTCCTAAGGACCCACCTCAAGCCTTCCTCAATACTACAAATTTGACCAATTAAATATTCTAAAACAAAAGGTTTGCCCATTCAAATCATTCAAGTGCATGATTGTCAATAATTATTGTATATAAATGAATTTTACAATATATTTACATATTCATACAACATATTCCAACGAGGGTCATGGAGTAGAAGACACCCATTGCCTCATTTTTTTTTCTTGTAGGTCCTCATTGGAGTTGAGAAACACATGGCCTCAATGGGATCAAAGGAGGTCCTCATTTTTTTTGTGTCCACCTTTGTGTGACAAATTGGATTTAGGTAATAAACTCAAAGGAAGTCATCACCACAAATGTGTTTCCAAAGTAACTCTCACAATGCATTTAGGAGATAAAGGATTGCCTCTTTTACATATTGCTCATGAAAGAGGCCATGCACCCAACCACCATTGAAGGTCAAACCTTCTTTTCTAAAGAAAATAAATGATCTTCTAATCATATTCATTTTGACATGATAGCTCATTCTATCTTTTTAACTAAAACGTATAGAGATTTTAATCATTCATAAGCATTTTTATGACAAATTAAGAAGGGACTTTGAAAACTATGGCATTCATTCATGGCTTTAAACTTCAAGTGTAATCTTTTGAAATTGCTCTTCAACTCAAATTTAGTGATAAAATTTGTCTTTAAAAAGAAAACATGCCCTTTAAGAATATTGCAATTTGTAGAGTCAATTCTAGCCACAACCACAAAAAACAGAGAGAGAGAGAGACAGAGAGCTGACAAACCTTATTTGGTTAAGGTGGATGCTAGTGATTATGCGGTTGGTGCAGTTCTTCCACAAGAGAGAGGCCAGTTCAGAAATTAACAACATATAGCTCCTCTTGCCAAAGCAAGACCAAACCTTTTGAAACCTTTATTCATAACCCAACAAGGTAAAACATAGCTGAAAGCATACAGTACTTCAAAAGAAAGCACTGTAAAGTGAAACAAATTTTAAGACATCCAGCTGGTACCTGCCACCATCCCACCACACAAAACCGCACAAGTTAGCATAGTGAGGAAGACAGGTGTGAAAGCTGAACGTCAGCTGTTATCCAAGTCCAAAATAAGTTTAGCAGCTTAACAGCTTAAAATATTTGATGTAGAAATGTAGTCCAATCATCCCTATGTAACCATGATTAATAGCGATAGGTCTTCCCATATATTACCGTATCAGGGCATTCGACCATTTTGATCAGTCTTATGGTACTAGTCCGTATCAATTTATAGAGTTAAAACATATGTATTCGAAAAAATAACTGTGTTATATAGGTTGCAAATTGCAAACGAGAGATAGTATGGATCGGTACTCAAGTATGGGGCAAATCCAAGTCATACCAATGCCTGAACCCATAATAGCTAAAGTACCAGTTTTGAAACCTTGAGTATATCCATGCTTTCCAAGAGTACGCCAGCTACCGCCCTGTTCTATTAATTTTTAATACTGATCGTGTCTTTAAGAAACAATCAACAATATCTGTGTATGGTTGTTTTTAGCCAAGCACTTTACCCTAACACTTGCAAAAGGATTAGGGCAAATCCATGCCATACCAATCCCTACTAGTGTAGCATTCCCTTGTACAAATCCATGTACATTAAGGGTGCCTAGGTTATCCGTACTTGTGTTATCATTTATAGCCTTTATGCATGGGAAGAGTAACTTACAAAGTCATCATAAGTGTAGTGTAAACACTATCACCGCATTATAAACCAGTGAGCAAAGTAAAGTACTAACTTGAATAGATGTTGCATACGAATCTTGTGAGAAAGCCATGTTTGTTTATCAAAGATGTTTCCTTTGAAGAGTGATAATAAGCGTATTCGATTCTAGTCCATGTCATAGCAGTGATAGCATAAAAAGCAATGCCAATCAGTATGTATCTATATATAAAATGCATAATCTGCATATGTTTTAGTACAAAGAGCATATAACTACCCATCTCTTACCACTTTTAGTCTCTTTATCGAAGCACATACCTATATGAGAGTGTGAACCAAATCTGAAAATGGAATCGAGGTGCAATGCTGTAGTATAGAGGTCGCTGTGAAGCAAGAGACATATGTCTTCGTATATGAAAGCATGCATTTATCATAACCCATATAGCAAAAGATGGTTGAAACAACTATCGGTAAGCGGTAGGTCGTTGTCTACCAGAGAAGAACCAACAGTCACGTTAAAAAGACAGATCCTTACATTTTCAAAAAGTGTTAATATTGCTTCAAAAAGTGTTATCAACGTTGTCCTTCCAACGATGAAGGTGCAATATCATTGCTCAAAAGTATATTCATTCAATCAAGTATTCTACAAAAAGTGTAGTCGCTGTTCCAGTGAGTTTATTGGTGATCCGTGTAGCTATAGTACATAGATATATGCATATTCCCATTGATGCACACAAAGGAATAGAAATGCACAGTCACGCTGGATCAGTATGCTCATATCCTACTTCAACATTGCACCATATTGTGCATAGATGAATACATCATTTAACCATTGTTTGAAGAGCAGAAAATCGTGATTTATAGCCTATACTTCCTTGCGAAAGGAGTGGAGAACATCAACATGTGGTGGATCGCGATCCAGCGCCCACCTTTCCTCATATTTTTGAATGAACCACTACTTTACACAAGCATTCCTTCCTCATACTATCAAAATGGCAACCTTTACAAACTGAAAAGAGTAAGAGAGCTTACCGTTTCTTATGATGGTGTTGAAAGCTGCATCGTAGATGGGGGCGCTACCATGCATACGCAAGCATGAGGAAGAGGAGGAGGAGAAGGAGGAAGTGTGAAGAAGGCATCGATGGTGGCACCCTGCTTTGTAAACTTTTGATAGCATAATAATGGAGGGAATGTCCATTAATGTTTTTTTTAAAATTTTGAACCTTTCTTGGCGCCCAAATCATATGGTATTTTTTAAAGATGACTTACAAGAGCATTCATCAAAGCACAAATAGACTGACGAGGCAAGATAAAATATCATTGAGTATCGTTCATGAGAGAGGGTAACCAATTCTATCATATTTCAAGTTCAGATGTTAAGTTCAATAATTTGAAGATCATTGAAGACTTGGCCATCTTCAACAACTTCCAAGAACTAGCATTTAGATCAAGTCTACAGAAACAGTTTACTTTTTCAACAGTCTGCAGAAATACACTAAGTGTCACACAGTTCCCATTTGTCGCATTTTTCAAAAACTGCGACACTTGGCTTCGGCTTCTTCCATTCAATTATTTTGAAGAAGTTAACTTATGTGCAGTCCAAAATTTTCAACACCTTGGCTTTTTCGCAAAATCCTGAAGAGAGAGAAAGTTGCGAAGGTCATCTATTTTGAGCAAGGAATGTTCCCAACCACTTCTCTAAAATGCAAAGTGAGAAAATTTGCGACGTCCTTGTCCACTTCAACATTCCCTACGGGTTGACCATGTATTCAATGTATAGTTGTCATCTCAAGCCAAATACTTCCAAGTACAACAGCTTACCTAATTAGATGACAAACATTTATTGTAATCAATACATGGATGCAATCTATAAATGGATAGCAGTAATATGCTTTTCTATCTGTGCATAATGTAGGTTAATGCTTATTGTGATTTGAATGCAGTTCATTGTTGTTTGATAACACTTGTTCACTCACTCTGATTAGAACACGGACGTCTACGACTCCTCAGCTTTTGATCAGACGATGGCTGTCTTTGACGCATGAGGAACTTGCGCTATCATACTGTTGCTTCAATCTATTTCAGAACTGGACTTCTTATTGAATCTAATATCAAGTAATACCTCAAACCATTTCTAATCTCTTTGGTGGACTGTACTCATTTTATTTTTGTGAGTATGAATTAACTTTTAAGATCCTGTTGGGCACCAAAACATTTAAGCTGTGACTACACTTAGCATAAACAATCTATTAGATTGTTTTGCGTCTAGCAGCCCCAGTGTAGCGAGAGAGCTGTTCCGCAAATATTCCTGCTCTCTTCTCCACTCGCATTCTCCATACTCCTTGCCCCGTCAAAACATCTGTTGTTAATCTCTTTTTTTGTCATATTTAGAAAGGAGTATCGCACCATTTATTGGATCAAAAGAGATGGTGATATTCAAGAAGTTTACTTGTTGTTGGCTGTGTTGCTCTCATCGATAGCAAGATATTCCAACGGAGAAATCCAGAAAGGGGATTTTGGGTTGTGTTTTGTCCAGGAATTTTCCGATAAGGGGGTTGTTGATAAAGCAGATGTCATCAATATACTGGAATGAAAATTTGAAATCATTTATAAATTTTATTTTCTTCCATTTCGCTAGCCTTTTAAAAAACTCGCATTTCAAAATATGAGAGATACCAGTTACACCATAATGGTGAATATGAGAACCCCATGGGAATCCCCCTTATTTGTCTCCAAGTGTGATTACCAAGTCCGACAATGCAATTTCTATCATCATGGAATTCCATGAACATATAGTATCATGTCAATAGCATTCCATTCTTCTGAATTTTTCTTGTTCCAGGTCCATTGAAAATCCTTGACTCTTGATAACCATTTATAGTGAAGAGATTTTTCCTTTGTAAACTTATAGGTAAACATGAATAGTTTTGTCATAGCCATCTTAAGACCATTCGGCCCATCCAAGGGTATATTTTCATAGCATTTAGAGATATTTGTAGCTTTTACACAATAAATGTCCTTGGGTATATTGAGATAGAAGTCGACAGAAGAGTCACATTGCCAAAGTAAGTTGTATCCCCATTTAGGTAATTCTTGTATGTTTTTGCCTTAAGGCCTGCTCCTTCCATGATGAAAGGATGCAGCATACTAAGGATCCCTGTCAGAAATTTAGCGAGTCCAGAAAAGAAGCACTCATGAGCATTTGTGATCCATCTGAAAGAATTTTTATGAGCTTTAAAAGTGCATAAAAGATAGGGAAGTTCGTATGAATAAATGAAGGCATCGAGTACTTTATGTCCCATAGTTGCCTTTAGATGTTCAATAGAATCTTGAACATGATTTTTTGATTTGTCAGAAAAGGTTCAAAGTCTTGACTATCAAGTCTTTCAATTGCAAGCATTCTGACAAGATGAATACAAATAAAGCATGGATTGTGTTGCGCTTTGTTAACACCATTGACGTATAGATGTTTGATAAGCCATTGTCGTTCATTATTGGCATCAATCTTTTTTTGTAAAGTTATAGTATTCCCTTGAATCCATTTTCTTTCTTTTAAGAACTCGATAGCGGCAAGTCTACAAATATCAGTGTGTTTTAAGATGGTATCTTCATCCATCGTTGCATAAACAGGTAGAAGTTTCATAAGTTTGATCCAACCATCATAAAGTTCATTAGCAACACTGTATATGTCTATATGTTGTAAAATAATATGATTAAGATATTTTTCTATGGATTTTTTGACGTACTTACTTCTAATAATATTGCAATTCATTGCAAGCACGTGATCAAATTTTTTCGAAATAAAATTCTTGAAACGTTTCAGAGAAGAGCAAGAACATAAAGGTAGCTTTTCAACTTCAAAATTGCAGAAAATATCAAACGGAAAGTACCATTCACTTTTGATGTTAGGCATATATGACCAAGCAAACACAATATCATAAAAGGACTTGTGTATAAGGCCAAAGATATGTAATAAAATGCGAGTGTAAAAGTGTCTCATTACAGTAGCGTAAATGTAGAAGATCTTTGTCTTTTCCTTGTGCATGCTGAGCGATCCACCGTATTCCTAGTAAGAGTTCTTCTATCCAGATCCTCATCATCCTGCGAGCCAGTCAATCCCTATAAAAGTTCAGTCTTTTAACCGGTAAGTCTTCTTTTGCACCACTACCTTGTCCTTCCTTTCCTTTGTATCATGTAAACTTCTTTCTTTTTCCCATATTCTGTCTAGAAACTACCGAACTTGGATTGTTGAGGTTGAAAGTACCAGGCCTTTTGCTTAAGTTTTGGAAGAATTTATCTTGGAGAGTAGAAAAACTTGGTCTTTTGAGGAGGCATTCAATCTCTCTAATGTTTTCAGCATCTCCTAAGTTGGCAAGGAGTTTGGTAGAAGGGTTTGCAACCAGTTCTTTAGATGCATCAATCATGTGTTGGTGTATAAAGAGGAAAGTGAGGTGTGACTTGACAACATCTCTAGCGGGCTTGTGTAGCCAAAGAAAGAAGGCATTAATCTGATTTTGGAAGGATGCACCAAGGAAGAATTTACTAAGATTGTTCATCATAAACCAAACACCATGATCGAACCAAACAGTAGAAGAGTTGTTCTTGAACTTGTCTCCACATCCACATTTGAAAAAGGATCTCTTCTAGTTCCATATTCTGGCTTGGTGCATATTCATTCTACTAAAACCAGTGTCAAAGTGTCTACAAACTCAAGCCTAGGTTTCTCAGAAGGGCAACAAGAAGGTTCAAACAAGTTCATGCCTATAATATTGTCAAAGGCGACGGGTGTCTCAAGTGAAGTATTCTTGTTTAGAGCAGCAAGTTTGCAAGTTTGTACTTCTTTTTCAGTCATATGTGCAAGTAAAATCCAGAGCTCAATAGGTATGGGAGCAAGAAAGTTCACAGTGGGTAAGCTCCAAAGTTTAAAAGCAGTGCAGGTATACTTGAATTCAATATGGGAATTTGGCAGTTTTTTGTGTTAAAAATGTCACTTCAAACTTGTTATAATTGGTGTATCTTGAGATATGAGATCAAGAAATGTGCACTTAAGCTGGTTTGTTCCAATGTCATTGTTTGTCAGCTCTTTTCAAACACGGAGGTGCATCAAACTCCCACATTGTTTGTTTGCAAAAATCTATCAGATGATTTTTTATTCAAATTCATGGACAAAGGTTGGGATATAAGATCCACTGCAGATATTGCTTGTAGAATCAAACATTCATCCATATCATTTAGATACAGTATAGAAAAGCAAATGCTATGATTTTAGATGGATCTACCCATGTGTGAAATTGACCTTTGAGTAGAATCTAGAAATGAGTCAAACTGGTCAAACTTTTGTAAATAGAATGCACTTCCATGTGAATGAGTAAATTCTCCTACATGTAAAGATGCCATTCACACGTGTGGATAAGATAGTAGATGGTAAGATAGAGAGATTCCATTAGATCCTATTTTATAGAGAATATTCCTATCAATGTGGAAGACTAGCTTTTTGTTTTCTAGCCAAAGAGAATAGTCAACTTTGAGAAATGATCATATATGGCTCCCATTGGTGGATATGGATGACTAGGCACTCTTCACATGTGTGAAGGCTTGCTAGACAGTACACAGCTCATGGATGTACTTGATCTATAAAGGGATCAACCAAATCAATGAGAAGTTGATGAGACATTGGCAAATTCTAGTTTTCTTGTATTTTCCACATTTGTCTTGAGTTTTGATGAGTGGAATGCTCTTGTATGCTTGAATACTTTAATCTCTATCTACAGTCTGTATAGGTAGTATCCTCCACATGTGTGAGGCCACTCTTCATAGATTTTAATCATTTGATCCATTGCTCTTGCTTGAATCATAGTGTAATGCATCTAGATCAAGATCTAACACTTAGTCTAAAAATTGACATGGTATCAGAGCCAAGTCTAAGTGATATAATGATTAATGAATCTTGTGAAATCATTGACAATGAGTTGTTTTTGAGCTTTACTTGAGAGGGTGAGTTCAAGGAAATAGGTACTATCTATATTTTTGGTCAAGATCGATTTGTTGGCTGCTGATGTACTTTCCACATGTGTGAAACCATACAACAACCTTCGAATTAACTTCCTTTAGTGTTTTTGACCCAAAAATGTGCATACTAGTCCAAAATTCAAGGTTTTTGGTGCATTGTCTAGCCCTAGGTTCAATCTATTGAATGCTAATGATCAAATAGTGTTTTGATTCATTGAAGCAAATCATTTTGAAGCATTAGATCAGATCTATAAGGCTGATTTGTTCATATTTTAAGTGTGTATGAAATATCAAACAAAATTGTACTAGGATCAATTTTTTGGAGTGATTTGCTAGGATATTTGAAATAGATCTATTATACCATCATCCAAGTCGAACTAGGTCGATTGGGCCAAGATTAGAAGATTTTTGAAAAGCTAGAAATCTATCTTAGATCATCAAGAGATCTTTGTGCATCTCATAGGCTTTCATTCACAATGTCATCCATGGGTGGATATTTGTTAAAATATAGTGAGAAACTAACTTCCACAAACTATTCCATTTGGAAAGTGAGGATGGAATCACTACTTGTGATACATGACCTCTTTGATATTGTTTTAGGAGTTGAGGAAGAGCCTCAAGCTGCCCAAGAACAACTAGAATACAAGAAGAGGGCTAGATTAGCCTTACATTGCTTAAACTTGAATGTAAGCTTATGCTAAGAAACTTGATCTTGCAAAGCATGAGGGGAAGTGGAGAAAATGGACAAGAGTATGTCCTAAGAGTAAAATCTTTGAAAAAAGATTTGGAATTTATAGGAGAGAAGATCCAAGACAATGAACAGGTACAAGTAATATCGAATGGATTAGGTGATGAGTTCTCTAATCAAGTTCAATCTTTTGTTATTCAAGACCAACTTCCATCAATGGTTAAGTTGCATAATGTTCTTGTGGCCAAGGAGAGTAGGATTCTACACCTCAAAACAAGAATGGGTCTTTGTCATTACATAATGGTGATGAGAAAGCAAACTTCACATCAAAAGGCAAGAAGAAGACATGTCCATTCAAGAAGTTCCAAGGCAAGGAGGCCGATGCAAAGGATGGAGAATCTACCTCCAAAGGGAAGCAAAAGAACAAAGCCAAGCTTAAGTGTTTCTTTTGTGGGAAGAAAGGACACTTTGCTTCCGAATGTTATAAGAAGAAGAATGCACAAGGGAGTGAAGATCAAGGCAACCATGCACAAGGGGAGGAGGAAGAGGATGGCTTCAACACATCCTTGATGGTAGCATCTACACCAAGATCAAGCCAAGAGACATTGTGGATTGATAGTGGGGCTAGCTCCCACATGTCATTCAACAAGCATTATTTTTCTACTCTACTTTCTTGTAATGATTCTAAGAAGTCAATCTACACTGCTAGTGATCAAGAATGTAAGATAGATGGCATAGGATCTATTCCATTATGCTTAGTATCATCTAAGAGGATAGGTCTTGATAATGTTTTGTATGTTCCATCCATTATAAAAAAAACTTGCTTAGTGTTGGTCAACTAATGTGGACAATGGACTAGATGTACATTTCAAGAATGGAGTGTGTTCTATCATGAAAAGTGATAAGTGCATAGCTAGTGGCATTAAGCAAGGAAGGCTTTTTATGTTGGATGCTAATGTGGCCAATGAAAGTGTGAATATGGTTAGGGAGGAGGTGACTCGAGTGGAGCTTTGGCACAAAAGATTAGGCCATCCTAATCTTCAAGCAATGGAATCCATGGCATCAAAGGAGCTAGCTCTCGGCCTACCAAAATCTTTCAAGAAGTGTGGCAAAGTGTGTGAGGCATGTGGCCTTGCAAAGTCAAACAAAACTTCCTACAAGAGATATTTGACAAGATTTACCTCACATTTGGATCTTATTCATTTAGATGTACATGCTTTTTTTCATGAAAGTAATGGAGGTGCCTTGATGTATGTGACTTTCATAGATGATTGTACTAGATTAACTTGGATTGAATTATTGTCTAAGAAAATCCTTTTAAACTTTAAGTCTCTAGTGGAAAAGCAACTTAGTTCTTGCATTAAAGTTCTAAGATGTGATAATGGAGGAGAGTATATCTCCAACAAGATGAGAGACTTTTGTGGGATCAATGGCATTAAGAGAAAGCTCACTTGTTCCTACAACCCCCAACGGCCGAGAGGAAAAATAGGAGCCTTTGTGAATGTGCAAAGTCTTTGACTTGATGCATCTCTACCCATCTCTTTTTTGGGGGAGGCCATAACTTGTGCAAATTACTTATGTAATAAGCTTCCTAGTAGTGCTATTGGTGGGATCTCACCATTTCAAGCTTTTTCTTGGCAATAAGCCCAATGTAAAAGATTTTAAAGTGTTTGGGTGTATGTCCACATTCCTTTGGAAACTAGAAGGAAAGAAGATGCAACTTCCTTCAAAGGAATATTTGTAGGCTATAGTGAAAATAGCAAAGGATATAAAATATTTGATCCTATTTCAAGCAAAGTAAAAGTTAGTAAGGATGTCTTATTTGATGAATTTCAAAGTTACAAGTTGTCTCCAAGTTCATCTAGTCTTTTAGGTGATGAAGATCTTGCAAAACCCGAGGATGAGCTTCTTGAAAATGATCTTTTGGAAGATCAAGATCAAGTACCAAAGGGGCCGAGAAGATCCACAAGGAGCAAGGCCGAGCCTTCAAGGCTCACATACTTTGAGAAAGGGAAGCAAAGGGAAGACACAACTCCTTCTACCTCTTACTCTCTTCTAACCACAATGCTTGAAGAGCCATCATGTTATGAAGATGCAAGTAGATCACAAGTTTGGAGAGATGCAATGCAAGTAGAATTTGATGCTTTGATAGATAATCAAATTTGGAATCTTGTACACCTTCCATATGGGAAGAAGCCACTTGCATGTAAGTGGATCTATAGACCAAAGTACAATCAATATGGATCTATAAGTAAGTACAAAGTGTAGATTGGCTGCTAAGGGGTTTCTTCATACTAAAGGCATAGATTATGAAGAAACATTTGCTCCTGTAGCAAAGCTTGTAACTATTAGATTGATCATTTGTATTGCTACTTTGTTCAAGTGGAATCTCTATCAAATGGATGTGACCAATGCTTTTTTGAATGGCTACTTGGAGGAGGAAATTTACATGTTTCAACCCGAGGGCTTCATCAAGGATGGTGAGGAGGACACGGTTTGCCACTTAAGGAAGAGCCTATATGGCTTGAAGCAAGCACCTAGAGCTTGGTACTCTAGGTTGCATGATTTTCTCTACTCCCTTGGCTTTGTGGTTAGCTCTTATGAGCCTTCTTTGTACATCAAATATAATGATGGAAAGATCATTATTTTAGTACTTTATGTTGATGATATCATATTTTGATAGGAAATGATGGTGAAGGCATAAGAAATGTTAAAGCTTCTTTGTTTAGTGAATTCAAGATGGTAGATCTAGGACTTCTTAAGTTCATACTTGGAATAGAAGCTACTAGAGGTGATTTTACTTTTATAAGTCAATCAAAGTATGCTACTTCCATTCTTGAAAGGTTTGGCATGAAAGATTGTAAGGGGATTGACACCCCTATGGAGCAAGTTTGTAAAGTTACCAATGATTGTGATGAAGCATCCTTTGAGGACATCACACTCTTTAGGAAGCTGATAGGCTCCTTAATCTATTTGAAAATCACTAGACCAGATTTGACTTATAGTGTAAGCAAGTTAAGTCAATATATGCAAGGTCCTTTGATGCATCATTGGCAAAGTGCCAAGAGAGTGCTTAGATATGTCTCTTCCACTAGATTTTTTGGCATTCTCTATCAAGGATCTAACTTGTACTTGAGGGCATTTTTGGATTCGGATTTTGTAGGAGACAAGATGGATAGAAGATCTATAAGTGCATTTGCCACTTTCCTTTGTGGAAGAGTGATATCTTGGCTTTCCAAAAAGCAAGATACAATTTCTCTTTCCTCTTGTGAAGCCGAGTACAAGGCATTGACTTCAACAACCAAAGAGCTCCTATGGCTAAGAAGACTTTTGGTGGAGCTTCAAGTGCTAAAGGCCGAGGAGATCCCTTGCATCTATTGTGACAATCAAGCTTCTCATCAAATTGCTACCAGTCCGATCTTCCATCCTAGAACAAAGCATATTGAGATAGCTCATCATTTTGTGAGGGAGAAGGTGCAATCCAAGGAGGTTCAACTTCATCATGTGTCATCATCTGAGTGCATAGTTGATATCTTAACCAAACCTTTGGCTAGAGATCCATTTTTCAAGTTAAGAAGTGCTCCTGAAATTTTAGATAGATGTACATTACACTTGCCAAGTTAGAACTGAGGAGGAGTGTTAAAAATGTCACTTCAAACTTGTTATACTTGGTGTATCTTGAGATATGAGATCATGATAGAATCTCACACGTGTGGAGTCTATTCCTTTTGTAAATAGAATGCACTTCCATGTGAATGAGTAAATGCTCCCACATGTGAAGATGCCATTCACACGTGTGGATAAGATAATAGAAGATAAGATAGAGAGATTCCATTAGATCCTATCTTATAGAGAATATTCCTATAAATGTGGTAGACTAGCTTTTTGTTTTCTAGCCAAAGAGAATAGTCAACTTTGAGAAATGAGCATATATGGCTCCCATTGGTGGATCTGGATGACTAGGCACTCTTCACACATGTGAAGGCTTGTTGGAAAGTAAATAGCTCATGGATGCACTTGATCTATAAAGGGATCAACCAAATCGATGAGAAGTTGATGAGACATTGGCAAATTCTAGTTTCCTTGTATTTTCTACATTTGTCTTGAGTTTTGATGAGTGGAATGCTCTTGTATGCTCGAATACTTTAATCTCTATTTACAGTCCGTATAGGTACTGTACTACACACGTGTGAGGCCGCTCTTCATAGATTTTAATCATTTGATCCATTGCTCTTGCTTAAATCATAGCATAACGCATCTATATCAAAATCTAACACTTAGAACTTCATAGATCATTGTGTTAAGCAATCAATAACTCTTAATGATTGTTTTGTACAATCAAAGTTGTCCTTTTCCTGAAAATTGACATTTTGCTTTGCAAAAATCAAAGGTAGATTGGTCACCAATGTCATAGATATCTTGCGAAAAGATTTTAAGTTGTGAAGCACTATCTTCATCCAACCCATCTAAGAAAACAAGAGGGTGCAAAGAGAGGAGTGTATCAGGAATGGTAGGAGTAGGCTCGACAGACAAGGAGTCGTTTTCTTTTTCAAAGTAGGCAAAGACTTTTCTTATATTATGGTTAAAAGATCTCTCTTCCTCCTCATATTTATCATCAAGACCGACTAAATCAGCAACAAAATTTTCCACAATTCCTAGAGGGTCATTAGATTTTTACCATAATCCATGTAAATATTAACCCAATGTAAGATATCTAAGAGATCAATCATGCAGAGCACTATATCCTCTGGCCCAGCGGCGTTACATGTAGCACGATCTGTTTCAATAATAAAACTATGCAACATCACAGCAGTTTTCATACAACAAATCATAATGGTGAACATGAGAACCCCATGGGAAGCCCCCTTATTTGTCTCCACAAGTGTGATTACCAGGTTTGACAATGCAATTATTTATCAGCATGGAATTCCACGCACATATAGTATCATGTCAATAGCATTCCATTCTTCTGAATTTTTCTTGTTCCAGGTCCATTGAAAATCCTTGACTCTTGATAACTATTTAAAAGAAGAGTTTTCCCTTTGTAAACTTATAGGCGAACATGAATAGTTTTGTCATAACCATCTGGTCCATCCAAGGATATATTTTCATAGCATTTAGAGATATTCGTAGCTTTTATGCAATAAATGTCCTTGGGTATATTCAGATAGAAGTCGACCGAGGAGTCACATTGCCAATTAAGTTGTATCCCCATTTAGGTAATTCTTGTATGTTTTTGCATTAAGGCCTGCTCCTTCCATGATGAAAGGATGCAACATACTAAGAACCTCTGTCAGGATTTTAGCGAGTCCAAAAAAGAAGCACTCATGGGCATTTGTGATCCATCTAAAAGGATTTTTATGTCCTTTAAAAGTGCATAAAAGATAGGGAAGTTCGTATGAATAAATCAAGGCATCGGGTACTTTATTTCCCATAGTTGCCTTTAGATGTTCAATAGAATCTTGAACATAATTTTTTGATTTGTCAGGAAAGGTTCAAAGTCTTGACTATCAAGTCTTTCAATTGCAAGCATTCTGACAAGATGAATACAAATGAAGCATGGATTGTGTTGCGCTTTATCAACACCATTGACGTATAGATGTTTGATAAGCCATTGTCGTTCATTATTGGCATCAATCTTTTTTTAGTAAAGTTATAGTATTCCCTTGAATCCATTTTCTTTCTTTTAAAAACTCGATAGCAACAAGTCTACAAATATCAGAGTGTCTACAAATATCAGCGTGTTTTAAGATGGTATCTTCATCCATCGTTGCATAAATAGGTAGAAGTTTCAAAAGTTTGATCCAACCATCATACAACTCAATAGCAACACTATATATGCATGTATGTTGTAAAGTAATATGATTAAGACCTTTTTCTATGAATTTTTTGAGGTACTTACTTCTAATAATATTGCAGTCCGTTGTA
Organism: Diphasiastrum complanatum; assembly: GCA_029204225.1. Classification (NCBI taxonomy): domain Eukaryota; kingdom Viridiplantae; phylum Streptophyta; class Lycopodiopsida; order Lycopodiales; family Lycopodiaceae; genus Diphasiastrum; species Diphasiastrum complanatum. The sequence goes on from CM055106.1 coordinate 28,829,766, forward strand.
AGCACGTGATCAAATTTTTTCGAAATAAAACTCTTGAAACGTTTCAAAGAACAGCAAGAACATAAAGGTAGCTTTTCAATTTCAAAATTGCAGAAAACATCAAATGGAAAGTACCATTCACTTTTGATGTTAGGCATATATGACCAAGCAGACACAATATCATAAAAGGACTCGTGTATAAGGCCAAAGATATGTAATAAAATGCGAGTGTAAAAGTGTCTCACATGAATGGTCTCAAACATCCTATTACAGTAGCATAAATGTAAAAGATCTTAACCTTGTCCTTGTGCATGCTGAGCTGAAGTCGATCCACCATATTTCTGGTAAGAGTTCTTGTAAGCAGGATGTTTATGAGGCATTCTTTACATTGGTATCAGAGCAAGGCTTACAAAGATTGAAGAACTTGGAGAAGTGCTACTTTTTGTCAATATTTCGAAGTGGATCAATTGGAATTCTCTTCCAGGTGGATAGCAAGATGGCAAGTGGGTGTACTATCTCGGCTTCCATTTGCATGTTGCTAAGGTCCACTTCTCTAGAAATTGTTTGGGGTTTTATGAAGAATTGTCCTAGAAAGCCAATTTGAAATGCTTTTTTGGAGCTTTTTATTGTGTAGCTCAAATCTTATGTAGTTCTGAATTTTCCATCAAGTGTCCTTTAATTTTAAGGATCATTTATGATGGAATTAATGATGCATGCCAGTTCTTTTCATGATTTATGGTTCTAGACTAGAGTTGTGTTCGATATTGGCATTCAATAGTTCGATATTCGAACCAGAAATAAATTTTTGTTTCTTTATTTTGAGATCATAAACTTTTTCTTCTAGAAAGACTACATCTCTACTAATAAGTGTCTTGCTAGATTGTAGTTCAGAGATGTTGTAGGCCTTAATGGTCTGATGGTTATCCAAGACATATTGCCTTGGTAGTGGTTTGGTTGAACTTGTTTCTTGATTCTGATGAAATTTGAGCATAGCAGACACATCCAAATACTCTTATATGATCTATAGATGGTTTTGTACCTGACCAGACCTCCTAAGGTGTTTTGTTGTATTGCAATGATTCTGAACATAGTAGACTGTTGCCATTGCCTCTATCCTGAACTTGTTCAAAAGATTAGCAGCAAATAACATGGATCTTGTTGACTCGAGAAGAGTCCGATTCTTTTATTTGGCTATTATATTCAATTGAGGACTATAGCTCAAAAAATATTGTCTCTGAATCCTAGATTCACTTAGAAAGTCGTTCATAACACCTGAGATGAAGTCTCCCCCTCATCGATAATAAGTTCTTGGACAAAGTTGGAACATATAAAACATTTTCAATATGTCTAGATGAATCATCATCGAATCTAATAGTGACTGCTCCTTTGTCTTTGATCGCAAGAGTGCTAGAGCCTCCAAGATGAATAGTATTGTCATGATGTGATGAAGAATGTTTGAACCAGTCTCGTCAAGATGTCATATGTTGTGCCGCATCTGAGTCGAGATACCAACATTTAGAATTTGAATCATTGTTTGATTCGGCCATAAACAGCTTTGGATTGGATTTTCTTTAGAAGCCTCAGTGACTGCAGTATGAATCAGTTGATTCTTGTTCACAAAAAATTTGTAGTCCTTTATATCATGTCCTTTTGTCTTGCAATACTTGCAGATAATTTTGGCATGTTGATGTTTTGACATCTCTTATTGTGATGGAAGTTGTGTATCTGACTTTGAAGAAGTATTGACAACACTCTTCTTCAAGTGTTGCTTCTTCTTCAAATATAGTGCGACTGATTTTTCTAATGTAGAAACATCATTTGACTTCCTTCAAAATTGAAGTGACCTTCTGCATAGTTAGCTATGTAGAAATCAACATGACTAGATGATCGTAGGAGATAAGAAGACTTTATAAGAGAGTCATGATAGCATCATTGTCGGCAATAGGTGATGACTGTAGCAAGTTGATCACTCAATGATCTAACATGATTAACATGGTCACTTATAGAAGTCGATTCTGACATCTTGCAAGAAAAGAATTTCTTTCACAAAAATAGACAAGTGGTAACATCTTGGGTCTCGTACATACTAATGAGAACTTCCCAAGCTTGCTTAGATATTTCACAGTTATTGATATAAGATATTTGTGAGTCTTTGAAATTAATGGATATAAATGCAAGAGCTTTGCCATCTTTGGATTTTCATTTGGCTATAAGATCTGAATCTTGTTGTGGTAGGATTGAAAGTCCATCGACCACATCCCATAAGCCTTTCTCAAAAAATATCATCTTCATGTGATACTTCCACATGTGAAAATGATTACCATTGAATATCTCAATGAGTCAAATTTAAGAAGACATTTGCTCCATGTGTCAAGAAAGAGAGAACAACTAAAAGTTTTATGACAATCAACACTCTAATACCATTGTTGGAAAAAGTGTGGTGCAAAAGTTCACAGTGGACAATAGTTTGAGGTGTCGAACGACACTCTCAGACATCATGTTAATTAGTGCTGCGAAAGACTGATAGAAGAGCACCATGTTTAGAATCATCTGTCACAACATAGCCAATAGATTAAACGATGAGTCAATAGATGTCTTAGACAATGTCGATTGATATTTTTTGACTATCATGAATTCCATGTAAATTTGCAAACTAGTGACTATGACTGAAAAATGTCTATAGATTCTATTAAGGTTACAAGAACATGTTACATAATCAATTTTACTAGTTTGTAAAATTTTAACAATCCAATTATTTGTTTACATATTTTTATAAGCACTATTGGAGGAGCTCATAGATATCTAGACATACCCTCACCTACTACTTGAATTTCATGATATTTATAACTAGTTCCAATATATGATATAAGATTGTCATTGTTAATGACCCAAAATTAAAGAGATATCCTTCATATTTTTGAACTCTTTATGTTCACTTCAAAGTCCATTCAACAAAAGTCATCCCCACAACCTCAAGACCAACCAAAATAAAACAAAGAGATAAAATATGCATCAACATAGCAATACACCACTTTTATGTTGGTGTTTAGTCTCACTCTATCAATTTGATCATCAAAGGGCTACTTTATTTCACCTCTAACAAGTCCACCAAAGACAATCAAAATTGGAAAGTCTGTGGACATACATTATTATTGGAGATAGTCTATCATGAAGAGAATTGTACATGTGCATTATATGCAAACCACTTCAACAAATGTTTTTTTAGGAATGTATGAGTTAGAAATGTTGTAATTAGATCCAAAGGACAAAAGGAAGCACTCAACAAAAAGTCACCCAAGACTTGATGATGTCAATCTCCAAGATGTGGACATGTTTGCTTTGAGGTTGACGATGATGAATCTTTATGAAAGTTGACAATATCTATTTTACAAAAATGTCTTGTGTTAAGTGCGTAGCCATCATTTTCAATTTGGAAAAATGGAGAAACATTGCAATGCAAAATAAATTGTCAACATTGGATGCTAACTTAAATGAGAATCTACCAATAGACTTTGATGAATAAGACAAGTCATCAACTTCATCAACTGAAAAGGAAAGCCTTGACAATATATCGAGCATTGACTTGAGATGAGTTAGTGAAGACTCTTTGGAACTTGAATTGTGAATAAACATTATTAAAAAATTATTGCTTTCAAAGTTTTGTGCATTTAACATAGCCAACATCAAATGTATTCAATAAGTTATTTTTAAAAGATTAATATAGACCATAAAAGGACCATAAATATTCATGTATTTTTTCACATGATGGACATTTTTTATTTTCTATAGGCTTTATTGAAATGTTTATTTATTTTTTGACATGGTTTTTTGAGTCAAAATGCCAGAATTTTTTTGTATTATGATTTGTGACTTTCAAGAATTTTTTTCTTTAAAAAGTATATGTTTGGAAAAAATTACAAAATTGCCAAATGGTTACTCTTTTTAGGACTTAACCTGTTTCAAAAGATTTTTGTTATTAGTTTGTTAAGCCACAAATAGTGTATAGAATATAATTTAATTTGTATTAAGTGAAAGAAAGAAAATATTTGAAAAGCTACCAACCACTAGATATCATTTTTTGAGTGGATGTTGAAATTGAAATCTTCTTGATTTATTGATTTATTGATTTCTTGATTTTCCAAGTGCATTGCTTAAAAAAGTCGACTATAGACTCCCACGTCATTTAACAGTAAAATGCAATGGCATGTTTATTATTGCATGTTACATGGCAATAATAAACATGGCACAACTGGGAATAACCCTGGGTTAGCGATGAGGTTCCACAAGAACACATATAGCAAATATCCATGCACAATACAAAGGAGGACGCGCGGGCAAAAAAAAATTCGAGTGGATATAGCTGTGGATTGGCGTGGATATACGCGTGGATTATCCACGCATGGATGTTCCACGCAAATGTCTTCTCCGGCAGCAGATCGGCCGGATGTCGTGAAATTCAAAATGCGTGGATTATCCACGCCAAGTCCGACTTCCGGCAGCCGGGCAAACCTCCGACACCTGGAGCCGGAAATAGGAATTCTAATTTCGCGTGGATAATCCACACCATAGTAAAAATAAAATACAAAAGGCTCGGCTTTTGCGTGGATACTGCGTGGATAATTATCCACGCGTGGATTATCCACGCGAAATTCGCTTTATCCACGCAAAATCCAAAGAGTTGAGGCCGTGTATACCGTGTGGATAATTTTTTTTTTTATATCCACGCGGTATCCACGCGGAAAGGTTTCTAGAATTTGCGTGGATTATCCACGCGTTGATAATCCACGCAAAATTTTTGTCCAAAAAAAAAACATTTGGCTTTGTTTGTGATGTAGATTTGGATATGAAAAATGAGCTTTCATTGCAAAGGATTCAAAGATCAAGTGCATGCAAAAGGAAAAGCAAAGATTACAAAACAATGGAGATACAATAGTAAAGGTAAATTCACATCTATTTTGATTCATTTGATATTTAGTTGATAACTTAATGTGTTATCTATTTCCATTACTTTCCATTATGCTTTCCATTACTTTTTATTGTGCATTCTAGCATGCAAATCATGTGCTAAAATAGATACATTGCATTGAATTCATCAATGGATACATTTGCATTGCATAGATGTGCATTAAATAGACTATACATTGCATTGAATACATCAATAGATACATTTGCAATCGATAGATGTGCATTCAATAGATGTGCATTCAATAGACTATACATTTGCATTCATGGATTAAAAATATATGCATTCAAAAATTTTGCAAGAATGATGTGATGCCAAACTTCCACGTTCCCTTCCACATTTTCTTCCACATCACGAATACTTGAAGTTGTAGAGCCTCTCTACAAAATAGAATCAAAGATTTAATTAAATTGAGATTAAACCTACTTGTAAACCACAAAGTAAACAATCACAAAACAATAAAAGTTAAGAGTTTACGATTCGAAACAATCCGTGGGAAAACACTAGATTAGAAAACCTATAAAACTTGAAAGCAAAAGAAGAGGAGCAAGAATGCTCGCGAAAATGTCATTTTATTGGCATTCAAGTTTCGCGTGGATTATCCACACAGAAGTTATCCACGCGTGGATGTTCGACGCATTTTTTTTTTACTCTCTTGGCACGTGAGAGGGTCCCCCACATGGGCTTGCATGCTTCAAATGTCATTCGTGATGACCAGATATTTAAGCTCCCATATTTCTTTGCAAAATAAGTTGCATGATGAAGAAGGATGTGCTGCAAACAATAGTTTTGATTAGTTACATCAGTAAAAAAAAATATAAGCCTGAATCAGAAAAGTACCAGATAATGATATAGATTAGCACCATATAATGAGTAACGTTGTCTTTTGCAAAGTCCTCATATCTTCTGATGATAGGTTTTCTTTCCTGATAACACATGAGTTTGTCTAAGTTGGTCCACACTTGTCCCTTTTCCACTCGATTACTTCCTTCCAATGTTCGTGTGGCTTGAACGATTTCTCTTTAGATTTCATATCTGACACTTGATTCTTTGCATGTGTGATTGGATAAAATCTTCTTGCTTTAGCACCTCCAATTGATGGCTTATTAGGAGCGTTTCTTTTTTTCCTTGAGAGTCTGTCACTTTTTTCAATTGTGACATTCCCTTTTATGTAGTCTTGCATATGACAGAACTATTTTCAACCTCCTAATTGCTGCTTTAGCCACTGACTCTGGTTTATGATTCCATGCTAGTAGAATATGCAGGTAAATTAGTTTTCAATAATATGAACCTCAGCATGCAATGTGCATATGTGGACATATTTTAATGGAATTGGTAGAACACTTTTCATATTTGGATCTTCAGCTTCTCGTGTTGGTCCAGTGTTTGTTGATCGTCCCAAATTCATATTGTAGCAATCCTTCATGCAATAAAGACATGGATGCTTTGATGTTGCCCCATGAGAAACATTATACATACATTTTAATGTTTTCAAATCCCCTGCAAGGTGCCATTGAATTTGAAAACTTCCATGATTTTCGACTGTAAATTTCTCACCCTCCAAATGTCTCTTTATAATCTCACTATAGTTTGTTCTTGAAAATATCCATGATAGTATTTTATGGTCCTCTTTCAAACTTGTGGAGAAACAAGTAATGCATCACATGTCAATAAAAATTGGCAAGGTATGAATTGTTAATATAGATATTCTAAATGAAAATTGAAATGTATACCTGGAATGCCGCCAACCACCATATGTGATTTTCCGATTGAACACTAAACATTCGATCATCTATATCTACAATTTTGTTCATCAAAGTGACACTCACACATTCCAACTTCTGACCCTTAATGATTTCAGGTTCATCCAATTTTATAACAATAATGATCTTTCCATTTACTTGTTGTTCATCTAGTTTATAGAATCGAATAATGTATTTTAGAACATTTTCAATATCAAGAAAAATATTATTGCAATCGTTGTAATTGAGCTCACCATATTCTGATTTGTATAATTCAGTTATATGAAATGGTTGGCCAACTACTTTGAACATTCCGTCATTATAAAAATTTCTAGCTAATCTTACCCGATATGGACGCGGAAGATTAATTTTCTTCACCATCACTTGGAAAAAAGCTTCTTTAATTATTCTAAAAAAAGTAGAATAAGCATTTCTGCTAATTCCAGATACATCACATGCACCTTGTATCACATTTGCAAGTATGATTGAACTTTAATCAAAACAGTCTCTACAATTTCATTTTTCATTTTTTCAAACCGAGCATTTTTTATCATTTTCTTTGCTGACTTTCTTGGTAAAACATGACTTAAAGATGATCCAATGCATGAACGATCTGTTAAATAGTTTTTTGCCACTAAACATGATCTGCAACAAACATATGAAACTCAAATGTGTTTAATAAATAAGTAATCAATGTTATCAAGTGCAAATCAAACTTAAATGACATATACAAATCAAATAAATAGTTTAGATGACAACATACTTGAATGCTTGGATTCTTTTTTTCTGATTGCCGCTATGTGTAGATAGGTCATCAATATTCTTCATCGGTACTCTCTTTCTTTTCCTCTTCATCATTGTCTTATTGATAACTTTTAAATCACAGCAGATTTTAAACTCTCGGATCGTAACTTTTCCATGGATTCTAACATTTCTTGGTTTGATCCTCGAAGAGTAGTAACAATAGCATTCAACTCTAACATAACATTCTTGAGTGCATTGTTTTCAGCACTAGTGTGTGATTTGCACGTTGCAATTGTTGATTAGCAAACCGTAATTGTTGATTCAGACAAGATATGCTATGCATTCCAATATCTCGCAACCTTTGACAATATCCAAGTAATCCGCTATTTCTTTCACATACATATATGAGAAGATGAGTTACGAACTTAAAATCTGGACACAAATTGGTAGCTGGATCTTTAGGATAAATTGATCCATCCACCCACAAATCTATATTCATATGATTATTCATTCTCAATTCTCTAATTATTGCTGCAGCATTCTCTACAACTTTTGCATTTTTCTTAATAATTGGAGTGCATTCTATCGGAAGAGCAACATGCAAATGGAACATTGCCATTGTTAAAGCTACAATCATGTAAATGAATCTACCTACAATAAATCAATATGAATAGATCTAGCATTCCTTACTTTTGTAATGTTTATGTCGCATTGAAAAATCGTCCCGCATCATATTTCACTATAAGCATACAATGATTTCAAAAGTTTTGCCTCTCCTGCTTCAATTTTTGCATTGAGCACACCAAGATATTCAGTCTTAAAGCTCTAGTCCCGAATTTGGGAACGAGCATGAAGAGAAGTTATTACATCCCATGCTAAACTAACTATTGTCTGAAGTTAACCATAGTAGTTAAACGTCAAGCAAGGCTGAAAACTCGGAAAATGATGACCAGAAGTTACCGGTTTGTATTCTCTCTCTACGTAATCTCTCTCTAAAGTGAAATTTCTTATAGGGCCCATTTTGAGCCCATATTTTCCCTAATGTGTATGTCTAATGACATGTAGCAACCTAAAGCAAAAAAATAAACAGCACTTAGCAAACCATATGAATTTCGGAGCAAACTCAATAACAAGAGAGAGTCATGGGAGGGGGAGCAAAGGGCGTCGGGAGTCAACGTGGTCTTTAAATTTGGAATATTTTGGAAAAAAAAGAAATTTGAATGGGCGCTAAGAGAGTGACGTCATCGGGGCTTTTCCATGGAAATTCGGCTCGGTCGAGTTCGAAGAGGAGGACGTCGGGCTGTGGCCCGGGCTCGGTCGAAGAGGAGGACGCCGCCCGGGCTTGGTCGAAAGTTGATGTGAGGGGGGTCGCGCAAATGCTCGGCTCTCGGTCCAGATTAAAGTACGAAAGGGGATCACGGTAAATGTTCGGCTCGGTCGAGAACTTGAGGAGAGTGACTCGGTCGAAATTAGTTGACGTGAGGGGGGTCACACAAATGCTCGGCTCGGTCCAGATTAAAGTACGAGGGGGGGGTCACAGTAAATGCTCGGCTTGGTCGAGAACTTGACGAGAGGTGACTCCGTCGAAAGCTGATGTGAGGGCACTTTCGTTTTTTTAATTTTTTAAGAGGTTTAAGTAGTTTCTAGGGTTAGGGTTGGTGTAGATAGGGTTAGGTAAAAAAAAAATTTATACGTTTCTAGCAAAAGCTTCAAAATGAAGAAATTGAAAAATATTAACAAAGAAGCAAAACTACAGAAGTGAAAAGTTAAAGTGCTTCTCTCCCAAATCTCTTACCAAAGCTAAAATTTGATCTCCTTCACAAGAAATGTCATATCTCCCTCAATTATCAACCAAATTGGCTGCAAATTGGCCCAGATTCAAGCTAAGAGGAGATCTACAATCCTACGGAATTGTAGTCAGAACTTTTGGCCAAAAATTCAGCCAAAAATGAAAAACATATTGCAAAAACTTAACTAGCTAAAATTGGAATGAAAGCACTAAAATGACCACAACTTGGTCATTATAGCTTTGAATCAAAAAATCTTAGTACCCCCAACAAGCTAAAAGAAAGATCTATTGATATACAGCAAGAGACTATGCAAAAGAAGAAGATTAGATGGTCAAAATTGAACCAAAACTGAAAATTGAAAAAACAAGAAAACTAAAACAAGAAACTCTACCAAACTTAACAAAAACCACCAAATCTGATGAGGAAAGGACTAATGCTCTGATATTAAAATCTTCATGTGCCAATCTTAGCATTCAAACATCGAATCCCTTCATTAACATCAAATCGTAATGAAAATGCAAGAAATCAAGAAAATATTCAAGAAATCAAGAAGATAGCTAAAAGAAGCAAAACTTCACCAAATTAGGCAAAGTAAGGTCCGATAATTAATGAATGAAGATCATTCAAAGGATAAGGGCCTGATTCTAGAGCATGATCATAGCTCTCATGTGATTTTAGGCACATGAACCACTTAATTCTCCATCGAGAAAGCTCTCAAAAGAGAAGCTCCAAGACCTCTTAGAAACCAAATTTCAAAAATGAACAATAACCTCAAATTTAGCATGACCTCAACTATATATAGTGGTCATTTGTGCTTCTATTACAAGTTTGGGACCTTATTTGGCTAAATTGGGCCTTACAACCATTATTGCAATTCCGTTATTCACAAATATAGCAAGGTTGTTTGAGCCACTTTATTAACTGTCCTAATGACTAGTTCTAAGCTGATTTAGCTCCATGGCTATATTTGGCAATTCACAAGTGGGCTCATGGGCTAATTACATGCAGCACATGTCATAGTTATGATAACCTTGGTGATGAAATTGTCAAGTATCGACATTGTATATGTCAAAAAATTTCTGTGAAGTTTGTCATTTCATCGATCGAATGTATTACATGCCATATTCCAATAACACTCCGCCTAGTTTTGCTCCCAATTTTTGTATAATTTGTAGAGATCTGGGTATAATACATTGACATCCAACGTGAGATTGTCTTTTTTAAATTTATCATAATTGGAAATAGGCACAAGTCCAAGTTCAAATTTTGAATGTTTTTGAAAGAAATCTTGTTGTACTAGATTAAATTCATAAAAATTTAATTTTTATGTCGTAAATATCTAATGTGCAAAGTAATGTAGATCCTGTATACAATTCATAACTCCAATATGGAAAAATGATAAAATTGCCCAAGCTAAATAGCCTTGAAGACGTGTTAGCTAGTCTCACAATGGAAGAATTTGTTGTACAGCAGCATGATTTAAATGACCAAGTCTATAATGCCAAAGTAAACCTTTATTTGAATGAAATGAAGTACTGAGAGCCTGACTAGAGGCAGAAAAGCAATGACTTAATTTATACAAGTATTCATGCTTCTTTCCGAGTGCTAGGATCTTGTCTGTCCTATCAACTGCTTTACACTAATCACATTCAAATTCTACTCTATGTCCTAGATCTGTGATTCTACTTACAGAGAGCAGATTCGTAGATAACTTTGGTACATACAAGACTTTAAAGAGAAGCTTAGACTGATCATTTGCAAAGCATAATCTTACAGTGCCTTCACCTTTAGTAGCTTGTGTGCTATTATCGCCAAGGTGAATGAATTTTTGAGTACTGTAAGGTGTATAGGACTCGAAACAGCCAATGAGGCTAGTCATGTGCTGAGTGGCTCCGGAATCCAGGAACCAAGAACTGTCGCCATATGCTCCTTGATGGTTGGTCATGAAGGCATCAAGATCTGTTTCTTGAATAGGCTGTGGAGCTTCTACAGTTGCATTCGCCACTTGATTCGACTGCCCTTTGCTGTTGTTCTTCGCTTGAAGTATGCGACAGTCTTGTATTTCGTGGTTGTTTCGTTTGCAGTATCTGCAAAACAGCTCCTTCTTTGTCTGTAGTTTCGACTATTCTTTGTGCTAAGCTGGTTTCTGATTTGGCTTTGATTGCTTCGAGCCTTTCTTCTTCTTCTGCTTTGTCATGCTCTTGTTGGTGTACAAGGCGTAAAAATCAGTCGAGGAACTCGAGGCTTCGTTCCTTCGCGTGTCTTCCTGCAACAACATAGTAATGACTCTCGAAAGATTCAATTCTGGATGAGTCGTGATGATCATCACCCAGTTGTCGTAAGAACTTGGCAAGCTTGTAAGCAGTTGCATCACTTCATCTTGATCGTCTATGACAGATCCGACAGCGGCCATTTGTCTTAGCAGGTTCTTGAATCGACTAATGTGATTTTGCAGAGAATCACCATTTGTCATCTTGAGGGAGTAGAATTTCTTCCTGAGATGTAGCTTGGAAGCTATATCGCGCACTTCGTATAGTGTATTCAAGATGTCCCAGACTTCTTTCAATGTCTGAGCCTCGGATACATGGCCGATCTGGGTATCCATGATGTTGAGGATAATCAGTGCAAAAGCCTTTCCATCCTTCAGCTTCCATTTGACGATTGTCGCGTCATCCGCTTCGGGTTTCCCTTCTGCACCTGTAACAATGTCGTACAATTCTTTTGGCATTAGTACAGTTTTCATCTTAAATTTTCACAGATGGTAATTGGCTCCATCAACTTGTCCATGATAGGACTGGCTTTCCCTTGGAAATCCATGTGGAAGAATTAGTCTAAGTGATAGGAGAAACTATCAGTGACTTAAGTATGAAAATTTGATATTTACAGAACAAGAAAATAGTTACTCTATCGGCTAGTAGAGTCTGGTACTGTGGAAGCTAATCAAGCTATGGACCTAGCTCTAATACCATGTTTGGAGAGAGAGGGAAAGAATTTATGACGAACACGAACGAGAAACGAACTCAAACAGAAAATGTTCATGCACAGCAGAATGAACTATACAACTATCTTCGTAAGCATGACTACGCCTATCAAAATGGCAGAACTTTAGTGCTAGAAATCATGGTCATTCTAGATTACGTATCCAAATATTAATAGATGAAGCGTCAGAAGAATAATTTGTCGCGAATAGCAAGACAAATTATATGTCGTGAATGATTCTCGAAGATCTAGAATGTGCTCGACTGATAATTAGTTGCGAATGATTCGTGAAAGAAAGACTAAATGTTAATCGTCTATTACCAGTAAGAACAACTAAAAAGATCAGACAGAATGAATGATAAACATAGCAATATTAACATAGATCTGAACGCAGAATAATGAACTATATATACATGTCAATAATGCGGTAGAGCACAATACAGTAGTGGACAAAACCGTGTGCCCTACAAAGCTTATTTCAATCTGTAAAAAGGAATTAAACCTTAATTCTGACAAAAATGAAGAATCAATGCTCAGGGCATCTACTTCGTTTATGTCATCTTCTTTTGCTCTCTTCATCATCTTTTTTTTTTTTTACACGAATGTTGTCCATTATATATATATTACATAATATTACAAGTGTGCAGATGTGAAAGTACAGAGTGGATGTGCTGTCTGTAGGAGATCGTGGGTGGATGCAATCATTGTCCAATATGTTAGCGCAACTGCATGGGGTGAGTGTGAAAAGGGTGCGACGTCAGCCAGTGCTGAAGTGAACGTTGGTGATGATGCAAAGAGTGCGTCACTCTTACGAATAGCCTTAGGATAAGATTTACATGGTGCCTTAGCTTTTAGGACACTTTTGGCATTCGGTAAGATAGTGTCCCCTTTTCGCCTGTCACCTTAAACTGTGTAGAAACACAGTGTCGCGATTCTTTCGCCTTTCTTCGTCTGTGCAAATTTGCACGTAAATATGCAGACTGCGTGACAAAATTAGTAAATATGCAGCATGAATGGAGGCAGATTAAAATGGGATTTAGGAGAGCTAGAGGGAAATAATTCAACAATATTGTGGTCCATCGTTGTTCGGAATCCATTCTTTCTTTAAGCAATTTTGTGCAGCTCCAAGTTGTGAACTTGTCTCTGGTTTCTACGTCATTGATTAGACTTTGGTTCGTACCACAATGCTTTAAAATCTGTGGCCAAGCCTTCTGAGTTTTTCTTCACTTCAACAACTTTTGCCACCCAAATAGGTATGGAACCCTCCACAACACCTTCATTTGGAGGTTGCATTGCAACGAACTTGTCCAACACAACTTCTCTATGTGGGATGAATTCAACTAGAGGTGCATCAGCTTTTCGCCCACAAAACCTCCGGGGTAACAATTCTACATCCATTTCGACCTCATTGATCAAAGTTGATACAGATGAATCGAAAGTGGTTAGCAAGGATTGTGGCCAAAAAGCTTCTTGGCTATACATTGATCCTAGCAGCATCTTTTATTTGGAAAGAGATTCGACAAGTTTTGTGGTTTCAACCACACATGCATCATTGTGATCCTTGTATTCTGGAAACTTTCGGCTCATGAACTGCAAATAATCAATAAATGACATTATTCATTTCATTTCATCTAGATCCAGATCCTTCATGGATGCTATAAAAGTGGCTTCATCTTTTGAAGGTACACACTGCAACAATTTGAAAGGCTCACTCCATGCATTGTCTCCATCATTAGAATAGTATTTCCATTGCATGGTTGGCTCACCATTCATCATTTGAAAACATGGTGTGTCCTTCTAAGCCATCATTTCCTTGAACAATATAAGGATCTATAAATTGTTTCTAGTCTACCATTCGTTCCAGTATTTCTACTTCAGTGTTTTCAATACGACTGCCACCTGTCTTTTCACCAATTCGTGCAAGCATATCTGGCATTGTATGAATTGAGCGCAACTTCAAAACCCTGGATATGACATTGAATATCTGATCTATGTCTTCATGTGTGTGGCCAACCAAAAGAAATCCCATTTCTACCTTTTGGAAAATGCTATGTGTCACTAACATACAACAAAGACCAAAAATAAATTTGTTCTTATTCCCCCTCCAACAATTTTCAGCTTGAATACGTAAGATCGGAGGTAACTTACCATGTGATACTTGTACCTTTCTTATTGCTCGCATTATTGATGTGGCAACTTGATTGCTATTGTGAGCATGCAAGGTATCAATCCAAACATCACAGAGCAACTTGAATCCATGAACCAATACACAAATATGTGTTTTCAAAAATTGATTGCCCTTTAAACTAGGAGGAGTCTTGTTGAAACGGGATAATGTTTTGTATTTTGATCCATTCCATCAATGATAAAACACAATGACTGCTCACGATGGGATCTTGACTCTTCTTTCCAATATGCATACAATTTTTTAGAATCAAAAACATGATGTAGATGACGACCTCTCAATGCAATGTAGCGATCATGTTGTCTCTATTGCATTTTTAAGGTCGTCACATGTTTTGGATTTGGACATTCTTTGTCTTGTTGGAGTCTTGACATGTCCAAACTCTTGTTTCCACATCTTGTAGAGCGTGGATCTTGAAACTTTAGAAATACATGCATCTTTAAGTTGTGTGTTTATAGTTTTGAAGATGTCACGTTTATGCATGCCGAGTGGGAGATGATGTTCGCAAATAATAAAGCCATCTTTTGATTTATGTTGCAGATGTGGTTGAGGCAATGCATGCTTCTCCAAAATCCCACGCATTACTATCAGCTCTTTCGAAGAATGTCCACGTTACTTGAATGTGCCAGTGTTTCCATGAAACTTGTATACAATGGAATAACGTGCCTTAGCAATTACTTACCAAAACATTCCATGGGAGATTCCCAATAGATTCTAATCATTTTTTTATTTTAGGTTTTTTCATTTTTTAATGTTTTTTTTTTTTTAGTTTTTTTTTTACACTTTTATTTTTCTACGTTTCTTTTTTTTTTAATATTTTTTTTGAAAAAATTTAGTATTTTTTTTACACTCTTCGGTTTTTATAAGTTTTTGTATTTTTTTTAATGTTACTTTCTGGTTTTTTCAACAATTTAGTTTTTCTGACAATATTTTGTTTTTTTGAAGATTTTTAAAATTTCTCTATGTTATTTTTTGGTTTCTTTTTGAAAATTTAGTTTTTTTGACACTATTTTGTTTTTTTAAGATTTTTTCATTTTTTTATGCTAGGTTTTTTCGAAAAAAAAAAAATTGACACTATTTTGTTTTTTTAGATTGTTTTTAGCTTATTTTTTGTTTTTTTTCAAAATTGTAATTTTTTTTGACACTATTTTGGTTTTTTTTTTTAGATTTCTTTTAAACTTATTTTTTGTTTTTTTTTTCGAAATTTTAGTTTTTTTTTTTCATTTTTTTATGTATTTTTTAGTTTTGTCAAATCTTTAGTTCTTTTGACACCATTATGTTTTTTTTTAGAATTATTCATTTTTTTTTATTTTTTTGGTTTTTTTGAGATTTTTTTATGTAAAATGGTGTTTTTTTTTAAACTTTTTACAGTGTTTTGTTTTCACAATTTTAATCTTATTTGTCATTTTTTATGCCTGTTTTTTGGTTTTTTTAGGTATTTCTATATAATCTTTTTTTCTCGATTGTTTTGGGATATTTAACCAAAAAAAAATTCGATTTTGCTAATTTTTTTTAAGCTTTTTCTGGTTTTTTTTGGGATTTTTTTTCTTAAAATTATTGTTTTGATTTTTTTGTAGTTTTTTACACTATTTTTTAAATTTAAAGATTTTTTTTCATTTTTTTCAAGATTATTTTTTTTGATTTTAAACAATATTCTGATCTATTTAGGTTTTTTTTATTTTCATGTTTTTTTCCTAGTTTTGTATTAGCAAGTTCATGGAAGGGATGAGGAGAAAGGAGAGCACATTTCAAGCAACTAATAATCCCATAAGCATTTGGTGCAACATGGACACTTTTTAATCTATATATACACTCTTCAACTAGTGGATGTCCCAAAAATTGGGGACATAAACTTCCATTTAGCAAAATGGTCCCCCAAAAATGGAGATCTTGGGTCTTCTTGATTCTCAATTAACCTTCATTATGAGATCTAGTGTCCTCTTGACATGTGGCATTCCATTTGTCCCATAAGTATTTTTGGAATTTGACAACGAAAAAAATAAATAAATAAACCCCCCTTACAATGCTTATTTACATTGCCTTTTGAAATTTTTAAGTTTTTTTGCTTTTTTGTTTTCTTGCTACTTGACACTTGACACTTGCTTCAAATTTTCTTGCTCTTACAATATGGTAAAAAAATTTTGATCTATCCCATTACTTTTTGCTTATCTAGATATATATGAGATTAACTTAAAACAATATGTAAGTTGTGTTTATATATATATATAAGAAAAAGTTCTCTCTCTCTCTCTCTCTCTCTCCCCCCCCCCCCCCCCCCCCCTTCTCTCGAAAGGTCTTCAAGAACTAGCCCTATCATATCAAAGATGTAATTGAGGAATAAAACCTATTTGATTCTAATCCTTATGGGAATGAAACCTCTTTGCTCAGACGGCGTTGACAACATCACCTTGATCACTTGTTGTTGTTTGCAAAGAATCTTGGATAGCAGAAAAATCGATATTGACAGCTTAAGACAATGTCTCAAAACATAAAATCTTTTCACACATACTGTGAATTCATTTCAAGTCAATTATTAGATCCTGAAAGATCTGAAATGGTGACCAAAACTCCAGATGTAACAAGATAGCATGTCAGGTTCATAACCTGCTCTGATACCATGTTGGAAAATCAAAGAATCAAGACTTTCAATTCTCTCGGTGCGTGCACTACTGGTGACTTAGCAGGCGAACACAAGAACTGAATAAATTTTGCAGAAGCGATGAGTAGACAGACAGACATTGTAGATCCCTTCACGCATTGATTCCTTCTTTCTTTCAGACAGATTGTCAGTAATAGGCTCATGACCTTTACAGATTGTGATTAGCCTTGTGGAGCACGCGGTTATGTCCGCTACTATTTGTGCTCACCTGCATTATTGACTTCAACGCTTTTCTACATTTTGTCTGGCTATCTGATTGACTTGTCTGACTGTCTGCTCATCGCTTCTGCAAAATTTATTCTATTAATGCTTATTTACATTGTCTTTTGAAATTTTTAAGTTTTCTTGCTACTTGTCACTTGCTACTTGCTCCTACAATATGGTAAATTTTTTTTATCCTACTTTTCTCCATGTTTTTTAGTTTTCCAAGGTTTTAGTTAAAACTTTTTTTTTATTTAAAAAATCTTAATCTAACCCCCCCACCCACTCGCGGCGACGGGTGGGTGGGTGTGTGTGTGTGTGGGGGGGGGGGGGGGTTGAAAAAAGTTTTTTTTTTTATATTTCTCCCCCCCTCCTCCCCCCCCCCGCCCACCCACTGCGACGGTTTGGGGGGTTTCCTAAAAAAAAGTTTTTTTTTTATATTTCTAAAAAGTCTTCATCGTTGTCTCCAAAGTATCTGTTGGTGAGCCTGGATTTTCGATGGAGGATGTTGAAACTATAGGTGTGGTGTGGGCAATTATAATGTCTGAAACCATGCTGATTAAAAGGATTGAATTTATGACCCGGGGTTCTAATGGAGAAGAACGCCATTTTGTTCTGTCTTGTTCGAATACAGTGCATTATACGGAGGCACCGGAAATTCATGACTCAACTAGTGCATTGCGTAGATATCATGGAAATTTACTCGATGGGATGATTGCTCTGCACAACCTGCATGAAATGATGCGTGAATGTGAAGAAATAATGATGGAGACAGCTAAAATTGCCACGACCATAGTCAACGAGCTGAGAGAAACAGAAGTGGTATTATTCTCTGAGACAGAATCGGCATCATCCTCAGCTCCAACTCTATCTGGAGTCAGAAAACAAGCATGACAAAAAGTTACATCGAAACGACGCCACCCAGAAGACAAAATATTTGTTGGTCGAAGGACAGCCAGGCCGGTTGGACAGGCTGAAAAACGTCCACTGGAGCCAAGGGTTGATCTGATTGGAACAATATTTGGAGGCCTCTATGACATTGTATCATCTTCCGATAATGGTGATGCATTGGGTGAGTTTGAGGAGGAAAACAAATGTCAGTCTCGATGCATATTCCTCTGATGATGTTGGTTACGTTTGGGACAAGCATATGTATCGAAATGAGTCAAAGAATATTTCGTCGAGCCTCATTTTTTATGAACCAACGTGCCCTTGATGTCAATTTGCATGACAAATGGGCCTGCACCTACTTCCATCAATGTCACAGTGCGGCCGATTTCTTTCAAGAGTGGAGATGAACCCGAGGTTTTGTTCGACAGTCCAAACAAAATTTTAAAGATGTACCGTGAATTCAAAGGTGTGGATATGGTGGAAGCAGCGCAGTTGTATTTAGAGCTATATCCAAAAGAGACGGACACCAATGAAAGTTCTAGATTGGATGGGCTATGCAAAAATAGATTCTTATCTCATTGTACTTTTGAACCTATTGATGGTCAGCATTTTTGTTGTACCATGTCCACAATTAGAACCGGTAATCTCCATAGCCAACTATACGATAGGCTATTTGCATATGTGCATGTGTATATTTATATATATAAAAACGCGCCCCGCTACATATTGGAGTCCAACATGTTGAATTATTAACCTGAGAGCAAACGTAAAAGGAGCAACCTGGCTGAAATAATGGAACGTGCACGGGAGCTCTAGATCTCGTTGGACAGGCCTCGATACATCAAAGGAGTGAAGTTGGATCAAGAGGCGAGCAAAAGAATGGCCCAATTTTATCAAGGATTGTCAGGCATTTTTGGCAGTTAGCTCGTTGGCACATTGAAGGGAAGGTTGCCCTTGAAGACTTTGTATCAAACCTTTGAGGAGTATACCATTATCATGCTGCGTTCGGATGACGCGTTTAATAACTACTTGGAAGTTATGAAGCGTTATGTGGTCGGGTCTCTTCCATACAATGAGTCAGCGTTTGCACCACAACGTCAAAAGACCGTTCCACTCATTGTAAGATTTTTCAGATCACTGCGGTACTTGTTTGACCCAATTTGTATGAAGGTATGCAAAAAACTCTTGGAGGGCCAATTGTATTTTGGCCAAAAAAAATAGAGAAAAATACATTGAAGATGGTGTGGCGACAATTGTCAAGGAAACAACAGCTTTGCACGTTGTAAAGTTCTTGATTTCTTTAGAGAATGATTTGCTAGCAGATGTGCAGTATGACAAAGAGGCAATAAAGCGTCTATCCTCGTCTATCAACAAAACGTTTGCCTATGATTGGATTAGAGTGGCTACAAGCAGCAGCAGAAGCATATCATCTAAGTTGCAGACTGCCATACCACCCTCTTAAATGCAATTTGTTGAAAAAATATAAAAAAAAATAAGTCAGAGACAGAGTCATGCGGGGAGCAATGTTGGCACTTCTTGGAGATTTTTTTGCAAAGTGAAGACCTCCAAAGGAAATGAAGCGATTTGCTATGAGGTTGATGAATCGAACTTCATGGCCGTTCCTTCATCTGCTTGGGAGAGTTCCACATTGTAAATTTTTTATAATATCGAGTCGATTAGTTCAAATTACATCACTAAATTGGTGCGACACTGCCTGGCCACCCTCATGGCAGAACACACATTGTGTGTTATTGTACTATTTTTGGAACAAAGTATTAAAGAGGGAGTCAACGGAAGCTTAAAATCAATGCACGACATAAAACTCTCGATATTTGAGGGTTGCTACTCCTCTAAAACAAGGCGGAGTGCAAATGCAAAATTTGCAACCTATTCTATATGTCTTGTATAATGCTGATGCATTAAGTGATTTGAGCACCTGTGTGCATAGTAAAGTCACATTTTTTATTCTGTGTTTTGGCGACCAAGGGAAGGTGCCTAAAAAATTTGTGACTTGTAGCCCGACTACTAAAAATAGAGCAAAACATTGGGAAGGCATCAACTCGATTGTTGAGTCTTTCTCTGCTCCTGAATGGTTGGTCTGCTTGTTCAAGTTATTTTACTGTGTGACGCCGTTATTAAATGTCATGGGTCGCAAACTTATATGCATCGAGACTCCAGAAAACATTGGGGTGACTAAATCTTATCTCGATGTTGTAAGATCTTTGCAGTCGAGTTTTGAAAGCTAGTCGTCTGGAGAACCACAGTCAAAATATGTGGGTTTTGATGATGTGGAATGATTCAGGTTCAAATAATACTTAGGGAAATGCATAGATGCATCTCTTTTGTAATAGATTGTAAATGCCCTAGGCGGTAGGGGTTGTTACCGCCATTTTCCACAATATAATAGACAAGCTCATTTTCAAAACCAATTGTTATGGATGTTTGTTCAATGTCTTATAAGATGTTTGAATATTTTCATTTGAATGTGAGATTTAAAACTAGTTGTGTTGAATGTTTGTTGAATATCGCATAAGATGTTTGAATATATTCAGACACAAGTCATCATGTTGTTGTAGTTATACTGAAAGTATTGTCAATTTGAATGATGTTTTTATTGTTAGATGATACCAATTTAGATGGATAAATCAAAGTATTAATTATATCAAAAATATTTTTAAATTTGGTGTGCTATAAATTCTTGAGTTTATTTCTGAAAATGGAGTTTGAGAAAGTCCAAAATCAATTGAGACAGTGTTTTATATATATATATATATATATATATACACTTATAATTTGCTTCAAATAGGAACACAGATCATGCTACATAGTAACACAGATAGAAAACACTCTCCTCAACAAGCTCACATAGCAACTGTATTTCTCAAAATGAAATTACTTCTCTCCATTTGTCTACATTTGTTTTGATTGTTTTGAGGTTCTATCAATGTGTACTTGATTTTCAGGTTGGAGTCTGTACTCAGACAGTGTTTCACATGTGTGAAACCAGAAAGTACACCTACCTTCAATTAATGATTGTTCTTGTTAGGATTTTGTGTCTAGAATTGATCTAGATTGATCTTAATCTCAAGTAGATTGATAGATCAAGTAATCTGACAACTAATCCCTCTTGAGGATCAGATTAGAATCCACTCTTGGTCCTTTTTGTACTTTTTGCACATGGTATCATAGCCTAGTACAAGAGGTTTTGTTGAAATTGATAGGGTTAATCCAAATCAAAGCCAAAATTAGCAGTTTTTTAAAAACTAGTCAAATTTTGTGTAGCGAGTTGGATTTGATAGCTATCCTCAAAAATTTTGGTCCAGATCTTGTTGTGGGTTGTAGGAACCCTTTTCACACGTGTGAGGCCATACATCTTTGGTTTTGAAAAAGAAATTTCAAAATTTTGTAGAATTTGACTCACATACCCAATTTGAGTGATTTTTGGTGCAATATCAAGCATTTTTTATAATGAATCTAATTCGTTGATTATTCTTGGATTAGATCAGGCAAAAAATTAAAATTGAAGTTTGAATTAGGTGCACTAATTGATCTTATCTGATTTTTTGAGTGTATGTTGAGGTTGAAGAGAGAAATTGCTAAAAATCATAGATTAAGGAGTGATTTTGCAAGTTTGACACTAGAATCTAAATTTCCATCATTCTAGATTGGTTCATGAGTGATAGGATTGAGTCTATAAGCTTTCTAAATTGCTAGAAGACTTTAGGTTCAGATCTCTTAGAGAAACCATAAGAGTTTCTAGTGCTTTTTCACATTCAAAAATGGCATCAATGGGTGGTTTTTTGTTGATGCTAGTGAAAGACTTACATCCACTAATTATGCTAATTGGATAGTTCGAATGGAGTCTTTGCTTGTACTTCATGATCTTTATGACATTGTACTTGAGGTGGAAGTAGAACCTCAAGGAGGATTTGAGTTGGCTAAGTACAAACAGAGAATTAGAGTTGCATTACACTGCATAAAAATGAATGTAAGTAATGAACTTTTGAAAGAAATCTCATCTTGTACCACATCCAAAGAGGCATGGGATTCATTAAAAGCCATTTATGGATCCAATAACACTTCAAGGATTGATGGTATCCTCACCACAAACATCTAATCAAGACACTTGGTGGATTGATAGTGGGGCAAGCTCTCACATGACTCACCAAAAAGACTACTTTTCTAATCTACTTTCTTACAATAGTTCTAAGAGATTTATCATCACTGCAAGTGATCAAGAATGTGAGATTGTAGGTGTTGGATCCATTCCTTTATGTCTAGGATCATCTAAAAAAGTAGATCTAGACAATGTTCTTTATGTACCTTCAATTACAAAGAACTTGTTGAGTGTAGGACAACTTATGGATAGTGGATTAGATGTACATTTCAAGCATGGAGCATGTTTTATCTTCAAAGATGAAAAATGTATTGCTAGTGGTTTCAAGCAAGGGATGTTATTCAAATTGGATGCTAATGTGATGGTTGGAAGTGTGAACATGGCAAGGGAGGAGCTCACTCAAGTGGAATTATGGCACAAAAGGGTTAGGCCATCCTAACTACAAAGCTATGGAGACCATGGTGACAAAGGAGCTAGCAAGAGGACTTCCCAAAACCATATCCAAGTGTGGCAAGCCTTGTGAAGCTTGTGGACTCTCCAAATCTCATAAGCTTTCTTTCAAGAGATCTTTGATAGGATCTAACTCTCCTCTTGACCTTATACACTTGGATGTTGATTCATTTTCACATGAATCAAATGGTGGAGCTCTTATGTATGTCACTTTTATTGATGATAAATCAAGATACTCTTGGGTTCATCTCTTTTCTAAGAAAAGTGAAGTTTTTGAGTCCTTTGTAAAGTTCAAAACTATTGTGGAAAAGCAACTTAATACTAGCTTGAAAGTCTTAAGAAGTGATAATGGAGGGGAGTACATCTCCAATAGGATGAAAGCGTTTTGTGAAACTAATGGCATAAAGAGAGAGTTTACTTGTACATATACTCCACAACAAAATGGAGTAGCTGAGAGAAAGAATAGGACACTATGTGAGTGTGCTAAAGCTATGTTGGGGGTATTCCCAACAAAGTGTAAATAAATAAAATCCTCCAATAAAATGTGTTGCGAGGGCATGGCATCCTACGTGTATAAGCCCATGGCCCAATGAGCACGCAATTGAAGTTGTAAATAAAATAAACTTGACTTGGGCCTTGTAATTAAAATAAAACTAGAGGCCCAATGTCATTTTTAAACTTAGAGATCACTTTTTAGAGTTGGGTCCAAATTGGGACTTACATGAATCTTGTGATTTCTAATGTACTTTTTGTGGACCCTTGGATCAAGTTGGGTCCAAGATGAATGGTTAGGATCATTGTGAATATTAGCCAATAAGATTGAGGGGCAAGGGCCTTTCCCATTTTATAAAAAGACACCATTTGTACACTATTTTCATACTTAATGAGAAGGAGGAAACTCTACCATTTTTGGAAGAGAAGCATCTTCATTTGCTATTCACTACTTGCTATTGCTCTTGGTTGTGTTTTCTCTTGCTTTCTATTTTCATGTTTATTGTTTCCCAATAGTGAATGTTTTTTCATTAGCAAGCATAAGGAGCATTTGAGCTAACCTCCACCCTCACTCTCTTTCTCTCTCTTTCTCTTCTCTTCTCAATCTCTTCTTCTCCATTCCTTCCCTTCAACCAAACTATGATGAATGTTAGTGTAGAGGAGTAGAGTTAAAGAGGAGTAGTATAGTGGTGAGTAGAGTTAAGGGAGAAAGTAGGAAATTAACTAAAAGTAAAATCTATGCATAGTTAGGCACCTATCCAGTGATCTAACCTTTGTTGACAGGCGGAAGGGCAATACTACGAGAGATCTTCGACCCCACAGTGGTGCCGTTGCCGGGGATAGGTTTCTACTAACTAGTTTAGTTGCATTTTAGCATTTTTTTTGCTTTTTAGAGTAGTTTAGGTAGATTTTTGGGAGTTTAGAGTTAGTTTTCTATATTTTTTTGTGTTTGGACTGTTCACAGCTAGCGAAGGAGGTGTGAGAGGGTAGGGGAGGCTTTGAACAACCTCTAAGGGTTTGATACCCAAACCTATCATCCAAAAAACTCAAAAAACACACCAATCTGTATTTTGGAGGGAAAAAGAGCCAAAGACCTCATCAGATTTTTATATCTCCAGAATCAGTGGGAATTAATGCATGCATGACTGGCAGTAGCTCCAGGGTACTATCCCAGACCTGCATAGAAGCCTGCGAGAATTAGTTCCAAGCAGATTGTAAAAATCAGAGAAAAATCATAAAAAATTCAAAAAACCCTTGAAAAAATTCAAAAAAATTCAAATCTTCATAAGAACTCTCGTAGAGCCCTCTAAAGTTCCATCTTAGTGAGACTAGGACACAGAGAAACTTGCGAGAGTTAGTCTAATGATTAAGTGTCTGTGCGAGAGTTTCCAGTGAAAAAAATACGAAAAAGTACCAATGAACCCTCGCAGACAGTGAAATTCTCAGTTCCAGTGGTCAAGAACTCTCGCAGAGGATTTTGAAGTTCCATCTCAGTGAGACCAGGACGCAGAAGAGCTTGCAAGAGTTAGTTTGATTCTAGTGAGCAGAAAATTGGATTTAAGTGCTAAAAAATCACTAAAAAGTGAAGATCCAGCAAATCCTTCCAGTAAGAAGTCTTAGAGACCCTCTCAATCGATTTAGAATGTCAAATTACATCAGTGATGAAGCCTGCGAGAGTTAGTATGAAGATCTAGTGAAGATCAAGCACAAAAAGTGATTTTGAACCCTCGCAGACATTGAAATTCTCACTTTTTGCGAGAGTTAACTCTCGCAGAGAATTCTATAATGAGATCTGACCCAGATCCAGCTACTGTGAAGCTTGCGAGAGTTACTTTCCAGAGATCTGAAAGATATCAAGTTTTTTACTTGCAAAAACAGCTAAAAAACCCTCGCACAGCCAACCCTTGCACAAGATAACCCTCGCAGACCAGATCAGTAGAAAGATCTGCATCAGATCTAGCTACTGTCAAAATCTCAGGTCAATCAGTGCAAGAAGTAAAAGCTATCAAGGAAAAACCACCATAAACGGCCTAAAATTCATTCTGGCCGATCAGATCGATCAGATCCTTGAAGATCCAGATTGCATCCTATTGTATAAACAAGATCCAATCACTTTGGAACCCACCATCAGATGAATCTGAGATCGGGACGATCAATAACACGAAGGATAGCAAATCAGACACCACACCTTCCCAGATTAGCAATTGTGCAACAAGAGGCAGAACCAGAACTAGCACCAATGGATCCAATGGGCCAACCTGTACCTTTCACACCCTTGCATGCAGTTCGGAGAGCACCATGGATGGAGATACCAAAATACGACAGATCATCAGATCCCATCCGATTCCTCCAGATCTATGAGCAAGCTTGTAAAATCTACGATGAACGGACACCTGCAGAGAAGCTGATGCTATTCCCTATGTCCTTACTTGCAGTGGCTCAGGATTGGTTTTTTAACCTGTCAGAGGAAGAGAAATCCACTTGGGAAGCGATTAAAACGGCTCTCATTACGCACTTTAAGCCAAGGAAGTTCCTGGAAGACCCGTTTCTCTTGCTGAGCAAAGTCAAGATGAGAAAACGAGAAAGGGTTCGGGACTATATTGAATGGGTCAAACATCTACGATCCGAGTGCAATGCAGCCCTGACTCCCGATCATGCGATGATTATATGGTTCCTAGCCGGATTACCACGAAGCATCAGAAGAGAACTGAAACGATGGGAGCAGTACGCTACTCTGCAAGAAGCTATGGAAGATGCCATCAGGGAAGAGGATGAGGGATCTGACGACGAATATCCCTCCACCCACACTCCTACTCCCTCGATCGTATCATCATCATCAAACGCATCCGCTCTATCCACAGAAATGTTGTTGGAGCAAATGACAAAATTACACAGACAGCAGATGGAGCGACTTACGGCACAGTTTGACCAGAAACTGAAGGCCTTACAAGAAACTGTAGCAGTAACTCCACATCAACCGGAACCAACCCAGCTGCAGTATCCTTGACAAGAAAATGTATGGTGTTCAGTATGCACGCAAAACCATACAGCGAACGAGTGTCTAGTCCTAAAGCAAAATCTGAGACTGACACATAGATTCTACCATCTGTGCAATGCAACATCGCACGATACGACATTTTGTCTGATTAACCATAGGGTTGTTCAACAGAGAATAAGTCCTTATCAGACTTCTTATCCTTATCATCAAGCGGCCCCTAACGTGGCACCAGGGTACAGCGCACCCAATCAACCACAACGCATGGCCTTTCTTGCTCCACCAGGGCCAGCCAATCAACAAGTGGCCCATGTAAACCTGACAGCAGCAGAACAAGAAATGCAAATGCCACCTCAACTTGAGCAGCAGTAGTGGTATGGACCAGATGAACCATTTATGGATCTTGCCATAAATGAATATGTTTCGGCCTATGCAGCTCAAACTCAACATCAAGGTGGAAGAAATTACGGCTGCTACGAGTGCGGCGAAGGACACAGAATTGCAGAATGTCCCTACAAAGGACAATATACAACCTCCTGTCGGGATTGTGAGTATGGACACCTTTTCAAGAATTGTCCATTTAAACCTGGAACCAGTGCACCTCTTAACCTCATTGCCATACAGCAATCAACAGTTCCAACGGGGATGCCATCGATAGGTTGACACGACCATGCTCTTGTGTTAGCTGTTATGCGAACACAGAAGAGGAAGGAAGTGGCTCCCTCACCACCACCATCGATCACTGACGACTAACCCTCAACTTCAACGCCATATCCAAATGTGAGGGAAGAGAGAAGACAGTACCAGAAAATAAGACACTGGGTACAAAAAGAACAAGAGGAGAAAAAAGAGCAAGAATGAAACATTCCCACAGAACCTCCAGTCGGCGTCGAACGGGAACCGCAAACAGGCTCACCATTGCGCACTGATCAGATTGATCGGTTGCACCAACGTGAACCACCTTTTCACATGATGGAGCCTGAGGAACCATGCACTGAAAGGCTCACACTCTTGTTGTCAAGCCATGTTAGTTTACCCCTCAGAGAACTACTGCGGATTGCACCACAAGCGAAAAGCCTTTTAGCTGAATGGGCCAAAGCGGATGAGGAGCCAATAGTGCCTGAGCCCATATATTGTGCAGGCTATGATGAAACAAGTAACGTCCTCCACATCGGAGCAACATGGGAAAGAGGAACACAACATCACTTCACCAATCAAACACTAGAGATACGAGGACGAGGCGGCAGTGGTAGATGGAGGATCAGGTGTCAATCTGATCTCCACTACATTGTACAAAAAATGGGGACTACAAGGGTTGAAGCTAGCTAGATTTGCCATCAAGCTAGCAGATCAATCCTGTGTGAAACCAAAAGGTGTAGTTGCTAATATTCCCGTAAAGATAGCAGGCATGCAGTATGTGATTACTTTTGTGGTCATGGATATACTTGAATCTCCATCTGCATACCGTATTTTACTGGGAAGACCATGGTTGAGGGCTGTGCAAGCAGTACACAACTAGGGTACAAGAAAACTCACCTTAGAGAACATAGAACAGGCTGTAAAGGTAGATCCAACCACATGGGCGGTGAAACCTATTGCACCCAAAGTTGATGACGGATCATCCACGACAGATCATACGATTGACCGCCCAAGGCCAGCCAAGGGAGGTCACTATCATTCAGAGACGGATGTCATGAGATGGACGGATGCATTAGCAACTATTGACTGCCAGGCATGTCAATATGAATCAGATCCAGAACCGAGTACATCTTTACCCAAATGTTACACTATGGACACACCAATCACATTTGGGGTGAATATGATAAACGTAGCATGGCTGTCAACGGAACCGATTGAGAACCCAGTGGACGATAATCTAGTCCCTTGGCAACATGCTCTAACTTATAATAAGGAGATTGAACTGACTGATGAACAAGTTCTACACCACATGGACCCAGATCGTTACGGAACCAAGAAGGTACCAGCTCAACCACCACAAAGGTCTGCTATGGCGAAAGTCTCAAGGATCGAACTACCCAAGGCACCTGTGAATAAGAAGAATCAGTTGAAGCAATGCTACAACCAGGTGATCCAATGGAGTGACCTACCCGAAGAGGCAATAGCTACAGTAGACGTTGATATTCACAACCATGAGGCGAATGTCACAGCAGTCCCAAAGAAAGACAACAAGGATGAACCCACCAAAATGACAAAAAAGAGCAAAAAGAATGCGTTGGATTCCTTGAATTCAATCAAGTTGGACTCAGATATAGCGTCATCTTCTACACAAGTGACAGAAAATAAAAAAATGACCAGTCGGTCCAAGATCAATATGCTGAAAGAGGAATCTCGACGAGCTCCAATTCATGAGATGCCTGATACTTTCAAGAATTCTACATTGGACGATGTGGTAATCATGATGCTGCAAGCCCAACGAGAACTTGATCAAAGTCAGACACCAGCAGAACAAGTCTTCGAGGGACCTACGTGAACACAGCCGATGAATCTTGCGGAACCAGGAGAAGAAGAAAGGATAATGTATGTGAGAGAGCAATTAACACCCACGTAGTTCAAGAGACTACGATCCTTGTTGGTGGAATATAAAGACTGTTTTGCCTGGAGCTATAGTGATCTAAAGGGCATTCCGCCAACAGTAGTCAACACACCATACCTTTGGTGGACGGAGCAGTCCCCAAGGTAAGTCGTTTCTACCGCTGCAACCCGAATTATACAGAACTGATCAAGCAAGAGTTGCAGAAACTTATGGATGCAGATTCCATTTACGAAATCGAGCACACGGAATGGGTATCGCCGATAGTTATAGTACCCAAGAAAAATGACAAAATGCGTATCTGTGTGAATCTAAAGGCGCTTAATGCAGTCACCAAAAAGGACCATTTTCCTTTACCATTTACGGAAAGTGTCCTTGATAGAGTAGCTGGCAACGAAGCCTACAGTTTTCTGGATGGCTTCAGCGACTACAACCAGGTGAAAATAGCCTCCTAGGACCAACACAAGACAGCATTTGCCACGGAATGGGGAACTTATGCCTACAAAGTGATGCCATTCGGACTTTGCAATGCCCCAAGCACTATCCGGCGAGTCATGTAGGTGGCATTCAAAGATTATTTGCAAAAATTTCTAGAAATTTTTTTGGACGATCTGTGCGTGCATGGACCAGATTCAGAACACTTATCCAATTTGGAGAAGGTGCTACAAAAATGACGCGAACACCAGATCTCCGTGAATCCAGAAAAATGTCAATTCTGGGTGACGCATGGCTTGATACTCGGCCATATAGTGTCAAGACACAAGATCGCCACAGATCTATCAAAGATCAGGATCATTGTTGATCTACCACCACTGGGGACGATCCGCGAGGTCTACATTTTCATGAGTCATGCTAACTATTATAGGATCTTCATTCTTGATTTTACGGGGTTAGCCAGACCAATTTACAAGCTCACAACGGATCCACATTGGAATGAGGAAGCTCTAAAGGCTCTCCAGAAGATTAAGGATGCTTGGTCTCAGCACCAATCCTACGACCACCCAATTGGTCCATTGAGTTCCACGTGCATACGGACGCATCGAAGTATGCAGTTGGAGCAGTCTTAACCCAGCCAGGTGAACACAAAAAAGATTTTCCAATCCAATTTGCAAGCCGACAGCCTAGTGATACCAAAATGAATTATTCAACCACAGAGTGAGAAGCACTGGCAATGATCTATGCGGTTAAGAAGTTTCGACACTATTTGATGGCCACACATTTTGCTTTGTATACGGACCATCAACCCTTGCTATATCTCGTTAATAAAACTTGCAACACCAAGAGAATCACCAGATGGCTCTTTTTTGTTGTTGGAATTTGATTTTCGGATAGTAGTTTGCAAGGGAAAACAACACTACATGGCAGATCATGTGTCACGAATCAAGAGAAAGGAGATTGCAACCCAACCCGATGATGAGCTAGCAGATGCTGCCTTATTTTACGTGGAAACAATATCGGAATGGGCTGCCGACATTGTTGAATATCTAATGCGGGGCCAACTAGACAAATCACTACCAAAGGCGGAACAACGAAAATTGATCTTGAAGGCTAGACCTTATCAGCTGATTGCCGGCCAGTTGTACCGAAGAGGTCCAGACGGAATTCTTCGGTGGTGTATTCTTCCTCATGAGACCACCCAGAGCATTTCGCTTTCACATGAAGGCATGGGTGGAGGTCATTTTGCATCTGACATTATAGTTCGCAAGATCCTGCAATCAGGATGTTGGTGGCCAACGATTCATAAAGACACGGAGGAATACCTGAAAAAGTGCGATGTGTGCCAAAGGGCAAGGAGACCAACGAGATTGAACTATGATATACTGCACTAAGTCTTAGCCCAAGCACCGTTCGAAAAATGGGATTGGATTATATTGGGAACACAAGTTGCATGCTGCATTGTGGGCATTCAGGACAGCATATAAAGGGAGCACTAATCAAACACCCTTCCAATTGGTATATGGTCAGGATGCTGTGATGTCAGTAGAGTTTTTAGTTCCTTCATTAAGGATTGCCATTGCTCAACGTCTTAATGAGTCCAAATCTCTACGGCTACGCCACAAAGCTCTGCATAAACTCTGTGAAACATGCTTACTAGTTGTGCATGCACTGGTAGCTGAAAAGGAAAGACTCAAGGCTTGGCACGATCGCAGATTACAAAAGAAGGATCTTCGTTCAAGAGATTTGGTCCTTATGTATAAAACCAAGGCGATCAAGGGGAAGTTAAAATTTATGGACGAAGGTCCTTATAGGATCAAGGAAATTCTTAATCATGGGGCCGTGAACTTAGAACAGCTTGATGGGACGTCCTTCGACACACCCATCAACGGTAGCCGGTTGCACAAGTACTGGCCACCACAGTAAGACAGATCCAGATTGAGGGTGGCACGTTACAAAAAGCTAATCTGCTCAGCCATCACTGCTAGATCTAAGGAGATCAAGCCAAATCAAGCTAAATCCATCAAGATTCAGCCAGATCTGGCAGGATCTGGGAAATCCATCAGAATCCAAGGAGGATCCAGATCCTGATAGGGTAAAAAAAGAAGCAGATCATTAGATTGACTGAGGGATCTACTACCAAGAATCCATCAAAATTTGCAGAGCACTACCAACAGTCAGATCAAGCCTGGATGAAGCTGATTACCAGTCTACAAAAGTTAAAAATCAGAAAATCTCGAGATCTCGTTTAAAAAAAAAAAACACTCTAAAGGAGCACTTTTTTCATCATTTTTTGAGATCCCGTGGGAGGTAGCTCTTGAAAATTGGACCATCACCAGATCTGACCTAGATGCATCCATGAAAATCTCTGTGAGAGTTCTTGATGGAGGAATCATAATTTTTAGTGTATACGAGAGTTCCTAGAAGCAGAATTTTCAGAACCCTCGTAGAGCATCAAGATCAACTTACCAACTCTCGCAAGGTGCCTAAATGAAATCAGAGCAATGAAATTAGCCTGCTTACATAGTCTGATCTTGAAAATCCAATCAGAAGAACAATTTGTGTGAGAGATCACTTCCTACGAGAGTTGAACCCTCGTAGACAGTCTGAACCCTCGCAGAACCTTCGCATAGCAGTCAAATTACCTTCTAAACTCTCGCAGACTTCCCTGAGGTCTTAGAATTTTGTGAAGAAGGTGCTTGCCAAAATTTGGGTGGAACTGAACAAGGGAAAGTGAATTTCACATAATACGCACTCTAAATTCCGCTATATAAGGGTTGAATTCGACTCATTTGTCACCTTTGCTAGCGAAGCTTTGTCGAAATTTCCATTGAAAATACCAAGTCTTCTGTTTTCAACCAAACTTCCTACCAGCCGTCATCTGCTCATATCAAACACCGATTTGCACTCTGAACTACAATCATTGTCATCCAACACTCATTATTCTCAGTTTTCTACTGTTTCCTTCCATTTTCCACCATTTTTTCTACTTTTTCGACTTTTTTGACCACTAATCATCATTGTTAACATGGCTTCCTCATCCTCTGAAAACTCCGGAGCCAAATAGGTGATCCAGCGTGACATCCCCGAGGCCATGCAGATTTGGCCTCTACCCTCTGACACTCTGATCCAACCATGGTTGCAGACAGTTGAGCTCCTCCTTGAAGCAATGGGCTTTTACTCGGCACTCTTCCATTCTGAGATTAACATGGGCCTCGCCCTTCACGCTTACGCCACCTGGGATGAGGACAAGGCTCGTTTCCACTTCTTGTACCAAGGTACCAGGTACAAGATCAGGATTAACACTGACTCGATGATCACCGTTGGCATTATGTCCGGTGATCGTCAACCCATCTCCCACCGCCACACCAAAGCTCTGATCAAACCATTCGTCACCCAAACCACACCAAAAATTCCCATCCAGACTAACAATGGTTACAAGATAAAAGCTCACGGAACCTGTCATTCAGGCAGCTGCGCATCTGTTGAATAACTTTCTGGTTATTTCAACATTTTGCAAGGACATAATTCAGTTTACGCTGCTGAGTCAGATAGTGGAATCCTTTTTGGAATTCCCTAACCCCTCCGTTGTGCCATACGACTGGCATAGCTTCCTTATTTGAGAAATAACAAACTCCATCAAACCCAACAACCATGAGCAAATCGCAGTAGGCCCCCTGTTGTGTAACTTTGTCTGCGCAATTCTCGAGACGAAAGTGTGCAATTTCCAATGCTCATCCCTCATGTCTACCCTTGTGCCACATACTAACCTTTACTCACCATCTCAAGCATCTACCTCATCCCAACCTGCAGTCATTAACACAACGGTCAACAAACGAATGCGTGGCACTACCTCTGCATCCACATCTCCACCTGTTATCCGACGACGTGTCTCCACTGCCGCACTAACTACTCCATCAACCACCGCCACTTCTTGTTCTGTGCAACCCCCCACTCCAATTTCTATTGTCGCTACCTCTCTTCCTATTCCATCCACATCTATTTCTGTCTCCATCCCCGTTTCTTTTGTTGATACCACTCCTACTTCTCTTCCAGTGTCCGCTGCTCCATCCATCACCATTGCATCCTCCATTACTCCTGCCACCACCGTTGCTCCTCTCACATTCAACCCTTCTGATTCGCAACTGTCCCCCGACACTCTGGCATGGATGCAAGCTATCAAATTTTCACCCCCACGCCAGATACTTTCTGCTCCATCCTCACCTTCTTCCATACTCCACACCACCCTTCAGTTCCCCACTGTTTCTCCCATCCTCTCGTTCGGACAAACCGTCCTCACCCATGTTTCCACACTTGTTTCTCAAACCCCACCCGCTTCGCCAAAGGTTGCCAGAAGCAGCCAACCGCTGCCTGATGACGCATTTGTACAAACAGTTTTTGTATCATCACCAGATTCGGGTTGACCCTACTGCCCCAGATGGCATCAAGACAAATGAAAATCTGATCGAAGACAATGATGACGAAATTCCACAAGTCGTCGGGGCTGATACAACACAAGCCCCTGCCAGTGCCAGTGTACCAGCTGCTCCCATGGATCTAACGACGGCGTACCAAACCCTAGGAAAATACATCTTGGATGCGGTAGCAGCCAAAGCTATTCTGGAAAGCAGGGTATCGTAGTTGGCAACAAGTAATACACACCTGCGAGCAGACCTCACTAAGCTGCCGCAAGAGCTGATTCTGGCTCAACAACACGAACAAGCAGAGCACAAGGAGATTGCCAAGCTGTAGCAGAAGGAGGAGGGCCATAACCAATATATTCAAAGCCTCTCCAAAGCGTTGACTGAGGACTCCACAAAGTGCGGGAGCTTCAAGCTGAAGCATCCCAATGGCTTGCCCCTATCCAGGCGCAACTTACACTTTTGGAAGCAAAGAACACGCGCCTGGGGACGGAGGTTAAAGCCTTACAAGACGAGAAGCTCGCTTGGTTAGCTCAATCTACACCGGACACAAGGCCGCTTTCCCAAAACGAAGGCCCAGCCCACTCCCATGATAATTCCATCGCCACCTAATTTTGACGCTGCACAGGCTAGTACCAACCAAGATCAGAGCCAGCAGGCAGCAGGGGGATTTCAACCAAATCAAGGGTCCGAAGTACAACACCAAGGCAGACAGATGTGACAGTTGAGACGCGCAATCAGAGCCAAGGCGCAACCACCAGCCAGGGCCAAGCAACCTCATCCAAAGGGTCACGAACGATATCTGCCAACCGGGCCTTCCGAAGATCGAAATCCGTGGAGGAGAACATCAATGAATTTTTATCCAAATATTTCCACGAGTCATCAAGAGACGGCTGGCAGATGAGAGAGACCTTGCGGCCATCAGGGCTTAGTGACGAGTCCACAACGATTACGGGTGAACGCGCATTTCCTGCCATGTCCAAGAAGATCCATATGGGCGGAATGCGACACTCCTCTAGACCAGATCACACTCAACAATTTCAACTGGCCAATCATCAAATACGAATATGGATAGATAACGGATGTAGACGCCAGAAGGGCTCTCTCCACATTTGTCAGTCACTACATCAATTGTCTCGATCCCACAGTCCGCGCGGCAGCCACTTACGCCCGAGACTTGGAATATTTAATGGACATTGAAACAAAATGGGATGATTTCCTTCCCTCCATATTTTTTGATCTAAATAAGGCGCTTGCTTCTGACAAAGTTGAAGACCAGCTGCCAGTCGCTCGCGTATATTCCCGAGCTGCATTCCTTGGAGATCCCTAGACGAAACGATTCCAAGCATGGGTGGATCAGGAATGGCTGACAGGAGTTCACAAATCCTTCCACACGCCAAAGGACTCGAAGAAACTAGACCGTCTCAACTTCATGGAAGACGTTACGGGATATCTCATCCACCAGAGGTGGTCCAAGAGAACGCTCTACTAAATCGGCAGAGTGTCGAGGGACCGGCGCTACTTCAGATCGTGGGTCCTGTTGGGGGTATTCTCAACAAAGTGTAAATAAATAAAATCCTCCAATAAAATGTGTTGCGAGGGCATGACATCCTGCGTGTATAAGCCCATGACCCAATGAGCACGCAATTGAAGTTGTAAATAAAATAAACTTGAATTGGGCCTTGTAATTAGAATAAAACTAGAGGCCCAATGTCATTTTTAAACTTAGAGACACTTTTTAGAGTTGGGTCCAAATTGGTACTCACATGAATCTTGTGATTTCTAATGTACTTTTTGTGGACCCTTGGATCAAGTTGCGTCCAAGATGAATGGTTAGGATCATTGTGAATATTAGCCAATAAGATTGAGGGGCAAGGGCCTTCCCCATTTTATAAAAAGGCACCATTTGTACAGTATTTCCATACTTAATGAGGAGGAGGAAACTCTACCATTTTTGGAAGAGAAGCATCCTCATTTGCTATTCACTACTTTCTATTGCTCTTGGTTGTGTTTTCTCTTGCTTTCTATTTCCATGTTTATTGTTTGCCAATAGTGAATGTTTTTCCATTAGCAAGCATAAGGAGCATTTGAGCTAACCTCCACCCTCACTCTCTTTCTCTCTCTTTCTCTTCTCTTCTCAATCTCTTCTTCTCCATTCCTTTCCTTCAACCAAACTACGATGAATGTTAGTGTAGAGGAGTAGTATAGTGGTGAGTAGAGTTAAAGGAGAATGTAGGAAATTAGCATCTATGCATAGTTAGGCACCTATCTAGTGATCTAACCTTTGTTGACAGGTGGAAGGGCAATACTACGAGAGATCTTCGACCCCTCAAGCTATGAGATTAGATGCATCTCTTCCTAATTCATTCTAGGGAGAAGCTATTTTATGTGCAAACTTTATTTGTAATAGAATGACTAATAGTGCCATTAAAGGACTTACACCTTATGAAATATTGTTTGGCAAAAAGCCAAATCTTAGTGATATGAAAGTTTTTGGATGTACTTGTTATGTACATATTCCTTTAGAAACAAGGAAAAAGGAAGATGCCACTTCTTTCAAAGGCATCTTTGTTGGTTATAGTGAAAGTAAGAAAGCTTATAGGATATATGATCCTATTACAAAAAAAGTTGTTGCTAGTAGAGATGTACTTTTTGATGAATCTCTCCAAGCCAAAGGAAAGGTGACTTCCAACAACACTCAACTTGTCAAAGATCATGCTATGGCCGAGGAGGAGATTCATGAAGATCAAGACCAAGTGGAACCTACTCCAAGTCCAAGGGTGCCAAGAAGGTCAACAAGGACAAGGATTGAGCCATCAAGGCTCACTTATAGTGACAAAGGGGAGCAAAGGGAAGATTCTCAACTACTCAGCTCTTATACTTTCTTGACTACTATGCTTGAAGAACCAACTACTTTTGAGGAAGCAAATAAG
Organism: Diphasiastrum complanatum; assembly: GCA_029204225.1. Lineage (NCBI taxonomy): Eukaryota > Viridiplantae > Streptophyta > Lycopodiopsida > Lycopodiales > Lycopodiaceae > Diphasiastrum > Diphasiastrum complanatum. The sequence continues at coordinate 28,866,293 of CM055106.1, forward strand.
TCTCAATATTGGAGGAAAGCTATGCAAGTAGAGTTTGATGCATTAATGGAAAATCAAACATGAAAACTTGTTGATTTACCTTATGGAAAGAAGTCTCTTACTTGTAAATGGATTTGTAGATTAAAATATAATCAAGACGGTTCCATTTATAAGTACAAAGCTAGACTTGTAGCAAAAGGTTTTTTGCAAGTCAAAGGCATAGATTATGATGAGACCTTTGCATCTGTTGCAAAGCTTGTGGCCATTAGATTAATCATATGTCTTGCAACTTCTTTCAAATGGGAGTTCTTCCAACTTGATGTGACAAATGCTTTCTTGAATGGATTCTTGGAAGAGAAAATCTACATGTGCCAACCCGAGGGCTTCATCAAAGATAGAGAAGAAGACAAGGTGTGTCTCTTGAAGAAGAGTCTTTATGGACTCAAGCAAGCACCAAGAGCATGGTACTCTAGGTTGCATTCCTATCTTATTTCCATTGGATTTGTTGTAAGTTCTTATGAACCATCATTGTACTACAAATGTAATGATGGAAAGATCATTATCTTAGTTTTATATGTTGATGACATTATACTCACAGGAAATGATCTAGATGGCATCAAGAATGTAAAAGTTTCCTTGTCTAGTGAATTTAAGATGGTAGATCTAGGACTTCTTAAAGTTATACTTGGAATAGAAGTCACTAGAAGTAATGATTTTACCTTCATATGTCAATCTAAGTATGCTAGATCAATCTTAGCAAGATTTGGCATGATTGATTGTAAAGGAGTTGAAACTCCTATGGAACTAAGTGTAAAAGTTTCTAAGGAAAGTGATGAAGCATCCTTTGAGGACATCACTACCTATAGAATGCTTATTGGTTCCTTGATATACTTAACCATCACTAGACCAGATCTTAGTTTTTGTGTTGGCAAGTTGAGTCAATACATGCAAAGTCCATTAATATGTCATTGGAAAGGAGCAAAAACGGCGTTAAGGTACATCTCGGCTACAAAAGACTTTGGCATAGTTTGTGAAAGGACTAATATTTGTTTGAGAGCATATTTGGACTCAAGTTTTGCAGGTGACAAGATGGATCCATAAGTGCATTTGCTACATTCTTATGTGGAGGAGCTATATCTTGGCTTTCCAAAAAGCAAGATACCATCTCTCTTTCATCAACAGAATCCGAATATAAAGCTATGACAACAACAACAAAGGAGGTTCTTTGGCTTAAAAGGCTTTTGGAGGAGCTACATGTGATCAAGGATGAAGACATTCCATGCATATATTGTGATAATCAAACAGCTCAACAACTTGCAAAGAATCCAGTCTTCCATGCTCAAACAAAGCACATCGAGATTGCACATCATTTTGTGAGGGAGAAAGTGCAAGAAAAGGAGATCAAGTTTATTCATGTTTCATCATCAGATTGCATTGCTGATATACTCACCAAGGCATTGCCTAAAGATCCATTTATAAAATTAAGATTGGCCCTTGGAGTTATAGATAGATCTATGCTAGATTTACCAAGCTAGATTTTTGAGGAGTGTGAAAAATGCAAAAATAAGCTTGGTAGAGGCCAAAAATCTTGTATATAGGATAGACACACATGTGTGGAGCCTGTTCCCACGTGTGAAACTAGTATACTTCTCATGTACCATAATCATATATGTTGTACATATGATTTAATTCAAGTTCTAGTGGCTAAAATGGCCAAAAACTAGTTTTCTAGAGATATGACACATGGCACCAATCTAATGATTGCATGAGCCAAATATTTTGAATAGGTGTCACATCCCATGTGTAGAGGACAGATCACACGTGTGGAAATAGCTGAAGTAGGCGAGTTTTTGCTTCTAGAAGATTTTCATGAAGATCTCCATATAGTAGGAAAATAGACCAAAAATGCCCAAAATGGAAAGTTTTGATCCAAGTGTCAAATTGCATGATGGTGACAAGGCATCCTCACATGTGTGAGATCTGATGCATGATCTGTACCTCGAGCTCCAAAAGTGTATATATAGAGGCTTATTTGGCCATAATCAATGTGAGACACCAATCTTGGTTTTGGAAGCAATTTTGAGTGATTCTCTCCATTTGTCTACATTTGTTTTGATTATTTTGAGGTTCTATCAATGTGTACTTGATTTTCAGGTTGGAGTCTGTACTCAGACAGTGTTTCACATGTGTGAAACCAGAAAGTACACCTACCTTCAATTAATGATTGTTCTTGTTAGGATTTTGTGTCTAGAATTGATCTAGATTGATCTTAATCTCAAGTAGATTGATAGATCAAGTAATCTGACAACCAATCCCTCTTGAGGATCAGATTAGGATCCACTCTTGGTCCTTTTTGTATTTTTTGCACAGTTTCATCTCAGCTAGCATAGATCTGGCACTTTTCACAATCGTACGATTCTTGCGCTCAACTACACCATTGAGAGCAGGAGTATGAGCTTGCGTAAATTGTCACTTAATTCCACATTGATCACGAAGATCATTGAAGTCATTAGACTTATACTCACCTCCATTATCTGTTCTTAGGACTTTGATCTTCCTACCTGTCTGATTTTCAACCAATGCTTTGAAGCTCTTGAAATTGTCAAATGCATCCGATTTCTTCTTCAAGAAGTAGATCCACATCTTACGTGACATATCATCAATAAAGATCATAAAATAGAAGGCTTTACCTAAGGACATGGTCCTCATAGGCCCACATAAATCTGTGTGGATTAAATCCAAGATGTTCTTTGCTCTTGCAACACCACCTTTATTGAACTTCTCTCAATGCTACTTCCCATACACACATGATCGCACATCGATTTCAGGTGGTCTTCTATAGTAGGCAATCCTGTTACCATCTCCAATTTTCTCATCAAACTGAGCCTTTCCAAGTTCAAGTGACCAAGCCTTTTATGCCACAACTCAGTTTGTGATGGAATGGATGATACGAGTCCATGTTGTCCCTTGATTGTAGCATTCAACCTGTACAATTTTGTATTGGGCCCCCTTACTCCATCCGCAATAACTTTGAACTTTTGGTTCAAATCCTTTACAAAGCAACGATCATGGGCAGATTTCACTTTCAACTTTTGATCAGTAATGACTCCAACAGAAAGTAGATTTTTCTTCAAACCTGGTACGTAAAGTACCTCCCTGATCATCCTGCTTTTGCCATTAGGTAGTTGGATTGAAACAGTACCTATCCCCTTGATCTTGCATACCTCACCATTTGCTTGTGAAACAGACGTTCCATTATCCAACACTTTCAAGCTACTGAACCAGTTCTTGTTACCTGTCATGTCTTGTGGCTCCCGAGTAGAGTCTTCAGCCTCACCCTCATCGACAAGGTTACCTGCTTGCTTTGGTTTCCCCTTGCCTTGTTCCACCAGGAATTTGTGACATTCACTCTTCCAATGGCCCTTTTTACCACAATGGAAGCACTTGCCTTCCTTCTTGGTCTTACTGGAAGATCCCTCATCCTCTTGAGTCTTGGAAAATTGTGCTTAGACTTCTTCTTGCCCTTGTCCTTGCCTTGTTTTTGGCGTGTCGCAAGTGCCTGATCGTCAGTATTTTGACGTCTAGCTTTCACCATTTCTCGTCGTTGCTCTTCCTGCATCAAGATTTCTATGAGCTCGTCAAAGGTTGGGGATCTTTCTCTTCCTGCATCAAGATTTCTATGAGCTCGTCAAAGGTTGGGAATCTTTCTCTTGATGCTATTTCGCTCACAAACATCTGATAGGGTTCTGCAATGCCGCACAATGCATTGTGCGCCAGCTCCACATCATGTATGCACTCACCAATAGAATGCAGTTCATCTCTCATTGTCTTGATTTTGGTCATGTACGTCTGAATGTGCTCTCCTTGCTCCATTCGGGCACTATTCAGCTTTGACTTCAGAAATATAATTCTTGACGGATTTGACGTCTCAAACTGCTCCTTTAGCACATCCCATGCATGTCTGGGTGTAACAACATCACAAATGTGGGTAATGATGTGATCCTTCACTGACAAGTTAATGAAGGTCAAAGCTTTCCTCATCTTTTTGTCGAACACTTTGATATCCACTTCATTTGGCGGCCTTCTCTCATCATCTGTGACAAATTCCCACACGTCTTTCTCCATCAGTATGTTTTTCATTTTGAATTTCCACACTGCATAGTTGGAAATCCCGTCCAATTTGTTACTTTCACTCAAAATGGAAGCTCGCATGTTTGCCATCGCAAAACTGCTTGAAACTTCTGCCGTAGACTAAAAATAGTATGTCGAGCCCAACTGTGATGTCAGAAGTTGAAACTTGCATTTTTTTCCCTTACCAGAACACTCGCTGCTTTTCCACCAATTTGAAAGCCAAATCGGCGTCGCCTTCTGAAATGCACTCAGTCATCAACTCCCAACTACATGCCCAGTGGAATGGTGAAATCACTTTTGGTGCACTCTAAACACTTTCTCTGCTGCAATCACTCTGTTTTGCAAGTATAGTCCAGGTGCCCTTTGTTTGGAGGTTATAGCCTTTCGTTTGGGTTAAAACGGGCAAAGGACCCAAAAATAGAAATTTTCCTTGTTTTTTAACTATTTCTTCACCTTGAAGAAACTTCACTCTTCACTTGCGAAGGGACCCAACTCAGCTTTCACTTTGAAAATTTGTAATGAAGTTGAAGGGTGATGTCCCTTTCAACTATTCATAGCCACTTTCAACAAAAACCATTGATGTGGATCCTATGGCCCAGGCTTCATCCTTGAAGCTGGATCTTGACCGTTCATCATTTTATCTCTCAATCGAATGGTTATCACTGCACCCGCGCGCTGAAGTAAAGTCCTATGGCTGCTATGCACCTAGGAACGCTATGACAATCCTTGGATCAACGCGCGCGACAGCCATGGTCTCCTTCTTCTTCAGCCTCTATGGTTTCTTCCTTCTCTCTTATGGAGATGGCCAGACGATCCTACAGCCTGATGGCTCCACGGCCAGCCATGGCCCTCTGTAGTCTGTCTTGCCCTACTAGCGCGCCCCTCTTCAGATTTTTACAGATCAGAAAAAACTATCCTACATCACAAGGTCCATGTTTTTTCAACTGAAGACCCTTGCCTTGTTTTTTTGGCTATCTGAGAGAGTTGCCAATTGCTGCTCCATCCTTCCAAGGCTGAGCATGGCTTTTTGCAGTCATCATCCTTGTACCAGGACACCCTTCTGTTAGAACTCTGATGCTTCAATCCGTTTGTCAAAAGGTGTCCGATTGAATGCACAGTGACTGCAAACATCAAATAGCCTACTTCAGAATTTCAAAATTCTATTTGTTGAGGTTCTGATTCAGCCGACAACCCTTGTCTCTGAATCCTCACACAGTCTCAAGCTCACCAAGCTTCTGTGTGCCAAACTCTCTGCACTCTCCTTCCGTCTTCAACCCATTGTAAACCCTGAACTCTCAGAAGACAGTTCTCCCGAAGCTCTCTTCAACGACGATGCTGTATTGTGTACACTCCCTGTACGGCTCTGATACCAACTTAGAATTTGCTTCGAACAGGAACACAGATCATGCTACACAGTAACACAGACAAAAAACACTCTCCTCAGCAAGCTCACATAGCAATTGTATTTCTCAAAATGAAATTACACTGTACATATAGTTGTTCACTCAGGCAACCCATGCATGACCCAGGTTGTCGTTGGCGGGACGCGTGTCCCGTCGACTTGCCTCGTGGCGAGGCCAACTGATCGTTATCAACTGATAGGACCCACAGTACAGTAGCACAGTGATTCTACTTTAATTCTAACTTTTATATATATATATATGTATATATATATATATATATATATATATATATATATATATAGATTCTACATAACTTGTAATGTGCCAATCTTAGCATTCGAACATCTAATCCCTTCATTAACATCAAACCATAATGGAAATGCAAGAAATCAAGAAAACACTCAAGAAATCAAGAAGATAGCTAAAAGAAACAAAACTTCACCAAATTAGGCAAAGTAAGGTTCCATTATTGATGAATGGAGATCATTCAAAGGATAGGGGCCTGATTATGGAGCATGATCATAGCTATTATATGATTTTAGGCACATGAACCACTTAATTCTCCATCAAGAAAGCTCTCAAAAGAGAAGCTCCAAGACCTTTTAGAGACCAAATTTCAAAAATGAACAATAGCCTCAAACTTTAGCATGGCCTCAACTATTGATAGTGGTCATTTGTGCTTCTATTACAAGTTTGGAGCCTTATTTGGCTAAATTGGGCCTTACAACCATTATTACAATTTTGTTATTCACAAATATAGCGAGGTTATTTGAGTCACTTTGTTGGATATATAACTCTTCATCAAGACACCTCTGTTTAGATGCTACCAGACAGAATCTCGTATTATACACCTTTACAGAACTAGTTTGTTCTAGCATATACCAAGAGTCCATATAATAATCTATGAATATTTCTGCACAAAACTCCTTGAAATCATTCCATGACTTGGGTTCATACTCTGGATGACGTAATACTTCTTGCCACCAATCATAGGCTTTTCCTTGAAAATGAGATATTGTCGTTGTGATTTTGCCCTTTTCAGATATTGAATATAGCTGAAGATTTTCATCCATGATAGATGACCAATCATAAATATGTAAAGAACTCAATTCTCCATCAAAGGTTGGTATATTCTCAAAATGAACATCGTTAAGATTTCGTTGAATATTGATTTCTTGATGTTGATTTGTCTCTAACGAACTGCTCACACCATTGTAACAAGAGCTAGGAATGATCACTATGCTCCCATAGCTAGTATTGTCTCTCATCTATAACCTAGTAATTCCAACAATTGGTTTGAGAGCCATAGAGGATGCATCTTCTGTTTGCATGGATGTACCGTTGAATGCCATTGTACAAAGAGAAGATTGGTATTCAGAATTATCTTCCTCAGCTTCGCATTGTTTGGAACCAGCTTCGTTATCATCATTGTAGTCTCCATATGTAGTGATTGGGATGCAAATCTGTCTCTTGACACTGTAATCTTTTGTTGTACACGTTGTGAATCGTTGAATCTTCTTCCTCGCAATCACAACTTTTAGGAATATCATTTGGTTGACATATAGGCTCATATTGCTCCTCATGTTGCCATTCAAAGTGATTATGACCCTCATAATCAACAATGTTATATTCGGTTTTTCTGGTCCATCATTATATTTGTCTGCATCACCAAGCTGATAAGGGCCTGATCCTGTACTCGAAAAACATGATCCCCATCGGAATATTGTTCATGCTCGTTCATATCATCACATTGCTGATCATGATGTTGACAATCGCCACCATCATCACATTCCTCCTCATCTTGTTGACAATCATTACACCACCATCATCATACCCGTCACCTTGGTTATCATACTCATAATCATTTCCATCCCATTGATCTTCATAATCGGACATATATTCATTATCAATGTCCATGGTATAGTGACAAGTAGTCTGTGGGTTACGGGTCCACAAAACTGAATGGAGTGAGGAGAATTCAGAACAATTGCAAATTTCATTGGTAAACTCACAAATTTGCTAGTAACAAATTTATTCTTCCCCACCGTCCCAAAATTCTGAGTCCTCGAAGAATGTAACCTGCAGGATATAGAGAACACCAATAGCTTTTGGCAAAATGTCAACTTTGTTTCATTGATCGATTTAACTTTTATAACACTACTATCATGTCAAGTTCGACGTAATGATCACTTTTGATTTTATTGCGTCGAAATCTTTGCTTTTGACTGTACTGAAATCCAAGATCAAACAAAACAGTTATGAAGGTTTGAAGACCACTATGAGATGAATTAACTCGAACTTAGGATGAGGCCCTTCTGTAAAAAATTTGGGTTTCTAGAAACATTGGACCGTAAAAGAAGAATAACCGAAAAAAAGTCTTGAGATTTGATGGTAATTTTTTTTTTGTGGTTGCTTGGAGAGATCTCCCATGTGCTCATTAATAAAAAAAAAAAAAAACAAATTTTGATACCAATTTTTTTTTGTTTTTGGTGGGCACAGGAGAGCGCGGGTGTCGGGCGTTGGAGGAAGGAATCTAATAATATTTTTGGAATATTCTCAAAAGTTTGAGTCACCTGGGCGTGGGCTAACGCGCGGATAGAAAGGCGCAGAGGGGGATGATGTGATGGTTGATGAACTTTATCTTGTCCAATTATCAAGCATTTTGTTATACTTAATCTGATTACAGCTCTGTCTGATTCTACATTCAGATTCGTGTCAATATTGCAGATGGTCAAAACACTTTTGACAATGGCCAAATAAAAAGGAAAGCTAATCCATATAAGGACTTCACATTATAGATATTGTCATTAGAAAAGTCTTCATTATAATTCAAGGCATGTACAACATCTATAACTTAATAGTAAGCACCAAAAATCAAGGTGTTTTATGCCTCCTTTCTCAGGAGAAATGTAAATGAATAGAAATTTGCATACTGCATTTCTTTTAATTTGATACAAAATGAAGCTAAAGGTCATATTGATAAAAAGTTTTAGTATTCAGTAGGGGTGGTGCTCTTTCCTTCAAAGATATAAGGAAGACTCAAATGTTGTGATATACCACAAAGCCATTGCCATAAATTTCTTGAATAAATAATGTGATTATCTAAGATTGGATGCAAGTTAATAATCTGTTTTCATATCCTAGTTGTCTTGGAAGTATGACATAATGCTTAGGATGTCCTTTTCTTACCTCAAGGATTTTAATAAAGATTATGTATTTGCATTTGAAGTGTGTTCATGGATAGATATATAACTACAATATAAAACATAGATGAATGATTGCGTATGCAAATACCTAACCTTTATTTAAGTATTGCTATTGGTGATGATGTTGGTTTGTCATGTACTTTGAGAGCCTAGGGATGGATGCATGCACATGTACAAGAGTGTATTCCTCAATGTGCTATCAACCCCATTTCATCACATCGAGGAGTTGCGAGAGGGATGCAAACTTTTTGTTGTTTATGACTTGTATATACAGGTCCATCCAAAGTGTGAGCATGCAAAGAGAGGGGAATGTTTTTCTTTTTCTTTTTCTTTACGACTATGGAGGTGCATCTAGAGGACCAAAGTTCTTGCAATTAAGTCCTAAGCAATGTTGCAAAGCTTCTTGTGTGCACATATCCTTATATTTTTAAGCACTGACTTTAATGTTGACTTTTTATAAACTTCATTGACCAACTTGAACACTTATTCGTGATTGTTGTTTGGGTGAATTTTGCTTATGTGACATATGTTGACTGGCTCTCAACATGATGGCTCTTAGTGACATTGCACTACCTACCTATTTCCAAAAACCTACTTACACACACCTGCTTGCTTATCTACTATCAATCTACTACTAAAAAACCAAACAACTTTACACCCAACACTGCATGGGAGCGAGCCTGCTATAGGCATAATGGGTCATAACAAGCTACTCCTGTGCCTAAGGATGAAAAAGGCATAGGCATTAAATCTCAGATGCCCATCCAAAGGCCCGGGTTAAAACACACTCTCTCTCTTAACCTGGGCCTTTGGATGGGCACCTGACATTTAATGCCTGTGCAAAGTTTAGTGAAAGGCACGTCCTACAACAAGGTAGGTGGCGTTGACCCCATTGCACTAGCGAGGCAGTGACACTCTCACTTAACCTAGGCCGCTGGACGGGCACTTGGCATTTAATGCCTGTGCAAAGTTTAGTGAAAGACATGTCCTAGAACAAGGTAGGTGGCATTGACCACATTATGCGAGGTAGCAAGCGCACTCCGAGGCTCTACCTAAAGTGGCCACCCGCTAAATGGATGCATTCAAAAAGGTAGGTGTGACCAGGACATGACCCTCATATATCTCTTCCATTTCTTCTTCTTCTCTTCTTTCTCTCATTACATCTCATTATTGACATCCAAAGTTTCTTTGGTCTCAAGTTCGAGCCTCCCCTTGGAAACCAAGAAGCATTATTGACATTGACCCAAGGGAGTTGGCTCAATTGGTTAACGCTTGACATCCAAAGTTTCTTTGGTCTCAGGTACAAGCCTCCCCTTGGAAACCAAGAAGCATTATTGACATTGGCCTTGCCTCCGAGGTAGGGTCCTTTGTAATCATATCAAACATTGACGTGCTTGTGTCCGAAATTAATTTTTAATCTTTTTTTATTTATTTTTATTAAATTAGGTTAATTTTTAAGCTTGCCACTAGGGAAAAATTTGAATATCTGAAATATTTTAATTTCGTAAATCCCCGGTGGGTTCTTCTTTCTTGTACGCGTGGGTTTATGCATGGACGGCAGGGTGCTTGCGTGGGTTTCTCTAGGTTCAAGCCTTTCTAAACTCCTCCTGCTGCTGTGTTCCCCCCCCCCCCCCCGGCTACTAGAGTATTATTGCCCCCAGTTTCAGTAAGCGTATTTTATTTTGCTACTGACTTAGAGATTCTGACAAATTTAGAGGTTTTCTGACTAAAACAATTGGTTGGATCCGATTTTGTTGGTTGGTGGCGGATTGGGTGGCTTGTACTCCTGATTTCTGTTCTTGCAGGTGATCTTATTAGAATGGTTTAAGGATACAGTTTGTTGATATGGAATTTGTCTTTATCTTTCATTCTGATACTATTATGAAAATCCAACTAAAGAGATCCTTAACTCTCTAAACAGATTCCAGCAATTGCCAACTCCTGGTTGGAAGAAGAAAGTACAAATGTTTCCTTGCAGCTTGTCCAAGCGTGAAATTCTTCTTGTCCTTTTCACCGCGGTGCTGTCTTACTCCGAAAAAATGTCGTTCCATCTTTCCGATTCCTATTATTTTTCCTGTCACCTCAAATTCGAGTGTCTTCACAGGCAAAACAAGCACGGCTCTTTCTGCTGGTAATCTGCATTGTCATAGCCATTTGGGTTCGATCCAAGCCGCAGGTTCAAATCAATGTCGTCCGCAGCAAAAAATCAACTTCCGATTCAAGCCATCCTAGTATGAGAAAAAGAAGTGCATCATATCCTCTGTTATCTGCGGATGTGGATGTAGACCACATCTCCATTGCAGCTGTCGTAACCACTTTGTCGCAAATTGCGAATGAACAAGAGCAGATTGTCACTTACAAAGATGAGCTTCGTGAAAGTATTGAAGCTTTCATTGCCCTGAATTACGAACAAAGAGCGAAGGAGCGGTAACAGTTTTTGGAGCTCCAAAATCTGCTCTATCTTCTGGACAATACCATGTGTTTCGTTGCTGGAATGATGCTGCAAGATGTTAATAGTAATTTCTGATGGAAGCTATTCATGTGGGTGTATGACTTCACTGTAATACATGGAAATGCTCCGAAAGTGCAAGAACCCTGTAACAATACTATTTTACTTCCTCTCCAAAGCTTAATTCTCAATATACGTAAATTTGATCCTGTACAGAATACACGAGGTTCATAAATTCACGTTTCAACTCTCTTGTTACCATCATTTCTGGCCATTTCCCATTTTCAGCTTGTGTTTGTTGCTGAAATTGGAGGTTGGCTATGTCAGATTATTGAGACTTCAGAAGAAGTTAGCTGCTGCACTCTTAGCCTGTACATAGCTTCAGTCTTCGTACATAAATGGAAATGTTTATTTATAGCCAGTTCATTCCTTAGAGATAGATCTAATCAGATTCTAATTACCGTGAGCCCTGCATGCTTGGGTGGAAATTTGCTCTATATAAAGTGGCAAAAACTGGATCAATCATCAATGTATGTACAATCTATTTTCTGGGAAGTGTCGTTGCTAAAACACTCCAAGTCTCCAATTCTCATGTCTTTACAAAATTTGCAAGCATGACTTGACAAAATTATTGGTTGATGGAACTTTGTTACTTCTATACACTTCTTTATGTTCGACAAAGCTAGATACCATTGAATTCAAAAGAGTGAGCATGTATTGTTAGCGCTCACAAAGATTGGGTCAAAAAACTTATGACATCATTATCTTAAAGCTACAAAATGGTCTCTCTAATTTATTTCTAATGGAAATAGTGAGCACGAATATTTGCCAAAAAAAAGTACAAAATAAATTTGCAATATTTGTTGACTTTTGTTCATGTCTAAGAGATGTGAAAACTCTTTTTGCAAAGCAAAGTGTCATTCCAAATTCCATAGAAATTAAAACCACTTAAAAGTTATGCAAAGTGACGTTGATTTTAGCCGACATATAGTTTGATTTTCTATAGGGACTCATCCAGGAAATTGCATGAATCAGATAGTACTGATATTACACTAGGAAGTCCACCACCCAACTGGTCATCATGAATCAATCTAACTTAAAAAACAATTAGCATAATAAATGATTTGAATAATTATGTAATATTAGATGGATCATCAAAAGTCTCATTCTCCAAAAGAGCTCAAGCAAACTAACTATGATATTTGACCTAAACAAAATTTATAGTTAAATAGTATAGCAAATTGTGAAGAGATTGAAGATTAAAGATACAAGTGTGTGCTTGTGTGTATTCACATGTACATTTTTGTCCGCTTCCAACACCTTCTCATTAAAAAGATAGGTGTATTGATAGTAAAATAAATTAGTGCAATTTTCATGTTTCTAAGAGTGATTCCAAAAAGAAATGGTTTCTATTATAGTGACATACCAAAATTAACAAAAGAATTAATGTGAGAATGTCCGCTAGTAAGCGAGACGCTACTCGTGAGAGAACACTATTTTTTCTCTCACGCCAATGCGCTGTGTGGGTCTGTCATACAGCGCTCGAAATCAAGAGGATCAATAGATGATACCGTAGCTATTACGCACATATCACTCTCAATTTTGTCTGATCTTGAATGAACTACTGTCTGCCATCGCATGTGTATCTCATTTACTTGTTTTTATCAATTCCGCACATTGGTTCAGTTTTGTTGAATGCTATATTAATCTATAACATAGATGAATTGCAATCCAATTACTAGACCTAAACGAAAGGCAATATGTTTCATGATATTTCTATAAATAAAAGCCAAAAATTGTCATCTTAAGCATGCGAGTAGTAAAACAGTCTTTCAATGCAATCACAGCTACAAACTCTCAAGCTATAAACTTGAATCTCCTTAAGTTGCTCTCTGTAGTTCTAAAATCATAACATTTTTTTTTAACAATTTTCTTAAAAATTAGTCCTGAAACCTAGATCATGATTTTGAGCTCTATCGTGCTCAGTTTAAATAGTACTAGAACATAGGCAATTCAGTTCAAATTTTGTACTTTTACTTTGAAAGATATAAAGCTTGAAAGATAGCATTTTAGTTGAGTACATCAATTTTAGAATTGTCTATTTTTACTCTATAAGTTAGTATGTAACTAGTCTGATTCATCTACTTTTTTTGTTATTGGTAATTGCAAAGGCAAGAACAAGGATAGATTAATGTCATTCCACTATCAAACATTAAACTCCTAATATTGTGAATTTATTTTGATTAACAATTTCCAACATGGTATCAAATCTTGAATTTGATCTTACATATTATCATGTCCATATCAGATTTGCTTACACTTCTTATTTTTGTCTAAGTTACTAGCATGGATTCATCTTCAGACTTAAGTCTCATTAAAAGATTCGATGGGAGATAGGCCTCAAACGAGCTTGGTGGTCCAATGAGCTTTTTCAAAAATACAAGTGAGCTTTTTATATTAGAATGTTTTGTTGCTGTCAAATGACATGGTGGGATCTACTAAACACGATTGTGATCCTCTCACATGTTTTCTCAATGAGTCATTTGCTAAGTATTGAATGTGTGAGTTTAGACATGCATTGTGTAAAATAAGGAATAAATGAAAATAGTATGCAATACAAAAAAATGAACCAATTTTGATACAAGATGGTTCCTATTTAAATCTACTTTCATACAAATAATTGATTGTTATACAAACAAACCTTGCTTCTATACAACTCACAAAATATTAATCTTGACAAAACCATTACAACATATTTTGGAGTATGGAGTTTGAGTGATCTTCATTAGTATATTGCATAACCTTCAATATTTAACTATACAAAATCTCAAACTTATGTATGAATAATCTCAAGTGCTTTTAACATGGATTAAAGTTGTTAAGAAAATATGGAGAATTTAACATATTTACTACATAGAACTTAATGATTAAACTTAATCTATGATGCTTGATTCTTAGAACTTCAATGTTTTCACAGCATAGAAAATGCATAAACTTATCATATGATGCTATTTGCAAAGAAATTAATGTCTTCACACCATCATTTTTCTCTAGTTCATTCAAGGGTTGGCTCAATCGGTTAGCTTGGCATCCAAAGTTTCTTTGGTCCCAAGTTCAAGCCCCCTTGGAAACCAACATGCATTTTCCTCTGGTTCAAGTAACATTCACATTTGTGACACATTATGACAATGTGTTATCAAATTGAATTTGCAAAATATTAAAAGTTAGAAAATGACCATAACAACAATCAAGGTCTTGCACTTACCTTTGGCTCACCCCAATAATTCACCAACCATTTGTAAAGATCTATTTGGTTTTTAAATCCAAAAATAGACCTCTCAAGGCCATTGGCCTTATGCAACCAAGTATTTGTCCCAACAGTGAGATCAACTATAACATCACCAAGATTGCTAAATAGTCACACTATGTAACTCATTAGATTTTTCTCTCTTTGTGCTCCACCTATGCAAAATCAAAATATTAGTTAATGAAAACTTAGTCCATCACATTCGAAAACATTATGGCAAAAAATGTATTCTCACCTCTCCAAGGCTAGCCACTCGAATCGAGTTCCCACTTGTTGGACTTGATGTTGTTTTAGACATAATCTCTAAATGGAGTACAACAATCACTTCTCAATCCTTGAAAGTGCTCTATGGTGTAGCAGCCTCCTACCTTCATGTCCCTTTTTAACCTAGACATATATAATATGTGCACCTGGGAGACAACATTTGAAATTATTCTCATCACAATAAAATGGACAAAACTTAATGAAACAAGTAAAATAGTTCAAATCTAGAAACACATGACCTCACCTCCTCATTCATGTCATAGAAGCACCTATGATGGATAATCTTAGGCCTTTCATACCACATGCCATTAGAAACTTCCCCAAGATTGACCTCCCAAGGTTTGATGAAAAGGATTGGTATTTCAATCCAGAGTGAACATTACTAAATGCAGCACGATCAATGATGTCAAATGCTCAACTCACCGAGAATTTTTGGGTTGAAGCTGTTTCAACAACTTGCTATCTACAGAACTATTTGAAGCTGTCTCAAAAAGTTGTTGGAATTCTATGCTCAAGTCCAATTCCATTAGGTAATGAGCATCCTAGAAAATTCTTGTTTATATCTATCCTTGAAAACAACAAAAAGAAGGAAGGAAAAAGGCTCGAAGTTTTGTACAGAAGATCGAAAAAATTAGGCCGATATTTTTTGACCCAAGACCCAATGTTAATCCAATCAAAGAGAGATTTTTTGGCCCTAGATCGAATCAATTCGAGGAAAAAAATATTCAGGCGTCTTCGACCTTGGATAGAATCGGATTGGGTCTGATAAATCTGGGCGTCTTCGACCCTGGATCAGATTGGAATGGGTCTAATAAATCCGGCCCTTAATCAATTTTTCGATATCCAAAAGTTAGAATTTTTCGATACTGTATCGACTCGGAAAATCCGAGTCATTGTAATTTTTTGATTCTTTGTATATTCTTGAGTCCTTGTAAATTTTGATATTGTTAACCAGAAATCCGACCCACATACTGTTAAAATAACAGCTACATTTTTTGGGACTGTAAATAGATTAACTAAGGCATCCAATGCACTGATCAACTGACATCCAATGAAGTCAATGCCCTGACAGGCATCTTGTTTAACAATGTACAGGTAATATTCTGCGATGTTGTTCAGTGACTATGTAGACTTATGTAGAATTAGTACCAAAGCAGTCAACTCAAAGACTCCCTTCAAAGCTTTCTATGGCTACAAACAAAGTGTAAGACACCTTCGAGTGTTTAGTTGTCTTTGCTATGTACACATTCCCTCTGATCTAAGAAAGAAACTTGACCATATCAGTTGTAGGAGTATCTTTATTGGATACTCAACATCACAAAAAACATATCAAATTTTTTATGTCGAGTCAAGTCGAATCTTAGTTAGTCCAAATGTTGTCTTCCTCAAAGATAAATTCTTCGACTTCAAGCAGAAGCAACAATGTAAGAGTTCGTTCCAATGACTCCCATCACCATCGACAAGCTTCGACCTGTGACTGTTTCGATGAACATCGAAGATATCCTTGTCACACATCAAGGAGAATCATCATCTCAGCAACCGACTATTGCTCAAAGATCTGCACGACATCGACAAAAACCTGATCGTTTCACCCCTCAGGCATTCATCAGCAATGATGAACCTACATCGAACATTGTCTCAATTTATTTTGGACTTTCCCAAGTCCATTTTCAGAAATGGACTCAAGAATTTTCAACACACCAAATTAAACATATTTTTGATACAATTGATACTTTGATTCATCCATCTAATGGACCTGAGAATTTCAAGATGTTGTATTTGATAGTAATTAATAATTTGATGATATTTAAAAAAAAAATTGATAATTTTACAATATCTGAACAACCTTTCAATTGGGTATGACAACCCATTATACATGGATGAAGCATACACAAAATATTATAAAACTTCTCAGGTACAAAATGTTTAAAAATCCTTTTCAAAATGTTAGGCATTTGTATATAATATGCATCAAGCATTGTTAATTTAATCACAAATCTTTTCGAAACTATATTCTTATGTTATATTGTCAAAAATAGCGATAACAACCCCTATCGCTTGAGGTATTGAGTACTTACTTGCCTTCATGGTCTAGGCATAACCACTGATACAAACTATGATTAATATTTACTCATGTCTCTAAATTTGTATACATGTATCTTCTTACTTACTTAGGCATAACCACCAATGAAAACTATAACTCATATATACTCACGTCTCTACATTTATATCTATATCTCTCTCATCAGGTTCCTCAGACTCGAAACTTGAGTCGTTAGATGAATCTGTACTAGGAGGTGATTCTAAAGGGTTTTGATGCTCTAGGAGGGATTGGGTCATATCTACATTTTTTGGAGTATCGAAAGTTACTATAGTCCGACCGATGGTGTTCATGAGCTCTGCTACACAATATGACATTCTGTATAGGCACACAGACCAACTTGGAGCACAGAAAGATTCAATAACGTTGCTCACACCTCACCAATGCTTTGCTTTTCTTTTTGTGATCTGGCTTTCATGAAACAAAATGTTCCAATTTTCCACTGTCTTCAAAACACAACCTTAAGATTTTGAATTTGCTTTGCACGCACTCGCTAACATCATTTGGGGACTCAGCATTGTAGAGAACAAATAGTATGGGTTGCAAGTTTGGAACAATTACATTGTTATCTTTCAAAGGAGTTGCCAGCTCGTAGTAACCTTCAAAAATAGAAATCCAAGGTTGCCAGCTTTGCCACAACCAACTTTTCTAATGAGGAATCAGAGAAAGGACGTCGTTGGAGAAGGATTTTCATATGTGACGATTCACAAATGGATGTTGTAAAGTGGACTGAAGCCCTAGCCACAATGGATTGTTTAGAATTCGATGTTACATCCACCAAAAAATCACCGAGTTAAGGTCAACAATAGACACCTCTTTCATTGAAAGTGATCTTCCACTGAAAACATGCAAGGAACACACTAAGGAACCTAGTGAAGTCCATCAAGATTATGTTTCTCTCTTTATGATGAGCCTAGAGGCTATACTCCTAGAACCATTGCATGGAATCTATAGTGAATCCGAGATCCAAACTCCTTAGGTGTTTATCCTACAGAAAGGTCAAGAATATGAGGTTGATGATTTCCTCCATTATGTCAATCAACATCACTTTGAAACTACCCCAAGATCTCAAAAGGCCAGTTCTAAAAAAGTCACTAGCAAACGAAGATCACATCCACCAGCCAACAAAACCTCATGAGGAGATATTGTAATAGGTCGAATGGATTCAATGTCAGGAGGATCCATGTCTAGTGTTCCTATTGCGTCGGTGCCTCAAAGGGCGCTGGGACTTGAGCGGTTTCCCCAACAGGCGCTTAAGTCTAACATTCATCCATCATGCACTTACGTAAAAGCCAACTTAGAAATGTAACAAGCTTAACCATTCAGACTTAAGAAGAATCCCAACCAACCCGAAAGCCAACTTAGAATCCGTCCCCAAAAGGTAACCAAAGCAAAGACAAGCCACACATGAGACCCAAGGCCCACTGGTTGCCAAACTGACCAAATGGCATAGTGACGAGCCACACGTCAGTGATGTGGACCCTTAAGTGCCGGCACGCAAAAAGGTGGTAGTAAGGGTCCTTCCACTTGGACCAATCCCGGAGGCAAAATCGAAATGGTAATCATCCCCAAGGATCAACTTTATTAACTTTGGAAGAGGTTACATTCATACATAGACTGACTGGTCTTGGGGCCGCCAACATGTGCTGGGCATAGTGCCTGGCTCGTGCTGGTAGAGGGAGATGAGACATGGCGACTGGATTCCTGGCGCTGGTTGAGCTGCCCAAGTTTCTGTCTGCCGGACTCCCCCTATAGTTCTGGTGTGATTCGGCGCGCCCCCTCTGTCCTAGAATATAGTTCTTTCTGGTAAAGCACGCTTTTCTGGACTTAGTTTTTATTTTGCTGATTAAGCCTGGCTAGCCTGGCAGAATCAGTCTGGATCCCGGACATGGGTCCCGGGAGCCGTCCCGGTGGCATAATCAACTTGGTTTCTGACTAGGCCATGACTCGAGCTCCAGAGACAAACTTCTAGAAAACAAGAAATCACTTTTGCACTTAGCACAGAAAAAGTGTAGATCTAGTTCACTTACATAAAACCTGTGTAAAGTTGCAAAATAATTTTAAGTACTTTAGGCCCCATGAAAACTGGCAGCCTGCTTTATTAACATGGAAAGGAAAATGTACCTGGGCTCCATTGAGCCTAGATATGTCATTTGTAACACATCCGAATGAGTCCCCTGGGACTCTAGATTTTCCGTTAGTCACACAAGGTGAGCTCCTTGAGCTCGAAGTCGGCACTTAGATCCATCTATACAACACAAGGTTAACACCCTTTGCCAGGAAGGCCACCACGTGTTCGTTAAACCAGCTTAGTGGCAGTAGTCATGCCTAGAGCGAAGAGAGAACCTACAAGAGAGAGCTCTCGAGAGACCAATGTTTATGAAGGTCCTACCTGCACCAAAGAGATAGATTTAACCGAGGAGGGAGAGGATAGTCATGTAGCGTTTGTTGGAGAAGATGTTCAGGCAGATGAGCTACTAGATCTAAAAGCCCTTCTTAGCAAATACTATGACTATCTAGCATGGAATTACAGTGAGCTGAAGGGCATATCATTGGATGTATGGGTTCACACCATTCCTCTGGTTGATGGAGTGGAATTTGCAGTGAGTAGGCCATATCAATCTAATCTACACTACGCCTAGCTGATTCAAGAAGAGTTGACCAAGCTTCTAGATGTAGGATTCATCTACGAGATGGAACACACATGTTGGGTTGGTGCCTAAGAAAAACGGTAAACTTAGAATTTGTGTGGACTACAATAAGCTCAAATTGAATGATGTTACCAATAAAGACCATTTCCCCCTGCCCTTTATGGAAAATATGTTAGAGAGGATAGCAGAGCATAAGACTATAGTTTCTTAGATGGGTTTATTGGCTATAATCAGGTGCAAATCGCCCCACAAGTTTTCTCTCTCTAGGATTTTCTCTCTCTAGAAAGTCATTTTCTCTCTCTAGAATTTATTAAGATCAATACAAATCTGCATTCTCCATTGAGTGGGGAATGTATGCATATAAAGTAATGCCATTTGGATTGTGCAATGCTCCAAGCACCTTCCAACAAGTGATGAGCTATGCATTCAAGGGCTTTCTATAGAATTTCTTTGAAATCTTTATGGATGACTTGTGTGTTCACTCCTCTTGGACTGAGCATTTGTCCTGCTTGGAAAAAGTGTTCATACAGTGTCAGTTATTTGGCATATCTCTAAACTCGACCAAATGCCAATTCATTATGCACAACATACTGCTAGTCCATGTTGTTTCGAGACATGGTATCGCCACCGACGTAAACAAGATCTGTGTAATACTTTCTTTGCCTGCAATTGGGACTGTACGTGAAGTATACACCTTTATGGGACATTGCAATTGTTATCGAAGGTTTGTCTTGAATTTTGACAAGCTGGTCCATCTGATCGTATAAGGTAATGGAAATCCGACCTAATGGCAAAGTCCTTCTCACTGACTTGCAAGGCAAATTGTTCGATACACCCATGAACAGCAGCAAGTTGCGTTGCTACTACTCTAACTCCTATTGAGGTAGAAGAAGGTTGGAGTTTGAACTACATAAAAAAAGAATACAAAATCTACAATATAATATACCTCAATACTTCAGGTTCATTTTTAATGGCAAATTGGTAAGCATCTATTAATTTTCTCTTATTAATTATATTAACACAAATATTTTTCAAAATGCATTTGTCATTCACTTCACAACTAGTCTTTTCAAATGCAATAATCCTATGAAAAACAATTTGAAGGTACGTAAAAGATAGGAGTGTGATATCAAATGCAAGATATTGGCAAACTATAAAATAATAAAATCAATTGTCAAGAAACTAAAAGTCTATCATCAGTGAGATATCAAGAAAAACAAAAACAAGATTTTTGTTTTCTGCCAATTTAGAAACTAGGAACAATATACTTCTTGAAAGACAAAGTTTTAATGTAACAAACCATATTTGTATCAATAAAAATTCCAAGAATGGAGTATTTATTTATATTGACAAGTGTCTGATTGTATCAATATTTTGATCAAAATATATACATGTATTTTGTTGTATGAAATCCTATCCAAATAAGAATTCTATTCAGTGGCTTCAAGAGGCTCATTAGAGGAGTTCTAAATCCAAAAAAGACCCTTTGTAAAGATTCTTTTTATATTTTTTCTCAATTTTTTCTTACACATGGACCAATGAAAACACTCAAATTTGAAATCTACGTAACGTAACTTTTTGAGTCTACATTTTGATTCCACACTAAAAATGGCATAACTTTTTAGTGGTAAGTCCGAATTTAGCGAAGTTTGGTGCATTGGAAAGCGCTTGACAAGGGCTTTCCAATGATATGTTACATGCTATACTTTTGAGCTACGATTAAAAAGTTATGGCAAGTCAAAAGTATTAGTGTTATAATATTTTAATAATATAAACTACATCTTGCATGAATTCTTAAAGGGTCTTTTTGGAGCTCAAAACTCCTCTAATGCATAGATTACTAGCGCCTTTTTGTTTATTTATATTTCACCTATGTTAGGAAGGATTTTCACACCGCCTTCTCCATGTATTATTACATCTGCATCTTGTGCAACTTGGAATGCAGTTAGAACAGGAGCAACTTTTTTTCTACGACCTTTCGCTTTCGTATATACTTTTTTTGCCATTAATAACAAAAAACCTAATCATTTCTTGATGTAATCTATACACTTCATCAGGGTTGTGTTGATCAAGAGTGAACTATCATTAGCAACACAATGGATTAGCCACTCAATAATGAGAATGCTAAATTTTAAATACTTAATATGATACAATGAACAAAAATGATAAAAATTATCTTATCTAAATCAACATCTTGTTGCATCTTGGACCACTCAAAAAATAACTTGCTATTATAGAGTACAAATCAAACACAATTGAAAGAATCTTTTTGTTGTTGTAATACCCTATTACATGCATATTTTTCTTGAAATACTATTTTGTGATGCAAAACCCCAATCAACCTACTCAACTAATAAAGATAACCACTGAATATGAAGAAATATCTAATGCTCGCGACAATGACAAGTTATTCAAAGATATATCAAAGATAAAGAGGCCTAAATAAATGTGACTGAAGGAAGGACTATAACCCGAAGAGCAGTTATGAAACGACATGAACCTTGATAAGAAGGCTAGCCCTAAGAGCAGAACATTCTAGAAGATGCATTTATTATGCCTCAAGCAAACATTGCAACCTTCCATGTGCTTGGTTCTCAATGGAGCAAAGTCGTGTGACAAGGATGCCACCTAGGAAATGTACACTTGTAAATTTCCTATTTGAAGAAATTAGTTAATTACATTAAATAAGAAGTGGCATATCGGTTACTAAAGAGTTGCGTACTTTCGACGCTCATTCCCTATATGTACACCACTTACGCTTCAATACAACCACCAAGTTTTTCAGGAGATCACAGAGAGAATTTGAGTCTTCAAGTTTTTTCCCCTCTCTGCTTTCATAAGCCTTCTGCTTGCTGAGTACTTCTGTTTCTAACAGTTGGTAAGCCTCACCTTGTCAGATGTGCTTGCGATTGTAACTCTGGTCAGACACTTCCTTAGCCTTGATATTGTCGTATGCGGGCAACCGTAAATTCATTACTAAGATTGTCTTAAAACTCATTAGTTATTTGATTGCCTGTGTGATTGAATAATCGATTGCCTAGAGCTTAATTGTGATGTTAACATTCGGAATCACTGTTACATTACACTAACGTATATCCGGACTTACACATCTTAAAGCTTGTTCTGTGTTGTTGTGAATCAATACTCTGAAATTTGCATATGGATACTCGTGCAATTTAAGTTAGTAGTCAATCATTCCTTTGAATGAGCGCTTTTTGTTGTTGAGGACAGACTGTCGGACTACATTTGGATTGTGCTAAGACATTTGTATGTTTCTCTGGCTTGGTTTATCTGATGCAACAGAAGTCGCTTATCTGACAAACTTTATTAGGTGCACATACCGATAGATTGGTCTGGCCGATAAGACTGATACACTAATCAATAATGCAACATGTTTGATATGAGATTAGTCGATGTCAATATCTTTTGCTTTTGTATGTTTTAAACCACATCGTAACTGGTGATACTGGTCACCGATACTTCTAAATGTCCATTGACAACCAGCTTTTAATCCAAAAACAATAAATGAGTTAAAACGTCTAAAATCACAATAATAAGCAGTGTCTTTGGGGAACGCCAATCTTTTATACTACATATCCTTACAATTAAGATAAGTATAACACGACATATGCTTATTTTTGGCGCCGCTTTTGGGGATTGCTAATCTGTTGGATTTAGATGTTTGTCAGTTAAAGATGAATGCCAACTGTAGGAAGCAGTTCAAGCAGTTCTAGAGTTGAGCATTTGGAAAGATACAGAAGCCTTCGTGAGAATTTTTTCAAAAGACTTCAACAATCCTTTTAGTGCGGTTCACCGCCTTTTACCACTTATCAGGAAGTTGAAGTTTATTTCAATAACTTACTCGATAAACCCCAAACAGAATCTGAATCCGAACTTTTTGAGACTGTTGGTAATCTTGATCCTGATCCTGAATCAAATCCTGATCCAAATTCAAATCCAGATCCAGATCCTGATTCTGATCCTGATCCTGATCCCAATCCTGAACCAGAAATGGATCCACCTCAACCATGACTCAATTCCAGTTCAAAAATTAAGTATGATTACTTCATGGGAACTTCGTCAGATGATGTTGATCGCTATATCTCCCAGTTTGAATCCATTGTTATTTCCAATAGTGAGGGAACAAATGTAGACAAACTACGCATATTTCCTGGTATGTTACGGAAACAAGCCCGAGTTTGGTACAACCAAATGGATCATGCAGTTGTTAACACTTGGGACCTACTGAGAGAATTCTCACTCAGTTCCATGAGATTGGTTACTCTACCCAAGTGCTTGCATGAATGAACTCTGTTTAAAATAAAGAGGAGGAGACAAAGAGAAGGTACACCCGAAGGTAAAAAACTTAATTGGGAAATTGGTGGTTGTTTATCCTTTTGCAATGTAGATAGAATGGTACCTTAGAGGGCTGCCAAGTAAGATCGACATGTACTATCGACAAGGACCCATGAATACCATGGATAAAATCATTGCAACAGCAGAGAACTACGAAACATCAAAGATTTCTTGAAAGCAATGTTCCAGCAACAAGACAAAGAAGAAGTCATTAGTTTTAAGGTGATTCAAACTCGGAAGAAGATTCATCCGATAGTTCAGAGTCATCAAGTTCTAGTGATGATTTTGACACAGACAGCTAAAATTCTTCCATTAAGGAGGATCTTCCAAGTCTGGAGGCCCTTCAAAGTGTGCTTATTTCTGAAGAATCAAGACAAGAGTACAAACTCTTGAGGATGGACAAGCTATCACTCAATCATGATGATGGCGAAGTTCTATTTGCCAAGCACAAAGAGAGGAGTAAGAAGCAACACCATCACTTCTCTAATGACAAAGCTAAAGACCAAGATGGAGAGGAGGAGGAGGAGGATACCTCTCATGCTTCTACTTCAAATCTCAAGAAGAAGAAGATCAAGTGCTTTTATTGTGGCAAGAAAGGCCATTATGCCACCAATTGCTTCAAGAAGAAGAATCAACTCAATCAAGCCAACATCACCAATGAAAAAGAAGACTATATTGCAAGTGATGGAGAAGGCTCTCTTATGGCAACAAGCTTCTCCTCTTCCACCTTCAACAAGGATGACTCATGGTATATTGATAGTGGAGCATCTTCACATATGTGTGGCTCCAAGCACTTTTTTTCATCTATTATGCCTTATGATGGAGTCAAGAAGACCATATACATTGCAAGTAAGCATGAGTGCAATATTGAAGGAGTAGGGATTATTCCCTTGAAGCTTGCATCTTCTAAAGATCTCTTTCTCAACAATGTTCTTTTTGTCCCAAATCTTACAAAGAACATCTTAAGTGTTGGCCAACTTCTTGATAGTGGCTTTGATGTCAATTTCAATATTGACAATTGTGTGATCAAGAAGGATGGTGAGATCCTTGCATATGGATCAAGATTTGAAGGCATCTACAAATTGGATCCAAGTGAGAGTGCAAACTCTCTTGATGTTTCTTATATGTCCAATATTTCAAAGGAGGATGATCACACAAGATGCACATATCTTCTCTCTTCAAGTATTATGGTGTATGATTATTCCTCATTATTCAAAGCATTTGTTGAGAAGAAATTCTCATTGAAGATCCAGACTTTGAGGAGTATTGGAGCTCTTGAAGGAATAGCACCATATGAAGTTTTATTCAAGATGAAGCCTAAGGTTGATCACCTTAGTGAACTTGGTAGTGCTTGCTTTGCACATATTCCATTGGAAACAAGGAGGAAGGATGATCCATGCTCATGGATCATGATTGGATACTCATCCATCAAGGAGGCCTTTAGTGTCTTTACACTCTCTATTTCAAAAGTGATTGTGAATAGAGATGTCATGTTGCATGAAGATTCAATCTTGGAAGTCGCCGAGATCAAGGTTTCTCAAGAAGCATCACAAGTTATCTTTTCTGAAGGTATTCAAGTTATGATGGGGCCAAGGTGTGAGGAGGAGTTTCTTCTTCATATGATTTCAAGAAGATCTTCAAGATGCATGGCCGAGCCTTTATGGATCACCTTACATGGAAAAGAGGGGCATCTTTCATGTTGTTTCTACTACAGCACATTCATATATGCTTCTCTTCCTTTGCTTGAAATGTTATCTTGCTTCATTGAATTTTTTGGATCTCGAAGTTCAAGAAAGGCTATACTAGTTTTGTATGATGCTTATGGTATGGACATGTTTCTTGTCATTATTTACTTAGATATGTTTCCAATACATTTTGAAAGCAAGATATTGTATTATCAAAAGTATGCTCTTGGATTTAGTAAGAACAAGATTGAGCTTGTTACTCATGTTTTTGAAGATCATGTTTTCACATGTTTTGAGGCAAATTGTGAACTCCTCTTGAGATTAAGTGAAGCATCCAAAGTGGACACTTACATCCTTGAGAGAGTAATTAGCCTAAAAAAGATCAAGATAGTATTTGATATCAAGATTAAATCCATCATGGATATAGTTCATTATATGTGGACTAGTCAAGCTAGAAAGCATAATCTTGATAATCATCATTGTTTCACATCTTATGATCTTGATCTCTATGACCCTTATGAGGCTTGAAAGCCTCGGATTTCTCTATTTATGGTGCAGCCATCATGCATGTGGAGCTTTTAAATCAAAAGGCCATCATCAAGCATGGAGGACAGCACATGGACATAGTGGCATATTGGTGGAATGATCTTCAAAGTTTTTGGCAAATGATTTCTACCAAGGAAATCTTATCATGGATATGGTGAGGGTGCTGCTATGATGGATCCCTTGGCTGATCTTCACTTCTTATGCATACCAAAGGATCCACTCAAAAAGCTTTACAAACTTCTCAAGTGATCTAGTACCTTTCCAAGCTATTTTTTGAGGAGAAGTGTGAGAAATTGGCAAAAATCTAGCTTGGTATTCCTATGTTAGAAGTTTGTGAGTGAATCTCACATGTGTGGAGGATGTTCCCACGTGTGGAGAGTTATAAAATAAATTAAAAATGTTTGTTATAGGGGTCTCATAAAGTTTCGTAGTCAAGCTTCTAGGTGTCATTAATAGATTGAGCCATTTTTGGCTTTAGAGGTCAATTAGTGAAGTACACTTGGTTTGTCAATAGTAGGCCAAAAGCACAAGTGGAAAACTCAAGCTAAATAGGTTCTTGACGTTATTTTGATGTGTGACAAGTCAAAGTTCAAGAGTTTCAGTAGAATTAAGAGGTGGAAGTACCATTGGTCCAATAGGATTGAGATATGCTTGAGAATGGTTCAATAGAATGGAGAGATGGATGGATCAATGGTCCAATAGGATTAGGAGGTTGTAAATATGAGGTACAATCATGTTTGAGCATTGTGTTATCTAGTGGATCTATAGTATCATTGTACTTCTCACTTTGATCTAATTGATTTGGAGATTGTGTGGATTTTAAGACTAAGTGATTTTCTAGCATTCTCTCTCTACCCAAAAATTTTTTGGATCTCAAAGTTCAAGAAAAGCTATACTAGTTTTGTATGATGCTTATGGTATGGACATGTTTCTTGTCATTATTTACTTAGATATGTTTCCAATACTTTTAGAAAGCAAGATATTGTATTGTCAAAAGTATGCTCTTGGTTCTAGTAAGAACAAGATTGAGCTTGGTACTCACTTTTTCGAAAATCATGTTTTCACATGTTTTGAGGCAAATTGTAAACTCCTCTTAAGATTAAGTGAAGCATCCAAAGTGGACACTTACATCCTTGAGAGAGTAACTAGCCTAAAAAAGATCAAGGTAGTCTTTGATATCAAGATTAGATCCATCATGGATATAGTTCACTGTATGTGGACTAGTCAAGCTAGAAAGCATAATCTTGATAATCGTCATTGTTTCACATCTTATGATCTTGATCTCCATGATCCTTATGAGGCTTGGAAGCCTCAGATTTCTCTATTTATGGTGCATCCATGATGCAAGTGGAACTTTCAAAGCAAAGATCATCATCAAGTATGGAGGAAGCCCATGATCATAGTGGCATATTGGTGGAGCACTCTTCAAAGGCATTGGCAAGAGATCTCTACCAAAGAGATCTTATCATGGATATGGTGAGGGTACTGCTATGATGGATCCCTTGGCTGATCTTCACTTCTTATGCATACCAAAGGATCCACTCAAAAAGATTTACAAACTTCTCGAGTGATCTAGTACCTTTCCGAGCTATTTTTTGAGGAGTGTGAGAAATTGGCAAAAATCTACCTTGGTATTTTTTTATGATAGAAGTTTGTAAGTGAATCTCACATGTGTGGAAGATGTTCCCACGTGTGGAGAATTGTTAAGTAAATAAAAATGTTTGATATGGGGGTCTCATAGAATCTCATAGTCAAGCATTTAGGTGTAGGATGTTGATAGGGTCAAATTTGGCATAGATGACAAATTATCCATTTCCACTTGTAATGCCACTATTGAGCCAAAATAGAGTAGGAGGCCAAACTTGTGCCAATTAGAGTGTAGACAAGTGTAATGCTTTTTTTTTATGAAGTTTAAGAGGTCCAATAGGATTTAGAGGTGGAACCATGAGTGGTCCAATAGAATTTGAGGTTTGCTTGAAAATGGTCCAATAGAATTTAGAGGTGCATGGATCAATGGTCCAATAGGATTAAGAGGTGGAAAAGTGTGGTCCAATCATAGTTAAGCATAGTGGTAGCTCATGGATCTACTAGTATCATTGTACTCCTCATTTGGATCTAATTGATTTTGAGATTGAGTGGATTTTGAGTGTAAGTGATTTTCTAGCTTTCTCTCTCTACTTGAGAGCTATTGATGATTTTCTCTCTCTAGCCGAGGAGAGCATCTTGTTTTTACTTAGATTACTTTTGGAACACTTCCCACATGTGTGAGTGAGAGTTGGAAGTGATTGAATGCATGTAGTAGTGTGTTTTTGCCATAGATTCAAAGATAGATCTTGAATCTCAATCTAGTCTTGATCTTGGCGCCTCTACGCACCTTAGGAGATCACAAGTACATGTGGTGGACACTCCACACGTGTGAAATCAACAGTAGATGGAGGATCGGGTGTCAATCTGATCTCCACTACTTTGTACAAAAAATGGGAATTACAAGGATTGAAGCCAGCCAGATTCGCCATCAAGCTAGCAGATCAATCTTGTGTGAAACCAAAAGGTGTAGTTGCTGATATTCCCGTAAAGATAGCAGGCATGCAGTATGTGATTACTTTTGTGGTCATGGATATACCTGAATCTCCATCTGCATACCGTGTTTTATTGGGAAGACCATGGTTGAGGGCTGCGCAAGTAGTACACAAATGGAGTACAGGGAACTCACCTTCGAGAACAGAGAACAGGCTATAAAGGTAGATCCAACCACATGGGCGGTGAAACCTATTGCACCCAAAGCTAATGACGGATCATCCACGACAGATCATACGATTGACCGCCCAAGGCCAGCCAAGGGAGGTCACTATCATTCAGAGATGGATGTCATGAGATGGACGGATGCATTAGCAACTATTGACTGCCAAGCATGTCAATATGAATCAAATCCAGAACCGAATACATCTTCACCCAAATGTTACACTATGGACACACCAATCACATTTGGGGTGAATATGATAAACATAGCATGGCTGTCAGCGGAGCCGATTGAGAACCCAGTGGACGATGATCTAGTCCCTTGGAAACATGCTCTAACTTATAATAAGGAGATTGAGTTGATTGATGAACAAGTCCTACAGCACATGGACCTAGATCGTTACGGAACCAAGAAGGTACCAGCTCAACCACCACAAAGGTCTGCTATGGCGAAAGTCTCAAGGATTGATCCACCCAAGGCACCTGCAAAGAAAAAGAATCAGTTGAAGCAACGCTACAACCAGGTGATCCGATGGAGTGACCTACTCGAAGAGGCTAGCTACAGTAGACGTTGATATTCGCAACCACGAGGCAAATGTCACAGCAGTCCCAAAGAAGGACAACAAGGATGAACCCACCAAAATGACAAAAAAGGGCAAAAAGAAGGTGTTGGATTCCTTGAAGTCAATCAAGTTGGACTCAGATACAGCATCATCTCCTACACAGGTGACAGAAAATAAAAAAATGACCAGTCAAAGATCAATATGCTGAAAGAGGAATCTCGACGAGCTCCGGTTAACGAGATGCCTAATACTTTCAATGATTATACATTGGACGACGTGGTAATCATGATACCGCAAGCCCAACGAGAACCTGATCAAAGTCAGGCACCAGCGGAACAAGTCTTCGAGGGACCTGCGCGAACACAACCGATAAATCTTGTGGAACCAGGAGAAGAAAAAAGGATAGTGCATGTGGGAGAGCAGTTAACACCCACGCAGTTCAAGAGACTACGATCCTTGTTGGTGGAATATAAAGATTGTTTTGCCTGGAGCTATAGTGATCTAAAGGGCATTCTGCCAACAGTAGTCCAACATACCATATCTTTGGTGGACGGAACAGTCCCCAAGGTAAGCCGTTACTACCGCTGCAACCCGAATTATATAGAACTGATCAAGCAAGTGTTGCAAAAGCTTATGGATGCAGATTTCATTTACGAAATTGAGCACACGGAATGGGTATTTCGATAGTTATAGTACCCAAGAAGAATGGCAAAATCCGTATCTATGTGAATCTGAAGGAGCTTAATGCAGTCACCAAAAAGGACCATTTTCCTTTACCATTTACGGAAAGTGTCCTCGATAGAGTAGCTGGCGATGAAGCCTACAGTTTTCTGGACGGCTTCAGCGGCTACAACCAGGTGAAAATAGCCCCGCAGGACCAGCACAAGATAGCATTCGCCACGGAATGGAGAACCTATGCCTATAAAGTGATGCCATTCGGACTTTGCAATGGATCAAGCACTTTCCAACGAGTCATGCAGGTGGCATTCAAAGATTATTTGCAAAAAATTTTGAAAATTTTCTTGGACGATCTGTGCGTGCATGGACCAGATTCAAAACACTTATCCAATTTGGAGAAGGTGCTACAAAAATGTCGCGAAAACCAGATCTCCCTGAATCCAGAAAAATGTCAATTCTGGGTGACACATGGCTTGATACTCGGCCATATAGTGTCAAGACACGAAATCGCCACAGATCTATCAAAGATCAGGATCATTGTTGATCTACCACCACCGGGGACGATCCGCGAGGTCTACATTTTCAACACCGGGAGAATCACCAGATGGCTCCTTTTGTTGTTGGAATTTGATTTTTGGATAGTAGTTCGCAAGGGAAAACAACACCACATG
Source organism: Diphasiastrum complanatum (assembly GCA_029204225.1). Taxonomy (NCBI): domain Eukaryota; kingdom Viridiplantae; phylum Streptophyta; class Lycopodiopsida; order Lycopodiales; family Lycopodiaceae; genus Diphasiastrum; species Diphasiastrum complanatum. The sequence goes on from CM055106.1 coordinate 28,897,022, forward strand.
GCAGATCATGTGTCACGAATCAAGGGAAAGGAGATTGCAACCCAACTCGACGATGGGCTGGCAGATGTTGCCTTATTTTACATGGATACAGTACCAGAATGGGTTGTCGACATTGTTGAATATCTAATGCGGGGCCAACTAGACAAATCACTACCAAAGGCAGAACAACAGAAATTGATCTTGAAGGCCAGACCTTATCAGCTGATTGCCGGCCAGTTGTACCGAAGAGGTCCAGACGGAATTCTTCGGCGGTGTATTCTTCTTCATGAGACCACCCAGATCATTTCGCTTTCACATGAAGGCATGGTGGAGGTCATTTTGCGTCTGACATTACAGTTCACAAGATCCTGCAATCAGGATGTTGGTGGCCAACGATTCATAAAGACACGGAGGAATACTTGAAAAAGTGCAATGTGTGCCAAAGGGCAAGGAGACCAACGAGATTGAACTATGATCTACTGCACCTAGTCTTAGCCCAAGAACCGTTCGAAAAATGGGGATTGGTTTATATTGGTCCAATTCACCCTGCAGCAAGGAGTTCCCAGGCTCGATACATAATCGTAGCCACAGACTACCTCACCAAATGGGTTGAAGCCAAGGCAGTAAGAGTAGTTGATGCTAGGACCACTGCCAAGTTCCTTTATGAAAATATCATTGTGCGCTTCAAGTGCCCGGTGGAACTAGTCAGTGATCGCGGAAGCCATTTCATCAACGAGACCATCAAGGTCCTGTTGGAGGAATTCTTTGTGATCCACAGAACCAGTACGCCTTATTATCCTCGTGGTAATGGGCAAGCAGAATCATCCAATAAGATCCTGTGTAGCGTGCTCACGAAAACAGTTGAAGCTAGCAGATTAGATTGGGAACACAAGTTGCATGCTGCATTGTCGGCATTCAGGACAGCATATAAAGGGAGCACTGATCAAACACCCTTCCAATTGGTATATGGTCAGGATGCTGTGATGCTAGCAGAGTTTTTAGTTCCTTCATTAAGGATTGCCACCGCGCAACGTCTTAATGAGTCCAAATCTCTACAGCTACGCCACGAAGCTCTGCATAAACTTTATGAAACACACTTACTAGTTGTGCATGCACTGGCAGCTGAGAAGGAAAGACGCAAGGCGTGGCATGATTGCAGATTACAAAAGAAGAATCTTCGTTCGGGAGATTTGGTCCTGATATATAAAACCAAGGCAATCAAGGGAAAGTTAAAATTCACGGGCGAAGGTCCTTATAGGATCAAGAAAATTCTTAATCATGGGGTCGTGAACTTAGAACAGCTTGATGAGACGCCCTTCGACACACCCATCAACGGTAGCTGGTTGCACAAGTACTGGCCACCACAGTAAGACAGATCTAGATGGGGGGTGGAAAGGTACAAAAAGCTAATTTGCTCAGCCATCACCACTAGATCTAAGGAGATCAAGCCAAATCAAGCTAAATCTATCAAGATTCAGTCAGATCTGGCAAGATCGGAGAAATCCATCAGAATCCAAGGAGGATCCAGATCTTGATAGGGTCAAAAAGGAAGCAGATCATCATATTGACTGAGGGATCTACTACCAAGAATCCATCAGGACTTCCAGAGCACTACCAACAGTCAGATCAAGCCTAGATGAAGCTGATTACCAGTTTACAAAAGTTAAAAATCAGAAAATCTCGAGATCTCGTCAAAAAACACTCTGAAAGAGCACTTTTTTCATGATTTTTTGAGATTTCTTGGGAGATAGCTCTTGAAAATTGGACAGTCACCAGATCTGATCTAGATGCATCCATGAAAATCTCCGCGAGAGTTCTTGATGCCTCGAGGAATCATCATTTTTTAGTATATGCGAGAGTTTCCAGAAGCAGAATTTTCAGAACCCTCGCAGAGCATCGAGATCAACTTACCAACTCTCGCAAGGTGCCTAAATGGAATCAGAGCAATGAAATTAGCCTGCCTACATGGTCTGATGTTGAAAATCCAATCACAGGAACAAGTTGTGCGAGAGATCACTTCTTGCGAGAGTTGAACCCTCGTAGACAGCCTGAACCCTCGCAGAACCTTCGCATAGCAGTCAAATCACCTTCTAAACTCTCACAGACTTCCCTGAGGTCTTAGAATTTTGTGAAGAAGGTGTCTGCCAAAATTTGGGTGGAACTGAAGAAGGGAAAGTAAGTTTCACCTATTACGCACTCTAAATTCTGCTATCTAAGGGCTGAATTCAAGTCATTTGTCACCTTTGCTAGCGAAGCTCTGCCAAAATTTCCATTGAAAATACCAAGTTTTCTGTTTTCAACCAAACTTCCTACCAGTTGTCATCTGCCCATATTAAACATCGATCTGTGCTCTGAACTACAATCATTGTCATCCAACACTCATTATTCTCAGTTTTCTATTGTTTCCACATCTTTTTCCATTTTCCACCATTTTTTCTACTTTTTCGACTTTTTCGACCACTAATCATCATTGCTAACATGGCCTCCTCATCCTCTGAAGACTCTGGCACCAAACAGGTGATCCAGCATGACATCCCTGAGGCCACACAGATTTGGCCTCTACCCTCTGACACTCTGATCCAACCATGGCTGCAGACAGCCGGCCCCCTCCTTGAAGCAATGGGTTTTTACTCGGCGCTATTCCATTCTAAGACTAACATGGGCCTCGCCCTTCACGCTTACGCCACCTGGGACGAGGACAAGGCTCGTTTCCACTTCATGTACCAAGGCACCACGTACAAGGTCAGGATTAACGTTGACTCGATGATCACCATTGGCATTATATCCAATGATCGTCAACCCATCTCCCATCGCCACGCCAAAACTCTGATCAAACCATTCGTCACCCAAACCACACCAGAAATCCCCATCCATAGTAACAATGGTTACTTGATAGAAGCTATCACGGAACCCGTCATTCAAGCAGCTGCGCATCTGTTGAATAACTTTCTGGTTATTTCAACATTTCGCAAGGATATAATCCAATCTACGCTACTGAGTCAGATAGGGAAATCCTATCTAGAATTCTCTAATCCCTCCGTTGTGCCATACGATTGTCATAGCTTCCTTATTCGAGAACTAACAAACTCCATCAAACCCAACAACCGTGAGCAAATTGCAGCAGGCCCCCTGTTGTGTAACTTTGCCTGTGCACTTCTCGAGGCAAAAGTGCACGGTTTCCAACGCTCATCTCTCATGTCTACCCTTGTGCCACATGCTAACCTTTACCCACCATCTCAAGCATCTACCTCCTCCCAACCTGTAGTCATTAACACAACGGCCAGCAAACGAATGTGTGGCGCTGCCTCTACATCCACATCTCCACCTGTTACCCGAAGACGTGTCTCCACTGCAGCACTCACTACTCCATCAACCACCGCCACTTCTTCTTCCGTGCAACCCCCCACTCCAATTTATGTTGTCGCTACCTCTCTTCCTACTCCATCCACCTCTGTTTCTGTCTCCATCCCCGTTTCTTCTGTTGATACCACTCCTACTTCTCTTCCAGTGTCCGCTGCTCCATCCATCACCATCGCATCCTCCATTACTCCTACTAACACCGTTGCTCCTCTCACATTCAACCCTTCTAATTCGCAACTGTCCCCCGACACTCTGGCATGGATGCAAGTTATCAATTTTTCACCCCCACGCCAGACACTTTCTGCTCCATCCTCACCTTCTTCCATACTCCACACCACCCTTCAGTTCCCCACTATTCCTCCCATCCTCTCGTTCGGACAAATCGTCCTCACCCATATTTCCACAGTTGTTTCTCACACCGCACCCGCTTCGCCAAAGGTTGCCGAGGGCAGCCAACCGCTGTCTGATGACGCATTTGTACAAACAGTTTTTGTAGCATCACCAGATCGGGCTGACCCTAACGCCCCAGATGACATTAGGACAAATGAAAACCTGATCGAAGACAATGACGACAAAATTCCACAAGTCGTCAGGGCCGATACAACACAAGCCCCTGCTAGTGCCAGTGTACCAGCTGCTCTCACTGATCTAACGATGGCATACCAAACCCTAGGAAAATACATCCTAGATGCGGCAGCAGCCAAAACTATTCTGGAAATTTCCTTGAAAAAACAGCACTCCTTTCAGGATGTGAATCCAAGTGCGTTCCAATTTCGATTTGATGTAGAACTTGTCTCTATCCCATCCTAGACTGCATCTTAGTCGAGCTCTGATACCAATGTAAAGACCACTAGGGAAGGAAAACACAACAAGAGAGACTATGGAGCAAAAACACTCAACCAATCCTAGATCCCTCCTGGATCTAGCCCCCAAGCCATGCCATGTGATAGCAAGTGGAGAAGAGCTCAACTAGTAACCTAGACCAAAGTCGTCGACGGAGTCATCTCTACCTCAATCTTATGCATAAACCCATACAATCCCCATGTAGGTCAACTATAAATAGGTCAGAGCTCTTCATGCATTCCTCCTGTCTATATCTGTCACACGTACATGCACTACTCCATATGTCTCAATTAGAGTGTCTGGGTCCTCTCAAGGCCATTAGTCACAAACAGGCCTCAATGTGGAATAGAATCTAGGCGTGACCAATAATCTCGAACACTAGGGGGCCGATCTACCATATTAGGACTATTCCATGTCCTTTGTTAAATATGGACGTAACAAGGAGACTCTACTATTTTGAGAGCTCAAACATCCTTATGTGCTATCTTTGCTTGCTTATGCTTTTCATTGTGTTTTGCTTCTTGTTTTGCATTTGCTAATTCTTGCTTTGCAATAGTTAAAGTTCTCCATTAGCATGCTAGGATGAGCACATGAGCTAACCTCCCTCTAACTCTCTTCTCTCCCTTTTTTCACTCTGAATCATGATGAATGTATGTGTTTAGCGATGCTATAATAGGAGAAGCATGGTAGTCAATCAGTTGATTTCAAATTAAATGACCACTTTTGTTTGTAGAAGAGATGAATCGTTTAATAAGGAGAGAATTCAAATTTCCTCAGCAAGAGAGAGAGAGAGAGAGAGAGAGAGAGAGAGAGAGAGAGAGAGAGAGAGAGAGAGAGAGAGAGAGAGAGAGAAGTTGGAGCTTGAAAAAGGAAAAAGTCTAACTGGGTTGATAAAATGGCTAGAAAATAATCAATTTCAAAAAGGGTGTGCCTAAAAGCTCGCAAGTACCTTCCTCGTGGTCATGACTTACACTTACAATGTATATATATAAAAAAAAGTCTTCGAATTTAAAAGGATTAATAAAATGCAATTCTCAATCAAAACTCACCTGAAAGAGATATCAAACATTAGCTTCCAACATTGTCACAAAGCTAAATAGAGCTTGAGCAATTGTAATAGGGAGCAAGGCTTTGTGAGCTTAGACTCTAGAGACTCTTGGGCTCCTACATATGCGGTTAGCAGTTAAAATGCAACTACCTAGCACGTGGCCATCTATAAAGCAACAACTTCGCACGTGGCCATCCGTACTAAATGTGATGAGATATCAAGAGAAGTCAAGCTTCAAGACACAAGAAGACAATGATTCTAAATATGATGACAAGCATGACCTTAGGTATGATAACGAGCCTTAGGCGAACAAATATATCCTCAAAGTCAAAGAATCATTCCATAGTGGCAACTCAAAACAAAACGATCCAAAAATAAGAAGATATTTTGATATCATCCAACTATCAACCAAAGTAAAAATATATGTAACATATATATAAACAAAATGTTGAAAATCCAACAATTTTATTAGAAGGGTATTATGCAATTTAAGATATGCAAATTTTGGGTACCAAGAAAAAATAGACATTTATTGATACCATGATAAAATCCAATTTTTTTTCCACTCTAGTCAATGCTCATATCGACACCACCTCAACTAGGGAAATTATCCCTAGTCAAGTATTGACCCTAGTACCATAAGATCGTATACAAGTTCGGTTGGTTCTTTGATACTCGTGTTGTCTTGATACCGGTCATACACCTATATACCCACCAAACGGTTAAATTTGCAACTCTAATATCATAATAACATATTGCCAAATAAGGTGAGTCTCTTCTACCGACTGGTAGCCAAGTTGATGCCAACACAACACCTGTGGCTAGGTATTGAGCCGATGTAGTGGGACATTGATACCTATAGAGCCACTCTGTAGCCAAGTTGATGCCAACACGACACCTGTGGCTAGGTATTGAGCCGGTGTAGTGGGACATTGATACCTATAGAGCCACTCTGCAACTAGGTAGGTATGGTGACCCACATGCTTCCTCCCATTAGCCATCGGGTGTAATTGATGTCTGGAGATCAGTATTCAACAAGGTAGGTAGGTATTAGCATTGTAAGTGCAATGATACGAGCAAGCATGAATGTACTAGAATACGTCTTTGAACTTTGCTGTTCAAAGCAGTGTTCGGAAAACTTTTTTGAGGTTTCCCTCAAAAATCCCATATCTTAAGAAGTATTCCGGCTACTAACAAGGGATATGCTTCTACTTGTCGGTTTTCCCTATAAAACCTCAAAATTATCACGTCAAAAATCCTGCAAAATTTTGTAGTTGTCGATTTTTTCGAAAAGATGTCGGTTCCATTCCTTAAGAATGTCGGCTCTCCCGAACACTTTGTTCAAAGCCTACGATCAGTACTCGGGAAACCTCTTTTGAGTCATCCTTCAAAAACATGATATTATAGAACTTCTCGGTTTTTTGAAAACTTTTACTTATAAAACGGTATATATGCTTGTATAAGAAACCGTCAAACATTTTATGATGCTGGTTTTTGAGAATACTAGCCGGTCCCATTTCTATAATTTGTCGGTTTTCTCGAGCATTGCTACGATCATACGCCGAGAAGTCCAAATGGCTGCAAAGAGCAATTGCGTAACCATGTAAGCATGATCTAGCGACCCCCGAGAGGTTAGACTCTATAGTCATACTTAGACTCATACATCCAAGGTCAAAAAAGCAACTGTCTAGCACGTGGCATTGTGTACCAAACAATTGCAAGCCCCACCCCCCTCCCCCACCCCCACCCCACCCTCCACTTTCCTTCATCCAATTGGAAAATACCACGCTACTCAAACAAACCGCCCCCCTCCCCCGGGCCCCCCCCCAAAACATTTGGGACGCCTGGTCTCCCCCTGGCCATGTCATGTACCCACGTTATCCTTTATAAACAGCTAAACATTTGCCGCCATTAATTAATTCTAAACCGCATTAGCTCTCCTAAACAGTCCCCTTAATTAGCTCCGTCTCCTAATCCTCGGCTTATGGGGCCTATTGACGCCGAGTATTTTGAGCTCTATTGGTTGGATACTTGACACGTGTCATAGTTGCCACTTGGAGACTTGTGGATCGTTGTCTGTGAAAACGTGGCAAGATCTGAACGGCGCGCTAAACGTTCTCGCCAGTTGGTGTAGAGCACGTTAGATGAGCTACGAGGGACGAAACATCGTGCCGACAAGACGGTGCTTATTGGCGCGGTTTGTTTTAGATTCTGGCAATTGGAATTGTGCCACGTGTTAGAACACGCCACTTGGAGCTATCTTAATGGTTGCTGAGAGTGAGAGCGTGGCAAAATCTGAACACTTCAACGGAATCCAACGGCGGCGAGACTTTTAACCTGGCGGGGATACGATTTGAAGCCGCACCGTTGGATGGGAGGCTAGGCGTTAGATATCGCCACGTGTTCTGGGATTAACCGTTGATACGAGTAGGAGTGGCATGTGTGATACGTGGCAAGAATCCAAGTGGTGGAGGTCGAAATGTGGCGTGGCCCTAAGCAGCTTCAGGCGCTTTCCCCGTTCTGTGACACTGGAGAGCTATAAGAGCAGAAGCGAACAGATAAAATGAGAACAAAAAGCAGAAAAAAAAAACACAGGCGAGAGAGATCGAGAGAGATCGAGAGGGAGGGAGAGGGAGAATTCTTAGATTTCTCGAAAACCCATTTCGATTTTCCAAAGAATTCACTGAATCATTCCTGTTTTTCAGCTTTTCCCAGCTCTGGAATGAGCTCTGATCTGATTTCTAGGTCTCCTTTTACAGTGCACAATTGCTTCTCTTCACTCCATTGCAGGATCAACAGTACAGTCTCAAACATCTGCTGCTGCTTAGGAGGAGTCAAATGCCATGATTCTTCAATCAATCAAGCTCTGCTGTATACTAGTCTCAGCTCCCTTGCTTCCATAATTCCAACCCCTTTCCTTGATGCTGAGAGGCAATGTAGATCATTGTGGTTCTGTAGCTCATGATATCTGGCTTTCTGACACTTACACCATTCACAAATCCAGCCCCTCTGTCTGTTAGTATTCATTGTTTTAATCCTCTCAGTGGTCTGGCCGCTGTTTGCGTTAGAATGAAATTTTTGCTGTTGTGGTAGAGCTGTGCATTCAGTGGCGTAGCAGTGTGTACTTTTTCCTGTCTGGGTTTGGAAGAAATTGGGTGTTTGGAGGCTCATTTAGGGAGAGGATGGCATCCCTTCTTGCTCTCTGCGGGATATGTATAGGCTCCTTTCCTGCATTACCCCGAACTTCTGGTATTAAATCGCCTTTTCTCTGTAGGCATCCCAATCACCTTGGCAGATTTCAGCCTCTTCTGTTTCATAAAAGCAGTACTGTGAAACAGAAAAGAATCCGCACTCGCTTGGTTTTGAGTGAGAAACAATCAGATACAGCAAATGATTTATCCAAAATTGAAGACCAAACTGTTTCTCAGTTAGTCGGATCGACGGAAGCTTCTGCGGATCCAGAAACAGAGGCCGAAAGCAGAAAATTAGAGCGATCAAGGCAAAGGCAAGGGGAGCGGCTGATTTACCTATTGGCAGCCATGGCTTCCAGTACTGGAATCACGTCGCTTGCGGCAGGCTCGGTTTACTGTCGCTTTGTTTGGCAGATGCAGGTTTGCCCTTAGTTCCTTTTGCTTAAATTATAGTTTTGAAACCAGATTAAGCTGTCAGAAATCTGAAAATCTACAGTGCTTTTGTTCCTAATGCGATCTGGAAGACAGTGTTTTCCTATGTTATAACAAGTCTGAGGAGATTATATGGCAATTCACCGTTGTATGCTGCAGGGAAATGGAGAAGCTCCAGTCATAGAGATGCTGGGTACATTCTCGCTCGCAATAGGTGCTGCGGTAAGAATCCTCGTGCACTTTCAAATGCGTAAGGACTGAGAATCAAACAACGTTTCCACAAATCTAGCCTTATTTCATTCGTGAAACTGTGTCAGAATAGGTTGGAATGGAATTTTGGGCTCGTTGGGCTCATCGCGCTCTTTGGCATGCTTCACTATGGAACATGCACGAGGTCAAACAAACATTCTCTCTTGATCATTTTTTGTTTCCATACTAGCTTACCATTCTGCATCTTGAAATAAAGCAGATATGTTGATTCAAACTCTTGTTCAATAATTGAGCAAGGATTGTTTTTCGCCTAATTTATAACTGATATTTCATTGATCCATTGGCTTCCAGTCTCACCATCGCCCGAGAGAAGGCCCCTTTGAATACAACGACGTCTTTGCCATCATAAATGCTGTTCCAGCAATCTCTTTAATGGCATATGGATTCTTCAATACTGGATTACTGGCAGGTCTTTGCTTTGGAGCTGTAAGTCAGCTTCGTTTGGATGATTTAAGCTAGGATCCATGGATTTCAATCCAGCTAGCATAAAATGACCCTTTTCCTGTCAGAATCTAGAAATAGAGTTCAGTTACACAGAACTTGTATAGCTGATTGATGTTTTGTTCATTGGTGTAGTCTTGAGCTGAGGATTATCAATCTTTTTGCAGGGCCTAGGAATCACAATTTTTGGAATAGCTTACATGTTTGTCCATGATGGTCTTGTGCATCGACGTTTCCCTGTAGGACCCATAGCTGACATACCTTATTTCCAAAAAGTGGCTTCAGCTCACCAGGTTAGTAGGCAGATCGACTCTGCAACAGAAAATTCAGCCAAGTTTGGCATGAAGAAACCCTTGGCAGAGATCTAAGAAGCTCTGCAAAAGAAAATCCAGCTAAGTCTTGACATGAAGAAACCATTGGCAGAGATCTAAGCTCTGCAGAAGAAAATTCATTTTAAGTTCTGACAGAAAGAAACTCTTTCCTTCCTTGTCTGCAGTTGCACCATGCAGATCTATTTGATGGTGTTCCATATGGCCTGTTTCTTGGACCAAAGGTGTGCTCTTTCTCTTCACACTCAAGTGCATTCTGTTATTGTGAAATTTTCAGGTTTTTTTGTTGGTGAAGGATGTGATATGAACTTAGATGGCTGGAACAGGAACTGCAAGAAGTTGGAGGTCTAGAGCAGCTGGAAAAAATCTTGAAGGCAAGGACTAAAGCAGAATCTTTATCTGATACTCATTGATCAGATTTGGAAAGATAAAAGCTGTATATTAAGGTGAGAATAAGAATGAATTTTAGCTTATGTGGTCTCTATCCAATGCACATTGACCAGTTTTGGGAAAATATATGGTGTATTCTATGGTGACACTAAGAATTATTTGTACGAAGTATGGAGAAAAATGCAATCATATCAAACTCCTCATGGACTATTTCAGTTTGCTGCCTAGCAAACTGTTAGGTTGTAATATACACAACGGTCTCAAATATTGAGGAAATATGCATAATGTTCATTATCTCATAGTTCTCAGTGTTCCATAGTTCAATGTTTTCCTGGTCTTGGATTCAAATTAGTACTAGCCTATGTGCTAAATTGACTTGTTGAAATTTTTTCTTTGTGCATAGGGATGTGAGGGGAGACTCGAAAGTTGGTCAGATTATAGGAATCTAAGTTGGTCACCTCATAAGATCTTTGTTTATGATCACCATATTGTAGAATTGGAAATGAATTGTGGGCTAGCCAATTAATATTAACATCACTCATGATTCACTCCTGATCCTATAGCAATGGGTTGCACTTTTTGAAGCCTCAATCTAGATTGTTAGCTATTGGGGTCCCATGAACAACCCCAAATCTTGGGATGTGTGAGCCTCTCTTACCATGATAATGCATACATCATAGATGTAAATGTCATCCTCACATTCACACTTCCATAGATCCTCGAGTGATTTAAATCACAAGAAGTCTAGACATTAAACTTGTCGCTTGATGGTAAACATCATGTTGCGTCTTAAGAGATTGCATTAGAATCATCAATCTATCCATATACATTAATCATGGAGTCCCATACCGCCACAAAAGAGTGTGTTGCCTGGTTCAAAAATTCCACTAGGAGCTTATCGAATTACACTTCAACTAATTTGAATTCTGAAATGCATGTCACATGCGAAGAGCCCAACATGTTTTGCAATTGCTCCCACATGTTTAATCTCAATTTTTACTTCTCAATATGCTTCTGAAATACCACAGGCAGTTGTAAGAAGAATTTTAAAAAAATGACTTGCAAAATACTTTCCAATTTTCCACCAAAATATTTGTGTTTATCTCCATAGTGAACAAAAACGATATGTATATCTCCAAAGTGAGCAGACACGATATTTTTTTGCTGATTCCCTTGTATTCAATAGCATGCATGTATGTGTTTGATAGAGACCACGTAGAGTCTTATCGTACAAAAGGTATCCACGTACAACCACACAACCTTGCCATTTGAAATGGCATGAAGTATTCAACAATGTCATGTTTGATTCGAAAATCAATTTTTACACTTATTGGCTACAAGTCCTCTTGAACGGACAAGAAGCTATTTCTCATGAGAATTGAATAAATTAATACATCTTGAATGTTGAAAGGGTTTGATGAGCTTACTAGTTGTTTAATAAATGAGCACCAAAATGATATAGGAGATGAATTATGAATACTAAAGGTTTTGAAGAACTTCCTTATGATTCAAAAACTAGCACCAAAATGTTGCCTTTAAAGTAGAATACTAGCAAATCACCTTTTTGATGGATTGGTGCACACAAAAATCACCGCCTATGAATTGACCAAACTTACTCATACGTAACTCATGGCAGACACACATTAGAATTAGACCACAACAAGATTGTTACAAGCTACGTATAGAGGCATAGCCATACATTGAGGAGGCCTAGGACTAAGGAAAAATGTAAAAGTGGTGCAAGGGAGTGTGATTTTAGCAAAAAATGGATGGCAACACACAAGCAACATTTACTAGAAAAATAAAATACTTCAATGCTCCAGAGATGACCACACATGCATCATGAGTCGTGCCATTTCTCGAGGCTCACATCCATGCCTTAATTCTTAACCCTTTGCACTTTCCTATGATGGGTACAAGCCCACATACTAATGTGCAATTCTAACTTCCAAGTGACCATTAAGATACATGGCCAACATCCAAGTGAATAGGCATAAAAGGTTTAGTACCACTAGTACCATCCCCCCCTCCCTCAGGGGCTCTGTTAGCTTCCATTAGCATGTGTTTTTTTTATGGCTTCTCTTGCATATCCACAATCGAGCTTGTATAGCTTTATGCCTTAAACTATGAGGGCACACTTGTTGTTGTTTTATTATCTGTTGGGAATTGTGATCATAAGAGATTCACAATGTTAAGATTATGCTTGATAGCGGAATGACATTAATCTATCCTCGATCTTGCCTCTACAATTACCAATGGCTAAGAAACTAGATGAACTAGACCAGTTAAAGTCTAAGCTACGGAGTAAACATAGACAACTCTGAAATTTGATTTTGACTACTAGACTAAATGTCTCAATATTATCTACTCTTGGAATTTGAGAAAATATCTAGCTTTTCATTTGGAAATAGTTCCATCAAAGTGAAATTTTTTCTTGAAAATCCATTTACAATCAATGACTTCTTTGCCTTTAGAAAGGTTAGTAAGAGTCCATGTCTCTTTTTTTGTGAGTGAGTTGTATTTAGTTTGTATGGCTTCTCTCTATTTATCTGAATTAATGTCTGACATAGCTTATTAAAATGTTTGAGGCTCTTCTATAGATCTTCATAATGGTTGAGGAGAATCGTTGTTGGGTGGATGTCGAGAACTCTAGTCAACTTTCAAAGATTTATACCAATCTCTTTAGACTTAACATCTGAATTGGAGTTTCTACTTGAGGAGTATAGCTTGCAAAAAGTTTGTCAAAACTTGATGGACTAGAAATGTTTGGTGCAGGAGTAGGAAAGGATTCAGAATTACAATAGTCCGATTTTGAATTTTATATTGAGATCTAAGAATGTATCTTTTAGGATGATAACATCTTTTCTAACAAATACTTTCTTTGTTTGTATATCAAAAAGCTTGTAGCCTTTATGTAATGATGAATAACCGATGAAAATTCACTTAATGTTGGCTGGCTTGAGCTTCTTTCTGAGCTCGTGTGGAGTTTGAGCATAAGCTATACATCCAAAGATTCTGTAATGCTTGAAAAAATGTTTGATACCTAACCAAGCTTCTTCGGGTGTCTTTCCATCCACTGATTTTGTGATTGATAGATTATGGAGATAGCAAGTAGTAAGTAATGCTTTAGCCCAAAAATGATTGGATAACTTTGAATGTGCCAACATAGCCATTGAAGATTCCATAAGAGTTCAATTTTCTTGCTCAACAAATCCATTTTTCTAGGATTGTAGCACGTTGCGAGCTGCCTCTAAATTCCATTTGTTGAGAGAAAGTTGATCATTTTTGTGAAAAGGTACTTTCCTCCACCATATGTACGTCGTGCTATGATCTTTTTTCCTATCTCAAATTTTGCAGGTTGCCTAAATTCTTTGAAACATTGGAATGCCTTAGATTTTGCTTTTAGAAACGTGACAATAGTGTTTATCGAATAATTATCAATAAAAGTAATGAAATAACGGACACTCTCAATAGACGTAGTTTGCATTGGCCCAAAAATATATATGCATTAAGTTCAGAAGGTTAGAAGCTCTATGAGCTTGATTCTTAGAGAATTTACTTCTTGCATTCTTGCCTAGAATACTGGACTCACACTTGTGTAACTGGAAAAAGATTTGCGTATATCAAGATCACTCAACCAATTGGTTTTCATACATGTATGTTAGGCTTGTCACATTGAGATGTCCTAGCCTCTGTTGTCATAGAATATTTGTATTCTCATTTGAGGTCTAAGAAGTCATGGCTTGAGTATTGTATCAAAAATCATAACCAAGCCCATAAAACCAATTGTCTCTTGAATTGCTATTGCTTGTTGGTGAGGATGTAGATGCCATCAAGAATACATCTACTTCATCCTCCTCCTCCTCCTTTGCAAGGTTTCCTTGTTTGTCCTCATCCACTTGTGCTCTTAGCCTCTTGTAGCATTCAGATGCATAATGCCCCTTCTTTCCACAAAAGAAGCATTTCTGCTTTGACTTGTCCTTTGAGCTTGATGCATCATCCTCTTATTTGAATGCTTCTTCTTTCCGTTGGTCTTCTTTTTGCCCTTGAATGAGAAATTGGCTTTCTCATCACCATCCTGCAAAGACAAGGAACTCATCCTAGATTTTGCATGGAGCATCCTACACTCTTCAGCCACTAATACACTGTGAAGTTTTTCTATAGTTGGCAAAGTGTCTTGGATGGCAAAACTTTGGACCAAATTTGCAAAGTCATCTCCTAGACCATTAAGAACAATTTGTACAAGCTTCCATCATGAACTTTCTCTCCAATGAAAGACGATTCCCTATTTAGAGACTTGATTCTGAGTACATAATCATGTGCACTCTCCTCACTTCTTTTCATGCTTTGCAAAATCTGACTTCTAAGCATGAGAACCTTGAAGTGGTACTAGATTCATAGATTGATTTTAAAGACTCCCAAGCCTCTTTAGCACTAGTACATGCTGATACTTCTCTCAACAAATCGTTGCTCACATTCATCTTCACACAATGAAGTGCAAGCCTAGATCTCTTCTTATATCTAGCTAACTCATGTGCACCTAGAGGTTCGTCTTCATCTTCAATCAAGAACTCATAAAGGTCTTGGAGCACCAAGAGTGACTCCATCCTAACCTTTCAAATAGCATCATTTGTAGAATTCAATCTCTCACTAGCTTCTAGAAGATATGCTCTAGCAGATCCCATCTTACTAGTGACTTAGATAGTTTCATAAATCAGATATTTTCTTGTGTCATCTCTCTATCTAATTTTTATAAGAAATTGAAAATTTTCTTTAAATAAGAGAGGGTGAAGTGATGAGTAAATTCTACTATAGGATCTATTAGTTTCACAATTTTCGGAAAAGAGAAATTCTCTAGGGATTGTGTGGAACAATCTAGAGCTAGAGGTGGTTTGAGATTTGAATTCATTATAAATAGTATTGAGTAAGATCAAAAGTTAATAGTCCTAGATTTGTGTGAGATAAAAGTAGGTTTGATCATATCGTTGAATCTAGAATGTGTGTATTGGATCAACGTAATCTTAGCTTGGATACTAGGATCAGGAAACAGTTGATTAAGTGGGAGGAATTTGGTGGTAAGAGGTAAGTTGGGTTGGAAAATGTGAAAGATCCAGCAAGACTGGTTTAGGAGATTTCCATTCTTTGCTAAGAATTTGCATTATTAGAAATAGACTTCAGAAGAAGATCTATTTTAGCCAGTAGGCATATCTAAAAGGCATTTTAGAAAAATTTCATATGTCTGATTGCAAACCAATTGATACTCCAATGGATCCAAGTATAGTATTGACTAAACCTACTTGTGCTGATTCTAATAGTGAAGTACTCAACATAGCGAAGTACTCTTATCATTCACTAATAGGATCTTTGATGTATGCAATGTTGTGTACTAGACCAGATTTAGCATACACTGTTAGCATGTTAAGTCAATTCATGTCTAATCCTAGGATCTCCCACTGGAAAGCATTAAAGAGGGCGATGAGATATATTCAGGGAAGTTTAGATCACATTTTATGTTATGATGAAAATGTTATCGACCCACTAGTCTTGTGAGGCTACTCTGACTCAGATTGGGGTGAACAGTTTCTACCAGAAAATCTACCTTCGGAATATGCTTCTATCTGGCAGGGGGACCAATTTTGTGGAACTCAAGGAAGCTGAAATCAGTTGTGCTTTCTTCGACAGAGGCATAGTACATTGTAGCATGTCAAGCTTCAAAAGAAGCTATATGGATCAGGTTATTACTTCAAGACTTACATCACACTCAGTTCAATGCTACCACCATTCTGTGTGACAACTTGAGTTGTATTTCACTGTCATTGAATCCCAGATTTCATGGCAAATCCAAGCACATAGAAATCCAGTATCATTTCATTCGGGAGAAAGTTTTCTCAGGGCAAGCGATCCTTCAATACTGCTCCACAACAGAAATGGCTGCAGGCATCTTCACCAAAGCGCTTCCCAGGATCAAGCATCAGAAGTTCTTCAACATGCTGAACTTGACGAAGATACCAAGGCACCAACCATGATAAACTATCTTCCTCTTTCTCTATGCATGACTACGCCTATCAATTTCAAACAAAACAATAGTGATAGAAATCATGTTCGATCTTATAGTAACTAACTTTGAAATCATCAGTACTATAGTGATTACGTAGCCAAACAATAATGCATTGAATTATCAGACAAATAATTTGTCGTGAATCATTTGCGAATCGCTAGTCGCGAAGAACGCATACATTTTGAGATGAAGCTGAACGCAATTAAAATGGTATTGATTCAGTATGAAAAACAAAACAGAAGTAAATGAGTACAATAAGTTGCATATCGAAGCCGCGTACTCTATCCTATCTCTGAGCGACTAAACAAAAGTCTGAATGAATTAAGCGTAATGCTAATAAGCAGTAGCACAATAGCAATCTCTAAAACAGCTCTGAGAAATGAGCTAGAATGCTCGGGAGTGTTCAAGCTCGCAGGCTTGAGAGAGAGAGAGAGAGAGCTAACTATTCAAATGCTTCTTTTTCATAACTTAAAAATTGTATGAATATGAACAGCTATATATACTAAGCAATTAGGTCGTCAAATGTGATTGCTAGTTGGCTGATGTCTGCTGGCATCCACCATCCAGTTCCTTCTCAAAAATTGATTGCTAATAAGTGGTGACATTTTTGGCCGTAAACATTTTGTCTGCATAAATGAACGTAATTGTCACTCTACAGAAATGAATTAAAACTGCCATAGGCAAAAAAGACGACAGTGTCGGGATTTTGCGAAAAAAGGTGACAATGTCCTTAAATCCCATTTAGGGTAGCCCTACACTTTTGCCAGAGTCATTTCCTTAACATTTGAGACACTTTGGAAAATGTGAGAAATGCGACTCTGCATATTTACTCGTAATTCCTGATAGGCGATAGTGTCGCTAAAATCCGAGAATGTGACATTGTGATTTTACACGAGTTTTTTGATAGGCGAAAAAGTCGAAGTGAGGGAAAATGAAAAGCGACATTGTAGTCAATCTCCGTGTAAATCTGTAGACTGTAAAAGGACACGGGAAAATCCGCAAAACTGGATAAACAATGGATGAAGATTAAAACCGATTAGTCGATTAGTAAGAAGGAGACTAATCCAACACTCCCCCTTAATCTGAATCCTTGAATGCCTTGACCTTCAAACTTAGTTCTACACAGAATCTTATGTGTGTATCCAAACTTAATGCTTTGGTAAATATATCTGCTATCATATCTTGTGTTCTACAGTACTGCAATCTAACCTCTTCGTTGAGAACTTTGCTTCTGACAAAGTGATACTTCAATTCAATGTGCTTACTCCTAGAATGAAATCTAGGATTGGCTGATAAAGTGATGGCACTTTGATTATCACAAAATAATGTTGTCGGAGCATATTGATTCAGACCGATATCTGAGAGTAAATTTCTCAACTAAATTGCTTCCTTTGTAGCTTGAGAAGCTGCGATATACTCTGATTCAGTGGAAGATAGAGCTATCAAAGATTGTTTGCAACTGTTTCAAGAAATTGGACCATTGTTGAGGAAGAATGTAAATCCAGAAGTGGATTTACGAGTGTCTACATCTCCAGCCCAACTTGCATCTGTGTAACCACTGAATAAATTAAGTTTGTCATTGCCAACTGTTCCATAACAAATGCAAAAGTCCATAGTAGCTCAAAGATATCTCATGACTCTGATAAGAGTCTTCCAATGTGTTACACCAGGATTAGTCATAAACTGACTGAGAGAGCTGATTGCAAAAGCTATGTCTGGCCTAGTACATATCATGGCATACATAAGAGATCCTATAATAGAATGGTAAGGATACTCACGCATCTGCTGCTTCTCATGAATTGTTTGAAGACATTGGTCTTTTGACAATTTGAGACCTGGTTCCATTGGTGAGAGATCTAATTTGCAATTAATCAGACTATATCTGACTAACATGTTGTAGATGTACCTCTGGTGTGTAATGTGAATCAGCTTCTATTTTGTCTCTATGAACCTGTATACCAAGGCAGAAATGAGCTTTGTCTAGATCGGTCATGTTGAATTTGGAAGATAGCATTGTCTTGGCTTTTTTTTTTATCAGATCGGTACTGTTGATGAAAAGCAATGTATCATCCATGTATAAAGTCATAATGATAAAAGACTGCTGCACTGCTTTGAAGTAAACATTTGAATTTGAAAAGCTAGGTGTATAGCCATGATCAATAAGGAAAGTCTTGATCCTTTGAACCATGCTCGAGCAGATTGCTTCAAGCCATAAAGTGCTTTATGGAGTTTACACACATGATTGTGTTTACCCTCGATAATATAACCTTCGGATTGCACCATGTAAATGTCTTCTTCGATAACTCCATTGAGATATGCTATCTATACATCCATTTGATGTATTTTCAAATTTGCTGCAGTGAAAAATGATAGCAACAGTCGAATAGAAGAATGCTTGACTACTAGACTGAAGGTCTCAGTGTAGTCGACATTGTATACCTGAGAGAAACCTCAAAGACAAGTTGTGCCTTTCTCTTTTTGATGCTTCCATCTATGTTATACTTGACTTTGAAAATCTATTTGCAATCAACTACGTTTCTACTAGCAGGTAATTCGACAATTGTCCATGTCTGGTTCTTGATAAGAGATGGATACTCTTTATCCATAGCTTCTTTCCAGAGATCTGAATCAGGCTGACTGAGTGCCTCTTCGACAGTCGTCGGCTCCTAAATAAGGTAGGCTGCAGACTCGTCGATATACCTATTAGGTGGTCTGCTAGTTCTTGAAGATCTTCTGGGTAATAGAGGAAGTTGATCATTTCCACCATACTGTAGTTGCTGAAATGCAACATCATCTTCTGATTCACCCTTGATTTGTTGTTTGTCAGAATTAGAAGAGCTTGGACCTTCAATGGAAATAGTCCACTGAGGAACTGGAAAGTTCAATGCGTCAGGAGAATCTGATAGGTCGGCTACATGGGACTGCCCTTTCCTTTGAAGTCTTGAAACTGATCTTCGATGAAGATGACGTCCCGACTAGTGAATATCTTCGACTCGATGGGGTCGAACAACTTGTAGGCTTGATTTGAAGTAGTGTAGCTGATGAAAACACATTTGATACTCTCAAAGTCGAGCTTCTTCCTGAGATCACGAGGTATTTGCGCAAAAGTAGTACATCCAAAAACTCATAAGTTTGATAAAGAAGGTTTGGTACATGTCCAAACTTCAAATGGTGTTTTGTCTGAGAGACCTTTAGTAGGACATCTGTTCTGAATATAGGTTGCTGTTGAAATAGCTTCAGCCCAGAAGCACTTCGGAAGAGTCGCATGTGATAACATGCACTCATTAGAAGAGTTACAAACATCAAAAGGGTCGTCTAAGAAATGCCACATAGGACAAAAAAAAACTTCGAATTTTAAAACTCCGACGGACTTTCAGGTCCAGTTTAGCTAACATTACTAGTAATGTGTAGCTAACATGACACGATTATGACGCATGCAACTGCGACTTCAAGAACCTATGATGCTCATTAACTAACTTTTTCAAATTTGAAAATGAGATTGTGTCCCTCGTTTTAACTAGCGAGAGAATAAACATAGAATCTCAGGTACGCCATGGATGAAGAATAGTGTCTATTTTCTTTTTGGTCTATCAGCTGATGTTTGCGGAGATGTCTCAGTTTCATCTACACATTGTTCTCCCTGCCGAGAATGCTCCAATAGCTAAAAGAGGAGTAGTGAAAGAATCCACAGTTTCTCCACTTAATATGATTGCTCACAGAATCAACCAAAGAAAGAATTACGATTTGTGGATTGACGGAAGTTTGTATCCATTGGATCCGAGCTCGATGCAAGCTCCACAATTCCAATCCATCACACAATTAATAAAGTTTTTGTGTGATGGAGAAAACGGTTTACTGGGTTATTGTGAAAGATTGACGACTTATGGTGTTGCAAACTCGGTTTAGAACATACAGAGTTTAGAATGTATGTTAAATGGTTTGCTTGCTGACTATAGAGAAAAAGAGACCACATTATTACAAACAAAAGAAGATAATGCATGTTTACATAATATTATGTTAAATTTGAATGCAAGTAATGATCAATTCCGACAAGTTGTTCAGACATTACGTATATCAAATGACCAGTTAAAAGAATAAACTCGCATACTAGATAAGAAATTAAAAAGAAACAAGCGAAAAAGAATTCTGAAGGACATTGATGAGCTTTCGCTAAATGGAGGCCAACGGAGAAAAAAGATTCAAGCATTCAAGTAAAGATTTGATTTGAATCAGTTTTATTTTAGTTTTGTGAAGTAGCATGACATTTATTATGTGTGCTATTTGGGTTTCTTGATTTTCATAATCATTTGCAAATCAGCATTGGGTGCAAATAAGCATCTGAAGGACAATGACCTGATCGGAAAATCACTGAGTTCGGTATTGACAACCAAGTCCACAAAGTCTTTATTGGACAATAATCGGTATTCTCGAATCAAGTCCAAGGTCACTGAGGCTTAATCAACCGAACGTTAATTCATGGAGCATGTGATTTCTCAGGTATTAGCAGGGAGGCATATGACAGTATATTTAAAATTATTAAAGAGGCTTTTGGACAATTGCATGTAAGAAAATTTCCCATGCCTCTCCCTTTTCAGATAAGATTGGAGAGAGATGTATTGAATAAGGGTATGCAAAACGTCATTGGAATCCCTTTTCACATCAATGAGATTTACAATTCAAAGTCTGGCAATTTGTCATATAATTCTACCAAGTGGATTTGAATCATTTATTGAGACTTATAGTGAAATTCTATAGTATTACAAGTGTTAGTATGAGCAAACTTATTCTGGTGGTCAAGCTAGATGAATCGAAAGTTATAAAAGGACAAAAGTTGGAAAGAGTAAGTATTACTCTCATGAATGGATCATTGAGCAATGCAACAAACTCAAGGGATGTCAACTTCAGTGTGCAATCAGAAAACAACATATGGTGGCTAGCATGGTTTTAGCTAAAAAATGGCTGTTATTCATGTGCAATTTCTTTTGGTAATTGTTTTGAATATATAAAAACTTGTGATTCTATATATTAAACAGGTTATCAAGGAGGATCACGATGTTCTTTCCTGGATTTTTAGCAGAACAAGTTATCCAAATATCATAAAGGATCATATGAATGGTAAAGTACTTAGTGTTCCTGAAAGAGGTGAATTTTTGGTGGAATGGCATTTAGCTGGAGACTTGAAGTCATTGAAATGTATGTTCAATGTATCTCATGGAGCAAATTCGAAACATCCATGTCTATATTGTATGAAATCATCAAATGACATTTCAAGGAACACAAGAGTTTCAAGAGATATTGAAGATCCCAACTGGAAACCAGTACTACCAATCCCTTTACAAAATGTGCATATTTGCACACTTCATGGCGAGGTGAGGATCATAGAGAAATTAGTATATCTTCATATCTTGTTTGCATGGAATACTAAGCCAGAGTCAGCATCAAAACAAGCAATCGCTCGATTAGAGGAAGTTTTGTCAAAAGCAGGCCTTCATAAAGGCCATGTTAAAATACAAAAAGATGAAAAGCTTTCGGGAAAAACAGGAAACATACCCAATAAACCTAGGAGGAGTCAAAGCTCGTCAATTTATAATTTTGTGTATAACTTGCTTGATAGATGCTAACCAATGCATAAATCTTTGATATTGCAGCACATACTAAGGCATCATGCATCATTTTTAGCAAAAAAGTATGGCAATTTGAGTATATGGTCCTCACAAGGAATGGAGAAATCACATTGGCAAGCAAGAGCAGCATTTCATCGAAATACACAACATGGTGGAACATCCTCAAAAAATAGTTACATCATTCAGCTATTCCACTGGTTCTATAGATGAGTTCAAGTTCGATACACAACAAGATCAACTGAATATCAAAGATTCAAAAAAGCATGTAAATTTATAAGCCAAAATTAGATTGATGGCATTCAATAAAGATCAAATGCGTGTGATCAGAAATTCTCAAATTTCACATACATTAAATGGAAAAGAGTATAATCATTTTTTTCATAGTCTCTAAGGACAATTTTTGCTGTGTGGTCATGAAGGAACTTTTTCCTATCATACAGATCCAAAAATCGAGTGGATCGCCTTTTTCTCAGGTCTATATATCCTGATAGAATTGCCAGAGCATATGATCTCATAGGAACATTTTCTGGCACGTAATTGAACACCGCATTCACAAAAAACCTTTCATAAAGAATACAAATTTTTTTATTCACAAAATGTTTCAAATAATGAGCCAATGAGGCATCCTTCTGTCTCCCGTCTTATCTCTCTCCCTGCTAGCAAAGGCATCAACTTCAACGATTTACTACAACACATAATCAAGTGTTAGTCAAACTAGCAGATCAATCATCAATTATGCTTTAAATAGTAAATGATTTTTGTGAGAAGGTGTACTAACCAAATCCTCCTTGTCAACTTGGATCACACCAGCAGCTTCTAAATTGTGACCAGCAATAATGGTGGATTGTTGGTCAGCTGGAATAGTATATATGGGAGGTGGCGGATACTTTTTTTGAAAAGCCAAAAACTCCTCCTCACTCGGCATATTGGCCTCATATGCCCTGCTCTCAGATAGCATCCTTTGAAGGGCATCTGTGCCACTTGCCCATTCTACCTGGTCCTCATAGTCGATGCCATCTATGAGGTCGTCATCATCAAAGTCAATAAAATCATTAAATTCAGAAATCATCCTTGACATAAGAGATAATATCTCATCTTCTCTTAGATCCATTACGTCTCCGATGTCGCTAATGGACAAGAATGCAATATCGTCCATATGGTACACAGGGAGGTCCATCAGGGTTCTGCTCTAGTCAACCTCGCTCACGATAGATAAGGAAGAGATAGACAGAGAACGAGCCTTGGTAGGATCATATTGTTGTGCTTGCCTAGCCTCCTCTACATCTCCTAAAACCTCATCAGTAATGGAAACCTCTGAAGCCACACGAGTGGTAGGGGCAGGCAAACCAATCATGGACGACCCAGAAGATTTTGCCTCGTCAAGGATAAGAGCAGATAAGAAAAACACGAAGGCCATACCCTCCTGAACGAAGCGACATACTCGATTGTGTTCCTCACAGGGTATGACACGTTTAAAGAGATCGATAAGTTTGACAAACTTATGATCATGCCTTTGCTTGGCACTAGGCTGAGCATGAGTCAAATCTGTGAAATGCACAAATCTTAGGCCGTCCATCAGAAGGGTACCCTATTGCAAGCACTCATAAAAATCCTTGTACAGTTTGGGAAAAACCTCCTTGTGCTCAATAACAAATCTCTCTATGTCAAATTGAAAATCGAAATAGGACAAAAAATGGGCCTGTCTATCGCTAACCGCAACATCAACAAGGAAAGAACTAAGAGCTCTATCATAGATCGAACTACTAGAAGAGGAGGCCATATCGATATGAGGCGCCGATTAGCAAGGGGAAATCAACAGTGTAATCCTGGGCGCGTGATGGCAATATACACTTTACACGATGCCGGATATCGAAACTACGCGCCAAGGGAGCAGCGCGACTATGGAACAATCTGTTGGGCGCATGGTAGCGATAATGCATGTACAAATTTAGCAGCAGGTCGGTTTCCTGGACTCAATATGCGAAACTGAATTCCAAAAATGGCACTCATATATATAGTCTAATTCAGAGCATCTGAACCGTACACGTGTTTTGGAAACGTGCCGTCAAAATTGCCACACGTGTAAAAACGATGGCCCAATCATTGGCATGACACGTGTACACTTCAGATCCTGACATGTGTGCTCGCAAGTGTATGCCAACTGTACAATCGTACGAAGCAGTCGTCCCGTGATGCGTGTGTGGCCCAGATCATGACACGTGTCCTCGCACGTGCATGTCAACCATATGAACGTACGAATTGCTAATGTCCAGACACGTGACAGGTCCGTGTGATGACACGTGTGACCACACATGTGGGGAGTAGAGGTGTCACATCACACGTGTGAATATGATGGGACGTTCTACAGGTATAAAAGGACGTTTTCGGCTCATATTTCAGTTTCAGATTTCTTCATTCCCTAGCTCTCCTCAGCTTTCTTCGTTCAGTTCCGTTCCTCGCTTTACGCATATCGCTACCCATCATGTGCCTCCCCTATCGGAGATGCACTTTTCTTTCTCATTGGCGCATCATATCGATACCTTAGCTTGAAATGGCCTGTACCAAGCAGACACCATGCCTTACCACATTTGCCCCGCCTCCTCGCCCTCTTGTACAAAGGGCAGTGGGCACTGGTAGGAGAGTAGGTCAGGCCAGAAGACCATGGTTAAGGGATATCAGGAGACTTCAAAGGACAATGAATCTTCTGATTACTCGTGCTCTGTTCTACATGTCTGTGAGATTAGTGACAAGGTCACTCTCACATGATGTTCGTTGGAACATAACAGCCCTGGAAGCCCTCCATGCTGCCTATGAGGACTTTCAAGTCAGAATCTTTGAGGACTCCACGCTTTGCACAGTGCACGCTAAGAGAGTTACCCTCATGCCTCAGGACATGCATCTTGTCATGAGGCTGAGGAGTACATATGATCAGGTCTTTAAGAGTGGCTTCAACTCTAGGCCACCACCTACAGAGAGAGGGCATGTTCCTCAACAAAGAAGGAGAAAGCAGACCAAGCCCACCAAGCCAGCCAGGCAAAGGGTGGTACTCAACGAATCACCATCGAGTTCTAAATCCAAAAAAGACCCTTTGTAAAGATTCTTTTTATATTTTTTCTCAATTTTTTCTTGCACATGGACCAATCAAAACACTCAAATTTGAAATCTACGTAACGTAACTTTTTGAGTCTACATTTTGATTCCACACTAAAAATGGCATTACTTTTTAGTGGTAAGTCCAAATTTAGTGGAGTTTGGTGCATTTGAAAGTGCTCGACAAGGACTTTCCAATGATATGTTAGATGATTACTTTTGAGCTACGATTAAAAAGTTATGGCAAGTCAAAAGTATTAGTGTTATAATATTTTAATAATATAAACTACATCTTGCACGAATTTTAAAAGGGTCTTTTTGGAGCTCAAAACTCCTCTAATGATCCCCCCCTCACATCTCTCGTCCTTTGGTTGGACCATCACACCAGTCTGCAGTGCGTTCTTCTCCTCCCACCACCCCTAACTATTTAAGTAGTTCCTCTTCCATTCCCTCCATACCATCCTACAATAACGAGGATATGACCTCTATTGTAAATAAAATAATATCGGATCTAGATATAAGTTTAATAGGTGATTTTTATAAGGACCTTTGTGTAAGACTTCCTGTTGATCCCAAAGATTCATTTTTGGATTCTGAGAGGTATATAGTTTTTGATGAGTATGTTGCCAAAGAGATTGATAAGCTAGGAGGTCAATTTTCTTTTTGTCTAAGTTCAATTAATTATGTAAATCACATAAATAAAGACTTTTGTGATACCCTGAAGGAGAAGACAACAGATATATCAGATCCAGTTGTGGAGGCTGGTTTGATGTATTTTGTAAATAGGTGTGAATGCAATGGTACTAAGGACATTGGAGTTGTGCTATCTTTTTTTGCACACAGCCTTCATAGTCCAACTAAGGCAACGAAGTATCTTCTCCATACAACCTCGGAGACCAAAGTCTTTAGTATTCCATACTGCCAAAAGTAAGTGATTACATAGAATATATTCAAGTAATATTTTTAATAGGTATTGTAATTCCTTCAGTTTAACTAATTATCTCTTGTTTGCAGTAAGCATTGGAGTATGCATATAATCTCCCTTAGGGAAGATTCAGATGGGATCATTAATCCCATCTGTTTAAAGATGAATTCCTTGAGCTCTACCCATGCCGAAATGGATGTGATGTACAACAGAATGTTGCCATTTTTGCCAAGGTCGGATGGGGCCACTGTAAATAGCCACCTGGAGATTGTTGATGCAGAAGTAAGTATTTCTCATCAAGTATCTGATAGGTAATATGATTTGTTTTTTTAGAGTGCACAACTAACCTATTATACGTTTTGTGATTGAAGTCAGCTCAACAAGATGATGGACATAGTTGTGGATGGTTCTCCATCCGCAATATACAGGACTTCTTAGAGTGGTACATCATGCAATCCGGGGCTCCAAGTATACGAAAGATAGATAGACCATTGAATAGCCTAACTAAATTATTTTCGACTTGGTTCCTGATCAGTCAATTGACTCGGTTATTTTGGATTTGCAGTATAAATGTCGAGCATTTACAATGAATGAGATATATGAGTTTCGTCAACAAATGTTGGTGAACTTATTATCTCATGCAACACCCAGTCTAGCTGCGGATATGAGAGGGCAATCAAGTCCACAACTGACACTAGTACAGGGTGGAGATAATCCATATATTCTTTGAGTTGTAAATAATAGATTAAATAGAGATATAGATTTTTGATGTAATGCCCTATGAATAATTATGGGCA
The DNA here is from genome assembly GCA_029204225.1 of Diphasiastrum complanatum. Lineage (NCBI taxonomy): Eukaryota > Viridiplantae > Streptophyta > Lycopodiopsida > Lycopodiales > Lycopodiaceae > Diphasiastrum > Diphasiastrum complanatum. The sequence goes on from CM055106.1 coordinate 28,923,799, forward strand.
TATAGAAAGATAAAGACAATGGAGTAAAAGCATCCATTGTAAAATACAGGACACACATGTACATTCTCAGAAAATGAGAAATATATTGATATTTATGAGAGTTTTTACAAATCTTGTATCATGATTGCTCTATTATCTGAACAATTCCTCCCAAATCTTTGCATTTGATTTTCTCTTTATGTCTTTTACGTATCTGCACAAACATACATTAATCAAATTACAGTTAGTGATCCAAATATTGACAGAAAGGATAATGAATACAAATTCATATACAAATTCATAAATTTGAGATACCAATTTTCCATCCAATATAAAGCTGAAATATTCGGGGATATCTTGTTGTAAAAGTGTCAGTTCCATTCTAATGTAGAATAAGGTCCAGTCCTGCTCAACCTCAATAGTAGTAAGTAAATCCCCATTTGCCATGATATCAATGCATGTACGATCAGTGTGTCCAATGCTGTCTAGATCTTGATTTAATGGGGCCCAAGTACCATTGTGTTCTTTCCATCTCTGATAATGAAACACCATGCTTAGCATTTGCTTTTCTATACTGTATCTAAATGATATGGATGAATGTTTGATTCTACAAGCAATATCTGCAGTGGATCTTATATCCCAACCTTTGTCCATGAATTTGAATAAAAAATCATCTGATAGATTTTTGCAAACAAACAATGTGGGAGTTTGATGCACCTCCGTGTTTGAAAAGAGCTGACAAACAATGACATTGGAACAAACCAGCTTAAGTGCACATTTCTTGATCCAGTACTAGTTTTGAGTGACTTTTGTACATCATTATATAGCTTGGAACGAAAACATTTTATTATATTGTCGTTGACTGCAATCCACCACACGTTATCTTGAAAATTAGGTAGAGGTATACACTCTAGTTTTCCCATTCCTCCATTTGTGTTTGGAATATACATAGCATCATAAAAAAAATATTCCAAAATCTGCAACTTCTTTTGCCATTCGTCCTCTGTATTGCAATTTGCCAATTTCTGAATGGATGACATCTATAATACCTGAAAGAGATCCCACGGGTTCCCATTTATGTATATTTGAAGGATATAGATCTGCAATACAAAATCATAATAAGCTCTGATTCATAAATACGATTACATTTTAAAAATGACAAGCAATCCAAAAAATTAAGATACTTACAATTACACTTTCAAAAATCATGTGGATTTACAGTCTCCACATTAAGTTATGAATGCATATAAACATGTTGAATAAGCACCTCTGAAATGGTTTGTCCTCCTCGAAAAACTTTGAAATCAATAATCTGCCCTTTCCAATAAGATTTATATGTATACTTGGCCTTTTTCTTTTGGCTCGCCGATGGATGCATCAATACCCAAGAAGCCTTATGATATTCATGAGCAATCCATGTGCCATCGTCTTCCCTCTCATTATAAAAAAATTGCAGAGCATATCAAGGATCTCGGTCTCCTTCTCATCGCCATAGCTTGAAGAGTTCACATTTGAACTCGTCAATATGAGAGTCCGGAGTATAATAGGCGCCAAACCTATTTGTGAGTCCCAAGATAATTTTAACTTGAGGTTAACCCAAGCAGTTTAGTCAACCAGTCGTCATGCACGACAGCCAATAGTATGCTTCCAATCTATTGGACCAGAAAGTTAAATCTGCCCAAACACGAATTGTGTTTTCTGGGTTAGGCGAGTTATGCTACATAGAAGCCGCTATGTCAAGAACCGATTGGGCCACACAGACATAAACAACAAGGAAAAAAAAAACTCGTAACAAACGGCCCTTCTAAGTTTGAGAACTCCTGTAATGTTGCTGATTCAACTAAGGTTCTATTCTTTCTCTCAGCAAGACCCTTTGACTGAGGCGAATAGGAGGTAATGTATTGTTGCTCAATGTCGTTGTTAAGACAATACTCCTTGAATTCAATGGAGATGCATTCCCCCCCCCTGTTATCTAACCTCAGTGCTTTGATTCGTTTGTCAGTTTGATTCTCAACATGCTCTTTGAATTCTCCGAATTTGATGAAAGCCTCTGATTTCTATTTAATGAAATAAACAGTTGTTTTTCTGGAGAACTCGTCAATGAAAGTGATAAAATACTTTGCATCTAATAATGAAGGAGTCTGCATAGGTCCACATATATCTGGATGAACAACATCTAACAGATCTTTTGCTACATGCCTATGGTTTGATGTAAAAGAAATCCTAGCCTGCTTTCCAAAGATGCAGCTATGGCAGACAGGGAGATCGACCTTACCAGAAGGATAGTCAAGATCAAGAACCATGGATTGTCTGGACATGTTCAAAACAGATGCATAATTCAAGTGTCCTAAGTGATGATGCCATAATATTGATTCAGTATGAAAAACGAAACAGAAGTAAATGAATACAATAAGTTGTAGAACGAAGCCGCGTACTCTATGCTATCTCTGAGTAGCTAAAATAAAAGTCTGAATTAAGCGCAATGCTAATAAGCAGTAGCGCAATAGCAATCTCTAAAACAACTTTGAGAAGTGAGCTAGAATGCTCAGGAGTGTTCAAGCTCGTAGGATTTTGAGAGAGAGAGAGAGAGAGAGAGAGAGAGAGAGAGAGAGAGAGAGAGAGAGAGAGAGAGAGAGAGAGAGAGAGAGAGAGAGAGAGAGAGAGAGAGAGAGAGAGAGAGCTAACAATTCAAATGTTTCTTGTTCATAACTTAAAAATTGAACAACTATATATACTAAGCAATTAGGTCGTCAAATGTGATTGCCAGTTGGCTGATGTCCGCTGGCATCCATCCAGTTCCTTCTCATAAATTGATTGCTGATAAGGGGTGACATTTTTGGCCGTAAACATTCTGTCTGCATAAATGAACGTAACTGTCACTCTGCAGAAATAAATTAAAATTGCCACAAGCGAAAATGGTGACAATGTCGGAATTTTGCGAAAAAAGATAACAATGCCCTTAAATCCCATTTAGGGTAGCACTACACTTTTGCCAAAGTCATTTTCTTAACATTTGAGGCACTTTGGAAAAAGCAAAAAATGCGACTCTACATATTTACTCGTAATTCCTGATAGGCGATAGTGTCGCTAAAATGCGAGAATGTGACACTGTGATTTTACACGAGATTTCTGACAAGCAAAAAAGTCGAAGTGAGGGAAAATGAAAAGCGTTACTGTAGTCAATCTCCGTGTAAATCTGTAGACTGTAAAAGAACACGGGAAAATCCGCAAAACTAGATAAACAATGGATGAAGATTAAAACCGATTAGTCTATTAGTAAGAAAAAGACTAATCCAACAACCTTAAGGGGGACTGTTGGAAATTAAGTCCACAATTATCTCCTTGGAATCACAACTTAGACAGCCAAATTATTTGAAGAACGTCTACAACAGACTTCCGGTTGATCTCCAACGAAAGGTAACCAATCCTGTCATAATTTCACGTCCAGATGTTAAGTTCAATTACTTGAAGTCATTGAAGACTTGGCCATCTTCAAGGACTTCCAAGAACTAGCATTTAGAACAAGTCTGCAAATTTACATTACTTTTTCAACAGTTTGCAGAAATACACTAAGTGTCGCAATAGTCTGCGAAAATACTCAAAATGTTGCTACAGTTTGCAAAAATGAACTATCTTTTTCACAGTGTCGACTTTCCCCAAAAAGCGACAGTGTCGGCTTTTCCCAAAAAATGACACTTCAGCATAGTTCACAAATTCAACTTTTTGCGACGTGTCGGCTTTTTCGCATTCTTTCAAAATGTGACAGTGTTGGCTTTTTGCGACAGTGTCGCCTTTTTCCAAAAAGAGACACTTGTCTTAAACTTCTTCTTTTCAACTATTTTGAAGAAGTTAATTTGTTTTAAGGGCACCACCGGCTTTTTAAAGACAGTGTCATCTTTTTAAGGGCACCGTCGGCTTTTTAAAGGATAGTGTCCCCTTTTTTAAGGGCACTGTCGGCTTTTTCGCAAAATCCCAAAGAGAGAGAAAACTCGACACTCATCTATTTTCTACGAGGAACGTTCCAAGAACTTCCCAGAATTTGCGAAGTGAGAGAAAGCCACTTCACATAAAATTCGAAGTGAGAGAATTTGCAACGTCCTCATCCGCGTCAACATTCCCTGATTTGTTGATTGTATATACTATTTATAGTTGTCACAAAAGCCAAATACTTCCAAGTACAATGGCTTATCTAATTAGGTGACAAACATTTATTGTAATTAATACATGGATGAATTGTATAAATGGATAATCTAGGCACACTCTACGTGATGCTCCGTCCATGAGACGAATGATTTTGAGCCTCCCAGTTACACCGCCATTCTGGTTGTAATTGCTATTTCACTGTGCTTCAGTGTAATATAATAGCAGCACACTTTTCTATCTATGTATAATGTAGATGAATGCTTGTTGTGATTGAATGCACTTTATCACTGTTTGATCACGCTTGTTTACACACTCTGATCAGAACATGGACGTCTATGACTCCTTCGCTTCTGATCAGACGATGGTTGTCTTTGACGCTTGAGGAACTCGTGATATCATACTGCTCTTCCATCTATTTTAGAACTAAACTTCATATTGAATCTGTGTCCAGTAATATCACACACACAAATCATTTCTAATCTCTTCGGTGGACTGTACTCTCGTTTTTGTGTGTATGAAAATTTTTAAGATCCTGTTGGGCAACTAGAACACTTAAAGCTGTGATTATACTCAACATAAGCTTTCTATTGGACTGTTTTTGCATCTAGCAGCTGATTGTAACGGGAGAGCTATTCCGCGATATTCTTGCTCTCTTCTCCATTCATGTTCTCCATACTCCCTTGCCACATCAGGCCGATGGCGTCATCTTCCGGATCTAGCCGTGAGAGCACCCTTAGTGCATTTTTGAAAAGTTAGAGGGCTTTCATTCCTCGTTCGCCCTTTTCTACATGTTTTCAGAACTGCGCAACCCAATGCTGAAGTATTTTATGACCACTATGTTAGATTCAAGGATATAGTTTGTATACTTGTTGTCTCCATGGGTCCTCTCTCCTACATGCTATTGGAAATTAGACCAATAAAGTAACAATTCGTTATATATATATATATATATTATACAGAGATTAGATCAAATAGTATACATGACAAAGATGAGAGATGTATATGCTGAGATGCGTAGCACTATCAACAGTTCCAATTTGTTCTTCTAGGATTGTAGTACTGATAAGTGTCATGTACATTCGCGCTATCTTAATTTACTCTGTGTTCTTCAATGTTTGAGTAATGTGCGAATGCTTACTGTTGTTTCTACTTTGATTCATGAATCGTTTTAATCTTTTTGCTCTTCCTTTCTTGTGTCTTATTGATTGAGTCTAAAGTGCATAATCATGGCTGTCGTTGACGCTTTTGAATTTTGTAACTATGGTTCTCTTAGACACCTATTGACTCGTCGATTGGTTCTGTTGTGACAAATGATTCTAAACACGATGCTCTTGATCAGACTTCCTCAGCGCTAATTCATGCGATAGTCCGACATTGTCTCTTGACACTTCGAGCTGTCGCTCACTGTTTCACACCCTCACTTTCCCCAACAAAAGTGACTTATTCTATAACTTTTCTCTTATAAATATGCAAATTTTGTTTATTATTAGTTCATTAACAATCAAAACGCCATGACTATATATTAATCACCTTGTTTATTTTGCTCTTTTTCATCAATTTTATATTTTCCATTTTGATGAAATAAAAATGAAAAAAATTGGAAAGATTAGAAATCAAAGAATTTTTTTCTTTCTAAAAATAAAGTGATAAAGTTTGAGTTGAAGATTTGGAGGAAGAATATGAAGGGGTAGTATACGACTGTGGGTTTTTGGCGAGGCATCACGCTTGCTCAGCATTTCTGCTGCAGTTTAATCCCACTCTAGCTGCCGCCACAAAGATATTTCACGCACCTATGGCGTCTGATCCAGTTATTGTGGATTTTTCGCCATTTCATTTGAGCCAGCAATCAACCCTGATGGTACTGAATGCTGTCAATTAGGGCATCTATGAGCTATGGCGATCAGGAGCTGGTTTTGCTTAAATATCAGGTTTTTAACCTGTTTTGATAGATTAGCACACATAATTTGCGTTTGTACTATGCAAGAATGGACTGGAATTTCATGTGTGGGATCGGTTATCAGTCGTGTTAGCTGCATCATTGACAAGTGTACATTTCTTTTGGTCAAACGTCTTTTGATTCCAAATTAATCAATCTCCTCAATTCTCTGACTTAAAATATCACATCAACGTACGGTCATTGAGTAATCCCCTCAGTTTACCTGAAGATTGGAAGGGAGAATTTGATAAGCCCCTTGTGTTTACTATGATTCTTCTTCTAATGCTCATCGTTAACCCATGAGTGAGCATCGTTGTTGGCAAATTGTGGGCACTTCTAAGGTTGAGAAGTTTAGGGAGGAAGCGTGCCACCTCCCATAGCTTGGGGACTTTTTTGAAGTATTGGTTTGATTATGCTTCAAGCGTGCAAATTGTTTGTGTGATGAACTAGTGGACTATGGGTATGACAAAGCGGTTCGATATGACGAGTTGCAAGAAACCATATAAATCATTTTGATATAATGAAGTTGTCTATATTATGCTTCACATGTGCAAATAGTTTGTGTAAGTTCATTGGGGTTGATTCAATCTGTATGATAGAATATCTGATCAAAATTCTTTGCATGGGCTATTGATAAAGTCAAACTTGTGTAGTTCAAAATGTTAATACATAAAGGTCTCCCTTTTTATGGCCCATGTTGAGTATTCTTGGTATTGTTACCCCTCGAAGCTCTTTAGAGAGATTGAGGTCTTGCAATCCTCTTTGGCCTTCAAATCTTATGAATTTTTTAGATTATTATGAACGTTTTTCCTTCATGGTTGCTTTAAGATGACTTAGTAAGTATGCTTGGCTTTTAAAGAGAAAATCTAGATTGTAGTTGAGATCTAGTTGGCAAAGTTTAATCATTAGATTTTTTTTATGTTGAGAAGGATAAGAATTTGATTTCTTGTTTTGACTAAATAAAGCATTGCAAAGTCGTCTTCAAGTTAAGACATGGATGACCATTATGTGTGATGGACTTGATGGCCTAAAACTTTGTGCTTAGACATCAAAAGGTTGGGATTACACGTCTCCTTTGTTATATTGGGTACTATCCTAGCCATGGTAGCGCTATAAGATCGTCATGCAACCTTCACTTTTCAAGTTTTAACACTGATACATCAAAGGCATCCATTGGCTTTTGCCAGTTTGATACATTGTACAAGCCTACGAGGTAATGCATCTGTTAGAAAACCGACTTCTATGAGTAATGAAGACATTGAGATCAGAGTTGATCTTAGACTCTACATCAGAATTGAGGATGTTCATTACATGGGCATCATGGAGGATATACATGCATACTTGTGCTATGCATAGTTCTTGATATTAACAATGTAAACATTAAAGGGGAGTGTTAGAGTTAATGTTCACATTGTAATCCCTAATGTTGTCATCTAGGTTTAATTAAGATTTTTAGGCCATGCTTGTGTGCTAATTCTAGGGGCCCTTACCTATATTTAGTAAATTCAAGTTAGAATTTAGTTACACTCAAGTTCGAGATTCTAGTGCTATGATACCATATTAGAAAATCGACTTTTATGAGCAAGTCGGTTTTCTAACAACATTCGCAACCACATTCGCTTTGCCCTTTTTGTACAAAATTTCCAAATAAAACTCTTGCATGAGCTTGGCCTACCTAGTCTAGCAGCTCCTCAACTTAGGCTGATTACAGAAATACTTAAGAATATCTGCTAAGCAGGAGTTAGCTTTTTACTTTCAACGCCAAGAAAAGCAAGAACTTGCTTTACTATTGAGCTTTATTTGACCAAGTTCCAACTTTACTATTGATAGTTGAAGGCTATGTAGTATGTAGTATGTAGTATGTAGTATGTAGCATGCTCTTCTTGCCAACACTAAGCAGCCACATCAATATCATCATTCATAGATATAAGAATAAGTGTCCATTGTCTAGAGTTTAGACTCTAGACTCTAGATCACAGAATCCAGATTCTAGAATGGTAGCAGAAAAAAAAATACAAATTATCTAAACAAATTTACACACCACCAATTCTGAAAAAAATAAAAAGAAAATTAAGTGCACGTTCTGGGAAACCCTAATGGGGTTTCTCGGATCGTGTTCCGGAACAGAATGTGCAACGTTGTTAATATCTAATTCCTATCACTAATTACCTAATACCTATTACCTATAATCTATGATCTTTCAAAACTCACTCCCTAACCTTGAACCTTCAACTTAGTTACTACTTACTAAGTTCTAACTTCTAACACACTCCCTCCTCTCAAATTTCAACTTTCAACTTTCAACTTTCATGGATGATGGATCAAGCCTGAATTCTAATTAGTAATGAAATTATGAATGCCTCTAAGCTCTCTCCCTCTCCCTCACACTATCTCTCCTACACACACACTCCCTCGCCCTATCACTCCCTCTCAAGACTCACTCTTACCAAATTCCAATGATGGTTGATCATTTTATCAATGCTCCTCTCAAGTTTCAACTCTCAAATGGCAAAATCTAAATTAAATGGCAAAAAGCCCCTTCTCCTCAAATCTCTTCTCTCACTCCCTCTCTCCTCTTCTTTCACTCCCTCTCTTCTCTTCTCTCTCTCCCTCTCCTCTTCTCTCCTCCTCAACGTTGTTGGAGCGTTAGTCAGACCAAAAGGCATGACCAAGAACTCATAATGTCCAAAGCGTGCACGAAACATCGTCTTTGGCACATTAGGCTCCCTGATGCGAATTTGATGGTAGCCACTCTTAAGATGTGTCTTGCTGAAATGCAATGCATCCAACAAATGATCTCTTCACAACCTAGGACACTTGTGGTTCATCATGATCTTGTTCAAGCTAGTGTTTCCTCGAAACGTGTTTCGAACGCTGAAACGCGTTCGAAACCGGACGTACGAAATGACCCCGTTTCGAAACGCCGTTTCAGTGTTCGAAACGACTGAAAAAAAAAAAACCAATTTTTTTTTTAGGAAACCGCGCAATAAGCTTTGTAGTATGTACTGGCAATGGGCATGAACAGATTCTCGCAACCTAATAACCTATCCATGATAGTATCAATAAAATTTGACTGAGGAAAGTGACCATAGTCACCATACACAGCTTCTCCTCTTGAAATTGCATTCTAATTTCTCTTGAGCATTCTCATGAAATTGGATGTATCTACTTGTTACTAGACTGTCTATGACATCTGTAAACTCCAAAAGCCACGCCATAAGCTTTGTAGTATGTATTATGTACTGGCAATGGGCATGAACAGATTCTCGCAACCTAATAACATATCCATGACAGTATCAATAAAATTTGACTGAGGAAAGTCACCATAGTCACCATACACAGCTTCTCCTCTTGAAATTGCATTCTCTAGAGCATTCTCATGAAATTGGATGTATCTATTTGTTACTAGACTTTCTATGACATCTATAAACCCCAAAACCCTCAAAAACACATTTTCAAAAAAAAAAAAAAACTCTAAAAAAAATTTCCCGTTTCGAACCTGAACCAGACGTTTCATACGCGTTTCAAACTCGTTTCGAAACGACTTACGAAACGCGCCCATGGAACATTGGTTCAAGCCATGATAATTCACTGGAACCAACTCAATCTTGTGTTCCATATTTTTACTAGGGTGTAACTTGGCTGGGTTTTTTGAACAAGAATTGACTTAAGTGTGTGCCTAATAGACTCATCTAGAGTTTTAAGCTCAATGGGAAAGTAGATGCTATCTCTGAAGATTGCAATGTAGAATAATGCTTTTGCCTATAAAACTTATCTGATGTAGATTGCAACCCATTATTATGCACTTGCCTATCTACCTTTTCTTTATGGATGTATAGCTTCTCTCAAGAAAAGGGTTCATGCCCCTGATTGACCGAAATCGGTCAAAATTTTTTGATACCGGCTTGTTGGATGTGGATAGTGATATTTGGACACACTATTTGCCACATTCAGAGTGGTCCAAAGACACAAGGAACAATAGGCCAGTACGAGGGAGTTCTGAAAAAAGTGAATATTTCATGTTATTCTTGCTTTTCGCATTCTGCCCTGAGGGTGGCGTGGAATTGGACCTACATAGAGGTGTAGGCACTTCGGTCCTTGCTGCTCGAAAGGCTGGTGTCCACCTATTTGGTATGGACAACGATGAAGAGTGTATAAGGTGGCTGAAAGAAAATAGAGGTGAGACTTGAGTGTTAGAAGGAAGTAGTGAAAATGTTCAGGTGTATTCTTTTTTGCTTTTGGAATTAGTCTTATAACGGTTTTTTGTCTTGTGTAGTTATGGAGGCAAGTGTGTCTGTAGCAGGTCCATCAACAGAAGACCCTATCATGTTAGCTGAGTTCAGGTCCGAGGCATTTGAGTTGGGCTCTCCTGGATGCTAGTGAGTATGTCCATTTGGCTGTTACAAATTGGATTTGTAAAAGTTTTGGTTGGTATGACATTGGAATGACTTAGTGATTTGCCTTGCTATGCTGAATCAATGGCCAAGGTGATGGAGGTGATGCATGACAAGGCCCCGAGTGCCATTGTTCAAAGGCCTCGAAGAAAGTGTTTTTTTTTTGTTGATGACGAGGCTGTGGTTGTCTCTGACGAGGACTAGTTGATACTAGCTATGTTTGCAGAACATTTGATTGATGATTTTTTCCTCGTGGAGTGGACTAGCTATATTATGCATAAATTATACTTGCAATTGTTTATGGTTTATGGTAAATTGCATCAGATCTTTGCATCCCTATCAGTGCTCGTAAAAATTGTTTTTATAACCTTATAAAAAATCTTCTAGCTTGTAATGTAGTAGGTGTTTTCTCAAATTTTCCTAAAATAAATTGTTGGGCTGATTTTTATTCCTTTAGTTTCTTTTTTCCATCAATATTTAAACGTGGAAAAAACCTATCATCAAAAAAATTTACCATCATACTAAAGGATTTGGGCCGTTTGGACTCACTCCATGTGAAACCACCCTTGGAAAACCTTAAACAATCTATACAATTTACAAAGCCTGTCCTAATAAGATTTGAAACTAGTATGTTTTAGAACTAGAACAATAAATATAATGTCAAATAAACTTAATACTAACCTTAATTCTCAAATCTTAATACTATCCTCTAAGTTAATTTCATAGTCTATTATGTATGGGTTGAACTTTGAAGACTTAACGTTAAAGCCACTAAAAAACCTGTTTGTTTACATTTGTAGTAGATAAAAATTACATGGTATTTCTCAACAATTAAAAAATTTATTGACCCTAAATTGAGCCAAATTCATAAACCTACAAACATAAAACAAAGAGGTGAGATCATAGAATTATGAACCGTGTACAGTTCACCACGGTTCTGAGAACCGTACGGTTCACTAAATTTTTTGGCCAGAACCGTGGTGAATTGTACAATTAATTAATTAATCAATTAATTTTTTCAGTTTCCCACCAAAAACAGCCCAAAAAAATTCAAAAAAAAGGCCAAAAAAATGCCAATAAAAATCAAAAATTTGTGTCTGTGTCTGTCCAAATCTGTTATGGATCAGGTCCAAATCTGTGTCGGTGTCTGTGCGGATCAGGTCCTATTTTGGACCAGAAATTCTATCATGGATCAGGTCCTATTTGTCTGTCCAAATCTGTGTCTGAATTCTGTGTCTGTCCAAATCTGGTAAATAGTTAATTAATTATATAGACGAACCGTACCACGGTTCATTAACCGTGAACCGTGGGTTTTATGGTGAAATGTCAAATTGGGCTGTTTGAATTTGTCGGCTTTTTGTGAGCACTGATCTGATTCCCGATTTTGTTCTAAGTAGATTTCTATTGCATGGGTTCGGCTTCAATCGATAAAAGAGAATTGTTGACATTATTTTTATCAACTGGAAGTTTGAACTAAATCTGGACTGGTCAGTAGTGTTTGGTGTTACACAAATATATTTGTAGTTAAGAGGTTGTGAATATTTCAGAGGTATTAAGTTGCTATTTCATAGGGGTCAGGATGAGGTGTCCACAAACACTTTGCAAAGCCTGTACCCATTTAATATGAAATCATATAACATATTTTGCAGAAGGTATTGGCACCATTCCCAGGGTATACACTTGCATTGACAAGAATGTTGGGCAACGACCTTCGATAAGTTCATATCCTAGTTTCGAATCAGTTTGTAGGTTTGCCAACCCCATTTGGCTTCCGTCTCAAGAAATCACCCTTCTGGCATTACTTTTTACAATAGCAACAAATGGAATGGACATAGTTAGACATTTTGCAACAGAGAACGTATCGGATTGCCCAAGCATCTGAATCAAGCGTCGTATGTCAATACAAATAGAAAACTACGGTGCTGAATATTTGCCTATGGCATCAATTGTCCACACCGACCCATGGAAGTTGACCCCTTAAACCGTTTCAGAGACGATAGTGTCAAACACGAACTGTGAATCCTGTTTCTAGCCAATCACTCTTTGGCCTTGAACAGACGTGGTGGAGAGATGCAGTGGACCCCCATGAACTGTTGTCCCGTACCCCCCATCCCGGTCACTTGCAGGAATTTTGGGCCCAATACTCAGTTTTTGGTGCCCTAACAAGGCATGAATTTTGGCGCCGAAACAATGATTCCAAAATTAGTTAGATTCCATACATGCATAGTAGTGCACCGTGTCCAAGTACGTGAAATAGTCAAGCGCTTAAGTTGCCCTGTGGGGAAGCCTTGTTTCTAGCAAGTCAGTCTTGGCCCTGAACGTGGTGGAGAGGTGCAGTGGCATTGCATGTTTCCATACAAGCACAGCAGTGCCCGTTTGTACCGTGTCCAAGTAGGCGAAATAGTCAAGTGCCTAAGTTGCCCTGCGGGGAAGCCCTGTTTTTAGCCAGTCACTCTTTGGCCCTAAATGGACGTCATGGAGAGGTGCAGTGGACTCCTACGAACTGTTTCGACGTCCCGTACCCCCCATCCCGGTCGCTCGCCTGAAGTCTGGGCCCAATACTCAGTTTTCGGTGCCCTAACAAGGCATGAATTTTGGCGTCGAAACAAGGATTCGAAAATTAGTTAGAGACCTCCGATGGATGAGCCGTCTGTCACTGTGCGAAAACCTATGTACAGACTTCTAGTGTGACATTCCCTGTTTTCATACAAGCACAACAGTGCCCGTTTGTACCGTGTCCAAGTAGGCGAAATAATCAAGTGCTTCAGTTGCCCTGCGGGGAAGCCCTCTTTCTAGCCAGTCACTCTCTGGCCCTAAACGGATGTGGTGGAGAGGTGCAATGGACTCCCACGAATTGTTCCGACGTCCCGTACCCCCCATCCCGGTCTCTTGTCGGAAGTTTGGGCCCAATACTCAGTTTTTGGTGCCCTAACAAGGCATGAATTTTGGTGCTAGAAACAAGGATTTGAAAATTAGTCAGAGACCTCCGATGGACGAGCCGTTTGTCACTGTGTGAAGACCTATGTACAGACTTCTAGTGTGACATTCCCTGTTTCCATACAAGCAAAATAGTGCCCGTTCTTACCGTGTCCAAGTAGGCGAAATAGTCAAGTGCTTCAGTTGCCCTGCGGGGAAGCCTTGTTTCTAGACAATCACTCTCTGGCCCTGAATGGGACTTGGTGGAGAGGTGCAGTGGACTCCCACGAACTGTTCCGTCTTGGTCCTCTAAGACAGTTTGGCTTGCAAAGGACGTTGCCTCTTTCCCAAGTGGCATTCTCAACAAGCTGATCATTCCACTTGACCAGGTATTCTCGGTATAGAATATGACGAGTCTGCGTCTCTCTACTATCAAGAATCTCCTCTGGCTCATGTGGAGGTTGGTGAGAATCCAATGGGAGAATTAGAACATTGTCCCCTACTAGACTTTCTGATCTGGCTAGGGCTTTTCGTAACTAACTTACATGAAAGACTAGAAAAACCTTACTACTATGTGGGAGTTCTAGTTCATAGGTGACCTCGCCTAGTCGGGACCACAATACCTAGGAGACAACTTAGCACACACTCCTGATTTGAGGGTTTTAGAGTCAACTGGGACTCTCAAGTAGACTTTCTCACCAACGGAGAACTGCACATCCCGTCTGTGTGGATCTGCATAATGCCTGGCTCGATTCTGGAACTATCTAATGCTACGCTTAGCATGTTCTATTATCTGGTTTAGGTCTTCTAAAAAGTTTCTGGCTGCTTCAACTTTTTCTTGTTTAAACCCTATAGTTGTGGGTGAGTGTGGCTGAAAACCGTACATCAACATAAATGGGCTGTATCCCGTAGCTGAATGTTTGGTACTGTTGTAAGCAAACTCTAATATCGAGAGATACTCCTCCCAATTAGTTTGCTTCTTGCTGACGTATGCTCGAAGCATATCCTCCAGCACCTGATTTACCCTCTTTGTTTGACCGTCCGTCTGTGGATGGTCGGTGGTACTCATATTAAGTTTAGTATGGAGATGATGGAATACTGCCCTCAAAAAATTTCCATTAAACGTATTGTCCCGGTCACTGACTATGCTGGAAGGTAGACTGTACAATTAAAATAGCCCGTCTACAAACAACCTCGCTAACTCTGGAGCTCTAACGGTTGTTTTGGTCAGAATAAAATGAGCCATTTTGGTTAGACGGTCAACTGTGACCCATATAGCGTCATTACCCTTTTGGATTTTAGGCAGGCCTACTATAAAATCCATGGAGATACTCTCCCATATACCAGCTGGTATATCCAAGAGCTGTAACAACCCTCCTTCCTGCCTTTAAACGCTCTGCTTTATTTACTTGACATTTCTGGCAACTGGTTACATATTGCTAGACGTCCTTTTTTAGACTACAAACTTACCCAAGTATGGTTTGAGGACATTGTTCATCAAGGTCATAAAGGTAGCTGGAGCATTTGTGAGCCCAAATGGCATCACCTTAAACTCATAATGACCATGACGAGTCCTAAAAGCTGTTTTCGGGACATCTTCCGATTTTATACGGACTTGATGATATCCCGATCTGAGGTCTATTTTACTGAAAAACTTAGCCCCGTCGAGTTGATCAAACAACTCGTCTGCCCGAGGCATAGGATATTTATTCTTAATTGTGACTTTATTGAGGGCTCTGTAATCTAGATTCTATGCAAAGACGTATAAACCCCTCTTTCTTTTTCACCAAAAGGACTAGTGAGGCCCATGGTGAACTACTGGTCTGAATTTGGCCTTTTCCAAGATAATCTGTTAATTGCCTACTTATTTTTTCATCCTCTGTTCGGCTGACCTGATACAGAGGTTTAGAAACAGGTGCTATACCTGGTACTAGGTTTATTACATCATCTACCTCCTGTGCAATCCAGTTGCATTATCTGAAAGTTTATTTCATCTTGGTACCCCTGAATACCAAGATTTAAGTGACTTATCATAGTTTCCCATATTTTCTTATCTTCACCCTTAGCTAATGAAACTATGTACCTATGCTGAGTGGGTACTTCTGGAAGTTTAAGTTTTTTAACCAAGGTGTAGTTGATGAAATTATGGGTTGCCCCATCATCAACCATAACTCTAACTGACTGGTTACCAACTTCTCCATGCATACGTACTAGGTCATGCGGCCCAAAACTGAAGGGTCTCACTAGCATTGCAGAGGTTAGCTGGCAACAGTGTTCATGATCTTCATGAAACACTTTGATCTCGGAAGCTGCCGAGTCACTGGGAAAACTTACGGTCTGAATAAGATGAACTTGTTTTCTATCTTTTTTATCTTTCTTAGTGAAAGGCCCCTTGGGACACTGTCTGACTGTGTGTCCCTTGCCCATGCACACAAAGCACAAACGTTCTTGTTTGGCTTTCTCAAAATCTTCTGGTTTCTTTTTAAATTGAAAGTCTTTCTGAGGAGGCTGCTCAGAAAGGGGCTGCTGTCTCGCCCTCTTCCTACCCACTGAATTATCATAGATTTGAGCATATATGAGAGCTTGCTCTAGGGTAGTAGGCGAGTTTCTCTGAACCTCTACTTTATATTCATCCTTGAGGCCATGGACAAATCCCCTGATTTATTGATAATCGTCCATATTTCTAATTTTTAAAATTGCTTCTCGATACTGTGAGATATATTGGATTAGGGACTTGTCCATTTTTGTTTTCTCTCAGGCTTCCCAGGCTCTATCAAGTTCATTTTTAGGTAGAAATTCTCTTAGGAAGGCTTCTTCAAAGGCCTTCCATGACCGGGGAGTTTGCCCAGTCTTCTAGAAATTTAACCACCACTTATAGTCCATGGGCCCTAAGGAAAGACTGGCCTCAATAGCTTGCAAATGGTCAGGGGTCTGTTTAAGAGCATGAATGTTCATCCATTTGCTGAGGAAGGTTTGTAGAATGTCTGCATTTCTACCCTTCTCTTCCCCAATAAAAGTAGGAGGTTTTAAATCTTTAAAGACACTAGGGTGAGACCACATAGGCTCACCCGAAACTGATGGAAGTGGAGAAGGGGACAACTGAGAAGTGGAGGAAAGGCTTCCTTTTGCGGAACTCAAAATCAAGCCTTTGGATTCAGCGAACGAGTCATCCACACTGGACTTGAAATTGGCTAATGCCCACTTTAGTTCATCCACTTCTATTACCAAGTGGAGAAACCGCTCCTTGGTAACCAATTCGTCGAGTTCTTCGGCGAATTGTTCCTGTTCTTCAACTTCCATTAGTTCTTTCCCTTTATTGAACCTCAGGGATTCCATTTCTAATTCATCAATGCCTCTTGTCAGGGGTTGATCAGATCCCGAAGAAGTGGTCATTTTCAGAGCTAGAAAAAGATTGTCTGACGTTTCCTTTCCAAAAAAAGTCAATAAGACTAATTTATAACTTTACAAAGAGGGAAAGAAGACTTAGTTGTTTTTGAGGACTGTACTTCCAAAGAAAATACGAAGAGGAACCCTCTCAGCTCTTCCACCCAAAGTTTCAGATCTGCTGTCCCGGAAAATCTCAGTTTGAGGTTCCAAAATGGTACCAAAATTTCCGGTTTCTTGAGTTGAGTTGCTCGCTGATCTGATTGCAGACCTGTGGCTTTGAAAAAATTTGAATAGAAGGCCAAAAAAAGTGCAAGAGAAATTTAAATTTCTTGCTTTTCCTCCTCGCTGTCTGATCAATATCTGAGTTGGTCAAAGAAAGCCCAAAAGCAATTCTGAATTCTGAAATTTCAAGAACACCCTGCTCGCTGGATTGGCAGAAGTTCTACTGCTCAGAATCTTCTGATTTAAAGCCCAAAACTTTGTCCAAAATCCGAAATTTCAAAGGTACTAGCAGTGCTGAACCTGCTCATCCCTTGTTGGCTTGAAATTCGCTCAGAACTACTAAAATTTCACTTGGAAAACAGAGGTAGGTCACTGATTTTACAACGATGGATCTGCTCGCTACTTCCTACTCTAATTTCGCTCTAAAATCTGCAAATAAATCTCTGAAATCAGTGATGGATAGTTGCCCTTCCAGCGATTTACCTGTGCAAGAAAATCTTCTTCCAAAATCGTGGAAATTCCCCCAAGTTTGGATGAATAGGAGGCTGTTCCTACAACGATTCTCCTCCACTATGCTTTCCTGAGAATCTGAGAAATATTTTCTCTCTTCTGATAGCTTTCTCTACTGCTCCTACTTAGCTCCCAAAGATGGAGATGACTCTGATACCAGTGTAATAGATCCTAACACCACAGTAGGACAAACACTAACTGATCCACCCAACCTTGCCTACTCCCTGATATGGAGCAAGCCCCTCCTAGCCCAGTGTGAGGACTGGTAGCATGCATACTGCCAAGTGTCGGCCACGTGGCACTGACGTGGCTGACTGCACCTCGGGACCCAACTGGGGGCCCTGTCCTGCTGACAGGGTCCTTAGACTGTGTTAGGCCCGCCATGGCTATGGACCGTGCTAGGGCACACTACTCACACTGTCTTGCCCTGTTGGTCGTGTACGCTGGACACGACCTTGACTGTGGTATATGACCTTCTGTGTTCTCTAGGGTTCGGCACTGATCACATGCTCGTACCACACAACCAAGATTATATCAAGTTGTTGTGTATGTGGCATGTGTGTATTAAAGTCCATCTAGGGGCTTTTTGATAATCCTTTCAACTTTGTTAACCTGACACCTAAAGCAATGTGTCATATGATGGAAAATATCATTTTATGACTTAGGCCACCAAAGGTTATGTGGGATCAATTCATAGGTCCCATCCATGTCCGAATGAATGGCGCTAGGGCTATTATGACATAATTGCAAAATCCTCTTATGCAACTTCTCACAAGTTGGAATCAAACTACTGTTATTCGTTTTTACCCAACCATCATCGATGGTAAACTTAAGATAAGTGCGAGTAAAGGGTCTAGATCTCTACTCTTGAGACTTTGCATGGCCATGCCTCTCCTCTTACATCAAGGATCCTCTTGGTGAGATTTTATTTATTTTTATCTCAGCTAGCAGGCCATTTTCAATGACCACCTATGCCATTTGATATAGTTTCCAAGACAATGCATCTACCACAATTTTTGGGACCTCTTATATGGTATTTGCAAAAGAAATTCTTGCATTATTCAAGCTCATCTAGCTTGTTGACCTCTTAGATCTGATTGGTTAGAAAAGTATTTCAATAGAACGTGAGTGTATACATAAAACTCAGATCCATACAAATAATTTTTCTATGCCAAAATTGCATAGACTATGGTATACAACTCCTTTCATAGGTGGAAAGAATGTTTGCGGAACCATATGTGCACCATGTACAATCTTCAAGTGGACCAGATAGAAGAGCTAGTGTACATGGAAGAGCTACTGCACACGAAATAGTTCGAGCATGGTTAGAGTGTTCCACATTTGATGAATGCTTTTGTGATCATGAAGGTGGACATGGCTCCTGCAATGAAATTGTCACGATTAACGTGGCGTGGGTATGAATTTCTTAAAACTTCTTTGAGAGTCATGTGTGGACAATTGTGTGGTATACATGCTTTAAATTAATTCGACACTAGGTCCTCAAATAATGTTGTATATCCAACTTTGATGACGAATTTGAATGTGACCACAACTATCCTAGTTCGAATACACATTTGAGATGGTTGATAGAAAGGATACAAAAGTTTGAGATACGAGGGTTGTAGTCATCCCACTATTCAGAGTTATTCGTAAGAGTTGGATTTGAAATAACCCATTTGATGCAATTTGATGTTGTGCTGGGGATTTATTGACATGCGATGGAAAAGCCCTAGTTGTTTGAGACACTCATGTGTACGAGTTTAATTACAAAATTAGATTTCATTTTAGCCGTGGTGAGTGGGGTGTATCTCCTAGGCCACTGGTCTCAACTATGCAATTGCATAAGATACACTATGAATATATGTACTTTTAATTTTTGCTTGATTTGTGTACTAATATTGGTGAGAGTAGCAAATGGCATGCACAAAATAGTGTTGCCTAATCTAGACCAAGAGATAAGAAAAGATTTCTTGACATGTTTACTACATCGTAGTAGAAATATTGAACATAAAATTGAACGTATTCCCATATCTTGAGCAGGAAGAAGTGAGGAAGATGATCAAGGATTATCTGGCCAAAGGGTGAAAGAAGGCCTAGCTTCTCAACCTTTGTTCCAAGATCAAAAACGTATTCTGAGTAGACCTTCGATGTTTTGCATCTCCAGCCCAATTTGCATCTACTTATCCTTGAAATCTTAATACAGATCATAGTTGCAGCGAATTCGATTCACTGGGTTCGCGATTCGAATCGCGAAACGTGCAAAATTTAATTTTTTTAAAAATTTATATATCTATATCATTTAATTTCGTTTGAAGTGAATGCTAGCTTCACATATATGCACCTACATCATGAGCACAGCAATCACCCCTACACACCAAATGACATTTCATAAACACATGTAATACATTTGTATTTAAAAAAATTACAGACATTGCATCTTACATGACCAGGCTCGCGTTGCACAAAAAACAACTATGTATATATTCAACCGTTGTATCAAGATAACATCACATATACTGTCATTTTTTTAAGCAGCCATCTAGTTATTTGCTGCTAGACAGCGTAGCTTTGAGCATATGGCAAGTACTTTTCTTGAATATGTGATGCTTTATTCTTGACCCGTTTATGAAAACTTGAATTGAGATGTTTTTCCAGCAATTGTTTCATAGATTGTAATTCTTGAATTCAAGTCTTCTTGTACAGGTCCAACTCAAAATTGAAAATTAATCTAATTTCCATTAAGCCTTTCCAGCTATTTGTTACTCTTTCTGCACTATCTTCATTTTGTATGCGTGTCTTTATTTAGAATTCGGACAATGTATTCCTTTCCAATTTCGTAGTGAGTCTTATATGAAAAGAGCAATAATCTTGGTTAAAAGGATGGCATCGTTAGAGCTTATCAGAGAAGTTAATATTCAACAAAAATGTCATGATTAGGTGAGTCAATGTCAAAGTATGCATCTTTTGATTGAGTGGTAGTTCACTTTTGAGGAGAACCAGTTTTTCTTAAGATTCATGTCAAACTGTGCTGAATAATTGCAAGTTTCTATGAACATTTTCACTAGAGAGCTTTCAAGTCTCCACTTTGGATTTGTCAATATGGACCTTTTCGATGTTTATTGTAAATTTTTTTCAAAAACCTTTCAAATATTTGTACATAAGTTGAGAATCGTAGAAAATATAAACTTTAAGAATTTTCAGAACGTGTAAGGCAAAGATAGCTTGAAAATGTCCTCATAGTACAAAGTCTTTCAAGTGTTTAGATCCCTTGTATAAAAAGTGAAAATACTTTCAAAATGCACTCTTGATATATCTAGTTCCTTATATTAAAGGAAATATCTCAAGGTTGCGACATCCCCTTTGATGCTTCAGAAATTTTGGTTAATGTCAAATCTTCTCCAATAAAATTTTCTTCTATGAATGTTTTGTTGTTTTTAACCTCTCTTTTTTTAATTGTAATTTTTGAATTACAAAGAATAGTCTCTATTATCTATGCTTAGTACTTTCTTAGAAGGCTAGACAAGGTGAAAGAAAATGTTTAAACGTTACTTTATTCACCACCTCTCTTTTCTATCTATTCTTCACAAAGTCTTGATATCAGTAAAATCTTCAAGTGGAAGACTAAGCTTTATTAGGTCATAATGTAAGCAAGCCATTGAGCCAAATTGAACAAATATGTCAAAAAAATAAGCAATTGGGACTAAGAGGGCACAAAAATAAATAATTGTCAAAAATTGCTTAGAATTCTTTATAATGGTTTCAGATGATACTAGTAGTGTAGAATCATGTTATGACTTCATCCTTGTATGTAAAAAGTTCATTTTTGGTGCTTTGTTGTGACAAAAGTGTAGACTTGAGGCTATTGAACTCGTTGTTTCACCTACTACACCCACCTTTACTCATCTTGTGGATCCCTCTAAACCTTGCTTCATAATAGAACTATTAGAAAATATGAATAGAATCTAAGTGCATGAGTTGGACAACATTTGGAGAAAGTGTTAGAATTATCCATAAAGCTCAACACATTCATTTATGTTTCATTATTTTTATTTGATTTTTTGTGATTATAATCTTGGGATGCTCATTATATATCTTCTTGTCAGGTTTTGTTAATTTAGTCTTTTGATTTTTGACCAAATCCATCCCTATAGCCTAGGCTCAAAGTGGCTACCTTGAGTAAGTTCTGCAGTATAGTTCCTACTTTGAGTTTGCTTCACGTGACTTACTAATTTTTTGCTAAAATTTATAAATATAACGAAGATAGGTGAATAGAGTCCTTTGTATCTAGTAATACCATTTATATAATGGTAAATTATCACAAATTTATCATATTCATATCAATTTTGAGTTATAGAATTTTGGGTTTGGACCATCAAATACTAAAATTATCTATGAGGAACATAAAAATATAGTTAAAATTAAAAAAATAGCTTTGTGCAATAGCAACAACAACAACTTGACCTGAATTGAAGAGTAGGATTTACAAGGTGAGCGCACCATATTGAATCCATGTATTACTTGTTTCTACTTTGAGCCAATCTCAAATTTATACATGAGAACTTAAAGTTATCTACACCAGAATTTGTTTGATTTTTTTAAATAGTGCATTCATGTTTATAAAAATATGCAACATATAATGAAGCTATTACATTATTTATCATTGAACTATAGGAATAACATTGAGCTTCAATCATATAGCTTATGATTATAGTGAAAAAAAAAACTATAATTATAGAGAAAAAAAATCAAATTTTCAAAAAGAAAAATCATTTGATGCATAATCTTATAGTTGACTTGAAAAAGACCGGTTAAATGCAAGATGGTTAATATGAGTCTTTACATAATTCAATGAAAGATGTAGTTGTGTTGGATATAAAAGTATACTAATAAACATGCGGTATAAGTAGGGAAGACCAAGATATTCTTTCATGGGTGTATAGAGTCCAAATCTTTGTAGAAATACTATTTCGGTTGTATGGACTGCCAAGTGATATTAATAGCAATATAGATTTGAAATTCATTGGACACTTTCAATCAACAATTTTTCATAAAATGGAGACTCTTCTTAGTTTTAGTTCTATTGATCATCTTGAATCGTATCCCCAAACTAATAGAATTTCCACTTTATTCTTCTCTTAATGAGAACCTAACACATCTATCGAAATACTCGAAAATTCAAAAAAGTCTACTTTAGCATAATCTCTCGAAATACGTGGGATTCAGCACATTTAGGATTCCTTTGTAGAAATACACGACGTTCGGCACAAACCAATTTTTTGAATCAGTATCATCTAAAAATGTTCAAAGGCATTGGTTAGTGGAAACGCCAACTTTGACCAATCAAAGAAAATGTCAACTCAGTGATGATGCTAAAACATTGAAAATATCAACTTATCAAAATGTTGATATGACATTTTCATGATACCACTCAAAATGTGTGAAAAATTGGCAAAATCTAGCTCGAGTATTTTGCATATCCTTGTACACATGGAAATGTGAGAAATTGGCAAAAATCTAGCTTGGTATTCCTATGTTAGAAGTTTGTGAGTGAATCTCACATGTGTGGAGGATGTTCCCACGTGTGGAGAATTGTAAAATGAATTAAAAATATTTGTTATAGGGATCTCATAAAGTTTCATAAGGCTCTCTTATGGCATCAAGCTTCTCCTCTTCCACCTTCAACAAGGATGACTCATGGTATATTGATAGTGGAGCATCTTCACATATGTATGGCTACAAGAACTCTTTCTCATCTATTATGCCTTATGATGGAGTCAAGAAGACCATATACATTGCAAGTGAGCATGAGTGCAATATTGAAGGAGTAGGGATTATTCCCTTGAAGCTTGCATCTTCCAAAGATCTCTTTCTCAACAATGTTTTTTTTGTCCCAAAGCTTACAAAGAACATCTTAAGTGTTGGCCAACTTCTTGATAGTGGCCTTGATGTCAATTTCCATGTTGACAATTGTGTGATCAAGAAGGACGGTGAGATCCTTGCATATGGATCAAGATTTGAAGGCATCTACAAATTGGATCCAAGTGAGTGCAAACTCTCTTTATGTTTCTTATATGTCCAATCTTTCAAAGGAGGATGATCACACAAGATGCACATATCTTCTCTCTTCAAGTTTTATGGTGTATGATTATTCCCTATTATTCAAAGCATATGTTGAGAAGCAATTCTCATTGAAGATCAAAGCTTTGAGGAGTATTGGAGCTCTTGAAGGAATAGCACCATATGAAGTTTTATCCAAGATGACGCCTAAGGTTGATAACCTTACTAAACTTGGTAGTGCTAGCTTTGCACATATTCCCTTGGAAACAAAGAGGAAGGATGATTAAAGCTCATGGATCATGATTGGATACTCATCCATCAAGGAGGCCTTTAGTGTCTTTACACTCTTTATTTCAAAAGTGGTTGTGAATAGAGATGTCATATTGCATGAAGATTCAACCTTGGAAGTGGCCGAGATCAAGACTTCTCAAGAAGCATCACAAGTTATCTCTTTTGAAGGTATTCAAGTTGTGATGGGGCAAAGGTGTGAGAAGGAGTCTCTTCTTCATATGATTTCAAGAAGATCTTCAAGATGCATGGCCGAGTCTTTATGGCTCACCTTACATGGAAAAGAGGGGCATCTTTCATGTAGTATCTACTACAACACATTCATAGATGCTTCTCTTCCTTTGCTTGATATGCTATCTTGCTTCATTGAATTTTTTGGATCTCGAAGTTCAAGAAAGGCTATACTAGTTTTGTATGATGCTTATGGTATGGACATGTTTCTTGTCCCACAAGAGGTGTTGGATGTTAGTTCTATTGATCTTTCACAATTCTATTGATTAGATCTTGATCTAGATCAAAAACATGCACTTAACTAGCAAGAACAACAATTAAATGATCAATTAAGTGGACTCAATGCATAAAATTACAACACAAATGGTGAAAACAACATGGATTTGCCTTAAAATCAAGATCACTCATCAATTTCATTATTTACAAAGATGATCTATATATAGATTAAGTACAATTTAGTTAGGAAAAAACAGCTTAAACAACCGACCGGATCAATCACCACAACACAACATCAAGTGCAACAAGACAAGACAACATAATTGCTCTCCACAGACTGTGTATTCAACTGATAGATAAGTACAAAGATAAAGTTGCTAACAAGCACTCAAAGGGCTCATAAAAGAAAGATGGCCTGATAATTCTAGAACTGAGCACACGTGGTGCCGTCAAAATAAGAAAGCACTGTATAAGTCAATCATTGCTATTTTAACTCTCTCCCTCAATTCTTAGCGTCTCTCTTTATTTTAGAGTTTACTCTATTCATGGAACATACCTCCATGATAGTATTACAAGTAAAGGCTTTTTACATAACCAAATCTAAGCCAAGTTTGGCTCTAAAAGTCTCAAACAAGCTTTCATAAATATATCAGCAACTTGTAACAACATACAACAGTGTACCATACTTATATCTTCAGATTGTAGCTTCTCACGCACAAACTGATATTTCACCTCAATATGTTTTGTCCTTGCATGAAAGACAGGATTTTTAGCCAATTGTATTCCACTTTGACTATCACAAAAAATAACAGTAGGATTTACCTGCTTCATGCCAATCTCACATAATAACTTACGTAGCCAAACAGCTTCCTGGGTAGCAGAACTTAATGCTTTATATTCGGCTTCTGTAGAAGAAAGAGAAATAGTATCTTGCTTCTTGCTAGACCATGAAAAACAACTGCTACCAAAATTGAAGGCATAACCTGTTGTTGACTTTCTATCATCTACACTTCCTACCCAATCAGCGTCAACATAACCCTGCAACTTAGTAAAACACTTTGTCTTTTGTGAATTTGGCCAAGATTAGGTGTACCCTTCACATACCTCAAAATCCTTTTTGCAGCTTTTCAATGGTCCATAGTGGGTGATGACATGAATTGGCTAATCAAACTTACAGCATAGCAGATATTAGGATGTGTAGTCGTAAGATATATCAAACTTCTAACTAGCTGATGAAATAGAGTAGCATCAACATGTGCACTATCATCAATACAAAATAATTTCTTACCAGCTTCGCAAGGGGTGATGGAAGGTTTGTACTCTGTCATGTGAAATCTCTCCAATACCTTGCGCACATATTTGTTTTGACATAACCTGATATCACTGCCAGTTTGCCATACTTTGACACCCAAGCAGTAGTGCATAAGATCTAGATCTGTCATCTCAAACTGCTTGCATAAGCTGGCTTTGATAGAACGAGTGAGGTTCTCATCATTGCCCATGATAATGATATCATCAACATAAAGTACAATCAAGGCAATGCTATCTTCGTTTATAAGAACATAAAGATTTGGATGTGAATTTGTTCTTACAAATCCATGAAAAAGAAAGTTATTGTCAATGTGTCCATACCATGCGCGTGGCGCTTGCTTAAGGCCATAAAGTGCTTTGCGGAGCTTACATACCTTCCATTCTTGTCCTTTTGCCATGAAGCCCTGCGGTTGGACCATGTAAACTTCTTCCTCTAAGTCACCATTCAAAAATGCGGACTTCATGTCCATTTGGTGGATCTTCCACCCAAAATGAGATGCTAGGGCAATGATAAGGCGTAGCGTAGTCCACTTAGCCACTGGAGCAAATGTCTCTTCATAGTCAATTCCTTTAATTGCTCATAGTCCTTCACTAGTAGGTGTGCCATATGCTTTGCTATCATGCCATCCGCATGAAACTTTGTTCTAGACACCCATTTGTTGTCAATGGGTTTCTTTCCAAGTGGTAGATCAACCAACTCCCATGTATCATGCCTGTGGATGGATTCCATCTCCTCTTCCATTGCTCTTTGCCACTGTTTGTGATCTTTTCCTTCATCAAAGGTTGATGGCTCTCGACACTTCAAAATGTCACTCATTAGGGCATAGTTCACATGATAACGAAATGGAGACTTCCTTTCCCATGTTGATCTTCTCAGTTCTCCTTGTGTGCTAGATCCTGTTTGATTTAGCTTTGCATCCTTCATGATCTTTTCATACCATTTTGGTATCTTAGATTCAGGTGATACACTATGTGGAGAGTATGTATCCCAAGGAGTGTCCAAGTAATGTCTCTTACTTCCAATCGATTTCTCCTTTATTGCTCCTATTGGCAAGTACCTTCCCCTAGGCTCTTGAATAGGAAATATTCATGAGTAGTTCTATTTGCAGTGCTTCTGGTTCAGTCATCTTGAAGGGTTCCTCATGATGATGCAACTGATCATTCATATCTGTACGTGAATTTCTCGGAGGTTGCAATGGTGAAGAACGAACTTCAGTTGTTGCTTTAGCAATTTCAATCTCCTCTTCTTCTTGCAAATATCCACTGTCTCATATCCTGATATCTTCTTTTTTCATAAAGATTTGGATAGACTCCCGATGCTGTTGGTATATCGTTCAATGTTATAGAATCAGCAGGTACTGGATACACTACTAGTTCTTTCTGCTTCTATGCTCTGGTGACCACCATCAAGGGTACACTTGATTTATTCTGAGCTACTGATCTTCGCTTGATTGTTATCAAATTTACAAGAGTTGTAGCTGGTGGGAGCTTTGGTCTTGCTTGACAGTCTTTATAGCAATGGCCATAACCATGGTCACGGCAGAATGGTACAAATCTGGACATTCTGCAACTCTGTGATTTTCTTCACATGCAAAGCATCCAAGCGGTGCTCTGGTCCAATTTCTAGAGGCTTGTTGTTGCACGGCAGCATAAATAGCATATTGTTCTGAAGATCCACTTGAAGATCATTGCTCAACACTTATGTATGGTTCTGGTTCCATCAAATTGGCAGGAGGAGCGGGGTGCTTTGGTGGGGCAGGTAGGGCTAAACGTTTCGGGTATCCAAGAGCAGATTGTCGAGGTCTAGCTGCTAGATTTCCTCCATACTGTTTGGCTCGGCGAAGGTTCAACAGTGCTTTCTTAGGAAAAAACTCTCTAATCAACTTTTCTGACAATTTCTCGGGTAATAACCTTCGCCGACCTCTCAGATGCAAGATCTGACACAAATAAAATTATGGAAAACCGGACAAAGTTTTTTGACACAAGAAAATACAGTTTCTGAAATGGACGAAGGTAAAAATCAAGATTTTCTATGATTTGGACAAGAAGAATCTTTGCTGAACTCAAAAATAGTGTTTTATTATAAATAGAATATTTTGGAAACTCGACGAAGGTTTTGGCGAAGGATCAAGAGTAATACTGGTATTTTTGCAAAAAAGTGACTTTTTTGGCAAAAATATGGCAATATGACAATTGATCTTCTGAAAACCCTTCTATTTTTGGTATTATTCTTCGCTGACCTGGCAGTAGATAGATCTAAATCACACCTATGCACAGTGAACTGGGTGAAGGTTCTTTTTCTGTTTTTTTAGGGTTTTGGTGATTTTTTTGGTATTTTTTAACGGTTTTTCTGATGTTTCTGGAAATTTGCTGGGAATTAATCTTTGCCCTTCAAACTAAAGGTTCTGTGATCAAAACCGAAGGTGTTTGCAACTCAGCGAAGGCTTATTGGAAGAGGGTAAAAAGTTATCAGCTCTAATGACGATTTTGGTCTCTTTTTGACCAAAATTTGGCAGATTTGACCGATCAAATGGATCTTAAGATTGGTGATTTGAATAGCTTCCCCTGTTCTACAATTAGATTAGATTTCAAACAAGCAAATCCACTAAAATCAAGCAAAATCAATCTTAAACTAACCCGAAAATGCAGATCTAACACTATTCATGCCACGACAAGATGCCTAATGCAAGCTAACCATCCAACAATCATGCTGCAAACTGAAAAATTGGCGTAGCTCCCTGGCAACGGCGCCAAAATTGTAGTGGGTTTCTTTCCTTTCCTAACCTGAATCCAAGATCCAATCAATCTAGCATCAAAGAGACGAGGTTAGTTGTCACATGTAGGTTCGTTCCCATGAGAGCGATAGTATAGTTCAAATTTCAACATGAATGGAGGATCCAAATCTAACTCTAACATCCATTAACCCTAACCATTAACACTATACATCCATTAACACTACGCATCCATAACAAAGATAGCTTACTCTTTCTCTCTCCCCCTTTGTCTCTCATAAAAAGTATAAGAACATACAATCCCAATAACAATCAGATCCAAAAATTAGCAAAATCGAAAGAAAGCATGAGAGATGGAGGAAAAGTGATAGAGAGCAAGGACATTCATCAATCCATTCATGAAGAGAACCAATCTGCTTTATTGAAATGAGGAATGAACATGTGTAGGAACTCGAGTTGGTCCCTTTTTATAATAGAGAGGAGGAAACTTGCCTCTGAATCCTATTGGTCCATTTTTGCTTCCCTAATTATTCAAATTTAAAAAAAGAGTGGAAACCATCCAAATTGGAGGGAAACAGAACTTTATTCACTAACTTGGTGCAAAAACTTCGCAGTTTTCATCATTTTCGTATTCTCTCTCTTCGGCATTTTCGCATATTTTTCACTACAGTTAAAACATGCCTAAGTGCACAAAACTACACGTAGCTTCGTGTATTTTGCATTTTTCCGTGTTCCAAAAAATGCGACAATTACAGAACAATGGCATGCTTCTACATCCTAAAATTTGCTAGCTGTAGTTGAGGCTGAAAAGATCAGTTCGCTTCAGTGGTATCAGAGCACTGCAGACTATCAAATGGCAACAAACCTGTAGCAAAAAGTTGTGAGTGTATTCGATGGCAGCAACTACGCTGTTTGGAAACACAAGATGAAGATGCTACTCAGAGGAGAAGGCCTATGGAGCATAGTGGATGGAACAGAAAAAATTCGGCTGAATGAAAAAATAAGAAAGATAGAGCAATGGCGCTCATCATTCTGTCACTTGCAGATAACATCATGATGACTACCGTGGACTGTGAAACCAGCCACGAAATGTGGAAAGACTATAATCCAAACGTGAGCAAATGACAAGTGCATAGATCTTGCATCTCAGCAATCAGCTTTTGAATATGAAGTGGGACGACATTGATCTAGACAAGCATGCTGGAAAGATGAAAGCCATCTTCGATCAATTGGCAGCCACGAATCAGACTCATGCGATCCCGCCGAAGCAGCAGTTCTTACACTTTATAAGAACTCTACCATCTCCCTACTATAGCCTGAGGTCAATACTCATGAAGACGCCTAACATGACATTCAGCGATGTTATTAAAGCTGTGAAGGATGAAGTCATCATGAGAGATCATATTGACTCTCAAGACAGCGAGGACCAAGCATCCATTGTCAGAAGAAAATAGAAAGGAAGAATGCAGAAGTCAACAAGTGATGAATGCAGCTCAAAGCCACCTCTAGTATGCAGCTACTGCAAGAAGAACAGCCACTTGGAGAAGAATTGTTGGGGAAATCCCAACAACATCTACGTTCATTGCAAGAAAAAGGGACACTCAGCATTCGATTGTTGGTCTAATCCCAAGAACAAAAACAAAGATAAGGCACATACTATAGAATCTTCCCATCAAGAGGAAGAGCCAGAGCAAGCTATGACATCAAGGGATGTGCACAATGCACACTCAGATCTAAAGATTGTCATAGACTCAGGAGCCACCTCGCACATCACACGCAAAAGAAAAGTCCTAAAAGACTACAAGACCTCCAACAGAGACAGAGAAGTCATCTTGGGAGACAATAGCAAGCACCTTGTCATGGGAACATGAACTCTACGTATGAAGACCACATCTGGCTATAAAGACTTACAGGGAAACTTGCATGTTTCCATATTGAAAAGTGATCTGTTGTCAGTAGCAAAGATCACTAATATGGGACTGAGCGTTACTTTCAATAGTAACGAATGTCACATAAAGGACTGTGATACCAACCAGATCCTAGTGACAGCTGAAAGAAAAGACAACTTGTATAGAACAAGTGTCCAAAATCCTACTGATCACGTTCTTGTTACTTTAGATGAAGAAAACAAAAATGAACTATGGCAAAAGAGGATGTGCCATTGTAGCATCAACACACTCTACAGAATGTCAAGGAACAAAATGGCAGAAAACATGGACGTGACTGATAGAAAGATCAGTCTGTGTGAATCATGTTTGAAGGGCAAGCAGCATGGTGGACCATTCAAATTCGAAGGAGTACGGGCGAAGGAGGTTCTTGGGCTGATACATAGTGATCTATGTGGGCCTATGAAGATTCCATCTATATTCGGATCGCAACACTTCGTTACATTTTTTGATGATTACACACACATGACATTTGCCTACTTCTTGAAGAGAAAGTCTGACGCATTTACAAATTTTAAACAGTTCAGAAGTTTAACTGAAACACAAATAGGAAGAAAAATCAAAGTTCTGAGATCTGATAATGGTGGAGAATACATCAGTATGAAGGAATTGAAAGACAATATATTGTTCCTTACACACCACAATACAATGGGGTAGAAAAAATCGGACCCTGATGGAAGCAGCAAGGTGCATGATGGCGTAGGCAAAACTGTCAAAGAAATTTTGGGCAGAAGCTATACTAACAGCCGTCTATCTACAGAATAGGAACATGACAACTGTTGTAAGCGATGTCACACCCTATGAAGCGTGGACTGGTGACAAACCCAGCCCGTCGCATATCAGAGTGTTTGGTTGCAGAGCATACATACATGTGCCTCAGGAAAAGAGATCCAAGCTTGATGAAAAATCAAGACCCATTATATTCGTGGGATATGCAATCAATTCACCTGGCTACATGTTGTATGATCCTGAAACCAATAAGGTGCAAGTAATAGGGGAGCAACCTTCTGTAGAGCCACGTGATCAAGAACATCAACAAGCAATTGAGCGACAGGAGCCACAGTCCCCACAACAACCAATACAATCTGAACAACTGAAGAATCTAGTTGAGCCAAGACCCTCTATCAGAATTCGACAGAAGGCTATTAAGAAAGTTGCAACAAACAATTGCAATGAGAACCGATGTCTGATGACAATAGAACCCGAAACTTACTCAGAAGCAATTGCAAGTTAGGAATCAGAAGAATGGAGGAACGCAATCCAGGAGGAAATCGACTCAATGCATAGAAATGAAGCGTGGACATTGGAGCAACCATAGAAGGAAGAAAAATTGTGGACTGCAAATGGATCTACAAACTAAAGTTGAAATCAGATGGGAACACGACGTGACATGAAAAAGTTTGCGAACTATATATTTTCTGCTTGATGCATAATATCATAAGAAAGAAAGTCAGAAGGAGACAAAAAATACTAAATACATGTCCGCATGTGATCGAGACAATTTTGTAGAGGATCTGTATATCTAGAAGTCTGCTAGTAAGCGAGACATTATTTGTGAGAGAACTGTATTTCTCTCACGCCAATACACTGTGTGGTCTGTCACACAGTGCTCAAAAAATCAGAAGATCAATAGATAATATTGTAGCTGTTTTTGCACATATTAATCTGTATGATTGTATGCTCTTAAATGTATTTTTGTCTGCTATTATTCGTGTATTTGATTCACTTGTTTATTCAATTTCGCACATTGGTTTGATTTTGTTGAATGCCATATTAAGCTATCAACGTAGATCAGTGTCTGTCTACACTCTAAAGGATGTTAGGAATGATATAGCTGGCAGTGACTAGCAATCATATCTGAATTCTTGACAAACCGATTTTGTTCGCGAATGCTTTTCATCTTGTTTCGTTTCGTTTCATCTCGTCTCGTTATAGAGCCTGATTGATCTATTCTGTGAATTCTTCTCTTTCGTTTTCATTTTGTTTCACTTCGCGATCTCTATGCTTCAAGCATGAATCAATGTCAGAGCTCGTTTAAGTTTTGCTTCGCTTTGTTTCGTTTTCGTCTAGATTTTGTCTCGTTTTGTTTTTTTGCGTTACAGAGCCTGATTGATCCAACACGAATTATTCTCGAACATAAATAATTTGAGTTTCGCGAAAGTTTCGTGAATCATTCAAGAGATTTTTATCAGTTTGTCACCAGAGTTCTAGTTGGAATTTGCATTTTCTGAGTGCATTTTTCGCATCAATGGTATCAGAGCCTACCTTGTCATAGTCTGACATAGCCGAAAAGCTATCAAATCAAAGGGGATAAGCATTCAAACAAACAACTATTAACAAGTGAGAACACAAATTCAGGAGCAATGGCTTCAATCAGCAGTATACAATCCAAGATCTATACAGTTCTAAATTCATCAGGATCTAATTTCCTAGCATGGAAAGTTAAGACCTTGCTAATACTAAAGGGTGACAGATTATGTACCCTAAGAAGAGAGGGAGTAGTAAGGGCCAGAACTAGTGTTTGAAAGGGGTTTTGTGGACTCTCGTGCATAATTTGCACTCTTGTAGCCTTTGAAAAGGTTTGGCAATCCTCTACAAGCCATGAATGGCCTTTGAGCAATGGATTAGACATTCCATAGAATTGGATTATTTATTTTGATGAATGTTTGGATGTCTTTTAATCACTTGAGAGATCTATTACAAGTCCTATTGTGGTCTCTAAGAATCATAGACAATCAAATATGAACTTATGTATAGATGTTGTTGTACTATATGGAGCAACCTTTGGATGAGATAAATGTCATGAGTTGTTGTCCTTAACTAATTGTTCATCAATTTTGTTTCACCTTGAGCTGAATTTCAAGGTAAACACTGTCCCTCTACATGATATACTACAAATTTTTTTGGCCTTGGCTTGGGCTATGACATGGGGCAACCTTCTACCTAAGCATGGAATGTTGCAATAGCTCAGCAAAAAAGATGAGATGAGAAGACAACTTGGCCAGGTTGATTCTCCACAAGGCATGAGAAGATGACGTAGCTTACAAGAAATTTGTTTAGTCTTATGCTCCAAAAACTCATGTTTCACTTCAAGAGCTCTTGATTTTCCAATTAATTAAATCGTTTATATTTTTTCACCCACATCTCTCTATCTCCCCTACATGTATGAAGGTAGCATTTTGTGCGATATTTCTTGCCTTTCTACTTTTTGATTTGTATCATCATTTTCCTCACAAAAAAATTGTTGAGTACTTACTATCTTCTAAGTCATTCTATTTTTTGGAAATAGGCATACAAGTGCAAGTTGGTGAATTAAATGCAAGGCCTAATTGCAAGCGAGCTTTGCAACTTATTTTTGGTAAACAAAATTCTTCTACAATTTGGAGATCGTTCAAATCTACAATTTAGCAATTTATAAACTCACATAGTGTCAAGCCCTCTCAAAGGGAGACAAAGAAGAAAGGGCACTACGATTTTGCAATTTATAAACTCACACAACTCGCACACATTTACTCGCAAAATGTCAAGCCTCGCAAAATGTCAAGACTCTCAAAGGGAGACAAAGACGAAAGCGCAATATAAAAAGGGTTTTAAATCCTTTGGTTTTTGGATCAAGCTTTTGACCTATTCATCAATTCCAGCTTGAAAGCTTGACGGGCAGATTTTAAAATTGGCCTTCATGCAACAAAGAGTTTGGCCCTTTTTGAAAGGCATAGAGGCCCTAGAAGGGCAATGCAGCCTCCTGAACCCCTCACATAAGCTTCCTCTGACGGGCTGCCCTCGTTCTTAAACCCTTCTATGAAGGCTATTCATTTCCGCGGCTGAACCGTTAGATCTTCGTGCTCCAGAAAATCAACGGTTGTGAGGCCTTGGAAGACCATTCTTATTAGGGTTTAGGATTTATAGAAGAAAGCTAGCGATATTTTTCTGCCATCTCCATCCGCAGCACAGATAGAGATCATAGATATACGGTCTGCTTTTGTGTGTGCGTGTGTGTTTGCAAGCATTGGTTTGAGCTGCAATCGCTGTTATTGGCTTGAATTTTATGCTCAGCATTTCTGTTTCTAAAATTTGCAAGCATTGATTTGCTTGCTGGATCATTGATCTGGTTCATTTAAGGGGTTTGGTGTGGATTTTGGTTGGATTTCTGGTGTGATGGCATTCATGTCGAGATTAGGTTGTGCATTGCGGCAGGTGGCAAGGTGGTCAGATTCGCTTCAGTTGCGGGGAGCCGGTGCGGCTGCAGTGTCGATGCCTGCAGTTTATGTTGTAAGCCGTGGAATGGCCAGTTCCAAGCTCTTTGTTGGAGGTTTGTAGGAGCTGTTTTTCCCTCTAGAAATCTGGGAATATTAGGTTTCGCATGGTGTAAAGTATGTTGAATTAGAGCAGGATCTGTGGCCCAGAATGCGAGGAGGGAGTGAATGGCCTCGTATTGTTTTTCTTTTTTCTTTTGACGAAAGTACTTCGACAGATAACTTCACGTGTTGGTGAAGCAAATTATCTGTCATATGAGTCAATCGTTTAAACATCATGCATAGCATCTATTGCTGTCGGTTCATTGATGTCTGTGCTTGGTTGCACCAAACATGTTACCTAGTTCTTTCACGTATTTTTTGTTCAACTTCCGTAAACTATTTTAACAGTTTGCTCGGTGTCATTTTTATGATGTACCTTAGCTTTTCCGATAATATTATGTGTCGAAACGGAGAAGTTGCGAAGTCATTTCTCACGAAAACTGAAGTAATCAGTCTCTAGTAAATTTGAATTTGACCTAACAAGAATATTTTCTGGTTTCTGGGTGTTATGGAGTGACCAAAGTTTATGGCATATAGTGCGCTTCCTTTTCCAGAGGCCGATTTGTATCCTTTATTTGGCTAGTTGTTAAATAGCGAGTCCTGCGTAGTAGTTCGAGAAGGATTATTGTAAATGGACTTACTTTTGGATTTCTCTCTTTATGCGTCTTGTTCAGGTCTGGCATGGGGTGCTGACGAAAATACTTTGAGAGAAGCATTTTCGTCCTATGGTGAGGTGATTGATGGTATGTATCTGCTATGAAGCCGGGGCGTTATTAGATGTGTACTGAATATATAGCATAATCTAGCATCTATGGGTTTTATCATCATGGAAGTCCAGAAATCAACTGTCTTTAAGGTGCAAAGTGTAACAGTTTTTTCTTATAATTGTTTTCATACGGCTGCAGTCAAGATAATAACAGACCGTGACACTGGGAGGTCCAGAGGTTTTGGGTTCATAAGTTTCACAAATGACGGAGATGCAGAATCTGCTTTGCAAGCGATGGATGGACGGGTATGAAGTTTAGTGACAACTGGATTGTACCTTTGTGAAGTTGTAAATCTGATATAGTTGTTTTCTTTCATGGTATTTGTCTGAATGAAGTTTGTATCTGGCACTTACAGTTTGTAATACTTGCCCTATTTCCCTTACGCTGATGACTGTCCATTACTGCTTTTCATGTGATTGGGAACCTGCTAATTTTTTGTACTAACGACTTTATCTATATATATGTTCGTCCCTATCGTCAGATTTTCCGCAATGTAATTGGTATTGAAATTCCATTAGATAGTGTAGCTAAGATTGGGCTGAACTTGATTTGCAGTTGGCCCATTGTACTCTACTAGCCATTGTCTACAGGACAGCTTACAGTAAAATAGATTCTAGGCTGAATGACAAAAGTTTCGAAGATGTTTGTTCGTGAAGAATCAGCCCTTAGAACTTTGCAAATTGCAGATTATAATTTGGTTCATTCAGTGTGTACTGAGCCTGCTGAAAATTTCACTTGAACTTAATCTCCCTCCATTCCAGTGGCCATGATATCTTTAGTGGTTCAGTGAGCGAAATTTACATGGCTACATACAGCAAGTGACTTCTGTTATTGTTTTTTTTCCATGTTAAACAAATTCCCATCTGGAAATGCAGAATGTGGCAGGGAGGACTATTCGTGTTGATTATGCGGTCCAAAAACCTGGTGGATTTGGTCGTGGATTAGGAGGTGGACTGGGAAGTGGGCTAGGAGGGTTTGGAGGTGAAAATGTTAAGCGGGATGAATTTGGTTTTGTTATCAAGGATAATATTGATAGTAGCTTGCATGCTACAGATCCAATTGCTGATGCCAATGACACAGGATCTTTTGGAAGCAATAGTGGTGAGAAAAGCAATTTTGATAGCAATTCTAGTGAAACGTCATCCTTTGGGAGCTGGAAAAATCTATAAAGATTTTGAAGTGTTGAAATCGATTCTCTAAATGGCAATTATTTCTTCGAAGTGAATCAAATGCACGGAGGTGGTGCTCTTATTTCCTTTGTTGGGTTGTATGATTGTGTGCAAATCACCACCACTTTTTTGAAAGTGCTGCAAATTTTCCTCTAGGTTAGGTTGATGCTAATTTCAGTGATTTGTGCTTTTCAAGTTTCAAAGAAGTTTTGGCTGAAGTCTCAAGTCACTGTTAAGTTTTCGGGCAATGGGTGCCACCTCAGGCCATACTCCTCTGTCATGGTAGGATTGACCTTCTAGCATTTATATTTGAGAGTCTCAATGCATTATTGCCAATTTATGCTGCTAGACTTCTGTGCGCCCAACATGATCTATGCTGTGCCTCGTTGTCTCAATTATCAAATGATAAAATACCAAGGTCATGATATTATTGTTGCGAACTTTTGTGTTTACAGGCAGCTTTCAAATGTGAACGCAATACCATTACCATTCAAAGTTTTGATGATAATCATGTTGACTATTATTCTGATTTTTGTTTGGAAAGCTTGTTGAAATTTCATCAGTTTTCTACCAATCCTTGACCAATTTGACATGATGAGGATAGCTGTACGACATTTTATTCACATGTCTGCCCATTGTGGCCATTAATATAATGTGAAAATGTGGTAATCTATAAAGCTTTCTTTCATTTTACAATAGTTTCTTCTTTGAAGTAAGGCAGATTGCATAGGTTTGTACGTAGAAGTTGACAATTGTTTTGGGCATGAAATGGCGTTGAGATGGAACCATTAAGGCTGAGTTAATTTTCCCCTGCTAAATGAATGTTGAAGATTCTGTGGAATGTAGTCATTTTCAAGTAAGGTTTTGTGCCTTTTCAAAGTGGAAGAATCAGTGGTTTAGAATTGGGTTCTCCTAGAAAGACTTCAATGTTAGAATCCAAAAGGTGAAATTTGAATTTCTCATATTTTACCTCTTATGACCGCTTACATAGTCACTATAGCAGCTACGGACTCCCTTCACATGATAGTCAATTATTGGTGTCAAGATTCAAGTTTGAAAATAAGCACGATCCATCAAGAATCAAACTCAATATAACTTTGATCCATCATCCATATGAGTCAATTAGACAACTCACAAATGATCAATTTATAATAAATACTCGATGTTTGATTGTTTAGATATGATATATAAATTCTAGATTCGTTTGCAGAAACCCATTTAATCTTAATCCTCTATGTTTTCTCTTTCTTTTGATACCCATATTATCTAACTGCTTGGAATTGGACCTGAAACTACTGGAAACCGTAAGCCAACTTATGAGGAACCTAGTAAGCCAACTTTTTTTATTCTTGGAAACTCTACAAGGGAGTTGGTTCTATAGTTTGTTTGTATAGTTTCTTATTGTGGAGGCAAACGACAAGTTCATTGTTACAGGTGGCAGCTGTTACAAGCTATGTGGATATTTAATAAAAAGCAAGTTTAACTCCAAGAGGTAGTTTGGTTTATTAACATGCTTTTTTATGGGGACACAACAAGCAAATTGTCATTCTACCGAGCAGGAAGTGCTAGGCCAGCTACGAGAGAAACTTGAAACTACATAGCTACATATTTCTCCAAAGGTTGCTCATCATTATCACCCTGATACTTATCCTCCTCCCCATTGGAGATTGACTGATCACACTCCTCCCGACTATCTTCTTCCTCATCCTCCTCAAAGTCATTGCCAAACTCTGTAAAAGTGTTCTCAGATGGTGCTTGATGTTCTCTCATTTATGAGGGCTTGAGTGACAGGTCCTCTTGCATGCAAGAATTGTGCAACCGTTAGTGTTTTCACTTGTGTACAATCACTAAATGGTCAAAAGAATGAAATTACATTTTTATGAAGGCCTAAATACTCTTGCTAAAGACTCTTGATATAGGAATGAATGTATATTCTCCCTTATATCATTGATGCACATCAAGAATCTTGTTGATTTCAATTTTGGTTGAGTCCACCTATGCAATTTCACGATTCACAAGTGGCATATTTAAAGGTTTGTTGAAACATTACTTGCAAGTTCTCAATAGCAACAAGCAATATATTTGCGACTTACAAGTTGTGTGCATTGGAGATCGAGTAAAGATAGTTTGCAAGCTGTTTTTACTCTCACTAGGCTCTTTAGATGGTGTAAATTTAAATGCACATAGATGAATTATTATTGCTAGAAAACCTATTTTTGCTCCCCACTTCTCTCAAGCAATGATAATACAATTCTAGTAGAAGACATACAATGCATAGTTGCAACATTGGAGTAAGGTTTTTGTACCTCTTCCACCAAGAGATGATTATCAATGATATGACAGATGGTTGAGATGAGAAAATTGATGTACCATTAATGTATATGCATTGTCAAATCATGGTTAACAGGGTTGACCAGAGTTATTCGTGGCGCCAAATAGATCAGTGTTTCAAATTTACGCCAACACATTTTCTCAGATTCATGGCTTTTTATTTATGCAAATTTTCAGATTCATAGTTCATTGGTTTAAATTTTTGCATGCACATTACGAATGGCGCCATCAAGGAAGCCGTGCTCCTCAA
The DNA here is from genome assembly GCA_029204225.1 of Diphasiastrum complanatum. Lineage (NCBI taxonomy): Eukaryota > Viridiplantae > Streptophyta > Lycopodiopsida > Lycopodiales > Lycopodiaceae > Diphasiastrum > Diphasiastrum complanatum. The sequence continues at coordinate 28,962,879 of CM055106.1, forward strand.
TCGACTCTATGCTTTTATTCAACGAGGCAGATGATAATAGATTATGGGTGCCAAGAAAATATTCAAAAAACTCTTGGGTTTTGATGCATCCATGATCAAGAGGAGCATTTCGAAAAAAGGAAAGGTCAAAACTATCATTTCAATCTTATTGGAAGGCCAAAATTTTGGGTTCCAAAACATCATCAGGAGGAAAATCTTTTTTTAAAATTTTAGTCCAACATGTATATATGCATTCAGAGATTAATGTACAAGGATTCAACCGTCAGGATCACAAAAAAAACAACTATGAGTATTGATATTTTTGATACTTTGATTTTTGTCATTCATAAATATCTAATAGTAAACTTGCCAATCTGATCATTTTTCTCTTGCAGATTTATATCCATCCAACATAAATGAATGGAAGCCGAGTGGATCTTTAGCAGCTGTGTTAGATGTTATTCACATTGATATTGGATTGCTGCAATATCGAGGTAGATCTGCAAAAGATCTAGCTGATAGTGGGATCTTTTTTTATAAATCGATGTACATTCTTGATACAAAAGAAAATTTTGAACAAATAGTACCAATTCCATTATATAATTTTGAAAGTGATGAATGGACTGCACCAGATATTACAGTTTCAGAATCATTTCGTTGCAAGATATATAATGATGTAAAAAATTCATTAAAAATGAGCACGAGATAAAAAACAAATAGATTGAGTTGGTTTATTTCCTTGAATATATCTGTGGATTTCTTTTCAAGTGTTAATGTACACAAAATCCTAACGATGTTTGTATGCAAAAATTTATCAGATAGTTTATTATCTGAACTTATGGATGAAGGTTGGGACAAGAGATCAGATGGAGAAATAGAATGCAGAATTAAAATGTCTTCCATGTGCTTCCGTTATCAAATTGAAAAACAATTGTTGAGCTTATGCTTCCATTATCAAAGATGACCCAACGGGGTTGGCTCAACTGGTTAGCTTGGCATCCAAAGTTTCTTTGGTCCCAGGTTCGAGCCTCCCCTTGGAAACCAAGAAGCATTATCAAAGATGGAAAAAAAATAAAGGTAAATGAGTGCCACTCGATCAAGACTTGGAAGCCAGTGGACATTCAAAACGAAAAAATATTGAAATTATATACAATGATGTCGTTTTGACGTGTGTTGAGGTGGAAGAAGATTGGAGTCTAAATTACATCAGGCGGGAACTATTGCTCTTACAAGATGATGTCCTTTCAGACTTCAGACTCATTTTCAATGGTAAACTCGTTAGTAACTGTAAACACTCGATCTTAAACTTTCTAATACAATTTCTGTACTAATTGTAACTCACTTTGTATTAGTTTTATGCAGGTACGTAAAAGACATGAGCTCGAGATCAAATGCAGAGATATTGGCGATACAATCCAACTTATTGAAGAACATTGAGATTCACTATCAGCAAATACATGTCAATCATCATGTCTTTTTATCAATATAGAAAATTGCATTACAGTATTACATTATGGACACAACCTGATTGTAAGAATCTATATCGTATGGAATTCTTACAAAAAGATTATGTACAGGAGCAGAAAAAGAAGTAGATACAATATTTACAGCTTTCTCTGTTATTTTGTCGAGCTCCTCTTGGGTAATCAACACTTTTGGTGAAGAAAACTGCTGAGGAGCTGGACGAATAACAGGAGGAGGAAGGGGTGATGATTCTCGATCTGAATCAGATTCTCCAAGGTTCTATTCAGAGGTAGGTCTCTGGAGGTGCTGACGTTATCAACATGTAGACCGGAATAACGGTCTCGAAGTCTTCAGAGAATGACAAAATCTTTTGGCATGATGGTGACATGCTTACCATGAATTGTCAAAAGACAGTGTCCTCAAAAAACTGGGACAGAAAATCTTTTGCAGCATCCCATAAGACCTGCATGGCTGTCACAACAAAATGAACATTTAGCCCAAGTGACATAGTGACATTTCTTACAGATCGACCGAAAGGAGCTCTAGGGATCAACAATTCAGTTGATCTTTGGAGTTTTCTAATCTCCCTCAGGCAGACCTGCTTTCGGCCATGTCTACGTCCAGTACCAGGGGGAACACGGACATGGGATGGCTGTACAGTGGTTATGGCACGGGCAGTGGATTTGGTCCTGGCCATCAGTCTGAGAAGAAGAAAATTAACAAAAAAAAGTGTGAACAAAGGCGCAGGGAATAAAAATAAAAAAAATTGCGAGAAGGGGGCGCTTGAGATCAATACCAGAACTGAATACCGATTTCGAGCGCAAAATATACACTAAATATTTTAAGAAACGAGATGCGCGTTTGAAAGCGATATTGGGCTAACAGCGGTATCGGTCTCGAGCGCACTGTGTGAAGGTGGACAATTAAACGGTGTAAGGGCGCGCTTGAGAGTGATATTGGAAGCGAAAACCGAAAATTCTGCGAAAAAATAAAAATTTTGAGGACTTATATATACAAATTTTTTGCACGTGTGAAAAGACGGTGAAAGACACGTGTCGTCATCTAATTGCTCCATGTGGAATGCCCTACTGACAATGATGACCTCATTATGAGGCCACATGGGTTCGGACACGTGTCATTCTCGCACGTGACAGATGTCAGATCAATCATTGTCTGTACGGCATTAATTCTGACCAATCATACATGAACACATGTATTCCTTTGTAACTCCTCCACACATGCGAATTTTTTTTATAAATAGGTCATTTTCGGCACGGATTTTCACGCAAACTTTCGATTTCTTGGTCGGATATCAATTTCAAGCGCACCATTTGCACTGATTACCCAGCGTTGACTAACTTACGATTGGAACCGATGCTGCCTCTTTCGATATCGCATTCAAGCGCGTCTTACATCTCCTTTCTTGTCTGTTCTTTGTTCACGCGCTCGGATCCGATACTCTAATTTCTAATATCTCTTTCGAGTGTACATTTCCTTGAGGTTCTTGCCTGACCTGCAGTTTGCGTTCAAGAGCGATATTTGGAATTTTACATCTATAGTTTTTGTTTAAAATGTCTAATTTTGATTCTAGTTTGCTTTCTTTTTGTCATGAATTTGGTATTACTGATAGTTTGGAGCTCTTTTTCTTTTTATTCTTCCTTCTATTAATGAGGGCCCTGGTGTGGAGGCATTTTCTGAGATATATCTCAGATTTAAGTCTCTGCTCAGTACTCTGTTATTCAGATCTCAAAATAAAGACATGATTCATTATCAGGACCTGGTGGCACTCGACAAGCATATCTATAAAGTTAAGCTTGACAGAATGTTCACCAAGCTACATAATAATTTCAAGTCAGTAGATGAGTGCCCAATTCACAATAAAAATGTAGATTTGTTGATTTTCAGACTGCATTTGTTCTTTTTCTTTTGTTAAATATTTCTGACGATTCGGAAGTTGTCCCTTCCACTTCTGAAGCTGCTTCTTCCAGTGGTACAAAGTCTGAAAAGTCAAAGATTGTAGATATAGATACCTTTTTAATTGATACGAGCGTTAATTTAGATGATTGTTCAGATTTTGATCCTGTTCGAAATAGGGCATCGTTTATAGGCCCTAGAACACCCACTACCCTTTCTCCTTCCAATAAATTTTTGATCACTTTGCCTACTTATAATATAGATAATAATTCCTTTTTGACAATATCAGATATATCGAATTTTTTTTATTTCATTGAAGCTTGATGAATTTTTGGATATAATTGATTTTGATGCTGATGATCTTCTCCCTGGTGTTGATGATGTACATAATGATAAGTTTTATTTAGGGAAAGATTGCTTGGAAATGGTTGTGGAGGAAATGCGCAACAAAGAAGATGATCTACCTTCTGAGGAGTTTCTCAGAATCCAAAATCTACTTGGTTTTCCTCAACCAACTGTCTATTCACCAACAATATTGACATCAAAAAGTGGACGTAATATTGATGGAGAGACAATAATCAGGGAAGACAAAGCCGAATGCATAAGTTTTTGTATCTTATCATGTACTAGCATATTCATTATGTCAAATTATATATTGGAGCTTACTTTGTTTTTTATCATTTCAGGAAACAATTTTCTTTGATGATTTCGCAATTCGTCGAGGAGGGCAGAGATCTTCTGCTGGAGAATATTCAAGAGATCATGCACTGGGGCACTATCTGAAGTTCTTCAAGAATAATGAGATAAGTGTTGCCCATTCAAAGTGTCATCAACTATGATTATGGCAATGAAGGCACTATCTCATTTTCTTGGAGGACATAATTATAATAAGGTGCATAGAATAATTTTTGTGAAGAAAACTATTGCACTTAAAATTTTAGAATATGGACCAGTGAATTCCATGCTCAGATCATCTCATTTTGCATTGTATGTTGCTTACGTTGATCTGAGTAAGCATGAAAACTATGAGCTGTTGGATCCATACGAAAGAAAAAAATTGTTGCATGATTCTAAGTTGCAACTTTCATTGGAGAAAGTATCGGAAGCAGAGTAGATACTGCTGAATTGTACTTTGTAAATATTTTTATTTGATATACAAAATTTTACTGCATGTCTATTGCCTATTGGCTTGTATAAATTTGCATGCTTTTTGAATTTTTTTATAATCCGTCGATTTTGTATTATGACGAATTTGGATTCTTTTGTAAAACCATTGGAAAAGTTGCAGTATATAGTTGTTTTTTGTGCTAGTCCTGCCATGTTGTGTACTTTTATGAAATGCCGCTCTTGCTTGCCAATGAGATTTTTCCATTCCTTGCGATGACCATATGCTAAGACTTCCACTATTTCTTGCAAAGAATGTCGAATGATATCGTAATATGTGCTGCATGTCATAAAAACATAATCTAAATCAGTACCAAAAGTATCTAATTTAATTGCACATATTTTTTTATCGTAGTGTAACATCGAAATCTTACCATATAATGTGTTATATGATCAACACCCCATGCACTTTGAACTACATCCACAAATTCACTGGTTGTTTTCTGTATCATTTGTACATCAGTATTTGAAAATTTATCTTTTCTCAGGTTTTTCACCATGTTGTCTAACTTTTTCCAAACTTCTACTTTGTGTATACAGTAAAACCTTCTTCTTCGAAATCTTGAGTTGCTGCAATAATTTCTTTCCAAACCGTGTATTGAATCTTGGACTATTTGCCAGAATAATTTGATTAAAATCTTCGAGCTTTGGAGCCTCCAATGCTCAGCTTGCATGGAATATTTCCTATTTTACCTGATAGCTTGTCATCTTTTTTTATTCTAACGTGGCCTTTATGTAAGCCTGCTTTGGACAACACATCCTGTAATATGGAATAACTTCCTTCACAGAGGCCTTTGGCTCGGAATTCCATGCAAACAAGATGTGAAGATATATTATTTTTTACTATAATGCGCACCTCCACATGCAATGTATAGATATGAACATTTCGAAGGGGAATCGGTAGTACAGGTTTCCAATTAGGATCTTCTCGATCTCTTGATATTCTTGTATACCTTGTCATGCCTTTTGCTATTTTCATGCAGTACAAACAAAGGTGTTTAGAGTTAGCGCCATGAGATACATTGAACATACATTTTAATGTCTTCAAATCTCCTGCTAAATGCCGTTCAATGTTGAAAGTGCCAATTCCAAGAATATTGAGTGGAACTCCCTCCATGTGATTTTTTTATGGTGGCGGGATATGATGTTCTATTAAATATCCATGAGAGAATATCATGGTCTTCTTTCATCACCTATAAGAGAATACAAAAACGTGATTAGCCTCATAATATTAACACAGAGAAGATTTTCCAAATGAAATCCATATTCAAATGATTATCCCTATTTATTATGCGAAGGAACTGCTATACCTGAAATGCTGCCAACCACCAGATTTCATTTTCTGATTGAACACTGAAATTGAGGCCTTCTGAGTCTTCTGAATTTAAAAGTTCTCCATACATGATCATGAGACTGACTCTTTCCATTTTTTGTCCTTTTATAATTTCAGACTCATCTAACTTGAGAACAACTATCAACTTGTTATTGACATTCTCATTTGTAATACCGTAAAAAATTATGATGAATGTTAGTAACTGATTAATGTCAATAAATAAATTGTTGGAATTGTTATAAGCTAGACTTTCTCCTTTCGAGCAATACACTTTATTGATATGAGATGGATTATCAACTATTGTCTGCATACCTTGGTTTAACATGTCTTTTTTTTTTTTAAAGATGAACTGGTCGTGGGATTGGAAACTTTTTACCTGTGCAAATGTCTCTTTTATCATCTTAAACATTGTTGCATATGCTTCCCTACTGATGCTAGAAAAGTCACATGCCCTCTGAAGCAATGTAGTGTCTAATATTTTTTCAACTTCATCCATAATGCTATCAGTAACTGAAGCCTTAATCTTTTTCATTTTGTTATTGTTTAACATTGATTTCATAAACTTAGAAGTCAAGATAGATCCTAGTGAGTTTCCAATTGAAATCTCATTGGCCAAATGGTCTTCAACAACCAATGTTAATCTGCATTGCAAACATAATGTTCATGAAAATGTCAGTAGAAATTAGGACACTCGTAGTATTCACAGCAGTATATAATAAGCAAATCAACAAACTGTTGAAATGAATAAATAACAAAATTAGTGATTATGAATGAATCAAAAAGTTCAAACAATATTCAATACCAAATAAGCTATAACTTACTTGAATGCACAGATTCGTCTTTTCCTATGACCTCCTCTAGATAAGAGATCACATATATCCTTATTTATTATGTGAAGAATTGAAAAAGATTATCTATGTTAGATATAGGGGTCTTATGTTTTTTACATCAAGCATCTAGGTGTAGGATGTTGATAGGAATAAATTTGGCATAGATGACAAATTATGCATTTTCACTTGTAATGCCACTATTGAGCCAAAATAGAGTAAGAGGCTAAACACGTGCCAATTAGAGTGTAGACAAGTGTAAAGCTTTTGTTTGATGAATTCCAAGAGGTCCAATAGGATTTAGAGGTGGAACCTTGTGAAGTCCAATAGGAAATTGAGGTGTGCTTGAATATAGTCCAATAGAATTAAGAGGTGCATGGATCAATGATCCAATAGGATCAAGAGGTGACAAAATATGGTCCAATCAGTCAAGCATAGTGGTAGCTCGTGGATCTACTAGTATCATTGTACTCCTCATTTTGGATCTAATTGATTTGGTGATTTCATGGATTTTGTGAGTTATTGGATTTCTAGCTTTCTCTCTCTACCCAAGAGCTCATGATGCTTTTTCTCTCTCTACCCGAGGAGAGCAGCTTGTTTTACTTAGATTATTTTGTGAATACTTCCCACACGTGTGAGTGAGAGTTGGAAGTGATTGAATGCATGTAGTAGTGTGTTTTTGCCATAGATTCAAAGATAGATTTTGAATCTCAATCTAGTCTTGATCTTGGTGCATCTACACACCTTAGGAGATCACAAGTACATGTAGTGGATAGTCCACACGTGTGAAATTCAACATGGTATCAGAGCCTACCTAAGGTTACCATGCATTTTGATCCATCTAAGTGAAAATGTTTTCATCAATCTTGAGCTAGAAGTTGTCAAGGCCCATGTTCCTAGCTATCTTGTTCAATCTTGGATCAAAAGCGTTCAAAAGGACATTGATTGGGTCTGACCTGGTACTGTACGGAATCAAGTGCTTAGACATTGTGAGGAACATGCAATTTCAGTTTGGAAGTTCTCTCTCAAGTTTGATCCATTAATCTTGCTTGATAGCTTGTTTTGAAGCTATTATTGTCTAGTTTTTGATGCAATCAGTTTCATTCCATTTGGTTGAACCAATCAAAAGTTATAAGCTTTTGAAGAGGGTTAGGTAGGGCACCTAGACCTGGGTGGACACATTTGGTTTGGTCAAGAGATTGCTTGGTTGATCCAAAATCACAGTTGTATGCTTGCCAATCTCATCTATATGTGATCTAGGCACTGTTTTGAGATCTTAGCCATTTTGTTTCATGCAATATCATTGTATTTGAGTCAAATTTGGTTTCTTAGAGTACTTCACATGTGCTAAGAGTGTTTGATCCTAACTTTGCCTATACTCCATCATTTGATGTGAAATAGATCTTGTGTTAGAGAGATTTGTGTAGCTAGTAAGAATCAATTCACAAATAGTTGCAAGATCTTTCATAGGAGGAGATAGTACTCTATTATTGGATCCTATTGAGAGTGTGTAGCAACATTTATTGTTCATCATTTGAGTTTTTTTTTTTCACTTCAAATGTCTTCAATGGGTTCATCCTTGTTGGAACCAAGTGAAAGATTGACCACTTCAAACTATTCAATTTGGAAAATGAGGATGGAGTCCATCTTGATCCTTCAAGACGTGATGGACATAGTTCTTGGCCTTGAAGAAGAACCACAAGTTTTTCAAGAGGTTCAAAAATACAAAAACGGAGCTAGGATGGCTCTCCACTACATTAAGATGAATGTCTCTAATGAGATATTGAGGGAGATAGGTACTTGTACAACAGCCAAAGAAGCTTGGGATTGTCTCAAGGCTATCTATGAGGCTAATAATATCTCTAGGCTTCTCACTCTTAGGAATCAAATCTTTCAAAGTAGCCAAAAGAGTGATGAGAGTGCATCTAGTTATGTTTTGAGAGTAAAAGATATTCATAGAGAACCTGCTTGTATTGGTGATTCCATCAATCAAAATGAGCTAGTTCAAGTCATTCTCAATGGCTTGAGAAGTGAATTTGATAACCTTGTCCAATCCTATGCCATTAAGGAAGAGCTACCAAGTTTGGAGGCTCTCCAAAGTGTGTTAATTTTGGAAGAATCAAGACAAGAGTACAAGCTCTTGAGGATGGATATTCTCTCACTCATAATGATGGCAAAGCTCTCTTTGCCAAGGATAAGCACAAAGGGAGGAGCAAGAACCAACATCAACAATCCTCAAGCAAGGACAAAGTCAAATATAAAGACAAAGATGAGGAGGAAGATGATTCCTCTAATGCTTCATCATCCAAACTTAAGAAGAAGAAGATCAAGTGCTTTTATTGTGGCAAGAAAGGTCATTATGCCACCAATTGCATCAAGAAGAAGAATCAACTCAAGCAAGCCAACATTACCAATGAGAAGGAAGACACTATTGCAAGTGATGGAGAGGGATCTCTTATGGTTTCTAGTTTCTCATCTACTCCTTTCAAAAAGGACGGCCTATGGTATATTGATAGTGGAGCCTCTTCACATATGTGTAGCTCCAAGGACTCTTTCTCTTCTATTGCACCTTATGATGGAGTCAAGAAATCAATATACACTACAAATGATTTTGAGTGTCCTATTGAAGGCATAGGGAACATTCCCTTGAAGCTTGCATCCTCTAAAGTTCTTTCTCTCTCTAAAGTTCGTTATGTACCTAAACTTACCAAGAATCTTATTAGTGTTGGCCAATTGTTTGATAATGGCCTTGATGTAAAATTCAATGTTGATACTTGCACTAACAAGAAGAATGATGAGATACTTGCATTAGGATCTAGATTTGGTGGCATCTATAAACTAGATCCAAATGAGTATGTGAATGCTTGTAATGTTGCTCTTGTGAACAAGCTCTCTATGGAGGAATTATGGCATAGGAGGTTGGGACATCCCAACTACAAATCCATGCTCTCTATTATCAAAGAAGCCAAAGCTATTGGCTTGCCAAAGTCACACTCCAAGAAGATCAAGCCTTGTGAGGCTTGTGCTATTGCTAAATCTCACAAAAATCCATTTACAAAATCTTCTATCAAAAGCAAGCATCCTTTGGAGTTAATCCACTCGGATGTGCATTTCTCATCAACTACAAGCAAGGGAGGAGCCACTTGTTTTGTTACTTTCATTGATGATTATACAAGATTCACTTGGATATATCTTCTTGCTTCTAAATCTATGGTGTTTGATCATTTCCTTATTTTCAAAGCTTATGTAGAGAAGCAATTCTCATTCAAGATTAAAGCTCTTAGAAGTGATGGAGGTGGTGAATATATCTCCAATAAATTTCAAGATTTTTGTGAGCTTGAAGGCATTAAAAGAGAGTCTTATTGAGCCTACTCTCCATCTCAAAATGGAGTGGCCGAGAGAAAAAATAAATCTCTATGTGAATGTGCAAAATCTATGAGAATTGAGGCATCTTTGCCCAAAGATTTTTGGGGAGAAGCCATTAATTGTACAAATTATCTTTGCAATAGGCCCCCACATATAGCTCTTGGAGGAAAGTCACCATATGAAATCTTATTTTTGAAGAAGCCTAAGGTTGATCACCTTAGAGTTTTTGGATGCTTATGCTTTGTCCATATTCCCTTGGAAACAAGGAAGAAGGAAGATCCTAGTGCATGCAAAGGGATCATGGTTGGATACTCATCCACAAGAAGGGCTCTAATTCTCAAGTTATTGAAAGTAGAGATGTTGTCTTTCATGAAGATCAACACTCATCTTTTGAAGAGGCCGAGATCAAGAAATCTATGGATGCATCATCAATTATTGATCTTGAAGACAATCATGATGTGATGGGGTCGAGATTTGAAGAAGACACTCCTCACCAAGAAGATCCATGAGAGATAGATCCGAGCCTAAGAGGTTCTCATATGATGACAAAGGCAAACAAGTGGATCTTGATTCCACTAATTATGTTTTTTATGTCTCTCATGAAGAGCCAAAGAATGTACAAGAGGCACTCAATACCAAGGAGTGGTATGATGCCATGAAGCAAGAGTATGATGCATTGATCACCAACAATACTTGGGAGCTTGTGGATCCTCCATCTAACAAGCATGTGATTGGTTGCAAGTGGGTATTTTGGATCAAGTTCAACCGTGATGGCACCATCAACAAGCATAAAGCAAGATCATGTGCCAAAGGATTTGCTCAAATCCATGGTCTTGATTATGAGGAGACCTTTGCACCCGTTATAAAGATGGTGACAATAAGAATTCTTATTTTTCTTGCTTGTTTTTTCAAGTGGAAGGTGTTCCAATTAGATGTATCCAATGCTTTTCTAAATGGTTATGTTGAGGAGGAGATCTATATGGAACAACCTCAAGGATTCATCAAGGATGAGTCCAAAGTGTGCTTCCTCTTCAAAAGTCTTTATGGACTCAAGCAAGCACCAAGATCATGGTATTCAAGACTTAACTCTTTTCTTATCTCACTAGGATTTACTCTTAGTGACTATGATCCTTCCATGTATCTAAAGTTTGTTGATAGCAATATTGTCATTCTTCTAATTTATGTTGATGACATTATTCTTTGTGGAAGTTGTATCAAGCTAGTTGATGAAACCAAGCTAGCACTTGGATGTGAGTTTAAAATGCAAGATCTAGGAGAGATGCATTACATCCTAGGCCTAGAAATTGATTTTTATGAAAATCATGTCTTTATATGCCAATCTAGATATGCTCACTCTATGTTAAAAAAATTTCATATGGAAAATTCTAAGAGCATAGATACTCCAATGGAGCAAATTGTAAAAGATCCTAATAAAGGTGATGAAAGATCCTTTGAGGACATGTCTTGTAGGCTCCTTGATTTGGCTTACAATTACTAGGCCCGATCTAAGTTTTTGTGTGCACAAACTGAGTCAATTTATGCAAGATCCTAAGATCCATCATTGGAAGATGGCCAAGAGGATTTTAAGATATGTATCTTCATCTTGTGATTATGGTCTACTCTATAAAAGTGAAGATCTATCCATTATTGGCTACTCGGATTCGGACTTTGCAAGTGACAAGATGGATCGAAAGTCTATTAGTGCATACACTATCTTTCTTGGAGGCAATCTTATATCTTGGCTTTCCAAAAAGCAAGATACTATATCTCTCTCTTCATGTGAGGCCGAGTACAAAGCACTCACTACAACTACCAAAGAAGTGCTTTGGATGAAGAGGTTATTAATGGAGCTAAAGTGCATCAAGGAGGATGATCTACCAATGATCAAGTGTGATAACATCTCGGCCCAAGCTCTTGCCAATAATCCCATATTTCATGCAAGAAGAAAGCGCATAGAAGTGGCACACCATTTTGTGAGAGAAAAGCTTATTGGAGGTGAAATCTATTTGGAGCATGTCAACTCATCCTCTTGTATTACCGATCTACTCACCAAGTCTTTGAGCAAAAGTGCTTTCATCAAGCATAGATCTAATCTTGGAATTATATCAAGATCAATGCTTAAATCTTCATAGATAATTTTTTAGAAAAAGTATGAAGAATTGAAAAAGATTATCTATGTTAGATCTAGGGGTCTTATGTTTTTTACATCAAGCATCTAGGTGTAGGATGTTGATAGGAATAAATTTGGCATAGATGGCAAATCATGCATTTCCACTTGTAATGCCACTATTGAGCCAAAATAGAGTAAGAGGCTAAACACGTGCCAATTAGAGTGTAGAAAAGTGTAAAGCTTTTGTTTGATGAATTCCAAGAGGTCCAATAGGATTTAGATGTGGAACCTTGTGAGGTCCAATAGGAAATTGAGGTGTGCTTGAATATAGTCCAATAGAATTAAGAGGTGCATGGATCAATGATCCAATAGGATCAAGAGGTGACAAAATATGGTCCAATCATAGTTAAGCATAGTGGTAGCTCGTGGATCTACTAGTATCATTGTACTCCTCATTTTGAATCTAATTGATTTGGTGATTTCATGGATTTTGTAAGTTATTGGATTTCTAGCTTTCTCTCTCTACCCGAGAGCTCATGATGTTTTTTCTCTCTACCCGAGGAGAGCAGCTTGTTTTTACTTAGATTATTTTTTGAATACTTCCCACACGTGTGAGTGAGAGTCTAGGTTGGAGATAAGATCCTCCTATACCAGGCCAAAGCCTTTAAAGACATAATGAAAATTTCTGGCCAAGGTCCTTACGTCATTAAAAAAATCTTTGCCTCTAGATATGTACAACTCCAAATCTTCAAGGCGATATCCTCGACACTATGGTCAATGGGAACAGACTGAGAAAGTACAACGAGCCCTATTTTTATCTTGATATGTAATAGTTGTTTTCTTTCCTACTATTCTTCTTTACTTTTCTTTACTACCTGTGTGCCATTTCAACAATTTTTTTTCTGTGTTTCTTTCTTTGAGAAAACCACAAAAGTCATTCTTTTCAGAAGATTTGTCTCACACCATCTCATATAGAATTCGCCTAACCCCTGTTTTACAATGCACGATTCATCTTTAGCCTCCACGAATTCTGTCTCAGAGACAAACTTATCAGAAATAGAAAAAGTTCATTTTTGCATCGAATATCCAATACCAGAATTCGCAGATAATTCGTTGAAGCTTAGAATAATCCCCACGATTTCTCTATCATCTTTGCGAATTTCGATCAGACACATTTTTGCACGGTGAGACATATTTTCTATTTTGGCACCCAAAAATCACTTACGAGACTGTGGTGCTGGGACCTGATGCTCCTGTCCTGCTGCAACGAGCTAAGCGAAGATCGTTCTGATCTTCTCAACGTGCTGATCCTACTGGTTGCCATCCCATCATACGGTTTGCAGCTGATTGTGAAGATGAATGACTGAAGCTGCAGTCCTCACTTCATACCAGTCTTCAATCTGCATGACTAGATCTTCATTTATGGATGAAACGATGATCTCCATTGCACGCTCATCTTTTTTGACCAATTCAGCTCTCTTCAAGTCTCCCTTTGGAGGCTGAACCTCTGAGAGTTCGGTCACCGACCAGATGCCTTCACCCTTCAAAAGTATTTTGATTTTCAATTTTCAGATTCTGTAATTTGCGCCATCTGATTGCTACTCTTGTTTGGATTGTTGTAGCCATATTGTGTTGTCTAGTAAATTACTGCTTAAATATCAGTAGTGATAACCTGTAAGCTGTTATACCATGTCACCTAGACACGCGACTGTACATCACAGAACACATTATATTTTAGCAATCAACACAGATGGCACAAGACAAGAGATGCACAAAAATAGAGCAACAGTATTATCAGTTTGATTTGGGAGCAAGATCGTCAGTGTCTTGCTCGTTGGTGGCCTGACGATCTGCTCTTTCGCTGTGTTCTGCTCATTGGCAGACTTTCATGCACAGCTCTTTTGTTTCTAGTATTTTTCTTTTCTGTTCTACTTGTTACATCTCTCTCTCTCTCTCTCTCTCTCTCTCTCTCTCTCTCTCTCTCTCTCTCTCTCTCTCTCTCTCTCTCTCTCTCTCTCTCTCTCTCTCTCTCTCTCTCTCTCTCTCTCTCTCTCTCTCTCTCTCTCTCTCTCTCTCTCTCTCTCTCTCTCTCTCACAGAAATTCTGTCTATTCAGATACTTCCTTATGATTCAGGAGAACAATTTATATATCTCCACTGTGTGGAGTTTACAAAACAGTCAAAGACAGAGAATTACAAGACTAGTTAATGCTAATCAACTAATTAGTTACTCTCCATTGTTGCCACTTGTTTCAGCACTTGTTTCAGCTGGGCGTGAAATCTATGACTCCAAGCCCGTTGAGCTGCCAGTTGGTAGTGCGAAAGATTCCCCTTCGTTTGTTTTGTTTCCTTCGTTTCCTTTCGTTCTTTCCGTTTCTTTTGTATCTTTTCATTTTGCGTCCCTTTGCGGTTGCGGTCCTGGAGGTATGTTTACGATTCATGAATGATTTGCGAATCGTTCGTCCTTAGAGTCAAGGGACGTTGACTTTCGTGAATTGTTCTCGTTTGACCTTTGCTTCGTGGTCGTGTTGCGGCAAAGTTGCAGGAGTTCACCATTTCTGACATGCAAAGAGCAGTGATGCAGCCATAGCAATTTACAAGAAGCAATTGGGTCGAAAACGGAGGAAATTTGAGAAATTTATAGTTTTGTGGAGTGTTGATGGATTTATGGAAAAATCAGACTATTTGCAGTCAATACCACATCAATTAACGAGCTTTAAATTGAGCTACTAAGTTGGAAGTAGGGTAACCTCAGCTGGATACAGATTTGCAAGGTGAGCATCAGAAAGAGGCTATGAAAATCCCATGAAAACTTCTTCCTTTTCACAACTAGGATTGGAAAGTGAAAAATGGTGGATCTTTTATCAAATAGAGTCAATGAAGGATCAAGGGTGCCATAGTACTCCAAAGCACTAGCCAGAGGCTCGTAACTAGCCGCGGCTTGTAAAAGGAGTTGGATCAATTTTTTGTTTGGGTGGTTGCCATAGATGGTGTAGCTTGAATTCTTGGTGAAGCAGGAAGAAGGAGAAGCAAGGGAGTAGGCCGTGGAGGAGGGCCGCGCAGGTC
Organism: Diphasiastrum complanatum; assembly: GCA_029204225.1. NCBI lineage: Eukaryota > Viridiplantae > Streptophyta > Lycopodiopsida > Lycopodiales > Lycopodiaceae > Diphasiastrum > Diphasiastrum complanatum. The sequence continues at coordinate 28,978,101 of CM055106.1, forward strand.
GTGCGTGCCCCAACCACCAAAGTCCCATAATGCATAGCGACCGTAGGAGTCCTTTTCAATGCGCGAGAAGAATGGTGACCATAGGATCGAGCCCTATGGAGATCCACGATGGAGATCAAGCCTCCAAGTTGATGTGTGGGAATCTTGTGATACACCAATGGAGTCAATTGTAAAGCTCACTATAAGAGGTAATGAAAGATCCTTCGAGGACATTACTCTCTATAGGAAGCTAGTTGGTTCACTCATATATCTAACCATCACAAGCTATTGTGTTGGTAGATTAAGTCAATTTATGCTTGATCCTAGTGTGGAGCATTGGAAGCTAGGCAAGAGAGTATTGAGGTACATCTTGGGTTCTAGAGATTTTGGCATTGTTTATGGAGGATCATCACCTAACTTGTATGGATTTTCAGATTTAGACTTTGTTGGAGATCAAATGGATAGGAAATCCATAAGTGCACATGTTATTTTCATAGGTGATGGAGCTATCTCATGGATGTTGAAGAAACAAGCTACAATCTCATTGTCATCTAGTGAGGCTGAGTACAAAGCTCTTATATCTTGTACAAAGGAGATGCTATGGATCAAAAGGATGATAATGGATTTTCACTTGCTGTCTTTGTGATAACCTTTCAGCCCAAAGATTGGCAAGCAATCCTATTTTTCATGCAAGGAGCAAGCATATTGAAGTTGCTTATCATTTTGTGAGAGAGCAAGTCATGGCAAAGGAGGTGAAGCTTCAACATGTCTCATCAAGGGAGTGTGTGGCCGATATCTTCACCAAAGCATTGGGAAAAGACTTTTTGATGAATCATAGGACCTCACTTGGAGTTCTATCTAAATCTATGTTAAAACTATTTGAAGAGGGAGTGTGAAAAATTGTCAACTAGTTTGATTGTTTATTTGGCAATTTTGAGGCCAAGATGAAATCTCAGCTTATAGATAGGTTCATATTTGTCAATAAAAGGCCTAAATAGTGTTTGTACTATGTTTGGCAAGTAGATAAGTGGATGAGGTCATATTTGGACCCATTATAATTGGCTAGAATTTCTAGGTTTTTGATGAAGTACCAAGAGGTTACCATTTAGGGAAAATTTAGGGAAATTTGCCAAATGAGATTTTAGCAGCTATAGGTAGTAGTACTTGCATGGAGAACATATCATTGTATTCTTTTTTCTGTGGAGAATTCATCTCTTTTGGTTCTATGTCCATCTCATGTGTATTTCTCAAGATATCTTGGTTCTAGTGTGTAGAATGTCAATCTTGTGATTAATCTTGCTTCTACAAGTGTGAAGAACAGTAGGCTACTACTGTTGTATGGACAAGGACAATACCTTACTATACTTTTATGCTTATGATCAGATATCAGTGATTTATGCAATTCTAGCATGCTAAAATTGATGATTTCTATCTTGTAGATAAAACTAGATGTGCATCCAAATTTGGTCAAGATCTTGTTGATCCATTAAGTGTGTTTTGGATCTTTATTTTTCAATGATACAATCAAGCTCTAAGCTTTAATACATCTCTTTTTCATAAAAAGTGTAACACCATATCTCATATTTGTGTCTCATTTACAATAATTCCTATGAAGAAACCTCAAAAAAAATTCCTAAAAAATGTCTCCATATAAATACTTTGGTTTCCAATGATAGTATTCAGTGTGAAGTTCCGTATAGGCTCATACATGTATGCGTGGTGAGGACATATTATGAGAACTACCCATTTTCCAATTATTAGGCAACATGGCTGACTTGTTTACTATTGATTCAATATTGGAACACGCCGATTAAAATGCAACCCTATTCTTTGAAAGATCCTTTTAGAACGAAGGCAAATAAATCCTAATTCCATAGCATGATATCAATCCTAATTATGCAGCTTATTCTTGGCACATTTCATGTAATTATGCATAAAGTTCAATAGCATATAGTTCAAGTATTCTATTGCTTCATAAACAACTTAAAAGTGATTTCTAGCAAACCGTAATAGATTGTTATACAAAAAAGCATACTTCATTACAAAATACCTTTGTTTTTAGTAGTCCTTATGCGATTATCTATATAGGTTCTTCATAGATTCATGTAATTCCAACAAAAAAACAACTTATAGTAGGATGTCCTACTTCTCAACTGGAAGTGGGCCTTCATTACAATGAATCTAAGCATCAAAGGCACAAAGAAACTCAGTAGTATGGCGCACTTTATGCTGGACCATCATTGACTAGCTACAATGCACATATATTACAATTTAAGCTTGAAACATACCTCCGAATTGGGTGCCTACTCCAGGCAATGTACTACTGCAAGAGGAAAAATGGCTTCCAAAGAAGCTTTACAAAGCTGTCTACCACAAGCCATCATACCATTAATTAGCCTACTAACCAAATCTGCAAAAGAGAATCATATTCTTCATCATGATGCTACATACAAGAAAAATAGCAGTAGATCGTTGTCCATCATTTAGAAAAGTACTGTATGATCTCCAAGAATCGTTGCAAAAGTGTGTCACTCTTCCATAAGCATCAGTCTTCCCGACAACAATAAGCCAAACCCTAGCAGTAGCTAGTCATAGTAGAGAGGGAGAGAAGAAGAGAAAGCAAAGACGCAAAGGAGAAGAGTGGAACTATGTTGTTATCACCTTCTTATAGTTTTGTGAGGTCATCTTGGGCCACCTAACTAACTGTAATGCACATCGTTAGATCTTAGACCTAATGGGTGGAGCAATCTCAATTGTACAAAGAAAACTTGTTGAGCAAGCCTTTGTAACTTTCGAAAAGGCCTCTGTCAATGTATAAGGTGTGAAAAAAAATAAAAAAACATTCATATTCGTAGAGCAGAAACCAACATAATTCCACGTGAGCCTGTTGGATTTTAATGTTCAGATCCAAATCCATTTGGTAATGAGCATCTTGAAATTTGTACATACTACAAAAAAAACAAAAAATCTTCCATTGGAGTTGCTTGTGTGTTTTCCTATTATGCAAATACAACAACAAGTAATTCTAATTAGAATGATTCCATCGACTTTGACCTCAACATCGACAGGTGGGTACAATGGCTGCCACACTTGCGGATGATGATCCTCTTGGCCATCCCTTTTGGTTATGCAAGGTTGTCGATTCATCAAAGTCCGAAAAAGGAGAGATTGTATCTATTAAAGTACATTGGTATCGAACAAAACATCATGATGCATACAAAGGAAAGTATGTTCCTGAAATGATTGGCAACTCAAAAAAGGAATCGTCGTGCAATAAAAAATCGGCCTCACACAAGTGACCTTGTCCTTGAGGAAGTTGACATTATTGTTTATGATTTTGAATTAACGAATACAAGTCGACTTTGAAAAACAACAAAGGAAATTATTTGTCAAAAGCTGCCATCAAAAGAACGTGTTGTTGATGTCGGATCTTTGTCAAGAATATTAAGAACATGTGTGGAAGGTGACCTCGGACTGCATAGAGACGAAGATAATGTTTTGCTTGACAATGAGGAAGATGGATCTTCCACTTCTTCACCTTCTAATGATGAAATTGATGATGTTGAATCTGGAGGAGTGGACACCGAAGAAGATATAAGTTTTGATACTAGATCCAAAAGAATCTAATTTTTGTATTACAATCTACATAAATTTGAATAAAGGCTTTCCAAAAGCTAAAGGAAGCACTCATATCTACACCGATCTTATGGCCTCCCAATTGGACAATTGAGATTCATGTGCATACCAATGCATCAAACTATGCTATAGGAGCAGTATTGACCCAGCCAGGCGAGTACACAAATTTTTTTCCCATTTGCTTCACTAGTCGACAACTCAACAATGCTGAAATCAATGATTCAACAACTGAGCAAGAAGCCTTGGCAATGGTATTTGCAGTCAAGAAGTTTCACCATTATCTTATGGCAACTCATTTTGTATTTTACAATGATCATCAACCTTTGCTCTACCTAGTCAACAAAACTTGCAACACAAGGGAATCACTATATGGTTACTCTTTTGCTAGATCTCGATTTTTGAATAGTGGTACACAAAGGAAAGCAACATTATATGGCGGATCATGTATCATGATTCAAATCAACACAGAAGGACCCCTAGCCTGATGATGAGTTACCAGATGCTGTTTTATTTTATGTGGATGCTGTATCGGATTGGACCGCAGACATAGTTGAGTATTTGATGAATGGCCAGCCTGATCGGCGGTCACTATCTAAGGCGCAACAATGGAAACTTGTACTTAAAGCTCATTCATATCAGCTGATTGTCGGCCAATTGTATCGAAGAGGAGCGAATAATATCATTCGTCATTGTATCCTACCCAATGAGACAAGTCAGATCATGTCCTTGCAAGATCCTACAATCCGGCTGCTGGTGGCCAACAATGCACAATGATACTGAGGCATATATCAAGCAATGTGATGTATGTCATAGGGCACGCAGACCAACGAAGGGGAACTATAAGCCGTTACATCCTGTATTGGCTCAAGTGCCATTTGAGAAGTGGGAACTTGACTACATCAGCCCTATTCACCTAGCCGCTCGTAGTATCCAAGCCCGATATATCATCGTGACTACAGGTTATCTCACAAAGCCAAAGTAGTGCACGTAGCAGATGCTAGGTCCACTGCGAAGTTCCTTTACGAAAATATCATTGTGCGCTTCGGATGCCTAGTGGAAATAGTCAGCAATCGGGGAACTCACTTTGTCAACGAGACCATCAAGGTCTTATTAGAAGAGTTCCTCATGATCCATCATTTCAGCATGCCTTACTATCTGTTGGCCAAGCTGAATCTTCTAGTAAGATTCTATAGGTCATTTTAACAAAGACCGTGGAAGCAAGCATATCAGATTGGAAGCACAAGCTACATGCTGCTATGTGGGCTTTCATAACTGCATAAAAAGGTAGCACCAAACAAATGCCATTCCAATTGGTGTATGTCTAAGATGTAGTCATGCAGGTGGAATTTCTCATCCCATCTCTTCGCATGGCCACAGTGCAATGATTGGATGATACAAGATCGCTCCACCTTTGTCATGAAGCGCTACACAAGTTGTGCGAAAGATGCTTGTTAGTAGTCATGCTCTTGTTGCAGAAAAAACATGTCGCAAGGCTTGACATGATCATCATCTTCATAAGAAAGATCTCCGAAAAGGAGATTTGGCCGTTGTGTACAAGACAAAGGCGATCAAAGGAAAGCTAAAGGTCACTATTGAAGGCCCTTATCGCATCACCGACATCCTATCGCAAGGGGCAGTGATTTTAGAAACAATGGATGGGACACCGTTTGCTATGCCCATCAACGGTAGCCGGTCACCCTCAACCTCCCCCAACACTTTTTGAAGAGTTCATAATAGGCTCATCATCGAATAAAGCCTCACGTTTTACATAAGCGATCTTTATCCAAGCTTTTTTTCTGATGCACTCCATCATCAACAATAAACATGTCGACAGCCTTCTTCTACAACAAGCATAGGCAGGTGTCGTGGAACCTGTCACCTATTCAGGTGGGAGATACTGTTGGGCACTTAGTGAGTCCCGCCACTAAAGTACTACTTTCTAAGCTTACCAAGTGGGCCCCGCCACAATACACTATACATGTAGAGTAATAAGTGCGAGGGCACTGGCTTCTAGCATGTATAAGCCCACCAACCCAACAAGCACGCAAATTAGTCTTGTCATGAGTTATCATGCATTTGGGAGACTCGACTAAGATCTTGTTCTACCTTTCTGCCAGTCCATTCGACTGTGGAGAATAGGAAGCAACAAACTGTTGCTCGATGCCATTGGCTGAGCAATAATCTTTGAACTCATTTGAGATGTATTCACCGCTGTTGTCGCTCCTAAGAGCTTTGATCTTCTTGCGTGTCTGCAACTCAACATTTTCTTTGTACTTCTTGAAGAATTGGAAGGCTTCAGATTTGTGCTTCAAAAAATAATCAGCAGTCCTTTTAGAATAATCATCTATGAATGTAATAAAAATCTTGCACCAAGCAGTGATGTGTTTGCATCGGACCACATGTATCAGTATGTACAATGTCTAGCAAATCTTTAGATATGTGTTCTTGATTAAATGGCCTTCTTGCCTCTTTGCCTACGATACAGCTCTGACAGCAGACAAGAGAGTCGATAATTCGATAGTCTAAATTAAGAACTGAAGAATGCCTAGACATGTTACCTATCATAGTACAGTTATTTATCTGATTGGATCTCCAGTTATCATAGGAGACAAACAAGTCTATTAAGATGAATGAATGCTATTTTCTTGTATTTGGTGCCAAAAACATGAGCATTTAACTAAAAAAGTATTTGGGATACTCAGAGTTGAGTTTTAATCATTCTATATCTTAATGATTCTCCTAGAGATTCTAGATTATGAATTACCATATCTTAGAATTTAGATTCTAAGGATATTTGTACTTGAAAGCTTATGAATTATTTGTCAGAGTTGTGGATAATTTCATATTGTAATTATAATTATTTTATTATTTTTTTAACTTTAATCTCTTAAGTTAGGTTATCTCACCCAGTGTTTCATGTTAATGCTTTACATGAAGGTGATGTTACTAACTTATGGTGAAACCCAGGTGGAAAATTTATCGCTTATTGTACTTTTTCAAACCTGAGGTGTACTTCAATGCAGAGATTATCCATAGACATCCTCTTTGAAGGCATTTCTCTATCAACTCTTCCTCCAAATACTATATGTGGATGATATTTTGCTATTAAGTAGAAATATCAATATGATAAAGGATACCTAGAGGATGTGGTCTCAAGAATTTGAAATGACAAACCTAGGAGAAGCTCACTATTGTCTCAAGATTCAGATTAACATAGATAGAAAGAAGAAGCTACTCTACATCACTCAACAGAGGTATATCTTTAACATGCTTTCAAAATCTGAATTCATGAATTGCAAGCTTGTACAATCTCCTATGGATCCAGGTCTCAAGTTATCCAAAGAGCATTGCCCTCAAACCAAAGAGGAGATGGACGAGATGAAGTGATATCCATATCAGTCAGTTACCGAGGCCCTCATATATGCAATGATCTCCACTAGGCCTGATCTTGCACTTTTAATCAATCCTCAATTCCACTCTAGAAGCAAGCATATTTCACTCTAGCAAGCATGTTGAAATGAAATATTACTACATAAGGAGTAGAATTTCCAACAAGGAGTCAACATATTTACAAAAGCATTAAGTCAAGAGGCACACAATAGTTTTTGTGTGACCTTGAATTTGTGAATCAAAGCATTCATGGATCCAGATTAAGAGGGGGTGTTGGATTTATCCTCTCTCTCTCTCTCTCTCTCTCTCTCTCTCTCTCTCTCTCTCTCTCTCTCTCTCTCTCTCTCTCTCTCTCTCTCTCTCTCTCTCTCTCTCTCTCTCTCTCTCTCTCTCTCTCTCTCTCTCTCTCTCATGGACTCTATTTGACTCATATTTCTCCTAATCACACTTCTTAGTATAAAAACATGAAGGCTCTATTAGAAATCGGTGGTGTAGTAGAAACGAGTTCTTACACAAGAGTAGAACTTAGTATCTCGATGGAAATCGAACAATCATTGCCAAAGATAGAGGTCTAGAGTCAAAATCTGGATCGAGATATTAACAACAAAAACTTACAACGGATAGTTGTGGATCAAAAGTGTGCAAGTAATTCATAACTGGGGTACCGGAAAAATCACTTTTGAAAATCGTGAACGTGCAGTTTAAGTTGATCCTACAACTTGGACCATCAAACTAGTGGTTCAAAAAGAAGATGACGATTCGTCAACAATGAATCATACTTGGGACCGACAAGAACCAACAATAAAATCATCCAAAGCAGTTATATTGAAAGGAGACATGATCATAGGGTCAATGACGAAGAAACAAGCCAAGCAACATTATAATACGATTCTAAAATGGGAAAATCCTCCTCAAAAGATTGATTCAACGAATGTGCCACCCTTACTAGATAAAGGCAAAGGAAAAGTTGAAGATGATTCTACAAGTCAAAATTCTAGCAAGACATCATCGTCTCGGAAGTCATCACGTCCACGATCAATTCCTGCTAAGAAGGCTAAGCGAGATCCAAGACAGGTCCTTTCGAAAAGGAACAAGCAGATGTAGTTCAGCATGATATGCCCGAGCATTTTAAATGTTATACATTGGATGATGTGGTTATCATGTTACCTAAAGCACATCGTGAACTTGAAGAACATGTGTCAGATTCAAAAGATGTTTACGATGGCCCAGCTAGGACACAACCAATGAATCTTGCCGAACCAGGAGAACCGGAAAAGATTGTACAAGTTGTCTCACAACTTAATCCTGAATAGTATCAAGCACTCCACATGTTACTTATTAAGTATCAAGATTGCTTTGCATGGATTATCAAGATCTGAACATACCATACCTTTAGTACTTGATGCAGTTCCAAAGGTTACAAAGTTCTATCGCTATAATCCTAATGTTGCGGATCTGATAAAGAAAGAACGTCAGAGACTGCTTGACGCCGATTTCATTTATGAGATCAAGCATATCGAATGGATCTCACCGATTTTCATTGTTCCTAAGAAGAATGAAAAATTGAGAATCTGTGTGAATCTCAAAGCATTGAACAAAGTGACGCAGAAGGATCACTTTTCGTTACCTTTTACTGAAAGCATTTTGGATCGCCTTGCTGGAGCGGAAGCTTATAGTTTCCTGGATAGATTTAGTGGTTACAACCAAGTTAAGATAGCACCTGTCGATCACCACAAAGCCGCTTTTGCAACAGAATGGGACACCTATGTACAAAGTAATGCCGTTTGGACTCTGTAATGCACCAAGTTCGTTCCAACGAGTAATGCAATTTGCTTTTAAAAATTATCTGCAAAAATTCCTTGAGATATACTTGGATGACCTGGGAGTCCATAGTACAGATGCAGACCACTTGGATCGATTGGAGAAAGTATTTGAAAGATGCCGCAAATATCAAATTTCTCTAAATCTAGAAAAATGCCAGATATGGGTTTCCCACGGAGTTGTGCTTGGACATGTGATATCAAGACATGGTATTGCCACCAATTATTCTAAGATCAAGGTTATTGTGGAATTGCCACCGCCAACAACAATTCATGGAGTTTATGTGTTTATGGGTCATGCGAACTACTATCAAATTTTTATTATCTTCTTTGCAGATTTAGCACGACCTATATACAAATTGACTATTGTTCCTATTTGGACAGTAGAGGCGTTAGAAGCCTTTGAAAAATTAAAAAAAGCATTAACTTCAACACCAATATTGCGTTCTCCAGATTGGATGATTGAATTTCATGTTCATACAGATGCCTCAAAATATGCCATTGGATCAGTTTTGACGCAGCCAGGTGATTACAGGTCCGGAAAAGAATTATTCAACAACAAGACATGCAATACTAGACGTATTGCAAGATGGTTATTGTTATTGACTGAATTGACTTTCAAATTGTGGTTCGAAAGGGAAAGCAACATTATCTAGCTGATCACATTTCGCGAATCGAATCTGCACCAGTTAATACTGAAGTGGATGATGAATTACCAGATGGTGCATTGCTCTATGTCGAAGCAGTACCTGAGTGGGCAGCGAATATTGTTGAGTACCTGGTGCTAGGACAACCGAATGACTCCTTGACAAAAGTACAAAAGAGATAATTGATTCATAAGGCTCAACCTTCTCAATTGATTACAGGACAATTGCATCATCATGGATCAGACAATATTCTACATCGATGTGTTTTACAGCATGAAGTCCCAGATTTAATCATGTTTTCACATGATGGCATGGGCGGAGGACACTTCTCTACAGATATTACTAATCACAAACTTTTGCAATCAGGTTGTTGGTGGCCTACGCTTCATAAGGACACAAAAAATTTTATTCAGACATGTGATGTTTGCCAGCGAGCACAGTGACCTACTCGACCTATGGACCCTTGCATCTAGTTTTATTGCAAGCACCATTTGAAAAATGGGGATCCTATTCATCCTACCGCGCAAGGATCTCAGGCCCAAAACATTATCGTAGCAACTGACTATATGACCAAGTGGGTTGAAGCTAAAGCTGTCAAAGTTGCTGATGCGAAATCTATGACCAAGTTTCTGTATGAAAATATTATAATCAGATTTGGATGTCCGATTGAGATTGTCAATGACCAGGGTACACACTTTGTTAATCAAACAATAAAGTGTTTACTGGAAGATTTTTCTGTTATACACAGGTTTAGTACTCCTTACTATCCCAGAGGAAATGGCCAAGCTGAATCTTCCAATAAGATTCTCTGCACCATTATCACAAAGACAGCTGAAGCGAGTCGGTTTGATTGGGAACATAAACTGTATGCAGCATTATGGGCATTCTGAACCGCTTACAAAACTAGTACAAATCAAACACCCTTTCAACTGGTCTATGGTCAAGATGTTATCATGCCGATTGAATTTTTAATCCCATCTTTACGCCTAGAGGCAATAGAATGGTTAAATGATGATAAGCCTTTACAACTACGCCATGAAGCGTTGCACAAATTATGTGAAACCCGATTGATGGCAGTTCATGCATTAGCAACAGAGAAAGCCTGCCAGAAGGCATGGCACGATCGTCGATTGCACAAAAAGGATCTGAAAGCAGGAGATCTTGCATTGATGTACAAAACCAAGCTGATCAAGGGAAAATTGAAGTTTACCGGTGAAGATCCGTATAAAGTGAAGGAAATCCTGAACTATGGTGTAGTAATTCTTGAGCACTTGGATGGAAAACGATTTGATCCTCCGGTGAATGGCAGCCGATTACGCAAGTTTTGGCAGCTGGCTCTGCCAAATCAACAAGCCTGATCTCAAGGATTTTTAATTTTATTTGTTTTTCGATTTGTTGTTTTCAATATTTCATTTGTTCCATTTTGTGTGAAAAAGACAGTAAAAAAAAAGAAAAAAAAAAAAAGCAAAGACTGATGAGCAAAAGTCAGAAAAGTCATCAGCATGGAAAAAAAAGGAAGGACAATATTTTTGATGAAAAATGACTTAGAAAATCACTATTTTGGTCAGATTTGGCCTATACAGTATCATAAACCCTCGTTGAGCTCTCAAATTGTACATCCACTTCAGATTTATCTAATTTGAGTTGGGCGAAGGTTCCTGTCTAGGAAAAATTCAATTTTTGAGTAAGGCGAAGGATCAATAATATGTCATTTTGGGAACCTTCGTCGAGCACCTTACCCTCATTATGAACCTTCACTGACCTGCAAGATGGTCTTAAGATGTCAAAATTGGTTGGTCATAGCCTCAGATCTTGGAAAAATACAATTATGACAGCACTTGAGTGAAGGACCCTCTTGGGCGAAAGTTCTTCCTTTGCCAGCCCTGGAAAACGTTCGCGTGATAGGTTCAGATCCCCAGAAATCTTCACCGAGATTTTTATAGCCTATTTTCACAATACTATACATGCCTGCAAATTTTGGTTCTGAATTGATTAGCCAAACTAGTATTCAGTGTAATGGACCCACCAAATTCACCTATAAGTTGGCTGAATTCGATTCATTTCTCACTTGTGCTAGCGAAGCTCTTGCGAATTTTTCTTGCGACCAAAGCCTTCCAAACTTCTTGAATTGCTTTCTAATATACTTTTGCACGTCTTACATTTCCTTTCTGCTCATCATGTCTTCTACAGATACTTCCCAGTCTCCGCGTTATACTATCCATCGTGATGTCCCATCTGCAATGGACATCATGATCCTTCCTAGCACAAGCATGGTTACTCAATGGATGACCCTTGCGGAGCCTCTGCTCACTGCAATGGGTATTCATGAGAGAGTCTTTTCTGGCAGAATCAACATGGATTTCATCACTCTTGCCTTCAGTATGTGGAAGGAAGAGAAATCCAAATTTTATATCACCTTCTAGGGAGCAACGCACCGCCCTTGCATCCATAGGTATAGCGTCAGGTACACAAGCCTCACCCAATCATAAGCAGGCCAAACAGACCATAAAGCCTTACATCGACCTCACCAATGATTTGCACTGGACCAAGGACGGATACCTCCTTGATGCTATCACTGAGCCTTTCATACACGCTGCTGCCCAGCTACTGAACAATTTCCTGATGGTTGGCAACCTCAGAAAAGACCGCATCACTTCTTAAATCCTTCGTAGGATAGTTGAGTCCTATACCAAGTTGGCCAAAGCTCCTCTTGAACCATATAATTGGTTCAAGACTGTTTCTAGTGAGCTCAAACGAGCTATTAAGGGCAATACTAGGTAGCAGTTCGCTGCTGGATCTTTGTTGTCTCTTCTAGCCGCCTCTCACCTAGAAAACAAAATCCATGGCTTCCACCTGGATTCTGTGCTTTTGGTCTATGAAGAAGCACCGTCCGATTCGTCTCACCAGGCCTCGAGTTCACATAGTCGACGTCATCCACACAGTGAGATCGTCATTCCTGACTCGCCTTCCGTGTCACGACGTCGCACTAGGCATACATCGTCAGCTGTGCTTCCACCCCCTGCTGCTGTTCGCACTAAACTTTCTATTCCCCCTGCCTCTGATGCTTTCCTTGCCTCTGCTTCCACACACGGACAATCTGTAACATTGGGGCTATCATCCCTATCACAGCTGCCTAGGCCGCCTCACCCGTGCACACCGAAGCTACTTCACCAAACACGCAATATTTCATGGATATGTTCGATGATTCCGACCCCCTTGGGGCCGCCAAAATTTTTGAAATGCCCCAAAGCCCTACGCCCTTTGAACTCCAATCCCCTATAAGAGATTTGAACAAATCTATGACACTATTGTTGGTGTTGAAGACTCTAGCCAGCAACTTCAAGATGAAGATGCCCCATCCACACTTCGGGTCGACCAAGCTGTGAAATCACCGAAGCAGTTCGACGCCACCATGCTTGAGGGTTTTGAGAAAGAAGATGTTTTTGAAGAAGAAGAAGTACCGACATCTATTTCACGCCAACCAAGGATAGTACCATCAGGTCCTCTTGCTGCTGCCGCCCCCATGACAATAGATTTTGGTGATGCTCTCGGTTTGGTCTCAAGCCTTGCGCAAGTGATCCAGTCTATGCTTGATAAGAAAAAAGAAATGGAACAGAGAATTTCAGATCTGGGATCTAAAAACACGCTCATCAGCCAAAAGATTGTCCAGCTGGATCAAGACTTGAAGATTGCCAAGCAGCACGAAGACAAATCTGAAGCTGAAAAGAAGATGGCCCAGCAACAGGCTGATCGCCTAGAAGGATACGTCACCTCTCTACAAAATGCCCTGACAACCGCATAGGATCAGGTGGATAAGGCCATGCAGGATGCAAAACAACAGGTGCAGCTGCTAAAGAGTCAATTGTAGATGGCGGAGCAGGATCGCACGTGCCTCCAAGGTGAATTGGATGCGACCACCCTTGAGCATGATGCGTATCTTCAGACGCGAATTGGATGCAACCACCCTTGAGCGTGATGTGTATCTTCCGATGCAAATACCAAATCATCCAGTCACATTGACGGAGATCGCGTATTTGTTCAAGAAAGTGAAAACGTACAAAGTGGCCCTTCAGGGATTCCAAGGTCGCTTTGACAGGTTCAAAGGAGCAGCTTCAACTGAGTTGGCCAAGGCTAAAGAAACCACCAATGCCTATGAAAAAGCAACCGTTCAGGTGTTAGAAGCTGGACCACAAATCCCAGTACCGGTCCTGCCACAATTCTTCCCTACATGCCAAGAAGATGTATCAATAGATATAGGGTTGGATTCGGGCATGGACCAAGGGGGAGCTCCAGAAATACCAGAACAATCGCCAATTTTACCGATAGTGCAAGCGGTCCATCCTCATCGAGAACCACACCTGTATTCAGAAGGCTCATCAGCGTTGAGGACCAGATCCATAGCTTCTTATCGCAACATCCGCATGAGTCCTCACGTGGTGGATGGGTCCTTAAGTTCAAGACCTCCGAGATAGAGGCCGGCAAAGAAGTGGACAAAATACCTGCATTGGGAGAGCAGCCAGCATAGAGAATTACCATTTTTGAGAAAACTCCGGAATCAATCAGGAGTTATGTGGCCATCCCTTGCCAATTGCGGGTCGATCCTTATTATGTGCCAATGCTGAGAAGGAATAAATGGAAAGATTTGGGATTGGCTATGGAAAAGATCACCATCCATACGCCCAATTGGCCAATCATCCATCAACCCTACAGCTGGACAATATTAGTGGACTTCCACCGGGCTTTATAAGCGTACCAGAGAGAGTATGTCCACTCTCCAGATCCGATAGTGTGACAATCGACACTATTTGCAAAAGATCTAACTCTGTTGGCATCAGTGGCAACCAGATGGGACGATTGCCTCCCTTCTCTGACATTCGATCCAAATAAGCCGATGGCCTCAGAGAATATCGAAGATCATCTGTCGATTGCTCGTTTATACTTGATGGGCGACTCTTGGGAATCTCGCTTCACGTCATGGACAACCTCAAAGTGGATTGCCGAAGCCCATCGTTGTTTTTTGCCCCACAATTTGGATTTTAATACTGCCCGCCTCGACTTTATGGAGAAAGTGCAGTACCATTTAATAAAGATTTGGCGCGAAGCCAATAAAAGTTTCCAATAATTGCATCTCGTAGGTGTCGTGGGACCGCCACCAGTTTTGGTGGGGGATACTGTTGGAGGGTTTGCGGATCCCAAGGCAACCCTAACCCTAGTTAGTAAGTGAGAGGGATTTGGCACCCTGCGTGTGTATGTCCAACCCGATGATCACATAGTTATTTGATTAGAAAGTCAATAAAAGGCTTTAGGCCTTTTTGCGGTACTTTTAATGTCGCGAGACATAAATGTCAAGTTAGTAAATAAAGTTGGGTTTCCCTCCAATTTGGATGGTTCCCACTCTTTTTTTAAATTTGAATAATTAGGGAGACAAAAATGGACCAATAGGATTCATCGACAGAAATGGCCAGGCCTCTCTATTATAAAAGAGGACCAACTCGAGTTCCTATTTGTTGTGGATGCGTAGTGTTAATGTATGTGTAGTGTTAATGGTTAGGGTTAATGGATTTTTTTAGTTAGATTTGGATCCTCCATTCATGTTGAAATCTGAACTATACTATCGCTCTCATGGGAAATTTGAATAATTAGTTAGACAGAAATGGCTAGGCCTCTCTATTATAAAAAGGGACCAACTCGAGTTCCTACACATGTTCATTTCCTCATTTCAATAAAGCAGATTGGTTCTCTTCATGAATGGATTGATGAATGTCCTTGCTCTCTATCACTTTTCCTCCATCTCTCATGCTTTCTTTGGATTTTGCTAATTGTTGGATCTGATTGTTATTGGGATTGCATGTTATTATACTTTTTATGAGAGAGAGAGAAAGAGTAAGCTATATTTGTTGTGGATGCATAGTGTTAATGGATGTGTAGTGTTAATGGTTAGAGTTAATGGATGTTAGAGTTAGATTTGGATCCTCCATTCATGTTGAAATCTGAACTATACTATCGCTCTCATGGGAACGAACCTACACGTGACAACTAACCTCGTCTCTTTGATGCTAGGTTGACTGGATCTTGGATTCATGTTAGGCAAGGAAAGGAACCCACTACATTGAGGAACTTACTCTTAGATATTGGTCTGAATCAATATGCTCCGACGATATTATTTTGTGATAATCAAAGTGCCATTGCTTTATCAACCAATCCTAGATCTCATTCCAGGAGTAAGCATATTGAATTGAAGTATCATTTCGTTAGAAGCAAAGTTCTCAATGAAGAGGTCAGATTGCAGTACTGTAGAACACAAGATATGACAATTGATATTTTTCTCAAAGCATTAAGTTTGGATACACATTGAAGATTCTGTGTAGAACTAAGTTTGAAGGTCAAGGCATTCAAGGATTCAGATTAAGAGGGAGTGTTGGATTATTCTCCTTCTTACCAATCGACTAATCGATTTTAATCTTCATCTGTTGTTTATCCAGTTCTGCAAATTTTTCAGCACTTTTACAGTCTGCAGTTTTACAAGTGTTTTTACACAACCTGCTGAATTACACGGAGTTTTACCATAGTGTCGCATTTCATTTTCTCTCACTTTGGCTTTCTCATTTGTCAAGAATCTCGTGTAAAAATGCAATGTCGCTTTCGCATTTTTCGCCTGTCAGGATTTGCGAGCAAATATGCAATCGCATTTTTCACTTGAAAAAATGTAGCACTTTTCGCTTTCTCCAAAGAGCCTCAGATGTTAAGGAAATGACTCTGGCAAAGTGTAGGGCAACCCTAAATCAATTTTTAAGGCACTGTCGCGTTTCACAGTCAGGAAAAAAATTTTAAGTTCATAGTTGTAGGAAAGAAGAATTAGGTTCCTATTTATGCCTGATTACTAACACACAAGCTCGACGCATATCTCGAAAGCATGTAGATATGTTCCTATTGAAAGTGGAAATGGATGAGGGTAAAATTAAAGAAGTTGATGCAAATCCTATGAATACAAGGATACAACAAGTTTTAGTCTAGTTTAAAGACGTGTTTTCAAACACACTACCAAAAGGAGATCCTCCAACTAGATTCGTGGACCATGTCATAGAACTTGAACCCCGTTCAAAGCTAGTCAATATCCCTCCTTATAGATTATTACAATTAAGAAGTTCAAAAACAAGTTCAGGAATTACTTGTCAAGAGTTCATTAGTTTGAGCAAATCACCCTTCGCCTCATCTGTACTTCTCGTTGAAAAGAAAGATGGTACATTTTGAATGTGTATAGATTATCGTGGACTCAATAAGATCACCATCAAAAATAGATTTCCAATTCCTCGGGTTGATGACTTATTAGATGCCCTTAAAGGAGCACAAGTGTTTTCAAAGATTGATCTTCATTTTGGATATCATCAAATCAAGGTAAGTGAGGAGGATCAACACAAGACTGCTTTCCAAACAGACATGGGGCATTATCAATTTAAAGTTATGTCTTTTGGTTTACCCAATGCACCAGCTACCTTCCAAGCATTGATGAATCGAATCTTTGGCCCATACTTGTACTAATTTATCTTGATGTTCTTTGATGACATATTGATTTATAGTCAGAACTTACAAGAACATGCTCAGCACTTGGAAGTGGTTTTGAAATTGTTGCGGGAATATAAGTTGTTCGCCAAGATGTCAAAATGTGAGTTCGCCCAACAAGAGATTGACTATTTGGGACATATGGTGACTAAAGATGGCATCAAGGTGGATCAACACAAGGTTGAGGTGGCTAAAAATATGAAGAGCCCTAAAACTTTGCAACATTTAAGAGGATTTTTGGGATTTGCATCTTACTATTACGATTCATCTTCAACTTTTCAAGGATAGCAACAGCACTCACGCACTTATTGAGGAAAGGAAAATTCGAATGGAGTGAAGATGCTCAGAGGAGCTTCAATCAATTAAAGGAAGCCTTGGTAAACGCTCTAGTTTTGGTACAACCAGACTTCAGTTTACCTTTCAAGGTGACTATTGATGCAATTGGAAGTGGATTAGGAGCCATACTAATTTAGAAGGATGGTGTGATTGTGTATGAGAGTCAAAAATTGACTGACAAAGAGACGTCATATCCTACGCATGTGACAAGGAGATGTTGGCTATAGTTCATGCCTTGAAAAAAGGCGACACTACCTTTATGGGTCAAAATTTATCATTAAAAGTGATCACCATTGCCTTAAGTATTTTCTAAGTCAGAAGCAGCTTATGGACAAACAATGGTGAGCACAAGTTCAAGCATATGACTTTGCTATCGAATATTTCAAGGGCAAGGAAAATCAAGCTATTGATGCTTTATCAAGGTTGTGGAAAATGCAAATGTGTGATACAAGCGAATCTTTGGAGGAGTACATAAATATTCTTCAAGATGCAGAAGAAAATTGCATGTCCACAAAACAAGATTAAGCCTCACAAGGGTTATGTTGCATGTTAGAAAAGTGCATACTGAATCCCCTCATTTCTTTGGAAAATGGCTGGAACTTTGTCATCTGGGATGAGTATACCAAAGATGTAACTGTGACGCAAATTATGGAAAACTTATCGGATCCCAAAACTAGAGAACAATCTCGTCACCAACTTAAAGACGGAATTTTGGTATACAACAATAAAAGGACAGTCCTTAGTGCCAAATTCAATGTGGGTATATCAAATTTTTATGAACTACATTCGTCTCCTAGTGCTGGTCACTCGGGAATACTAAAGACCAATCAAAATATTAAAAGTCTTTTCAAATGGCAAGGAATGAAGCAAGATATCTACAAGATGGTTAGGGAATGCACCTCATGCCACAACAAAACATGTGAAGAAACATGGGTTGTTACAATCACTATCGGTTCCTTCTCAACGATGTGAAAGCATTAGTATGGATTTCATTCCATCTCTTCCAACAACATTGGGAGGATTCAATGGAATCTATGTGGTGGTGGATCGGCTGACGAAATATGCCCATTTCACTCCCTACAAGTCTACTTATGGTGCAGCATAGGTGGCACAACTATTTCTTAAGAATATTTTTAAATTGCATGGATTACCAAAGCAAATAGGGTGTGACAGAGATTTGAGATTTGCTAAACAGTTTTGGAAGGAAATGATGGAAAAGTTAAAGACCAAACTATGTTTGAGTACTGAATTCCACCCCGAGACTGATGGACAACAGACTGAAAGGGTAAATCAATGGTTGGAATGTTACTTGAGGCATTTCGTGGTAGACCAACAAACAAAATGGATTGATTGGTTGCATTTGGCAGAGTTCAGTTACACATGTCGATTGGAATGACACAGTTTTATGCATTGTATGGATGTGAATCTACAATACCAATCAACATGGAGTTAGCGGTAGGAGAAGTGTCATGTGATGTATGTAATTGGCCCATGAGCTTACTAATGAATTACCAAAAATAGCCATGGAGCTAAACTAGACTAGAACTAGTCATTAGAATTGTTAATAAAAAGGCGCAGACAACCACGCCACATTTGTATTGGTGGGAATTGTAATAATGGTTGTGAGGCCCAAATTAAGGTAACAAAGTCCCAAATGTTAATTAGAGGCACTAAAGGCCCACTATAAATAGAGGAGGTCGTGCTAATTTGGAGGTTATTATACTTTTGTGATTTTTGAACCTTTAGTGATCTTGAAGCTTCTCTTTGAGAGCTTTCCTGATAGTATTGATGGTTCATGTGCCTACAATCACATGAGAGCTATGATCATGCTCTAGTTTCAGGCCTAATCTTGTGAATGATCAATAATGATAAATAATTTTCTTACTTGCCTATTTTGGTGAACCTTTACTATCTTTGTCTAGTTTCTTGATTTCTTGAGTACTTTCTTGATTTCTTGCATTTCCATTACAATTTGATGTTAATGAATGGATTAGATGTTTGAGTGCTAAAATTGGCACCATGTGTTAAGTGCCTAGCTTACTCTTAGATTTGGCCTAATCATCATCTAGCATGTGTACTTGCTCAAATTATCTCTAATGCCAAAATTGGCCTAATCACCTACTAACATGTGGATTGACGCAAAAAAGTCAACATACCCCCTAACTCAACATAGATAGCTTTTACTAGTTCTCACAAAGTTGTGTAGTATATGTGGCAATTAGAGTATCAAACAATCACTATCATGCGCAATATCTACTTTTAATGTATTACATCATGTTTTTGTGGATACACTATAGGTTTCACAAGTTGCAAAATTCTAATCATAAAATTACACATTTGAGAACCAAATATTTTTTACAGCCATTATTTCGAAATATTTTTTGCAGCCTCCAAACATAGCATGCCGACATGCTATTTAAAACAGCTAGAAAAAAAAAAACTTTTGCAGCCTTCAACAATAGTACGTCGGTGTGCCAAATGAAACAAGAAAAAAAAAATCACAATAAGCAATTTCGCCATCGACGTGCTATTTCTTGAGGCTACAAGAAAATTAATTTATAAAGTTTCCTACTTTGTGATTCCATTGTGGGATTTTTAACTGTGCCAGACCACAATTTTTAATAATAGACATTCAAGTAGTGGCGTAAAAAATGTAGCACACCATATGCTATCTTTCGGTTGAATCATGGCAAAAACAAAACTCACAAAACTTGCAAAAATTTTACTCGCAAAATGCCAATATTACGATTAAACTTGTCTCATATTCACCAATTTAAGGTGATATGCTAAGCTAATCAAAAAACTATTCCAAATAGAAAGCTGGAACTATCTCTTAGTAAAGTAGTGGTTTGGTTAGCTCTCCCTAGATGACTTCAACACATGGCCACAATTGAGAGCTACACTTTATAAAATATACTAATAGAGTGTTAGGGATAAACAATAAATTTGAAAGGGTATAAACTACTAGGTCTATCTAACTATATGACTTAGAGAAGGTTTTTTTGCTAGGGGTTGTAGATTAGTCCTTTATGACAAAGAAGGACCAACTTAGTATCAATATCTTATATGACACTTTGTCTCACTTGAGTATCTACAAAGGAAATGAAAAATAAATTTAGAATTCTTAGTAGTACATCATGTACTAACCATGCAAGAACAACTATTTAGATCCATAGCGAAGAAGATAGACCATTCTCATATTACAACAAATACTCACTCAAGATAATAGACTAAACTATGTCCTAGTTTTTTGCATTCATAACAAGAATCATGAAGAATTTTTAAAATAATAGATTATTTGCAAAACTCTTCTTTTCAAAAAAATTGAAGTTTATTAAAAATTTTGTAATGAAGTTTTCAAAGAATGTCATGTTCTAACATTATAGATAAAGTAGTACTATTTAGTTTGTAGAATCAAATATGTTTTATCATTGATAATATATAATGGATTACATGTTCCTCAAAAACAAAAACAAAAAAAAAAAACAAAAGAAAATAGGCAAGAAGACAAATGTAAAGGCATCTTCAACAGGATCATTCAATTTGATGAGTGACAAAGACATGATTGCTTTTGAATTGATAAGGCCTTGAAACTAAAACTTTAGCATCTTCCTTAGAGAGTAATTTAGGTACTATGAAACTTTACACATAGGACGTTTCTAATTCGAACTTGCTTAAAAGCTTCTCTAATAAGTTTAAATATTGTTGCATATGCTTCCCTGCTAATACCTGCAAAATCACAAGCACCCTGAATTATAGTCTTATCTAAATTTTTTAGAATGTCCACCATCAAAGGCTCTGTTATTTTGCACGTTACATTTAAACTCCTATTGTTCATCATGATACACTTAGTGGATTTGTCTGTCAATATTGAGCCCAATGACATTCCATGTGAAACATTGTCCTTACTATCCCGAGGAGCTACTGATGTAGATCTGCAAAAAGACAAATAGTTAGCAAAATATCACCGTAGCTGAAATAAATCTATATGTCATTGATCAAGTTACAAAAATCAGAATATGCTTACTTGAATGCACGAATTCTTCTATTTCGATAACCTCCTTTTGAAAGAGTTTGAATATCCTTGCAACTTTGTCACTTTCGCTGCTTTCGCTGCTTACTCCTAGCTTTTTTCTTAGCCAATTCCACATCCTTCAGTAATTGTAAGTTTTCAATTTGAAAAGTTTGCATTTGCTCTAGTTCTGATTTGATATCGATTGTTATCTTTTGTAATGATTCATTATTTCTTTTAAGTTGTTCATTTTCCTCTAAGGTCCTTTGGAGAAGACAATTTTTTTTTTGACAATAAGAGGACATCCGTATCCATTGACATTCTAAAAAGTAAATTTTCTTCATATAAAACTAATTTCCATGATTCTTCAATCTCTCACAATATCCTAGTAATCCAGTATGCCCATCGCATATCCATGTAACTAATTTAGTTATTGAAGAAAATGTGGGATGAGTCAAAGTGCTAGGATCTTGAGGATATAATGTTCCATCTGTCCACAAATCCAAAGTTCTTTCTTGCTGCCCTATAACGAGAACAATCTTCAGTTGATATTTGAATTCTTTGCCCCCTCTTCTCTGTAGAAGTGCCAAATCAGAAGGGATATCAAATGTAGATGATACAATGTCATCATAAAAAAAAACATTTTTTTTTTATTTTGATTTTTTTCTTTATCCTACATGGAATTCCTTAAAGGGCCTTTTTGATATTGAGAACTCCTCTAATGATACCTGATTTCAATATGCTTGCTCCGAGAATGAAATCTTGGATTTAGAGATAGTGCGATTGCACTTTGATTATCACAATAGATAATCGTTGGTGTTGGAGAGAGAGGGGAGATGAATGACGAACACGAACAAGACACGAACTCGAACAAGAAACGAACTCGAACAGAAAATGTTTGTGCGCAGCGGAACGAGTTATATGACTCTCTCCATAAGCATGACTACGCCTATCAGAATGAACAGAACTTTAATGATGGAAATCATGGTCATTCTTGATTACGTAGCCAAGCATTAATGGATGAAGCGCTAGAAGAATAATTTGTCGCGAATAGCAAGACAAATTATATGTTGCGAATGATTCGCGAAGAGCTAGACAATGCTTGACTGATAATTAGTCATGAATGATTTGCAAAAGACAAGACCAAATGTTAGTCGTCTATTACCAGAAAGAACAACTAGAAAGATCAGACAGAATGAATGATAAGCATAGCAATATTAACATAGATCTGAATGCAGAACAAAGAACTATATCAGATTAACTATATCACGTATACATGTCAATAATGTGGTAGAGCACAAGATAATAGCGGACGAAACCACGTGCCCTACGAAACTTATTTCAATCTGTAGAAACGAACAAGAAACGAACTCGAATAGAAAATATTTGTGCGCAACGGAACGAGTTATACGAATCTCTCCGTAAGCATGACTATGCCTATCAGAATGAACATAACTTTAATGATGGAAATCATGGTCATTCTTGATTATGTAGCCAAGCATTAATGGATGAAGCACCAGAAGAATAATTTGTCGTGAATAGCAAGACAAATTATATGTCGCGAAGAGCTAGACAGTGCTCGACTGATAATTAGTCGCGAATGATTCGCGAAAGACAAGACCAAATGTTAGTCGTCTATTACTAGAAAGAACAACTAGAAAGATCAGACATAATGAATGATAAGCATAGCAATATTAACATAGATCTGAACGCAAAACAAAGAACTGTATCAGATTAACTATATCACGTATACATGTCAATAATGCGGTAGAGCACAAGATAATAGCGGACAAAACCGCGTGCCCTACGAAACTTATTTCAATTCGTAAAAAAGGATGAAACCTTAATTATGACAAGAATGAAGATCACAAAATGCTTTGAACTTGGTAGAAATGTACTCACCATCATTGTCACTCCTCAAGCACTTGATCTTGGTAGAAAATTGGACCTCCCTTGCAATCTTGAACTTGACAAAGACATCAAATGCCTCATTTTTGTTCTTTAGTAGATACACCCAACAAAATCTACTGAAATCATCAATAAAAGTCACATGCATCTTAGCACCTCCACTGTGAAAAATAGCCTAATTTGGCAAATCTAGCCACGGTAGAACATTGTAATTATTGTGTATAATTGGGTTTCACACATGTAAGGCCAATATGCCACATGGAAATCCACTCCTAATGTAGGTTAGGTCAAGTCAAGAGAGTTGGTCATGTCTATTTGGTGGTCATCCCTACTTTATAGGACCTACACCTAAGTTTAAGGTGAAAATTTGACCAACTAGCTACCTACCAAGCATAAGTCTAGGATCTAGGCTAAGGTTTCATTTTGGGGCAAGAAGAGTGAGTTAATTCCTTATTACATGCTGGAAATCCACCTAACTTCAAGAAGGAATTCGAATTTGCTATGTATTCCAAGTTCCCATAGTGAGAAGATATAGTATTTTTGGAGCTCATTGGCAATCTCAAGCTAGTTCACGATGTACATTGAGTTTTTGTGATCCAAATGAAACCAAATCAATTTTTACTTGTTTCTCAGGTTGAAGGCCGTACTACAGCCTGTAGTACACACGTGTGGGCTTGGATTTCAATGTTGGTCAATGCTTTTGATTGTTAGTGCTTGTTGTTTGTCAAATTGCCAATCTAGATCAACGCTTTCTGAGGGAGTGATAGAACTGTGATTATAAGTCCATTTGTTGGATTAGAAATCAAATTTGAGTGAAACACTACAAGTGTGAGACCTTTGTGAGTTTCAAGTCAATCAAATCTATTCCTTATTTGTAGAAGTCACTAGTAAGATGGGATCTATTGGAGCATACCTTCTAGAAACTAGTAAGAGATTGAATTCTACAAATTATGCTATTTGGAAGGTTAGGATGGAGTCACTTTTGGTGCTCCAAGACCTTTATGAGTTTCTGATTGAGGATGAAAAGAGATCTAGGCTAGCACTTCATTGTGTGAAAATGAATGTGAGCAATGATATTTTGAGGGAAGTATCATCATGTAAAAGTGCTAAAGAGGCTTGGGAGTCTTTAAAATCAATCTATGAATCTAGTAACACTTCAAGAGTACTCATGCTTAGAAATCAGATTTTGCAAAGCATGAGGAGAAGTGAGGAGAGTGCACAGGATTATGTACTCAGAATCAAGTCTCTAAATAGGGAGTTGGCTTTCATTGGAGAGAAGATTCATGATGGAGAGCTTGTACAAATTGTTCTTAATGGTCTAGGATATGACTTTGCAAATTTGGTCCAAAGTTTTGCCATCCAAGACACTTTGCCAACTATAGAAAAACTTCACAGTGTATTAGTGGTTGAAGAGTGTAGGATGCTCCACACCAAGGCAAGAATGAGTTCATTGTCTTTGTAGGATGGAGATGAGAAAGCCAATTTCTCATTCAAGGGCAAAAAGAAGACCAATGGAAAGAAGAAGCATCCCAAGGAGGCCAAAGAAGAGGGTGATGCATCATGCTCAAAGGACAAGTCAAAGCAAAAATGCTTCTTTTGTGGAAAAAAGGGGCATTATGCATCCGAATGCTGCAAGAGGCTAAGAGCAAAAGAGAAGGACGACAAACAAGGGAACCTTGCATATGAAGAAGATGGAGATAAGAATATCTCATCTTTGATGGCATCTACATCCACTCCAACAAGCAAAAGCAACTCAAAGGACACTTGGTGGATTGATAGTGGGGATAGCTCCCACATGACTTTCCAAAAGGACACATTCTCAACCTTACACTCTTTCAAGGGTGCTAATAAATTTTTTTCTTTAGCAAATGATCAAGAATTAAGATAGATGGTATTGGTACCATCTCATTAAGTCTAGAATCTAGCAAAAGGATGGATATAGACAATGTCCTTTTTGTATCATCAATTACCAAGAGCTTGCTTGGTGTTGGACAACTAATGGATGATGGTTTAGATGTTTACTTCAAGCATGGAGTTTGTTCCATCATGAAGAATGATATTTGCGTTGCAAATGGTGTTAAACAAGGTAGATTGTTTAAGTTGGATGCTAAAATTGCTATGGCAAAAGAGGAAATCATTCATTCAAATGTACACTCTTTTTCTCATGTACCAAGTAGTGATGATAAGATGCATGAAACATGCTTAGATGTTTATACAAGAGATGCTTGGATCCATCTAGTATCTTGTGAAATCAACAACCTTGGTGTCAATGATCTCACAAGGATTGAGGAGGAGCAACAAAGTGATGGAGATCTTGAGGATCCACCTCAAAGATCAAATGCTCCAAGAAGATCCACATAGGCAAGGGCCGAGCCTTCAAGGGTCATTTATCTTGGCACAGGTAATCAAGGGGAAAATTCTCAACCATTCACTTTCAACACTTTTCTTACTTTAATGCTTGATTAACCATTGCTATGAGATCTACATGAGACAAATTGAGGTATGCTATGAGAACTACATGAGGCAACTTGAGGGCTTCATCAAGAAGGAAGTTGAAGATAAGATGTGTAATGACTCATTTGAGAACAAGTTTTTATGTCTTAGTGATCTAAAAATTGTTATGAACCAATTAAGAGTAAATTGGTTGTTTGATCGAATGAGTGCTCTCGGAATTTAGGAAGAGCAAGAATGAGTTAATCACTCATTGTTTTGGAAAATGTGTTTTTACTTTTGGAGAGGCAAATTGTAAGCTTCTTATGAGAATAAGTAAAACATCCTTGAAGGACACTTATATCCATAAGCAAGTATGTAGCCTCATGAATTTCAAGATCACTTGTAATTACAAGATTAGGAAAATCATGCTTACTTTTGATGGTTTGTGGACTAGTCATTTTAGCATGATAAATCTTGGTAATAGTAGCAAGTACATGTTTTGTGATCTTGATCAATGTGATTTTCACAAGACATGGAAACATCAGATTTCCTTCAAAGAGAAGCATCAAGATCAAGGAGGAGCAAGTTTCAAGTTCATGCATCTTCACTCAACATGGAAGAAATCAAGTGCAAAGTTGCAAGGGAATCAAGACTCTTCAATTCATCTTGGAGGAGATCAAGATCAAAGAAGCTCTATCTTGGATATGGTGATAGGTCATGTCATCATCTTTGGGGGCTCATTAGTCATCTTCTAAACCTGAATATGGTTCATTTCTGATGTTAAGATTAGGTCTTAAAATTGTAGATAGATACATTATTGTTTCCAAGGCTAGATTTGAGGAGGAGTGTGAAAAATAGCCTAATTTGGCAAATCTAGCCACGTAGAACATTGTAATTATTGTGTATAATTGGGTTCCACGCATGTAAGGCCAAGATGCCACGTGACAATCCACTCCTAATGTAGGTTAGGTCAATTCAAGTAAATGTAAACTGAGAGCTTACTTTCATATAGTGGCTCAAGCCCATGGATTACACCTCATCATGATTGGACCTCATGATTTTCACCTCACGATATGATTGGTCTTCATGATGTGCACCTCTAAACATGATTGGTCCAAATGATTTGCACCTCTTAATGTGATTGGCCTCATGATCTACACCTCTACATATGATTGGTCCATATGTAGAATGCATATTAGCAAATTTCCAATCCTTACATTTTGTGACAAGTGTCACCATCTCTCCATTTGCCTCGATATTGACCTTTTTCCTATCAAAGCTTACTAGTAATAGGTTTACAACATGAATAACTCCTTGATTTGGAATAAAGACCATCGACATGCTATTTTTGATTTGATTGCTCTCTTGTTCCTAATTCAATTGCTTCCATGTATGTGACCTGGACGATATAATTAGCAATTCTCATTCTTTCTTTTGAAAGAAAAGCAGACTCCATAAAGTTGTTTCCTCCTCCACTTAGGCCACTCTTAAGTGAAAGGTCTTTGAAATTTTCTTAGATAGATCTATTACTGGTGATCCGCCCTTCTGTACTGATAAATTTCTCTCCATCACTTTCTATTGAGAATCATAGACCACGCCACAATTGTTATTCTTAGTAAAAAAAATCCCACCTCGACTAGCTCGAGCGATTTCTCCTTCATGTTCATTTTTCAAAAAATTTAAAGCACAACACAACAAAGAAGATTCTTGCTCCTTATATATTGATGATATTTCTATAAGCTCTCATGTCATGATCTACAAGTCTCTCTATTCCCACTTCCTCAACTTTACAATCGATTTCTTACTTGCATTTCTTCTCAACAAGATCTTGAACCTTATTGATCATTCTCTTCTATGCTCTCCAATGATGATACCTTTCTCCCCTCTTACTTTGGATGAACTTTTTTTGGCTCTCAAACGTCTGCATAAAAACAAGACAAGGCTACTAGTCCTAATGGCATACCTCCCAATTTTTTCCTTGCTCACTAGAATTATGTTGGTCAGACTCTCTTCAATTCCATTTGTTTTGTTGTCTCTTCTAGTTCCTTCTCTTCCTCTCTTTCCCATGGTCTCATCAAACCCATTCTTGAATCCATTTCTTTGCTCCATATTGGACCATTGTCCTCTCACTATGCCAAATGTGTTACGAAATTTTTGTCAGAGCTACTTCATCTGAACTTGATGGCCTTGGTTTTCTTGATCTTACTATGTCCTCTCTCACCCTTCTCTTTAGGCGTATCCACTCCAAAATTTTCTCCCATCAACCTTGGACGCTTTTGATGGCCTTGGTTCTTCCTCTTGTTACTTTTTTGCCTTGGTTTTTCCAGCCCCTTTTCCACCCTTGACTTCACTCACTCCTATCTCCCCACAACAACTCTTCCTCCTCACTTTGATGGTGTTTATAGAGTCTAAAGGATATAGAAGATTTGGATAGATGAAGTGAAGATTTTTTCTAAGTCAATCAAGACTGAAAGAATAGACAAAGTCCATGATATGCCCCCATGAAGTGAGACCTTTACAAGAGAGGCCAAAACAAACTCTTTCTTCAATTAGTTCTATAGACTTGAAGTTATTGGTGATAATTTTGGAAAATCAAAGTGCTTCCAAAGGATATAGAAGATTTGGCAAGATCCCAAGGTATAGTCTATTTTAGCAACCTATTCTTAGTATTTGATGCTAATAAGACATCTTTTGATTGTGTGGATTAATAGTTTTTCTAACAATAATTTGAGTCTATGGTCTCCCGACGTGGTGGGCCTTTTTGCTTTTATTGATCAAATTTGGATGGATTCATAGAGTATTCTATCATTGATACTTCATAGTTTGTGCATATCAAATGTATTGGGTCAAAACAATTACTTGTTTGCAAAAAACAAAAAAGCTACTACCAAATATGGCTATTACATATGCGTTCACTTGGTGTTAATTTGAAGGATGAAACCTTGCTGAATTAGTGTCCATGCAATAGTTACAAAAGTATACTTAAGTTGAAATCTAAACATGGCCTGGTATAGCAAAATGTCTCATTTGGTCGCCCTTCAATTTGTAGTAAATATGTTTTAAAAATTAGCTTTTACATTTTTTGACATTGTAACGTTGACTGGAACAAATACTAGAACAAGAATTGGTAGAAAAGATCAACTGTTAATTTTCAAAAGTTTATGTGCTTAAATATGTGGAGTTTTTGGATATATTTAAGTTGATCAAATCTTTGGTGAAGATGTTTTGTGACTTGCGAGCATAAGTGATGCCTATGTAGGGAACAAGAAAATGCCAAATCATGAAAACAGATGTCATGTTGACAAATAATGATAGCAAAAGTACAATAAAAGTCAAAATTATGCATGGACAAATCTATTGATATCTGAAAAACGTGAGCTAGATATAGAACCTTTCAATCATGCATCAATTATTTATGTAGGTCCTCCTTTTTTTCTTCTATGAAGGAACTCTTGTATTGTAATCAGTCAACAAGTCCTGTAGACTCAAATCTATCTCTCCCATTCTCAAAGTAGGGGTGTGTTAGGGTTGTCCATTGCACTAGAGCTAGTTTATAGAGATGAGGAACTTCCATTAATTTGGAGCAATGAGAATGGAAATGTAATGTAGCAACTTTGTGTTTCTCTATGCAGGGAAATGAGTTCTCATAATAGGCCTATCTCAAAAAACAAGAATGTAGTGTAGAAATTTTGTGTTTCTATGGAGGGAAATGAAGTCTTCTAATAGGCATATCTCAAATTTGCAGTTGTTCTCAAGGTCATAATGCATGTATGCCTTTTGGTATAAAAAAAATCAAACCTGGATGGGCAAGCTCAACTCAAGGATGATTCACCACATGTGGGAAGATCATGATGCGTGTATGAAAGAAAAACCAAGTTACTCTTCATTTGCAAGACTTTATGATATCATTTGCCAAAGTTGTTATTTCACTTGCAAGCTCCTCAATTTACCAACATCACCAATCTATCATCCATTGAGGATTCAACTTCCGTCAAAGCTGCGTGAGGATGTCTCTTGAGTGAATTTCCCCCTCTTTGTTGCAAGATGTCTTAAGAACTTGCAGAACATAATTATCCAAAGAAGGTCAATGGTCACATCTTACTACCTGATTGGAAATCACATATGCCTTACACCTCTTCACACTCTCACAAACATTATGTTGGGATTCAGTTTAGCCAGGGGAATGTCGGTTGGGCTTGGCATAGCTGCAATATCTAGCATTCATCTTGTATATAAATAAAGCATGTTGTGACAGTTTGATTATATATCGATTCAGTTTAACATATACAGCACACTGCAAAGTTTGATCATACATTTATTGGGTTTTACCTCTTCAAGAGGATAATTTATAGTAAGAGCTCTTAATTACAACAAAATCAAACTCCACCATTTGAAATTTCTTTCACCAGCTCTAGATCAAGCAAGAACTTAAGAAAAATATCAAAGTCAAATGAAGCCGAGGCATACTAACCTCTCATATTAACACACCTCAAAGACAAATGTAACCTTGAATAAGAGGCCAGAAATTGATCTCATTCAGTCTCAACGACACTTTTCCACCAGCAAATTTGAGGTGAACATCCAATAGCTTTGCATGGTGAAAAGGGCCGAATCAAGTTATGCATGACATATCAACATCAGCTACACTTGACAGATGGAAGAAATTAATGTGAATAAGAAATTGGCGTGGAGTGGGCTTTCAACAGTACATCGTCATTACCAAAGCCAAAATTGTGGCTCCAAGGAAAAAAATAAAGTGAACAAACTTGGAATGGACACCTATATTTGAAAAGAAACAAGAGACCAGAGACTCTGAGGGATTTTAGCCCCAAGCCAAAAGCTTCCAGTAGTCAAGATCTGTTAAGCCTGAAATAATATTTACGGATGGTAAACATTATTTCAGAAAATAAAATTTCAGAACTTTCTTGGCAGAGGATACCATTACAAAGAACAGCATTGTGTCCCTCCCATCTGGAGCTTTATGAATCTAGTAACTAGTGTTTCCAAATCAGCATGTACAAAAAGCTCACAATAAATCTAATCGCTACAAATCTGTAATTTTCCCAGAGCAATTATATTTCTTATCGTTGCAGATCAGATTTTGATTGTGAGCACTTCAGACTAAGCTGATTTTGTGGTGTTTTCTCAAGGTGAAAAGATGATCCACCCCCTCCCCCACCCCCACTTTTGTATCAATATGGGCTAAACTGGCAAAAAAGGTTAGCTTACAGATTTTTTACACTGACAAGCATCTCTGCATCTCTCTCTCCCAAAATAGGAGCTCCTTACTGAAAGACAGTGAAGACCAAGGTAAACGAACCTGAAACTCTCCTATGTCAGCCAATCCTTTGACCAAGGCACTTTCTTCATATGTACAGTATCTTGCAGTTAAAATACCTGTACTTTGTATAAACAATTCATTCCATCATTCAATCATATGTATACAATGCCGTGAAGCTTTATGTGTCCATGTACAAAGCCATCCCTTTTGAGAATGTCTACCCAGATGCAGCCTCATGAAAAAGCACCTGCAGCCAAAGTCAAGCACGCCAAATCATGTCACATCTAGGAAAAAGTGCAGATCAGTTACAACAAGAAACAAAGAATTAAGCTGAGTCAATGTACAGACGTGAGAATTCACACTTTGCAATCTCCCATAACATAAGCTAGGGAAATGAAAGATGAAATGTACAAAATCAAATGCAAAAAATATCATGATGTGTAGGTTTGTATGTGGGTGGTGGGTTTGTGTACGTAAGCATGCACATGTGGGTGTGGGTATGTGTGTGTGTGTGTGTGTGTGTGAGAGAGAGAGAGAGAGAGAGAGAGAGAGAGAGAGAGAGACTGGTAAAAGAGGAATCACTGAAGATGTATTGCATGTTAAAGGTCTAATGGCTATGAGAATATGTCAAGATTCTGGAATGCATGTTATGTTCCAATCAATATTGCACGTTTCAATTAAGATTTCCCGGAACGCAAATCTTTTTTTTTTGGGGTGCCAATATGGGTATCAGATAAAAGGTCACTACCTAGTCTGTTTGGAGTTCCAAGAGGAGTGCGGTCCAATTTTGGGCCATTAAGTGATTCTTTATAGAACATCTCTATTTCTGTATTAGCCTAAGATAATTGAAATTTACAATTGCAAAGAATAGTGTGTTTACTATATACTAACAAACTGCCCCAAACGATAATCAATTCAGGGGCCAGGTTACATATGTTGGACTTGAATACCAGAAGTTAGACTACCAAATCAATCCTAGAAGTTCAAAATCTAATAGGGTCCATGCTTAGACTGGTAACTGCAAGTGAATTTAGTTTGTGCGCAGTCTCAAAAGTATACAATCGACTAGGTTTTTTTTTTCATTGTACTTTCTTCAACCCCCATTATCATACCATAGCGTTGCACACATGCTACATCCCCTCTTCCTCTTTCCAACACAGATCGCAGACAGGGAGCGGGGCGGATTGGCTTTCCTACATCTACAAGGTGGGTCCACACATTGGTTTGGATCCTATCAGACTCATGGAGGAGCTAGTTGCATTTCGTTTCGGCATGCGCACGTTTGGTCACCCAGCTGCTCAGGGTCCAGAGAGGAGGCAGCTCCCCATTACTTCGTGGACCATGTTCAGTAGCACCTATCCCTCCATATAGCGTCTTGCACTACGTTTCCTTTCACAGGTATGCATCTCATCATCCTCCCTTGGTGCATTTTCTTGACATTCCAGCCATGCACATGTGCTAAACTATTTCATTGCACGTACCATAGGATTGCGCTGCCTCCGTCTATGAGCATAATTGGAGCACATGGGCCCTCATTCACACGAGGAGAAGAAACAGGTTCTGTAGCACCAACGCACATCTCGCCAGGAGACTGCCGACCATTACGAGTGCATTGCAGGTGATAGGCTATTCTCCTATAGCATGTTGGCTGATGTCCCAATAGTTTCAATTTCTGATCATGTTGTTTCCCTAACATGCTCAATTTTAACCTTGCAGACGAAGATATCAAATTTGGAACGCCAGGTTGACTTGCCTACAGATAGCGCCTAGCCCATGCCTGTAGATGACTTGGGGACACAGTTGATGGCAAAGAGAGAGAGGGAGCTGGCCGAGATGAGAGAGAGAGAGAGAGAGAGAGAGAGAGAGAGAGAGAGAGAGAGAGAGAGAGAGAGAGAGAGAGAGAGAGAGAGAGAGAGCTTGGGCTTGATCACCGAGAGCCTCCATTGTATGAGGCAGATGAGCCAGTGTCAGAGGATGATCAGGACGAGGATGACCCCATTCGGGTTGTGTTCGCCAGATCAAACAAGGATGAGGCAGATCTTATCAGTGTTGGGCATACGCGACAGGCAGGGGTCATAGGTGTATCAGGTGGCAGAGGTGGGGCACATGGCACAAGTTTTACCAGGGGACAGGCAAGGCACACGAGGGGGGGGGCCAGTGGCATACCTACTTATGTTGATATGATGGAGGAGGCTCTCGATGGAGGGCACAATGATAGAGGAGCAGATCCCACATCTGCTTGGATGCGTGTAGCACAGAGTCATGGGCGTGACTTCGATAGTACACCAGATGAGACACTAGATGACTTCGATGGTACTGGTTGGGATGGCATGCAGGGTCTACATGGTGCACAGGATGAGGCATGGGATGATGCATGGGATGAGGCAAAGGATGGTGCACATGATGAGGCCCAGAGCCCAGAGCATTTGTATTCGGATGCCCAGCTAGATGACTTGATTGCCACGTTGGATTCAGAGGCCCAGCTCATGCCGAGTGTTAGGGCACCCCCATCAACTCTTGCCAGCATGCCTATACAGAGTCTCAGCCAGATCAGCTCCATGAGGGCAAAAAATATTTTT
Organism: Diphasiastrum complanatum; assembly: GCA_029204225.1. Classification (NCBI taxonomy): domain Eukaryota; kingdom Viridiplantae; phylum Streptophyta; class Lycopodiopsida; order Lycopodiales; family Lycopodiaceae; genus Diphasiastrum; species Diphasiastrum complanatum. The sequence continues at coordinate 29,011,682 of CM055106.1, forward strand.
GTTTGGCACGTTCTTGGCCCAGAAACGCGTTGCGGATGCCTTAAGCCGGATTGGAGAGGTTAATCAGTTAAGCTTTTCTGAGATCCAATTTGAATTATAACTGTCCTAATGTTGATATTAGGGCCCTAGGGCCCAAATCATGCATGAATGTCATGACAACCCGTGTGCGGGGAATCCTGGCTCACAAATAACACTTGACCTGATAAAAAGGGACTTTTATTGGCCAAATCTAAAAGGTCAAGTGGAGGCATATGTTCTCAAGTGCGGGCAATGTCAAGTTAATAAAGCTGAAAGACTTAAGGCAGCTGGCTTGTTACTTCCATTGGAAATTCCCGAAAGAAAGTGGGAAAGTATTTCCATGGATTTTGTGGTTGGGCTACCTCGGACGGGGAAGCAAAATGATGCTATTTGGGTTATAGTTGACAGGCTAACTAAAATGGCGCAATTCATTCCAACCAAGCAAACTATCACAGCTTCAGAACTTGCTCAGCTTTTCGTACGAAAGTTGTTCGGGTTGTTTGGTTTGCCGAATGATGATGTTAGTGATCGGGATTCTAAGTTCATTGGCAAATTCTGGAAGCGATCTTTGAGAAATTGGAGACCACATTAAGTCTAGGGTCTACCGATCATCCTGAATCGATGGTCAGACAAAGAGGACGAACTAGTATATGGAAGACATGCTTCGTGCGTATGTTTCCAGAAGACAATCGGATTGGGAAAGGTACCTTCCAATGATTGAATTTGCATATAATAGCGCAAAGCATTCAGCAACGAATTTTCGTCCATTTTCTCTGATGTTTGGTTTCCAGCCTAGAGCTCCAATCCCTGTTGTCCTAAAAAGCCTTAAGGTTAAAGCAGCGGTTGATTTCTTGCATGATATGCAAGAAATGTTGCTTGTTGCTTGCGATAACGAAAGATTGGCTCAGGATAGAGCCCAATTTTATGCCAATCAAAAGCGACAACCTAGGGTTTATGAGGAAGGAGTTTTTGGGTATATCTTAGAATCCCAAAAGATTCTAAGGTACTAAAGACTGGAAAATGCCCTAAGTTATCACCTCATTATGTCGGGCCCTTCCGCATTGTTAAGAAACTCAATCGGAATGCCTACCAACTAGACCTTCCTCAGGGAATCAAGGTTCATCCAGTTTTTCACATTAGTCGTTTAAAGGAACGACTTGGTGAAAAGGATGACTTGATTCTTCAAGATGACCTAGTTTAGGTTGAGGAACTGACATCCTTTGTACCTTCGGAACCACAGGCCATCGTTGATGTACGTCAACGTGGGCTCAGAAACCGGCAGGTAACTGAGTACTTGGTTCGTTGGAAAGGAAGCTCCGAAGACGAGGACACTTGGGAAAAGGAGCGAGACCTTAGACTGAGATTCCCAGATTTACTTCCTTAGAAGAGGAGTCTTTTAAGGGAGGGGAATGTTAGGGACCCAACTCCCTTGGGTCCCAAACCCAACTTGAAACCGAATGTTAACTGGGCCCGTTGACTTGACCAGTGACTCATGGACCTGCATGGTCGCCACGTGTCATGTTTCAGGATGTGTGCTAGGCTTGGAGACTCCTACCTTGGAGGTATACAAGGGGAGGAGGTCTCTTAATCCATTCATTCTATCTACCTAGGAGATGGTGGATGGAGCGCGTGTGCACAGCCAAGAGGAGTGCTAGCCTGAGGCAGGAGATGGATGACGGCTTTGGCAATGGTATGGGATGCTGTCAGGGTCGGAGGTCGGATCTTGCTTGTTATTGGTCACGGGCCAGGGCAGGGAGGGTGGACCCGGATTAGGTCCTACGGCGGGGTGGATTGTGAGGGTTCGGTTTCCTTGATGACCAGCACCTAGCGGTTTAGGGATGCGGGGTTGTAACAGGTATGATGACTTATACAGATAGCTTTGCTTGTATGGTGTACATGCGCCAAGGCATGCGCATTGTAACACATACATCGAGTTCTCAGCCAAAGAAAGCCTGTGCAAGAATATTATGTGATCAGGACATACTTCCGACATCTACCAACAGAGGGAGACTTTTGACTGGACTGCTACATGTACGGATTTTTTTAACTAGCCTTTAGATCTTCAGTCTTTGGGGTTTACTTGGAAGTTTGACTACAGCTCAAGCTTGAATACAATCTACTATTGTCATATAGTTTCAATCATTTTCTCTGTCTGTGGAGAAACTTTCTGCTTCCACATGATGTCTACAACATTGATTTACTCTTGTTAGCATGATGTACAGTTTTTGAGACCAGTGTAGCAACCTTTGAAAAATTATGACATACAAAAATAGCCCTAAAAACAAGAAAACTTAAAACCATTTTACCTTCTTCCACAAAGTTGCAACATCGCACAGGTCCACACAAAATACCCCAGTGAATCAGTTATGTTTCTCCAAACATAATGTAATCTTCAGTTCCTTGTGAAGGATTGGCATGGTTTGATGAAACATCACTGGTTAGCCCACTATCTTCTACCTGCAATTGCAAGCAACCGAGACATGACAAAACAGACAGAAAACAGCCATCCATGACAAGTCATTTGACTATTCAGACAACTCCAAAACATGATAGGGATTCAAATTGAACAATGTCGCAGCTTACTGTGGTGGATTGCCTGTAGCCTTCAACTAATCTCCAATACTGAGCTCGTGCCTCATCGGATTTGACCATAGACTGAACACGTGTAACAGCATTTTGTATAGCTACTTCTTTCTCTTTCCTGCCAGCTCTGAGGACATCTTCAACTCCATCACTCTGACTCCCATCTTGAACATTGGAACCAGAAAATGTTGACTCTGCACGAAAACCACGCAGGCCCGTTCCCTTTCGACGCCAGCGTAGAACAGCTTTTTCTAGTATACCCACAGACCACAGCAATTTTCTGCACTTTGACCGAACTTGATGTCCTCTCACATGTGCCTTCAGTATAGTCCATAAACATTAATTCTTGAACAATCAAAGCAAAACTAAAATGTCTTTGAGGAAGCTTATTTACACAAAGATCCAGTATTTTGGAATGTAGCCCAAACAGTGCAATTTAGTAAAATGAAATGAAATCCAAGGGGAAAAAATCTGTCAGGAAGGGGATTTAGAAATTAGTCTAGAAACTGAAAATGTCTCATGTGCAACAAAAAACTCTGATATCCAGTTAGAACAGCTCAAATATGCTAGCGTCTGACAAACCTGAATTTTGACAACACGTTGCCGCAAAGTTAGAAAGTCTTTCCGGCCTTTCCAACTACGGAATTTGCATTGGATTTGCACTGCTGCAGCGTGTAACTTCTCCTTCCGAAATCCTGGATAAGCCTTTTGAATCTTGTGTGCAGCCACCATCGATTTTATCTCCTCCTGAGACATCGTGTAATCATCTAGCACTTCAAGCTCTGAACATTCTTCCCTCTTTCGGAAAGAATGGCGACGAAAAGTTGCTTGTATTAGGGCTGCTGCACGAGCTGCATTCCGAACGGCACGCAGAGATCCCTGTAGCGTGATTTGTTCATCATCTCCTTGGAGTTTCTGTTGCAGGTTGGTCCTTTCAGAAAGGTAATCCATTGCCTTTTCTTCTGCGAGAGCAGCAGAAAATGCCTCTATCTCATTCATATTTTTTTCCTTCAAAGCAAGAGAAGATAGATGTGTTGTTAGTGACATTTCAGCCAAATAGCCTGCCATTCCACCATGCCCGCTAGTAGCAGCTAAATCAGCTGGAGTTCTTCCAGATGGATAGTTCGGCGTTGGATCAGTAAGAAGTCCTGGAGCTGCGCCAGCAGCCAAAAGTGCCAAGACAACTTTTTCCCTGGATAATAAGCAATCAATCAAAACAGTAGATGGCATCCCAGCCAAATTACAAGCAATCAACAATCATTTAAGTGTTTAGAACTTGCTAGATTATCTGAGAAACACACACAGACATATCTCAAGTTTGGATCACACTAGCATCAAGATCCATTTTACACAAGGGACTAGGACAAACATAATTCACCAATAGTAAGAACACATTCACAAAACTTAGAAATCACATATATCATAAAATCAGTTTATGCACCAGAGAGCAAAACTACAGCATACCTTCATTTGTGGAGGGGGTAGCCACCATCATGAATACAAGCCTACAACCAAACTCTATCTTAACATTTGGGCCCTATTTGTAGTTCGAGCTCCTGAACAACTCTGAAATTGCAATTACTCATTTTGCAGACACAACCTGATCTTCAGAAGTTCATTTAGTATTATTTGTCAGCAGACCATGTAATCAGGTCTTTTGGGCCCAGTTAGCCTAGTATGAAGTTACTTAGTTTTATCGATAACTTTGAACATTGCTTATGGGATTGATGCGCCCTATTGCCACATCCCTCAACTACCAACTTGAATTAATAACTTGTAGACCATCACCACCCTAGTTGAAATGAATTAGCACATTGAGTTTCACTCATAGTTTTGGGAGAAGTTTCGCAGCCAGGAAATGCAGCCTCCTTGAGAAACGGGATATGGGAAACAGGGAAACGCCATGTTATCGCAAAAGCACAGTAGCGCAAGGTAATTACAATATGCATGTATACCAGAGGGAGAAAATGATTTAAGGTGCAGGGCCGGGGGGGGGGGGGGGGGGGGGTTGTCTGGGATTATGTTTAGATCAAGCCAATAAAACTCTTAGAAATTGTTTAAATGATCAAATTTAGGCTTCAAGAGACCGACATGCCTTATGTTTTGCAGAAATGTTTCCCCGGGGAGTTTTCCCAAATGGAGAGGCATACAGTTGAGGAAAATGCATTTACAACTGAAGAAAGCTGGTGACCAATTCCCAGTAGTAAAATCATCAATGGCTCAGGATCTTGGAGAGCTGATTGCAATTGGATGTTAAATAATATCACTGATTGAAATGGAAGAATGGAAGTCAAGATATGTTGCTAGAAACTTCTATGAATAAATCGTTAGAAATAATTTTTGATGAATATGTCAATGAACATTTTGATGTTGCACATCAAGTGGATATGGAAAGTCAAGAGTTAAGTCTTCCATTCTAAAAAGCTATATAATTTGATTTGTGGAGATCAAGACACTAGACGCTCTACAAGTGGACATTGCTTTTTCTATGGAAATTCTGCAATTTCGTGGTCAAGTAAAAAGCAGCCCACTGTTGCTACTTCTTCTAGTGAGGCAGAATATAGAGCGATATTTTCAGCCACAGCGGAGTGTTTATGGCTGAGAAGACTACTTGTTGACATGAAGTTTGACGAGCCCTCAGCCACTCTTATCTTGAGTGATAGTCAAATTGCTATTGCCATTGCACGGAATCCTGTTTTTCATGCGAGGACAGAGCACATCGAGATCCATTATCACTTTGTTCGGGAGAGACTTCATGATGGCGACATTTTACTTGAATATTGTCCTACGGAGGATAATATTGTGAACCGAGATCAGGTTTTCCGGATTGCGTTCTGAAACATGGAACGCAAACTGCATCTCTGCTTTGGATAAACCATCAGAGACAGCAACATATGAAAATGTATACATGCAGCCAAAAAAGTCAAAGGATCTATATCTAAACAATAATATAGAATTCAGTTAACGAAAAATCTTAGCCAACCAGCATTGCTTATGTGGGTCACATCAGCACCCAAGCATAAGTTGATAACTGGGTCTCAAAAGAATCCGGATTCTCTTGGGTGGACCCAGTGTGAAGCAAGCAAATGACAATCAGCAAAAAGAAGGGAAAAAAAATTCTTTAAAATAAATTAGAAAACAAGGACCAATATGTAGACGAGTTACAGAGACATGGACAAAACACTAGAAACGTACCTATAGTTATTACAAAATTGAGGTAAAAAACTAAAACACATAGATGCAATATGTACCAACTGTTTCACGTCACAGAGTACAGACTTGAACATTCAAACACTCCTTCAACTTGGAGTTTATTTTTGGCGGCTGATTTCTTTTAACTGAGCTTTGATGCAACAGTTCCGTTTTTCACCTATTATTAAATCCAACAAAAATCAACTCAAAAAAAGACAAGTGTTCCAGAACGGAATGCTGCTTATTCTGGAACACTGCACGACTATTATTGGAACCCAACAACTTTCCTACCAGAAAACTTTGGTTTTTTACTGATTCTTTACTTGTTCTCAACAGCGTCCCGAAAGTCCAGGAATCTAGACACCTGAGGACCTCAAAGGAAGGATCAGTAAATGAATTTTGAAAGCCTTTGCCATAACCGCGTGCTGCAAATATACACCAACAAGCTAGTCTATGATAGCAGGTGACTGATGGGCAACCAAAAGTGCATGCAAGTATTGAACATAAACTTGATAGTTGCCCTGGTGCCATCCCTCCTCAATGAGTATGTGTTTTGAAGCGTACTGCAAAGAATAAAAGGCCCTGTTTTCTAGAGACCCCAATGGTTATTTACTTGGGCGCATAGTTAGGCCCATAAGGTTTTCCAGGGTTTAAGTTGCAGCCTTGTGGGATTAATTTATTCTGGATCATTAAGGTACAGACTTACAAGAGAGAGTTACTCAGTCAGCAATAACTAGTCTTTTTTTAACCCAATGCACTTCACAGTATGTACTATGTGCTATCACCAAAACAGTTTGCTAATCAAAAACAACACAAGTGTACCTTCCATATGATGCAGCCCAATGTAAGGCAGTCCAGCCATGGAAGTCACGAAAGTTTACACCAACGCCAGCAGCTAAGATAGGAGCTACAGCCCAATCATAACCAAGAGTGGCTGCCAAATGTAGCACTCCTTGCCCTTCATTATCAAATACACAGACACCTTTGTTCTCTTCATGTACCTTTCTCAAAAGCCAATCTTGCAATTTTTGTTTGAACAAAATCTGTACAACTTGCTCTTTCACATCAGAGGAGGGCATTGTAAGACCCTTTGCATGAGAGTCAAGATTTCTCCATTCTTCATCACTGTTTGAGGTTAAATAACAGATTTTCTCAGCAGATCCCAACTCTTCCTTTGACCAAAGGCTGTCCATGGCCAAAGCCTCATCAGGCTTGGACGATAGCAATCTGGCAAATCTCACTAGAAGTGAGGAGCTTCGTATATCTTGTGAATTGGATATCAGTGAATCTGATGAACCAGATGATAAAGCCAAGCAAGTTGAGTTCTGTATGCGATACTCAAACTCTCTAATCTCGCTACAGGCAAGCCTATCTCGGCAAGTTATATAAAAGGGGACACGTCCAGGCTCATGAGGAGGTGCTTTACACCGAAGAACTCCTACTTGAATCACTTCTGCAGGAACTTCAATTTCACCAAACATACAGCACCATGTACACTCAGAAAATGTCCTCCCTCTATCCAGAAAGTCGCCTACTATGACAACCTGTAGATAAGTAAATAAATATCATTCGCACACAATCTATTTATGGCCAAAGTGAAACTGATAGCTAGTCCTACACAGACTTACCTCTCACAATTATTTCCGCTCTTACATACAGAACCTTTGTACAACTGACAACTTGAAAAGCATCTAACTCTATACCACAACAAGATTTTTTAGCTTAAAAAATAACTAGTTTTGTTCCGTTGCTTAATTTCAATATCTAAGACATGGAGAAGTAGAACCTTTGATCCTCCAGATGAAAATGTCCATTCTGGAGCGAAGTCGGTGATGCTAAATCTTTGTTCTTGGGCTAAAGATGGGCTCAAGCCAACATCCATTTGCATTTGCTGCGAAAAACTCGACATCAACTCAACTGGACCTGGACCATCCAAACTAGCTGCCCAATAGGAGCCTGAAATTAAGGAGCCCTCACTATCTTCACCCATCGCACTCATCCACCTCCCAAAGCTATCCAGTTTCTTAAAAGATTCAAGACCACCTTGCTTACACTGTTCAGCATCTTCCATAGCAAGAGGAAGAGGAGAGGATGGAAATCTACCAAGCTGTGGATCCAATGATCCATTGAACACTAAGCTTTGCTCTTGCTGAAAAGCTCGCAGCTCTTGATCATGATTTTCCTCCTGAGAATACTCATGCCTTGGTTTCTGCTGCCAGAAATTTGGATCAGACTGATTTGAAGAAAGCATTTCCTTCATTGTCAGAAGTTGTTCCTCTTGACGCAGTCTGTCATGAAGAAACTGATCTGATGTCATGCCACTGCCCAATTGTGAGGTCATAGGAGCCTTAAATGTCCCAAGCTGCATACCATGATGTCATTGTTAAATTTTCATATATAAAAGCATTTAGCAAGCCTTAGCATCATCGATTTCAAAGCCTTTTGCTAATTAAAGATTATTGAAAAAAGGCGACTTTTTCGTTGAGAAACTATCATACACAACCACTGAAACGCTTTTGTAAAGGCCAACTAGCATGCAAGTTTTTAGCAAAACAAATTTTACAAATCACTTAAAATTTCCTAGAGGAATGAGGCAATTTCTTATATATCTGCACAATCCTCACTCTAAAGAATAAATACTGGGCATCAAACCCTCAAACCCTCTGCCTTCCTTTCTGAATCTAGAGCACACGGTTACCGTAATGTGCCTCTTAGGAACATATAGTACTTAATGACATACAGGGCCCACTTTATGCCTCCTAAGGGCACCTATCAACTGGGCGCACTATTTCCCTCCAAAGGTTCAGCATCTCTTATTTTTCAGATTATGCGTTAGGGTTTCCTGCAAGGTTCCCTGACAGTTCTTCATACGACTACACATAGGGGATTAGAGACACTCAATTATTAACTTTTGATTATAAAGATGCTTAGGCTCTTTGTAGGGCTTTGTCTATAATTATCTTTGTTGATCGTTGATGATCTTTAAAGGAGATTGTTCATTGTTCATCAATTATAGTCTTTCTATGCTTTATGTGCTGCCATGATTGTAAATATGTTCGTAACAGTGCCCGTACTTTTGGAGATATGATCTTCACATCTATATCAGCATCTGTGATGACTTGCAAAAGTCATCAATAGTGGTTTCACATCAGAAAACATTAAGCTACTATTGTGTCATTAATAGCTGTCTTTATTTATGTCATTTGTACACCACGTGGTCGTTTTTCTAGGTACTCCTAAATGCAAGTTGAACATTGAAGGTTAAATAGGCCCTAGTGCTTCTGCTGAAAATTGTGTTGAATCTAAACAGTATTTGTTAACAGAATAGCTGTTGAATTGTTGTGAGATCTAAAGTTCATGTGGTTGATATAAGGCGGTTAGCATCTCTGAAGGAAAGCGTCGAAGCCACAATTCTCAGAAGCATTTGGTCCTATGTGAAAAGGATCTTGAAGTGCACCTTAACGACAAAACTCAGCATGAAGATTCATGGATCATTATTCGTGGCAAAATTCAACGTGAGGCTGAACTGTGTGGGAGGAACAATTAAGAGGCAAAAGAACTAAAACAAGGATATCTTGTAAGTCTTCACGATTGGCCAGGGTTGAGTGCCCTGATCTTTCGACCTTACTTGCAGCAACAACCAGATCTATTTCTCTAGTTCATACATTATGGCTGTTTCAGATGACATACGATGATTCAATGGAGACGATCAGATTACTAATGTTGTCCCCCCAAATTCTACCTACATCAATCAACGGCAATCTCGGTTGCAGCAAAACCTGGTTGTTCCACACAGGTTCTACTGAAGATTTACAAGACCTAGCTATGGAGTATCTTAACTCAAATGCTAGATCAACTATGAAAGCTTGAGAAACTTGGCTATGGAAAATATCACACACAAGGAGAATTGCATAAGCATCTCACAAACTCAAAAGTCTCAAGAAGAAATGAATTGCTAGAGAGAGAGAGAGGAGGGCGTGGGTCCTCCAAATCCCTTGTGAGGCAAGCACCTCCTTTACATGCATGGAAAGTCTAGGTGTCAACCATAGGAGTGAGCTACTTGGCCAAGTGGGCCACTTGCACTAGTTTACATAACTTACAAAAGGGGGTCTCATGCATTTAATTAAAACATGCCCCATGAGTTATGTACAGCTTAACTAATGCTTAGCCAAAGGGGTAAAATAGGCATTACTCTTCAACCCCCCCCCCTTAATGGCAATTTTATTCAAACTGACACCCAACAAAGTTCTGAACTTTTCAAACTTATCTTTACTAAGTGGTTTGGTAAAATTATCAGCTATCTGGTCGTTGGTGTCACAATAAACTAGCTCGATCTCCCCACTGTGCACTTTCTCTCTTATAAAATGCTGGTCCACCTCTATGTGTTTCGTCCGTGCATGATAGACTGGATTCCTCGCAAGCTGAATGCAACTTTGGTTATCACAATGTAACAATGTAGGTCTTACTTGAGCAATCTGCATGTCCTCAAGTAGACGGCGTAACCACATGGCTTCACAGGCGGACCTCGTAGTCGCCCTGTACTCAGCTTCGGTAGATGATAGAGCAATAGTAGACTGCTTCTTACTGCACCATGATATAGCCCCTGAACCTAGGCTGAAACAATAGCCTGTCGTCGATCTCCGATCGTCTCTATCACCTACCCAATCAGAATCTGAATAACCCTCCAGCTGAAGGTTCCCGTCATCTGTGTATCCAATCCCATAAGTCACTGTCCCTCTCACATATCGTAGGATCCGCTTGGCTGTCTTCCAATGTGCTTCGGTAGGCTTACTCATGAATTGGCTTGCAATTCCAACCGCATAAGCAATATCTGGCCTGGTGGTAGTAAGGTAAATCAGGCTGCCCACTAACTGACGATAGAGCGTCTCATCTGTTAATGCTGGACCATCATCTTTTGATGGCTTGTTGCTTGTATCCATGGGTGTGCTGATTGGTTTGCTTTCTTGCATATTAAACCTCTTCAATAATTTTTGTGCATACTTTGCCTGTGAGATAAAAAGACAACGCTTCCCTTTCCAAACTTCAACTCCTAGGCAATAGTGTAGCAAACCCAAATCTTTCATCTCAAACTCATTAGAAAGATTCTTCTTAACACAAGCAATAAGCTTCTTATTGCTTCCCGTGATGAGTAGATCACCCACATAGAGCACAACAACCACAAAGTCTTCTCCTTCCCTGAAGACATAAAGATTGCAATCAGACTTACTCTTCTCAAACCCTTGCCTTGCAAAGTACTCATTTCAAATCCCTGCGGTTGTTTCATGTAAACCTCCTCCTGTAGGTGCCCATTAAGAAAGGCACTCTTGACATCCATTTGATGGACATCCCAATCAAAATATGAGGCTATAGCCAAAACGGTCCTGAAAGATGTCATCTTAGCAACAGGTGCGAATGTCTCATCATAGTCTAGCCCCTCTTGCTGAGCATAGCCTTTCGCCACCAACCTTGCCTTGTACTTGTCCATTGTTCCATTGGCATGAAACTTGGTCTTATAGACCCACTTGCAACCTATTGGTTGCTTCCCTTCTGGCAATGTAGTGAGCTCCCATGTGTTATTCTTGACAATGGAGTCGTACTCCTCCTGCATGGCATGTTGCCATACCTTTTCTCTCACGGCTTCGTGAAAGAACTGTGGCTCATCTGCATTCAGAATAGTGGACATAAGAGCAAAGTTAGTCTCTTGTCTCTCATGAGACCTAAGAGATCTTCTGACACCCTGGTCACTGCTCTCTCCTTCTTCAATCATTTGACCTTCTTTGATTGTTTCCCAATACCACCTAGGTAGCTTCTTCCTAGCAATAGGTGATGTGGATGGTGACCACGTATCCCATGGTACTGTCTTAGTCTTCCGTTTGTCCCCAACTTCGGCTTCTGTTACTTGGCCAAAAAGAGGTCTCGAACTAGCAGGTTCGATTTCTTGTTGTTGCTCCTGCACTTGAGGCTTACAGGACTCTTGACTAGGATCCTCATCCGTGGAATCAATCAAGGGTATGAACTCAGTAGTTCCTTCCTTCTCCTGCTCCTGTATCTTGGGTGCATGCTCTTCATCAAAGATGACATCTCGACTTAGGATCTTCTTCCTGTTTTCGAGATCACATAGCACATAAGCTTTCTCACCTTCACTATACCCAAGAAAGACACACTTTACGGATTTTGCATAAAGTTTCTTCTGCAAGTCCTTTGGTATATGTGCATATGCTGTACACCCAAATACTCGAAGGCTGCCCACTTTGGGCTTGTTGCCACTATATGCTTCTTCTGGCGTGATTCCTTCAACTGCTTTGGTTGGACTTCTATTCAATAGAAAAACAGCAGTTGCTACCACTTCCGCCCAAAAGGAATTTGGCAACCCCTTTGCCTTGAGCATGCTCCTCGCACACTCAACTATAGACCTGTTTTTCCGCTCAGCCACGCCGTTCTGCTGCGGTGTATGTGGAGCAGTAAACTGTCTCTTTATCCCACATGCTTTGCAAAGATCTTTGAACTCATCAGAAATATACTCACCACCCTTATCTGACCTGAGAGTCTTTAACCTCTTCCCTGTGTGGTTTTCCACCATAGCTTTCCACTGTTTGAAGTATTTAAACGCTTCAGATTTCAGCTTCAGAAAATAGACCCATACCTTCCGTGAGAAATCATCTATGAAGGTCATGAGATAGTATGCCCCCCCCTGCTGATTTGACCTGCATGGGACCGCATAAATCTGAATGCACAAGTTCAAGAATACCCTTGGCCCTGGTAGCTTTCTCCTTTGGAAACTTTTTCCTCTGTTGCTTCCCTAATGCACAAGCCTCACATATATCTGAAGAAGACTTAATGCTAGGAAGATCTACTACCATTTTGTTCCTGTTCAAAACTTGCAAACTTTTATAACTCAAATGACCATATCTCTCATGCCAAAGCTTGTCCCGATTAGTATCACTTGCAGACAAGGCCTCTTGGCTAGGAATGGTAGTGAAAAGCTTGTAAAGACCTCCTTCTTGCATTCCCTTGGCTACCACCTTGAAGTTCTGATCTTTGTCTTTTACCAAACATTTAGAATCATCAAACTCTACCACCATGTTCTGTTTGGTAATGGCACCAACAGATAGCAAGTTCTTAGCCAACCCTGGTACATGCAACACACTTTTAATTTCCTTCACCTCACCTGATGACAGCTGTACTGCAACTGTGCCTTTGCCCCTCACCATACGTGTAGAATAATCTCCAAGGCAAACATGTTGACCATCTTCTGTCTCCTCATAGGTGCTGAACCAATCTCTATGAGGTGTCATGTGCTTTGAGGCTCCAGAATCAATGTACCATCCACCAAATGTGGATTCAGATGATAGGGCTGCGGTGAATAGCTCAAGCACACCAGATTGCTCCTCCTCTGCAACTTTGTCAACAAAGTGACCCTACTCGTTCTTTCCCTTCTTCTGGTCACTTTGCTTCTTCCTGCATTCAAAGGCGAAATGCCCATACTTACCACAATAGTTGCAGTTGCCCTTCCTCTTGGGTGTAGATGAGGAATTGGTGCTTGACTCCTCTCCAACCTGTAACTTGGACACCTGCTGCTCCAAGCTTTGCCTTGAGTTCTTCTTTTTGCCTTTGCCTTTCTTCTGAAAGTTTTGCTTCTTCTTAGAAGCAAATGCAAGCTCTGGATTATCTTCCCTTTCATAAAGATTCTTCCTTCTCATCTCCTCCTGTAAAAAAAGACCACATAACTCCCCAAAGGTTGGGAGTTTCTCCCTAGCAGAAAGGGACATCACATAGTCTTGATAGTTGAATGACAAGTTGTTCAAGACTATGGGAACAATATTCCTGTCACTTACTTTCTCTCCAACTGAAGCAAGTTGATCCATTAGGTCCTTGACCTTTGTAATATGATCACCAATTGTTGCACCTGCTTCCATCTTGAGAGTATGTAACCTGTTTTGCAAATTGAGAGTATGTAACCTGTTTTGCAAATACACCAGCTTAGCTGAATCCACTGTTTCAAACATAGACTTCAGAATTGTCCAAGCATCAGCTGCATCCCTTGCATTGCAAATGTGAGGAATAATATTGTCCTTGACAGAAAGATTGATTATCCTATGAGCTTTCTGTCTCCTGTTCATGTAGTCCTTCAATTCAGGATCAGATGTTGGTACAAGTTCTGTACCTGTCATCACCTCCCAACAATTCTTGTCCATCAAGATATTAGCTATCTTGAACTTCCACACTCTGTAGTTTGTGCCATCTAGTTTGCTAGATTCACCCAGCAAACTCTCCCCAAGACTAGCCATGCTAAAATCTGTGCTTAAACAGAAGCTCAACCTGAAAAAGATCAAAAAAGAACAACTTCCAGCAACAAGGGTTTAACCCCAAACTAGGGTATGTAGCCACTTCAAGGCAACCCTTCAGCTCCTGCTTTTGTCTTTGCCACTTGGTGTGGCCTCACTAGCACAAGCACTAGGCCCCACTGGAACAGAAACCAGAAACCCCTACAGAAAGTGCGCCCTACTTTTGTGTAAGCTCCTCCAGAAAGACTCCCCAAAACTTAGCCAGATTTAGAAAGTTTTTGGATCATCCCACTCCCCTTGCCAATAGCTCTCCAACAGTGCAAGACTCCACCTGATCTGACACCTGTAGATCAAATGCTCCCTCTTTCAAGATTGAGGTGCTTGTAGAAGATGAGAATCTTCTCAAGAATCTAAGCACTGAAGTTTCTCTCACTCACAGACTCACAAGCTAGACAACCTGCTCTGATACCATGAAGATTTACAAGACCTAGCTATGGAGTATCTTAACTCAAATGCTAGATCAACTATGAAAGCTTGAGAAACTTGGCTATGGAAAATATCACACACAAGGAGAATTGCATAAGCATGTCACAAACTCAAAAGTCTCAAGAAGAAATGAATTGCTAGAGAGAGAGAGGAGGGCTTGGGTCCTCCAAATCCCTTGTGAGGCAAGCACCTCCTTTACATGCATGGAAAGTCTAGGTGTCAACCATAGGAGTGAGCTACTTGGCCAAGTGGGCCACTTGCACTAATTTACATAACTTACAAAAGGGGGTCTCATGCATTCAATTAAAACATGCCCCATGAGTTATGTACAACTTAACTAATGCTTAGCCAAAGGGGTAAAATAGGCATTACTCTTCAACATCTACCTCATCAGCATTAATTGATGTAACAGCCTCTTGGCCTTACCCTTGACCATACTCAAGTGACTCCAATCATGGGAAACCTTTTGTCTATAGGAGGTTGCAAACGGAACGAAGAGGAAGGTTCTACCTGCGCTGAAAGGATGCATATTGAGGAACCCTCCTGAAGCATACATACAACGCTCAGTGGAAAAAGTGTGGAAGGCGGAATGCATGAAGATATGTTAAGGATCTGCTAGTGAAGAAGAAAACCAAGTCTCCAAACAATTTCTGAACCCCAAAAATTCCTAGACTAGGGTTTGTTGCAACGCTTGCAGCCCCCCCTCCTCTGGCAAACTTGAAAAGACGTTTGCAAATAATTGTGTTTGATGTTTGCAAACGATTGCATTTGCTGTCTGCAAACATTTGCTGGTAACTGATTGTAGCCCTCTAATGATATGTTCTCTTCTTATAAGTATGTTTTAGAGCTTCAAATCCAGAAAAAATCACTGGAAAATTTATCTTAAAACCATTTAGATGACCATTATGCCAGCCAAGAGTAATATTACAGTTGCATGCAATATGGCATCCACTCAAAGCACACTCAGAAACATAGGTGTTCAAACCATTACAGTAGCATGCATAACATAGACGTATATGAAAGGTTCTACCTTTGCAGCAGCACCTGAAGGATTTGTCTGCACTATACAGTCCAACTGCGACTCCCGTGCATCTTGTGTGTTAGCCGGAGCAGAAGCATGTGCATAGTGTTGGGAGGATTGAGAAACTGTAGGCTCACAACTTATATCATCTCTATGCATTGGGTAGTCAGAGCCCTTTGAAGAAAGAATATTATATCTGTTATTTTCAGCTGGTGATATCATGGCTTTCTCCAAAATGTCTGCCCATGTTGGTGACTTGAAATCTTGCTTCCAAGGCATTTTACTACCTTGAGGTGTCCCACTACCTCGAAAATTCTCCAAAAGCATGTTCCATCCAGATATGTCAAAAGTTGCAGAGGGTAATACCGGTTGAGCAAGAAATCTTTCTGTCAATACGCATCAAATCTCATAAAATATTCAGTATCATTGAAAAGACTAGGAAACATCCTGAAGCCTAATTGCAGCAACATAGGTGAACGTAGTCATGATTAAAAGATCCTCAAGTTCAAACGCCAAACTGTTAGATGAGCGCCAAAACAGATAGCATGAGCTTTTGTCCTTGTAAGTCATAAAATGCTTCAAGCATAGAACAACATTTGGTTTTTCCAGATAAAAACGGGGCACCTCCTGTCACCAACTTACCTTGAAATATTCAAAGCAAACATGGACAACAATCAAATAGAAGCATTCAACTGAATGCCAAAGCCCCATGAAAATCTCAAAATGAGCAACCATGATTTCAACCACCATAGCATAGAGCTTTAAGATGAATCACTAAAAGAGTGAGCTTTAACAAAAACATTTCCTGCATAAGTTGCCACACCAAACAAAAGATCGAGTATTACTCCACATCCTAATCAACATCGATGCATTTCCCATGGGAGCCTTTGTTGTAATCTGTAAAGCTCAAAAACCCCCTCAACAAATCTCATCATTTCCAACAGAACCGATATCCAAATGCTTTCCTTCACAGACTTGTAACAAGGTAGCTACTAGCAATCAGCTTATTTCAAATGTATAACATTGATGGATTGGTCAATCTATAGCTCCGACATAATAGCCCGCTTACTGGCCACAATAGAAAGCTCCTGAAGCATCAAAACAAAAGAGCCTGCATCACAAGCAAACTAAGTATACAGAACGAACATCCTTCTTTCCCCCCAAATTTTCCCAGAAACTTTCAGCTTTGGCTAAATTAGAACAAAAAAGGGAAAACCTAACCATTTTTCGTTCACAATACATATTGAACCAAAATGGCATCTACATACCAAAAATAGATTGCCTAAAATAAGGGCCCTGCAAACTTCAAAATGTCTGAGACTCTTCAAAAGTCTAATATAGATTCCAAGAATAGGACCTTGACGATCCTTGCTCAAAAGAGTAGTGAGTCCTGACCAAAGCTTTTGAAGCTTATACCAAGAGTAAATTGAATATGCACCTAAAAATGAACTTCTCAAGAGTCAAATTTCAATATTTTAAAGTGTTTACAAACTCGAAGCAGGCTTTGTCAACCTTGTCTGGCCTTGCTATGTGCGTCAGGTTATTTTGAAACCACCTATCAGATAACGTTCAGAATCCAAATTCAACTGCAAACTAATCTATATGGATAAACGGCAAAATCTTAAACACCAGTTTCAGAAGCAACAGTGCAGCTATGATCAATCACAAAGTTAACAATAGTTAACTAACTCATGTGATTGATGCACTACTGTAAAAGAAGCAGAATGCCCCTAGAATCAAAAATATCCTTTACCAATAAAATATATCAATTCTCAAACTCTATATCATGTCAGTCAATACTAAACTGTCCAAGGTCATGTGAACTCTCTCGAATGCCATATGACTGCCAACTGCAAAAGCTTCAACTTAATATGACATTTCACCGTCAACATGCACTCTCCATGCCAGCTAGTCCTGGCCAGTCCATTGAGAAGGTAATGAGCAAATAGCAACTATCGCTCATACTAGTGAGTAACACTTGAGTATCAATATGCTTCATCTGCAAGAAGCAGTTTTGATTGGTAGAGGCTCCACATTACTAGAAATCTATCGAATTACGATGAACCACTAAATCCACAAAGCACTTCGGGACTCACCAGCATTGTAAGCTATCATGAATTGAAACAATCTGCAAAACCTTAGCAAGGATACATCAACCAAGGGAGCAGTTCAGAGGGTGTCAAGGAGTAGCACTGACCAAGAGAGGAGTTCAAAGTGTGTCCCTGTCGAGGAGCAACCCTAGACTATGAAGCGGTTTTTGTGCGTAGAAAAGGATCAAGCAAAAAAGTTGAAGATTGAGGATTCCAGTAAAACAAGAGGCAGGGCAAATTTAGTCAAAGTCATCAACTTGAAGACAAAATGCTCACGATTGCAACCTTTATCATGCATGTCTGATGGAGAAGAATGTTCCTATAAGGAAAATATCCAACTGTATCACTGTGGTTAAGATAATAAATAGAGAGAGAAGTTTCAGCAAAAGAGTCATTTTGCAATCAAAAAATGATCCTCTTGAAATAACAGTAAGAAAAACAGCTGCTTGCCAATGCAACATGTTTGAGTTAGACCCAGAAGGTACACAATCTTTTGAAATTTCAAAAACAAGCAACCTGAGCTGCAAATAAGGTTGACAACAGATGAGGCCGAGGCTCCAGTGTGCATAATAACAGCACTAAGTATCTCAGCCACTTTCGGTTGTTCAGCTCTGTCTAACATACGTAAGCAATGACAGCACTAACCGCTACTAGGGTATGCAAAACGATAAAGAAAATGGTCATACAGAAAATATGAGAAAGAGCTTAAAGACCAAAGCTACATCGTGAGTGATAAAGAAACAACATGGACCAGTGATTCACAACCTTCTTGAAACAAGAGACAAAAAGAAGAGCTGGCCACAATGTCGAAACAGGGGAGTGCAAGTTTGGCATGAGTGAGTCCAATGTCATAGAGTACGGCTTAATATGACTGCAAAAAGAGATTCTGACTACAAGGACAGCACTTGATTCACAGAGAGGACATGACGGGGTCACAACAGGAAGCAAAAATTTAATGTTAAGGCTTGATATAGTTGAAAAAAGAGTTTGATGACCAATAACAGCACCTACAGATTATTAAACACATTATTTTCTGAAACCAACTTCAATTATATGCAGTTGCATGCTCAAAACAGGCAGCCTTTTGGAAGGAGGAAGGTATGAGCTTGTGTAACCTGGATTTTGTGAAGAATCGTCAAGCTGAACAGTACTTGCATTCTCCAAATGTGCAACAGAGGGGTTGATATATAGTTGCTTATCACTTTTATGGTTAATATAATGTGGTCTCTGTGGTAAGTCAGGTCCTCCCTTTGAAGGAATTACACTTTTCGATTGAGAAAGTGGAGTGTGTAGTTGGAAATCATGTCCAATACCAGATGAGAATGTTGCAGAAGATGGCCACTCTTTCGAAGTGCTACCATGATTCAGGTATGTGTCCTTTTCATTTTGTGCTGATAGCTGTTGAAGTAAAGACGAGTGTTGTTCTTCTGAGGCTCCTAGAACTGGTGCCAAAATTTCCTCAACCTCTTCACCAGAATCGATTTCCTCAATCTCTGGAAGTGCTGAATCCACAGCAGACTCTGGTGATTGGTAAGGACCAGTTACCTCAACCTCAGAAGTCTCTGGACTAGAAAAGCCATGTGGCTGAGGCAGACTTTCTGGTGGACGTGGTTGTGTTGATATAAGTGATTGAGAATGACTATCCCTTTCTGTAGCAGAAATAGGAGGTTCTTTTATTTCATTTACTGTGCGAACAACACATGTCCTGCTTCCCTGAAATATGAAAATACCTTTCAAGTATGAAGTAAGTAAAAGACAGCCAACTTGAGATGGTAATTACCAAAACTTATATAAGATAAAGCTTGCAGGTTTTTTCCCAGGCTCAAAGAGTACGCAGGGAGGCTCGAATATCAGATTTTCAAGAAGCTAAAGTTTTGGTGATTTGCACCAACTGGGAATAATTTCAAATCAAATATGGTATATCCGTAAACAAAATGAGACTAAATATAAACCATAATGAACATGGGAGGAAGACAAACCTCTGTTACTTCTCGATAATGCACAAGTACGATGTGTTCATATGCCCTGCAAAACAATATAATAAAACCCAAAAACCTTATTAATTGAAGGTTGAAACATTCAAATGCTTGTGAAATTAGATATCATGTCCTTGTGTGTTTTTATTTGTCATTTGATGACAACTAGGCTACTACTCTTGCTGTCAGATACAGACGAAGGGAAAAAAGAAAGCAAAAAGCAACAATTGCAGCTTCAAAAATTACATTAACATTTCTAGGCTGATGCTACAGAACAGCCCTCACAAGTGAAAAAAGTTCTCTAATAACTGAGAATGCTAAAAAAGGTAGAAACTGATATAAAATAGCAACTGAAATATGGCACTTTGCTGGACTTACCCTTCAAGCATCCAATAGCTTCTCCGCTGAAAATTTACATTGTCTTCACCGTGAGCATAATAGCAATGCAAAATATCAATGCTTCCAGCCTGGCACAAATAAGATAAAATAAAAAATCTAAAAGTTTGAAGTCAAAATTGCCAGACTTCATGACAACCAAGCCACAGCTCCCTATCAATCATGATCACTTGAAAATCCAAGCAACAGAATTCGACAACAAATCCAGATGAGAAATTCCTCAAGGACATGAAGCTATCTTTCAAATAACATCAGCATGGACACTTTGAAACATTATGCCTTACAAGCTTAACATCTGAATACAAACTCATAATTAGGGCAAGACTCCAAAAACTTGGACAAGCCAGCACCTGCCTCCAAAAGAAAACAGGAACAGTCTTCTGACTAAAGAGCATGCAGACCATGACTAATTAATAGACACTGATGAGTGGCCTTTTCATGTACATAAAACAGGAAGTTACAGAAATACCAGTAA
The DNA here is from genome assembly GCA_029204225.1 of Diphasiastrum complanatum. Taxonomy (NCBI): domain Eukaryota; kingdom Viridiplantae; phylum Streptophyta; class Lycopodiopsida; order Lycopodiales; family Lycopodiaceae; genus Diphasiastrum; species Diphasiastrum complanatum. Next base: position 29,032,204 of record CM055106.1, read on the forward strand.
GAAATTTATAGCAGGAGATACACTATACTTTGTGAGAGTTTCTCTGCACTACTACAGATCTCTTTCATTAGAAAATGAGTCAACAAGACTGAACATTTGTAAGAAGCAGACCAACTATAATCTAGAGTCTACATTATGAGCAAAAACACATACAGACTTAAAAATCATCCGATTCACCAACTGTGTACTGGTGTAACACAAGGTATCTCAAGTAACCTGGCAGAACAGAGCCACTATACTACCATCCAAAAAAGTATTGCCGATGCCAGAGTAGGGGTGCTAAGTATCACAATAACATAGGACCAAATATTGATAAAAATCGGGCCAATCAATACGAACCTTTAGCCGTTCATGAGCCTCCCTAACAGTCTTGCCATCTTTCTTCTTACGCCAGTTGTGACCATCTTTTCGAAAAAAGCGAAGTGTCTTTCGGTCGAATAGGAACAAAGATCCACCTGAGTCAACGAAAGAAAGATTCAAGGGAAAAAGTGTCAGAATAGTTAAGCAAGATTTTTTGCAAGAGACCCTTAACCCATCAACAGGCAGGGAATCTGGTATTCAATTTCTGACATGTTACAACAAAAGCACACCTTCTTAGGTCCAAAAACTCAAGCCATATCTCAATACATGCCTTACATTGTTTGCACCCACAGATTCACTTCTAGAAAAAGAATAGAAGAATAGCCAATACCAAGCTACCTGTGAATATGAAATTGAACTAATGGACCCTGAAGAAACATCTGCCCTTGCCCACCTTCCCAACATATCTCTTGACAACAGGTTTTGGTTTGTACAGACTTGAACTTACTTGGAGGCTTATTTGGAGGAACAGGATTAAGCCTGAAGATCTGATGATTACGAAGTATTTCAATCACCTCTACAGGCCTTAACCAGCGAGTCTGTGCTTCGCGAATGATTTGATAAATATCAATCCCTGAAGACATCAAAGAGCATAAACTATGAGATCACAAACTTCTGAAGGTAAGCATTTTGCCTGATCACTATGCCCACTCTTCACACTAGAAATAGTTCACTCACCTGAAGGCAATTCACCCAATGAATACATGCACTCATCTTTTATCAATCAGATAATATATGCACTTCTATCCCCAACCAGATTGTCTCAAGGTAAACTTCCACATGTCAATATGCCAAGAAATAGACCAAACGAGATATATACTATAAATTTTGAATTGTGCAAGACGTTGCTATCACTAACATGTTACTTGCTCAGCTGATAATAGCAACTTTTTTCAGTTAGAAACCCTCCACTTCATGATATAACACCATATCATAACATCACCATCAGTAGTGAAACTGGCAAATGTAGCTTTTGGGGTATCTGTCGTCTAATCAGAAGAAAACACCAGCACATGGAAATTTTCAATTCAACTATCGCAAGCGTGCAAAACATGGCTGCAGCATGGAAAGGTTCATGTGTAAAATACATCATAGCTAAAAAAATGTCCACCTAAAACTATCATGAGAGACCAAACGAGAAGCCACCACCCTTTTTGGGGTAACTGCAGTTAAAACTTGTGCAGCTGAAATGAGTGCTGAGGACTAAAATCAGATAACATGACTACTTATGTTTTACACAATACCCAGGAATATGAAAAATACTTTTTCTGGCCCACTAAACTTCTTCCAGCTGCTATGACAATGTTTCACAGAGAGCAACATGTTCACCTGATAATTTATAGAGAGCTGCAGTTTCTACCTATAGAACCTTCACAATGGACGGCATTTAGTTTAACTTGTTATGATTCTATGAGTCGAATGCTAGTGGCGCCTCATTCCATTCAATAGGCGGAGCATGCAAACAGATGAAGCAAATAATAAGGCCTGCTATCTGGTGAAGTTCATAATTTCATCAACACTGGTAACCTACCAAATCGATCCTCATTATTGAGACTCCTAAGTAAGATGCATATTGATTCTATATGAAAAGTAGAATCGATCTTTCTCTTAGGCCTCTCTAACGTAAGACACACCTGAAGACATTATAAATCTAAGCATGAATCCAGCTGATGAACTGCAAGAAATGATCCACTTTTTCTAACAAGCTGAAAGCTTCCAAGATAATTCAGAGTCGAGTTGCAACCATTGTTGAAGCACTGATCAATGTTAGATCACCAAGCATCTGATGTAACATCTACTATACCATTTTCATCTTGGTCTTGAAAATAAAAGTCATTTTAGAACCTATCCTGCTAAGAATAAAGGCATCAGGCCCACTTCTACTTATGTCATTAAAAAAATACCCCAAGTTATCAAGAGTCAATAATAGGAGAGCTCAGAGGACATCAAGCTACTAGTAGGGTCCTTAGTAATTAAAATGATATGACATGGCACATCAGCATCAATGAGTTAGTCTACTGGGTCCAATCTAAGAAAGGGCACCAATCTCAAGTCGGTATGTGAGTAAGAGCAGTCATTATGGGAGTGAATAGTAGGCTACTGCCCTTTCATGGCTAACCTATCAACCTAGTGTGTTGTTGCCCTAACAATGTTTTTCCTTCACAAGTTAATTGCCTCACACTTGTTATTGCCCTTAAACTTGATTCGTAGATAACTTGTCCTTTGACCCAGTTTGACCAGGTCAATTGTTGCTCCGCTTAGCTTTTAGCATTTCGATGCCCTAATCCATTGCCAAGAAACTGTTGTATTCCCTTAGCAAAGCTTTTTTGCAAACTTTGATGGTTCTTCAAAAATCTTTGCCGATTTTTTTAAAAGATAAACCATCAAACCCCTACAGTTTCTTGTTGGTTCTTCTTTGTCCAAGATAACCACCCAAACCCTAGACAAACTCTGGATCTTTGACAGTCCTATGTCAGATGCCGGTTCTGATTTGTGGTTTGAATTTCAACTTCAAATTGTGCCAGTTCTTTTCCAATCCTTGTTAGTCCTGATCTCCGTAGGTAACACATTGTTCCAACAACAAACAGCATTCAGAGGTCTTCAGGAAGACTACAGCAACAATCCAACTAATGTAGTTTTTTGTTCTTTTGTCCTTGCAGCACAATCTCCCTCTTCTTGTAGTGATTTCCTTCCACATGCAGCGATGCTACCTCAGCTACAATAGTCTGTAGCAAACTTCCAAAGTGAGTAATGATCCAACAATCTGTTTTTGCTCAGGGCTACTATTAGGGATAGGGAGTATTATGTACAATCGTTTTTGTGTGAGAACAAGACTAAGGCAGATGTGGCTATCAGAAGATTGTTCTACCTTTTTGACCTCCCCTTCCATCTAGCAAAAACTCGTACTTGGAGGGATATGGTAGAGAGTGTTTCTTTGATAGGGGCCACCTACCATGGACCTACCATGGAGCCATTACGTACCACACATTCGATAAGGAAGGTTCAAAATGTAAGCAAGGAACTAGAGCCCATTCGTGAATCATGGAAACAATTCGGGTGCACCATCATCACTAATGGTTGGAGTGACAACAGGAGGCGACATGTCATTAACATCTTAGTGTCTTCGTGTGTTGGCACCATGTTCTTGAGAGCCATCAACACATTAGCGCCTGGCACCATTGTTTCAGGTGAGTAACGAGTTCATGACACGTGATGGATTTCAATGCTCATTGCTAATCAAAAAGGCTCGGTGCACAAGAATATGCATTTTCAATCACTTTGATGTTTGTTGCTCAAAAGCCAATGCTCAATTAGGATTTTTTACATATTACATATTGAAATATGATGCTCAATGCTCATTGCAATTTGTTACAAATGAGTACATCTACTCACATCTCAGGAAGCCAACCCATTGAGGATGTGGAGCCTCACAATGTTGTGCACGTCATTACTAACAATGCCACATATTGCAAGGCCATGGGGGGATTGGGTGATGCAGAATTACCCCAAGACCTTTAGGACTCCATGCGCTGCACACAATGTTGACCTATTGATTGAGGAGATTGCAAGTATATCCTAGTTACAGTTTACTATTTAGTACTAACTGTTATCTAGATTCTACATTTCTGGCATCTATATTGAAGATTCTACATATCTTGACTCTTGATTTTACTCTCATATTCAAAATCACATCTCTCCTTTGACCTAGTTTGTCTTTGCTTTTTGTTGATACATTGTTGTAAAGCTGACTCAGGTGCACCCAATGTGCCCTGTAAGACTCTAATGGGTGACGCTCCCTAAGGTCCCAGAGCAAGTTAGAAAGTCAAGGACTGAGCCTCCGACCTGTGGAGAGCCAATCAAGTAGTCACAAGTCATGAGCTAGCTCTGGAGCTTGAGTAGTCAGGAACCAAGTTCATTCTGCCGCCGGGACGGCTCCCGGGACCCATGTCCGGGAGCCAGACTGATTCTGCCATGCTTAATCAGCAAAATAAAAACTAAGTCCAATAGCGTGCTTTACCAGAAAGCACTATATTCCAAGACAGAGGGGGCATGCCAAATCACACCAGAACTATAGGGGGAGGCCGGCAGATTGGGCAGCTCAACCAGCCATGAATCCAGTCACCAGGTCTCAACTCCCTCTACCAATGCGAGCCAGGCTCTATGCCCAGCACGTGTTGGTGGCCCCGAGACCAATCAATCTATGTATGAATGTAACCTCTTCCAAATTTAATAAAGTTGATCCTTGGGGATAATTACCATTTCGGTTTCGTCTCCAGGACTGGTCCAAGTGGAAGGACCCTTACTACAACTTTTTTGCGTCGTCGGCGCCTAAGGGTCCACGACACCAATGTGTGGCTCGCCGCTATGCCATTTGGTTCGTTTGGCGACCACTATGCCTTGGGTTTCATGTGTGGCTTGTCTTTGCCTTTGGTTACCTTTTGGGGACGGATTCTGAGTTGGTTTTCGGGTTGGTTGGGATTCCAGTTTTCTTAAGTCTGAATGGTTAAGCTTGTTACGTTTCTAAGTTGGCTTTTACGTAAGTGCATGATGGATGAATGTTAGACTTAAGCGCGTGTTGGGGAAACCACTCAAGTCCCAACGCCCTTTGAGGCACCGGCGCAACATACATCTATCATCATACATGTCTTGCTTTTTTCTAGCTCTTCCATGCGTGAAAGAGTTCCTTGATACTGCATAGTTCGTGGTGAGGTTTGTCACCAAGAAACTAGAGCTCCTCACGATTTTATAGAGGTTCTAAAAATTTGGAGATCTTGAGAGCTGCTCCCACAAGGTTTGAACTTTGAATCTTGATGTCTCATTCTCAATGCTAGAATTTGTGTTTGGAGTTTAAGGTTTAGCAGGTAGCTTAAGCCTCATCTAGATCTTGCTCTGAAGTCTGATGCATTGATTATTGTTTAAACTTTGTGTTTCAGCTTGCATTCATAATTATACTCTTGGACTAGCTCGTAATGGTACACAACGCCCTAAAGCAAATGGTTGTTTCTAGTTTGTGGGTAGAGTGGAGCAGATCGTTTGAGTCTCAATCCAGTAAATTTAGGACTATTGTCTTGTCATCAACCTTTTGGGACGAGGCAAGATTGATCATTGTTGGGTTGCAACTTGCAGTCACTCCACACTATTCTACGGTTCACACATTGACCATGGACCTTCTCTACATGTTTATGGATAGGTTGGGTGAGCAACTTGATTGCTGCACTAAGCTAAGTCTCGCCAAGTATACATTAAAATTCCTCGACCCTTCTAATTCCTTTCATTTCCATAATTCCATTTTACAAATTCAAATCTGAATCATGGACATTCATTTCTTAGTGATAAAGATAAATTGGGAGAGCAAATGGCAGTGGTTTCATAGCCTTCACATGCAGTTTGCCCATGTGTTGCTTCCTCTATAGAAGAAATCTAGTAATGAACAGTTTCATGCCCATGAGCTTGAGGATGAGTGGTTTGAATACCTCCAAAGGGTCATACAGGATGTTGTAGAGCAGTAGGCTTACAATGATGAGTTCCTGATTTTTCAAAGAGACTGCCTCACTGTATCGGCACCCCTGCACCCCTAGGTTATAGTGCATCGCATTGAGAGTCCTCTCACAAGATTACACTATAGCAGCTTGACTACCTAAAACAATGGAGGCCAAAGAGCCCATGTAAAAGCTTAAACTTGAACTTGAGAGTTGAAACTTTTCGCTTGACACTTGAAAGTTGAAAGTTCTAAGTTGACTAGTCTAATGATTCATGAACCATAATCCACCAAAATTGTGGACCCCCAATAGCCTTTTACCCTTGAGACTAACGCGACACCGGGACTGTGTTGAGCTAGGAAGGGAGACCTATTGCTTTTGAGAGTAGGAAACTTATGCCTACTCAACAGAAATATCCCACACATGAGCAAGAGCTGTATGCGATCATACATGCGCCCAAGGTGTGGCGACACTATTTATATGGTGTCGAGCTTTATGTTTATATTGACCAAATTACCCCTAAGTACTTTTGCAATCAGCCAAAGCTGAGAGGCCGCTAGGCATGTTGGGCCCAGCTGATGCAAGAATTTCATTTGGAAATTCACTATCGCAAGGGTAAGGAGAATGTGGTAGCTGACGCATTATCTCGTATGATGTATCAGATGGCCTTTAGCCCTATCAAGCAAACAAGGCATAGCGTGTATAAGCCCATTGTAGACATTATACATATTACATTAAATATTTATTAGTATTATATCTAAAAAATGCCGAAAAAAAAGTTTGTCGATTCTTTTGGAACGGATGGACTCATGTGATGGGGCACATGAGACCTAGCAAGATCAAATCCCAAGGCTCTTATTCACAAAGGGGGAAGAGGAGGTGAAGCTCTGAGTTCTCTCAATTACAATTGCCTATCTATAAGCAAGGCCCATGTCTTAACTAAACAGACTACCTTGAAATCTAGTTAGGCCTTGTTAGCCCTTACTAAGTCTGCTTTAGGCTCTACTTGGCTACTTATCCTTATACGATGCACTTTGAGGGGTCTAAAGACAGAACTGCCTTTATTCTTAAGGCTCATAATCCCTTTTAGGCCCAACAAAGATTATATTGGATATTTTGATACATTTCTGAGCACTTATGTATTGAAAATACATGACAACAATTTTTAGGGCAAGATTAGATCGGCTGGTGGGCGTGGATCAGATGAGGTGACATGTTCATATAGAGATGCTCTTCGAAGAGGACTAGAGATTGTTCACAAAGACTAGGCCAGATACCTTTGGATCCGACTTAGATGGACTGACTATAGATAGGGACATCCATATTGCAGTATGCTATTTTCCACTGAACATCTTCCTACTCGGCAGATAGAGACAGCTCACCATAGAACGTTTCAACAAATGTTATCAGATTCCGTGATAATATCTGATTCTAAAATTAGGGGATTTTAATGCCAAGACAGGATCATTCCAGATACCATTCCATGCAACAGATCAGGATCCTCTACGCATCAAAGCTTTAGATAGTGTTGAGCTTGGTATTTCCACCTTTCTTGCTAAGGCTCTTACACATGTAGCTTCCCTTCTTTTCCTTCCCAAATCACCAAACCCAAAAAATAATAAGCCTTCCCATCGCCCAGGTCAGCCCTGGTATGATAAAGATTGTTGTCAATTATATGATCGACTCAAATATGCATGTACCCATTGACTTTTGACTATCCGTGATATAAATCGCACTTATAGAAATAACTTTTGTTGTAAGAAGACGACCTATGAGATCATTGAAGGGAGGAGACTCATCAACTTTCTCGTTAGTTCTTCCTTTGGGGCTTTTTGGCAGGAATTCATTCCCCATGCAACACCTCCAACACTTGGACAGAATACGCTAAATCTCTATACACCATCTCTACTAACTCCCCCGTTGTCATTTCACCCCCGGCCGTAATCTTTAGCCCTTTTCACACATGATCACTGAGTCTTTTAATAACCTCAATTCTCGTCACGCAAGAGATAGAGCTGATTATTCCACTTATGATCTACTCCTAATCATAATCTCATATTGAGATCTATTGATGAGGAGATAGTGTTATGACCATCAAACTAGAAACCACCAGGTGCCGATCAACACAAGAAACCGAATGCCACAATCCCACCAGTCGTGGGATCCAACCCAAATCCACCCTCCGTGCCCTGAGCCCAATGACTAGACGACAAGCGAGATCCAGCTTCCAGCCGTAACGACGTCCCATATTACTAGTTGTAGAGGAGAGAATATTTTGGATTTGAAAGAATGCTAAAAATTGGATAGGAAAAACCTCTACCAAGATATTTAGGGCTAACAACATTTACATTATGTCAAATACATTGGTTACTTTTTGAATCTAAAAATGAAATATTTAAATGAGGTTTTTCCAAGGAAATAGGTTGAGACAAAGTGAGCAATAAAGAATCGAAGGAGTATCTGGTAACTTACCCTGTTTCTAAAGTAGTTGATGGAGATGACTCTGTCCTGATCAGCTTCTTGACTAGTTCAATGCACATGGATGAAGCTTTTCTCAAATGTAACCAAGTAAGAGCACCTATCTAGGAGTGATGCAGGTGAGTTGATGATGTGTTTCAGTTAGTTGAGAAACGAATGAGGAGTATTGTCTCTGCAAGGCAGTGGTGTACTATTGATGGAGGTATGAAGGACCTCAGCATAGCTTTCTCATAAGCCGTTTGGGAGTACAAGGCCTCACTCGCAAATCTACTCTCTTTTTTTTATGTCCCTTTTGGATTGCCTCTTGAATGCCTACACCCCTCTATCGTATATTAGATGGCAAATTCCCTTGCAAGCTTTATTTGAATGTCTTATGTGGTTGATCAGAGGAGAGGAAGCTGTTGCAATGTGCTGGGATCTTTTCATGAGGGTGCACGAGAGGTCCAAACTATTTTTTTAGCTAAATTTGCATGTTGCATACTTTTCTTTGAAAGGATCACTTATGCCTGATAGAAAATACTGGTGGGGCAAGGGGACTCAGAGAGGTTATCAAGCCTGCTCCAAAAACAGTTGTCAGGAGTAGAACGAGGAGGGGGGGAGGATTGGGGCCACTAAAAAGCAGGTGAAAGGGGATTTGCCATGGTATCAGTTTTTCTCCATGCCCTTCATCAGGTGATCATCATCTTCTTCATGAACTTCTAACAAACAAGAACAGTAGAAAGCAAAAATTGGAACCTAATCGCATACATCAACTGAACCAAGTTCCGAAAATCTTTATATATATATCCATAAACGCTAACTCACCAGGCTGAGCGAAGGGTCGAAGATGCCAATTGTCAAACATTCTTGCTGGTTACCTCACTCGAGCATTTCCAACCATGCAAATTTGACTGGTATATATTGCGCCACAGAGTCTTCACCTTATTTGAATGAGCCAAGGAGGATTTCTACCACTCAGTGTCAGCTGTGAAAAACTGCAGAAAGGTCCAGGTAGTCTATGGGGCATGTAAGATACACCACATCAGCATTTAGAACCAGGCATCGTGCAGCAGCACTGTTCAGATAGAAGCGTGAACTGATCAGCGATACGACTATAATACCCCGAGAATACTGCTCTTCGAAAACTTAAATAGGGAACAATTTGCAGTAATGAATTTGCAATCTGTCAAGCCCAAAGGTGGAGGATGGCTGCTTGTGTGTAGTCCCAAGTTACATATACGGCGTACAGAATCCAGCTAAAGAAAACCTAACTGATCCAGATTAACTCATTTGTACGTTCTTAGAAGCAAATAAATAGCGCTAGGCAAAGTAACGCTTCCGTTGTTCCGACACTGGGAGGCTAAAACGTTACATAGCAGAACTGAGAGCCAGCATCCAACTCAACAGAAGACTACCAGAGATCAGCTAAAACAAATTCAGCTCCGTATACCAGCAAACATCTACAGAATATGCAAAATGTGGCATTCCAAGCAAGGCAAACTCAGCAAGGGGTTGGCAGCACAGCTGACTCATAACCCATCCACGTCAGAGCAAAGAAAACCGGGTCATCGTATCTGTTTACCCGAATCAGCAGCCGGCACTATTTCTTCAAGCTACAGGACCAATCAGGAGCAATCAGGGCATAATCCGAGGCTCTAAGCAGCAGAAAAAGGAGCAAAAAGGCAAAACAGAGCAGATATTTGGGCGAAAGAATCAATCAAAAGCATCACGGCAACTGCATCAGGCTACTGCTACTGCTGCTTTATAGGCGAAACAACTAATCCGAAGCGGATGCGAGGAAAGAGCAAGCCACTGCGCGCCCTCTCGGAAAAGGGAGTCAGTCGATGGATGGATGGATCGTCGAAGGGAAGGGAAGGGACGAAGGTTCCCCCTGCGAAGGGCTGTACCCGTACTTTAATGGCTCTGCCTTAGATTTGAGGTCCGGACCCCAAGCAATAAAGGACCGAATGTCACGGGTGACAAGGACCTTCTGGCCCTGCCCTGGGGTCATGTGCATTGTGAACCTACCAACTTAAGTTGTTGTTATATCTATAGCACCATAGAAAAAACCGTTTGTTTTTCTATTTTGACGGTTTTGTCGAAGATTATGTACGGTATCCACCATCCAAACGCGAGCTACCTGTTGTAGCACCTTGAGCCACTGAACGAAGCGACGAGGGTGGCTACAGCTTGTAGCCCGCCATTAGATAGCAAATACCATACGTAACATCTGTAGTCCTAGGGATGATATTATTGATCCTTTGCGTAAAGTCATGTTCTAATTTGAAACCTGGTTGTTCTTAGCCAACCGGGGGATGCCACGTGCCCGATTTTGTTCCTCACAACTGCTACGTACTAGGTATCTTTCATGTGGAGGCTGGCTATCGGTGGTAGCAAACTGAGAGCCGCAAGAGTGACGAAACTTGCTACAAGACAGCAGCCAACCATCGGATGAAGAATACCTAACGTATCAGTGCAATATATGGCTGAGATTTTTTTGTGAAGCTCTACTATGTACTAGGTATCCGCCATCTAGAGGTGGGTTACTTGCTTAGCACTCCCCGAGCCGTTGGAGCGGCGATGGAGCCTGCCATTGGATGGCAAATACTATGCGTAGCAGTTGTAGATCTAGGGATGCGATTAATCCTTTGCATAGAGCCATGTTATGGTTTGAAACTTGGCTATTCTTAGCCAATCAAGTGATGCCATGTGCTCGATATCACTCCTCACGATTACTACATCCTATAATCAAGCTCTTCTTGACGACAACATGTCATGTGTATGTCTTTCCCCTTCACAACTGCTATGGGTGGAAACCCTTGCCCCAAGGGCCTTTTGCCTTGGGAGGCAGGTGCCCCCAACGGGGATGGAGCCTTCCACGACTTAATGGCAAGTGTGGGTTTTGTTTTTGGTGATTTTTTTTTAATGACGAAATACGGGTTTGGATAGCCTATGATTAATTATCACATAGTACGTGCACAATTTGTTGAATGTGCGTATATTATGTGTCAATCTCTCATCTCAACATGACGGTTGTGGTGGAAAGTTTAAATCCTTAAATTATGATACCTTTTTTTTCGTTTTCCAACATGCAAGGCGAAGCTGCTAATGATCTTCAAATCAGATGCCAGCCATGTGATGATCGTGCTTGTTTTTGCACCTAGCGAAGTTAGATTAGACTATTGTTTGTGGCAATGCGACCCAAGCTCGAATCTTTATTTATACATGGAGTGGAGTAGGGACATGTAGGAGCCCAAATTGTCTCAAAATTTTAATGTACACCATGCACATTAAAATTTTGAGACAATATATCCTTGTCTAGGCTTGGAAAGGGAACATGTAAGAGCCCTTGGCCTCCAAAATTGACTTGGCCCATATATGTGCATGTACTTAGTGATGTGGTGCTAAGTACAATGCCTTTGCCAAAGTTCCACAATAGTATACTATAATCTTTGCAAATTTGGGAAGTTTGAAGTGACACAACTTTACCGAAATAAGTCATTGCCATTTGGTTGAGGCTAGTAAGTCCTTGTCAGAGGTGTAGGTGTCGAGACTAGTGACTTGAATACAAAGTGTTTAACTCAAATACTACCAATGTAGGACACATTCCTTTCTCTTGTGACTTTATGTGTTTGAGAACCTATGCTGGAAAACATGCCCACTAAGTCATGGGGAATACATCCTTCTAAAAATGCAATGATTTTTTCCAGGCTAACTTTTTCAAGGCAAATATCATGTGTGAGCATGTTTACATTATTTGCCCATAGGCTTTAGGTAGGTAACATCTATTAGGTTAGGGATTCATAGGCTCTTTAGTGTAAAGTCAAAATAAGATAGATCATGCCATTTATTATCAGTCAAGGGTGTTGGCTCAGTGGGTTATCTTGACATCCAAAGTTTCTTTGGTCTCAAGTTCGAGCCTCCCATTGGAAACCAAGAAGCATTTATTGTCTTGCAAGAGGCGTACTACAAAATTTCCCAAAAATATACATGTTTTGAACTAAGGCATTTCATATGCAGCCTCAAAACCAACAAAGAGTCCACGATCCCTCCACAATTGCTAAACTTGGGTCCATGTATCAATTCATTGGCCACTTTCCTTGCGAGTTCTAAAGTTTAATTCCATCTTGCCTACATGTTCATGCAAGGTTAAAAAAAAGAAAATTGAACTTGGCGTTATGTACTATGGAAGGAGTCAAGCACAGGTCATTCTACCCGGTAAAAATTTCCAAAGCGAGGCTCGAAGGGGCCGAGCCTAAAAATTTTTGGAAAGCCGAACCGAACAGAATGGCATGTGCTTGGCGCCTTCCATTACGTAATAGATACTTTGATTTTTTCCACATGTCCTTTATGAAGCATAATCAGCACTTTGACTTTTTCTAACTAGTCAAAAATTGCCACATGGCAGCACATGTTGGAAAACGCACCAATTTTTTTTTTAAGAAAACAAATTATTATTCTGCTTTTTAAGCTGTTCAAAAAATGGGCACCAAGACATATAAAAGATAAGTGTTATTGTTTCATGTGTTATTTTTTAGTAGGTAAAGAATGTACTTGTCAATATGAGCATATTATTAATGCTCCAATGTGTCTACATCCTTTCAAAATTTATTTCATATGAACTATCGATACCAAAATTTTGCCCAAATTGCGTAAATTTGTTGTCTTATATGTCAATAAGAAATAATGCACCAACAATTATCTCGAAAAGAAAACTATGCCAAAATTGGTTGTGTGACCACATGAGCTATGAACTTGGATTACATGAAGATGACACACAATGTTTTGAAATGACACATACATGAAGCATGATTACTCTAAACTCTACTTGATTGCACTTTATTCTGCCATGTAGTGTCTTATCACACACTTAGAATAAACAGGGCATATGCACTTCACATAATCGATCGTCACACATACTTGGACACACCATCTCAACTCTCACTAGAGAAAAATATCGTTCCCATTGAAGCACATATACACAACGTCTTCAAGATGAGCACAAAGCATTGTAGCTTTTGCATAGCATAGTCACAAGTAAACCACCATGGCTGAACTCAATAATGACCTCTCAACTGGATGATGACAATAATGGAGCAAACATTTCTTCATGGATCATCACCATAGGGGCTAGACATGCAAAATCTTCATTTGCAAGTTGCACATCTTTAGAATGCTTCACACACCATGTGGTAATCAGCTATTGATCTGCACTTTCTAGATCCATGGCACTAGGCTATCTCACTTCACAAAAACTTTAGATGGTCACAAAGCAATTCCTTCACATTTATTCTTTCTATGGGCTTTCAAGGTTCTTGTAGACTTTGTGTTTGCAAGAAACACATCAAGTAAGAGACAACATGTTTGTTTTTTCATATGTACATGTCATAGGCTGGAGCAAAGAAAATTTTGCCATATCCACCATCATCATCACACTAATCTCATAATTGTGGTGGTATCAACTACTCCGGCAACTTCCCCTCAAGTTTGTACATAATCCCATGGATCCAGGTTTAAAATTATCCAAGGAGCAAAGCCCTCCCGAAATGAAGGGATATCCATACCAATCAGTTATCGGATCCCTGATGTATGCAATGATCTCTACCAGGCCCCCAATCTTGCATACGCCACCAGTTCTTTGATCCAATATATGGCCAACCCTGGTATGATCCACTGGAAAGCTCTTTTCAAATTAATAAGATATGTACGAGCGACTATTGACCTCTATATCTACTATGGTGATGTCAATTCATCCGATATCCATACACTTCATGGATATACATTTGCAAATTGGGCAGGTGGTATTGACACCAAAAGATCGACTTATGGACTTATCTTCTTGTCCAATAATGGTCCAATATCTTGGAACAGTAAAAAACAAACCTCCATTGCAATGTCATCTACAAAATCCAAATATATTGCAGCCTCTCAAGCTACCAAAGAGGCGATTTGGTTGAGAAATTTATTGTCTGATATTAGTCTCAGACAATCAACTCCAACAATGATTCAGTGTGACAATCATAGTGCTATTGCATTATCGATCAATCCTAGATTTCACTCTAGGAGCAAGCACATCGAGATTAAGTACCACTATATCATGAGCAAGGTACTCAACAAGGAGGTAAGTCTGAAATTTTGCAGAACCCAATACATGACAACTAATATTTTTACAAAAGGGTTAAATCAGGAAGCACACAAGAATTTTTGTGCTATCTAGAATTTGAAAATCAAGGCCTTCAAGGATCCAGATTTAAGGGGGAGTGTTGGATTTCTATCATCTCCATCCCTATCTATCTGCTAATCTAGATCCAATCACTAGTTGTTGTAAATACTTGTGAAGTCGCATACTCTATAGAAATAACTTGTTTCTTGATAGTATGCAGAAATACAAAGGAATCGGTGACAGTGTCTTGACGACTCAACTGACATCGACTATTTGGACATTATTCGACTATTCGGCCTACTTCGACTATTCATCAGTCACATCAACGCATCCGACACCGACTATTTGGCGGACATCCAACATCGATAATTCGACTTCACTAATCAGTCTTATGTCATTATCAACTCCAATAGTTGACTCGAACAATCGGTGGCTGAACAATGCTTTCATCACAACCGGACAGAATCAGATATCGTCCGAAGTCGACTACCAACAGCATGTAGTGCATTAATCCTAATTGTAAAATACAGATTAAACATTCTTTTAATTAGTTAGCCATGTGTATATATCCAGCAATTTATCAGTTGCTTGGTTAGCTCCACAGACATTGAATTAGCTGAATCATCGATATAGTCGATCAATCAAAGATCCAGAGAGCGATTGTTTTGTTCTCTCTCTCTCTCTCTCTCTCTCTCTCTCTCTCTCTCTCTCTCTCTCTCTCTCTCTCTCTCTCTCTCTCTCTCTCTCTCTCTCTCTCTCTCTCTCTCTCTCTCTCTCTCTCTCTCTCTCTCTCTCTCTCTCTATTATTACAGAGTATTGTCTCAAGAAGAACGCGACTCTGTTTGCATTCAGACTGTAACTATTCACGACCGAATAATCATTGTTCCATAATCTAGGTCGCGTATGTTGTGTTTGAATGCTCATTTTATTCATGTTCCAATAGATTCAAATTATTTGTATGATTGATAGCGTCAATTTGTCGCTCTAATTTCCGCACCTAATACGCTTCCGCAAAGCTAAATCTAAATCTCAATTAATTTGTGCATGGCTATGGAATCGATTGTGTCAATCCAGTGACTTCAAAGATGTGATCAAGTAGGATAGACTTCGATATGTCGAAGTCGGTCTAAATCTGACATACGTAGTTGCATGCACCGAGAATTCTGTGCGCCCCACTACTTCTGCTGTGTCGCGACATACCGAATCCCAACACTAATTACTCAAAACCTACTACTTGATGTAAGTCACTAACTAGAATAGTTGTAGTAATAGGTAATGCAGGAAGCTTCAAACTTTCCACTCCTACAAATTGAGCTCGTCGAAGAATTGAAAGTGTCTGTGAATGTTGCAATGCAACATAAATATGTTGATGATAGAAAGATACGACAACGGATGGTAACGTTACACTTTGTTTTTGGTGCTTCACAACAAGCTCCGCACATGATGACAAAAAATCATTAATATAAGAAATCCATATGTGTCCAAAGCAAAGGCTCGCCCAATCTATCGTCTTATTGTTGAACCTAAGTGGACTCAAGAAGCCCTAGATTCCTACTCTTGAATCCTAACTTACTCTACCTTCTATTGACAACCTTGAACAAAAGAGTGAATGAGGTTGTATTTTCTCCTAGTGTCTTTCACCTTGTCGACATACTTTCTTCTACACTCTTGCCAAATTTTGCTCTCTATCATACCTCTATTGACATATAGATATGGTTGAGGAAAGCTCATTCTTTGAAGATTGATTGTCCACAACAAGACATGCATTAGCTTAGATATAGTAAAATGATTCATCACTTGTATTCCAATGCATAGATGATTGACATATGGTCTTTAATAGTTTATATTAGTTAGCCTTATGTTAGTAATTTTTATATTTTAAGCCTAAGCATGACACATATGTAGAGTTTCACTTGTCCATTTTCATGAAGAAAATACATCATGGCAACCAAAAATGAAACTGAAAAGTGATTCATGATTTATCATAGTCATCTTCGATTTAAATATCTTCATTTACATAGTCAAAACTAAACAAACTTAAATTGAAAAATTCATTCAACCAACATGGGTGATAGTGACATGAAGCAATTTATTCAAACAAAGTATGTTTGATACAAGGGAGATAGTCAAAACACGTGCATAATGACAAAGGCTTGTGTGTTTACTTCAAGTATGAATGTTTTTCACGTATTGAATATGCGTGAACTAGTGGACATAAATTGCCATAATATTTGACATGTTTTTCTCATTACAAGAACCTAGGATATATTGAATGGACACAAAAAATAAGATGGAGATGTTTAAAATTTGCAAAGGTTCTTCATCACCGCACTAAGTACATATGGTAAGTAGCAACATTTATTTCAATGATTTGACTATGTGACTATATCAAACTTCATTGACTTTGAATTATGAGATAAGAATGAGCCATTTGACACATACATGTCTTAAGTTTGTTTTCAACATTAAAAAGCTTAACTTCCCACCCCATTCCTTATTATCTTGTAAACTAGTTGAGCTAGTCTTTCCTTCTTCTTCTTTTTTGATGAAAGCAATGTTGAATAACCAAGTATTTTTAAGTGTACAAAATAGGAACAAAACAATGTCAAGGCACCTTATATGAATCACTACACAATACAAAAAATTGTATGGTATGTAAGAAAGTCTGCTAAGTGAGAGGGCCAAGATCTAATTGCTATTTGACATACATAATCCGTTGGGTTCCAGCAAGTGCAGTACTCAACTTAGAGAAGTACCCTTATCATTCACTTATAGGATCTTTAATGCATGCCATGTTGTGCACCAGACCAAATTTAGCATACACAATTAGCACATTAAGTCAATACATGTCTAATCCTAGGATCTCGCATTGGAAAGCATTAAAGAAAGTGATGAAGTACATTTAAGAAACTTTAGATCACATTTTATGCTATGATGAAGACGTTGTCAATCCACTGGTTCTTCAAGAATACTCCGACTTAGATTGGGTGGGAAATGCCTCAACCAGAAAATCGACTTTTGGGTTCTATTTTTTTCTGGCAAGGGGACCAATCTCGTGAAACTCAAGAAAGCAGAAATCAGTTGCACTTTTTTCAACGAAAGTAGAGTACATCGTAGCATGTCAAGCTTCAAATGAAGCTATATGGATCAGATTGTTACTTCATGATTTACATCACACTCAGTTCAATGTATTGTGTGATAACATGAGTTGTATTTTACTGTCCCTAAATCCCAGATTTCATGGCAAGTCTAAGCATATTGAAATCAAATATCATTTCATTAGGAAAAAAGTTTTCTCAGGACAAGTGATTCTCCAATACTACTCCATAATAGAAATGGTTGCAGACATCTTCACCAAGGCTCTTTCCAGGATCAAGCATCAAAAGTTTTTTAGCATGCTAAACCTAACGAAGACACCAACGCACCAACCGTGACCTTAAGGGGGACTACTGGAAATTAAGCCCATAGTTTCCTCCTTGGTGATATAATTTATTCAAGACTCTTCCTGCATATTTTTTTTTATCATTGATCTACGATCATATGCAACCTATTTTGGTTTTATGTCTACTCATCTGATATATGCAGAAATTATAAATCTCTATTTTGCTACTTGCATATTTGGTCGTGTTTCTGGACACAGACTGTAGCACCTGCAAAACTAATCTATTTCTGCGTGCGAACCTACACATGGTAAAATACACGAGTTTATGCTCACAATCTGAAAACCAGATCAAAGGGTAACCATTCCTGATAAATCTCTACATTCGAATGTCAACTTTTGAGGTACATTGAAGACCTAGCCATCTTTAATGACTTCAACTTGAAATGACCCATTTTGTGGTTCATATGCAGTCCATATGCAGTCTATAACGGACTGCTTGACTACAACCAAAGGCAACACTTGTGGTCTACATGCGAAGGCAACAACACAGCAAAAGGAACTGCCAAGGCACCCAAGGAGACAACTCTATAGTCATCTTGCGAGGACCAACTACCAAGGCATCACCAAGACACTACAGAGTCAATGCATGCGGTTTACATACGGTTCTCCCTCTTGAAGAAACTGGACCTGCCCAAACGCAGGATGCGGTCTATTTGCAAACATGACAACTTGCGATAAACTTCACGCTCCACCTGCGGGTCGATAGTTGGATCGATCATGTATGCCATGGTCTGCACAAGACCCGATCTAGCCTACACAGTCAGCACATTGTCACAATATATGACAAGTCCCAGCCTACCTCACTGGAAAGCTCTACTGAGAGTATTAAGATACATTCAAGCCATGAAACACTATGCTATGTGCTACAATGGAAATAAGGAGGACGCTCTCGTTAAAATTGTCAAATTCTAACTTTTGATCTATGATAATATGTACATAACTTGATCCCACACATGTGGAGCTTGTTCTCACATGTGGATGATAGTCATAAATGCATTTAATTTTAGTTAGATAGAAAATGTCTTGATTGACACATGTATGAACTAGTGAGAAGCTAATCAAGTAGGAAATTGCCATTTGGACCATTTTACTAGTTAATCAAGCATTCCCATGTGAATGAGGGATGGTTCCCACGTGTGAGAGGTTGTTTCCATGTGTGTACATATATGGAAAATATGAGTAGCTTATCATAGGAGTTGATCTTGCAAGTTTCTATACGTTAGGAAAATGACCTCAAATCAGGCAAAATCATGGTGAGGCAATGGCATCAAGTTAGGAGTCAAAGAGGTGGGTGCTTATCTAGCATTGATTGGTGGATCTGAAGTGATGTGGCATTCCCCCCACATGCCAGGCATATCAGGTCGAAATGTACGTCATCTATATATAGATCATCATTGTACATATCAATCTTGATGAAAGATCTTGATTTTGAGACAATTCCTTGTCATTTTCACTATTTGTGTTATGATTTTTTGCATTGAATGCTTTCCATAGTTTATGAACTTCACTCTCTACCCATTGTCCATACAATGACAGAGTTTCCCATGTGTGAGTCCGCTCTTTGATTTGCTTGATCAATTTACATGTTGTTCTTGCTAGTTAGGTGCTAAGTTTTTATCAAGATCAAGACTACACATTAGATCTATGATTGATCGATCCAACTAGCATCCAACACCTCTTTTGGATCGATTGTAGATCCACTTAAGTTCCAAAAATAAAAAAAAATTCAACATGGTATCAGAGCCAAGTACAAGAGGCTACGTAATTTATCAATGAACATACCCAAAATTAGTAAGTTTGATCTAATCTTGAGAGGGCAAGCTAGAAGTGAGTGGTAGCATCAAATTTTTTGGACCAAATTCAATTGTTGGCTGCAAGTGTACTGAGTCACACATGTGAGGCCATACTGAAACTACCTTTTTAGTGCCTAACTTTGAATTTGTCCCATAATTCACACACACATTCAATTCTCAAGATTTTTGGTGCATTATCTACATCTAGCTTCATAATTTCCATATCAATGATTATATCTTGAAATGGATCATTGATGTGAATGTTTCAGGCCCAAAAAAATGAATTTTTTAGATCTTGATAGGGAGTGGTGAGAACTAGGGAGTATGATTGCCAAAAATCATAGGTCTAGGGAGTGATTTGTTAGATTTTGGTGTTGATCTCATTGTACCATCATCCAATCTTTGTGATAGTTTGATTGGGCCGAGACTAGAAGCATTTTGAGTGCTAGAAGTCTACCTTGGATCATTCCATATAGAGAAATGATCTTTTTGAATTTCAAGAGCTAAATCATTCATAATGGCACCCATGGGTGGATTTTTGCTAGAAGCCAATGAGAGGCTTACATCCACTAATTATTCCATATGGAAATTGAGAATGAAGTCACTCTTGGTGCTCCATGATCTCTTTGACATTTTCCAAGAAGAAGAGAATGAACCTCTAGGTGGGCAAGAGCAAATTAGATACAAGAAAAACACTAGATTGGCCTTACATTGCATCAAGATGAATTTGAGCAATGACCTTTTGAAAGAGGTGTCATCTTGTATCTTGGCCAAGGAGGCCCGTGATTCAATGAAAGGGATTTATGAATCCAACAACACTTCAAGGATACTCATGCTTAGAAAACAAGTGCTTCAAAGCATGAAGGGAAGTGGAGAGAGTGTACAAGAGTATGTGCTTAGGATCAAATCTCTGAATAAAGAATTGGCTTCCATTATAGAATCCAAGATAATGAACTTGTGCAAGTAATTCTAAATGGACTAGGTGATGATCACACCAATCTAGTCCAAAGTTTTGCCATCCAAGACCATCTACCTACTATTGACAAGATTCACGATGTGCTTGTGGTCGAGGAGAGTAGAATGCTATGTCTCAAGCATTGGGCTTCCCAAATTCATTTCCAAGTGTAGCAAGCTTTTTGAAGCTTGTGATCTTTCCAAGACACATAAGCAACCATTCAAGAGATCTTTGAATAAATATTCCTCTCCTCTTGATCTTATTCACTCAAATGTACACTCATTTTCACATGAATCTAATGGTGAAGCTACTATGTGTGTAACCTTCATAGATGATTGTTAAAGATACACATGGATCTATCTTTTGTGTAAGAAAGCTTAGTGTATGATTCCTTTGTAAAATTTAAATCTCTTATAAAAAGCAACTTAATGCTAGCCTAAAAGTATTAAGATGTGATAATGGAGGAGAATACATCTCCAATAGTATGAGATATTTCTGTGAGACTAATGACATTAAGAGAGCATTCACATGTACTTACACCCCCCAACAAAATGGGGTGGACGAGAGAAAGAATAGATCTTTGTGTCAATGTGCTAGAGCTTTGAAATTAGATGCCTCTCTACCCATTTCCTTTTGGGGAGAAGCTATTACATGTGCAAATTTTTTATGTAATAGGATTCCTAATAGTGCCATTGGTGGAATCACACCATTTGAAACTTTGTATGGCAGAAAGCCAAATCTAAAAGATTTGAAAGTTTTTGGATGTATTTGTTATGTCCACATTCCTTTAGAAGTAAGGAAGAAAGAAGATGATACTTGATTTAAAGGCATTCTTGTTGGCTATAGTGAATGTAGCAAGGGATAAAGGATTTATGATCCTATCTCTAAGAAAGTTAAAGTAAGTAGAGATGTTCTCTTTGATGAATCTCATTATTCCAAAGTGAATGAGAGCTGATCTAACTCTCATGTTGTCAAAGATCTTGCAAAGGCCGAGGAGGAGCTTCAAGATGATGAACGTTGGGATTCAAGACAATGTGCATCGTATCAGTGAGAAACGAGTGGAATCGTCGATGTATGCAACTACATATATCATATTCAAATCAAAATTGAATGAATCAAAACCATCTTACTTAATCATAGCTTTGAAGTCGTTGGGTCAAGCTGAAGAACACAATCTACAGCAATGGCATTGATCAGCAGTATACAGTCGAAGATCTGCCCAATCCTCGACTCAATCGGGTCAAACGTCCTAGCATGGAAGATAAAGACCTCTCTCATATTGAAGGGAGAAGGGCTATGGCCCTGGGTAGATGACACTGACGAGATGCCTACAACTACTGGCAAAGAGCTATGAGAATGGAAAGAGAAGAATGACAAGGCAGTAGCCGTGTTGTCATCATCCATCAAAGATAGCCTGACGCTTGACCTCGTGACACTCTCTAATGCAAGAGAGATGTGGGATACATTGCTTACCAGATTTTAGATGAAATCATGCAGCCGGATTATGCTTCTTGAAGATCAGCTGACAAATCTACGATGGGATGGCAGAGACCTTACCTCTTTTATCAGAAAGATGAATGATCTGTTCCTTTCATTACACAATGCTGGAATAGAGAATGCAGTATCAGCAGAGAAGCAGCTCACTTACCTGTTAAGAACTTTACCAAGATCTTTCCAGACAACTCGAACATTGCTAGCGAAGGATCCAGCAATGACACTCAAAAAGACAGTGATCGAGATTTGAAAAGAAGTTGAAGCCTGTGAGCACCTTGATCACAAGGACATTTTTGATCGAGCTCTCTATGGCAACAGGAGAAGCCAAAGAAGCAGTTCAAGCCTAAGAGGGAGTCAGACCGAAAGTAGGGCTGAAACCAGCAATCAGAGGGAGCCAAAAAAGGCGGTTGCACAGGAGTAAGCATCTCGAATGCAACTAGTTTGACCACCTGTGACACGTGCATGAGAGGAAAGATGTCCTGAACGTCTTTTACCAGAGACTCCTACAGAACAACAAAGATTCTAGAGTTGGTACATTCAGACATCTGTGGACCCTTTGATGTGATCTCAGTAGGAGGCTCGAAGTACTATATAACCTTCATTGACGACTACAGTAAGTTCACCCGAGTCTACTTCATTCACAACAAATCAGAGGCATTCGACAAGTTCATAGAATATGTGAACTGGACAGAAAGATACACAGGAAACAAGGTGAAGCAGATCAGAACAGATCGTGGTGGAGAGTACATCTCAAACCGATTCACTGATTTCTACAATGATCGAGAAATCTTTCATAGAAGGACAACATCCTATACACCGCAACACAATGGTGCTGCAGAAAGAAAGAACAAGACTCTCATGGAAGCCGCAAGGTGCATGATGGCCTATTCGAAGGCACCAAGAGTGCTATGGGCTGAAGCAGTAGCTAAGCTGCCTACATCCAAAACATGATAGGCAAGTTAGGTGTTCCTCACATGACACCACACGAACTATGGTGGGGTAGAAAACTCAATCTGACACATGTTCAAATTTTTGGCTATGCAGCTTATGCACATATTCCAGACAAGCTTCGAAAGAAGCTCAACGAAAAGGTCAAATTAGAATACCTCATTGGATATGACAACCATTCGTCATACTACAAGATTTACATGCCAAAAACAAATTTAGTGAAGATTTTCAAAGACGCCAAGTTCGATGAGACCAGAACAATGGTCGACAATGATTCTGCCAACTATGAAGTCCTAGGGAAGCAGTATTATGACCTGCCAACCATGATAGAGGGAGCAGAACATGAACAGTCAGATGATGATGTTCGATCTCCACATCAACTGAGCGATGAATCAGATGAAGAAAGGTTCGCAAGCCTGCCCGCTACTATAACTCCTATAAAGATGGTTCCAGATCTAGCCAAAGAGACAAAGAAAAGAATATTGTAGTACCAGAAAAATCTCCTTGGAGATCAACGAGAGAGCGAAGAGTGCCAGCAAGATTTGTGCCAGGCAGTTCGGCTTCTACATTCGAAGAATTTTGTGGATTTAGTGACGAACCACAAACATTCGAGGAAGCCATCGACAGTCCAGAGAAGGACAAATGGATCCAAGCCATGAACAAAGAAATCGAATCCATGAAGAAGAATGAGGTATGGACACTGCAACCAGTTCCAGAGAAACAAAAAACAGTGCAATGCAAATGGGTTTACAAACTCAAGTATGGACCGAATGGAGATGTTTCGAGATACAAGGCCAGACTTGTAGCAAAGGATTTTTCTCAAAAGTACAGCATTGACTACACTGAGACCTTCTCTTCAGTGGTGAAACATACTTTCTTACGCCTACTACTTACATATGCGGCTGCATATGATCTCAAGATTCACATCGTTGATGAGAAGACAACATTCCCACATGGCGAATTAGACGAAGAGGTCTACATGGATCAACCTCCATGTTATACCTCTGAATCACTTCCTACCTATGCATGCTGAATGCATAGGAGTATCTATGGTTTGAAGCAATCAGCATGACAATGGTATAAGAAGAAAGATTTGAAGGTTTTATTAAGAAAAAACACCCTAAACTTGTTGTGAATCCCCAAAGCTCTAAATCTGCCCAGCTTGGCTCATATTAGAGACTTATTTACGTGCTAAAACCATTGTCCAGAGGGTGAGCCTAGACCATGCACCATTCCCAAGAAATTTGATCTCAAAGTTCTAGACACTCTTACCTCTACAGCCTCAGAAAAAACCCATGTTGGCTTGTCTCCTTCATCATTGAGAGATCTCACTGAGCCCAATTCACTGCCCAGTGGGTGAGCCAAGATCCCAACTACCCATCATTCTATATTGGAAAGTGTGAAAATTATGATTTTTGCACTTTTTGGGATCCCAAATAGCCTGCCAATTGGGATTGAAAGCTGTACAATCCCAAAGTGTCATATCTCACTACTCACTCAAGATCTTGGTTCACCTATTTTCAAGATGCATTCCCCACTCATGAGGAGCTTAAATTGAGTCAGGGAAGCCACGACACCCAAAGCATCAGCCAAAAAGTTGCAAAATTCCAAAATTACTATTTTTTACCTACAGGCTTCAATTTTCAGCATCTTGGCTCGTCACTTTTAGATCTAAGAGATCTAATACAGATATTTCAATCCCCAGTAGGGAGAGCCAAATCTCCCAAGGGATCCTTGGATCTTGGCATTTTTCACTCCCAGCCTCTTACAATCCCAAAATTACTTCGAGATCCTAAAATTGACCATCCAGACTCCCCCCTTGGTATTTACCTTCATCCATCCAACCTTTATCACTTGCTAAATTGGAGAATCTAAATTTCCAATCCATATCCCACCATCATACTTTTTTATTTTACCAAGTCAGTTTTAATAAGAGCTAAGCGATGATCTTCCTATTATTTGCTCATGTAGACTATCATTTTTGTCCATCTGTTCCTCATTAATAATTCAAAATGTTTGCACCTCAAACTTGATTGGTGATATGGGGTGCATTCCATATACAAGAAAATATGGTTTTGCTTTGTGGTGATTTTTTCAGCGATTCGATACACCCATTACAGATGAAAGTTTTTGATCCCAATTGGAAGAATGTGTTTCTGTGATTTTATTGAGAATTTTACACAGATTTCGTTGGCTCTTTTGGTAAGTCCATTTGCCTTTGGGTTATATGGTGTGGTTTGTCTATGGGTGATGGAGAAATCATGAGGCAAGTATTGTAATAAAATTCTTGAATATCAATATGAGATCCACAACAAAGTGCAAATCTCACTACCACCATGAGACTTACATGTTGAATTTACTGAATTTTGAACATTAGCATTATAGGCAAACTGTACATGTTTTCAATTATGATAGGACCGTCTGTCAGTCGAAGGCAATTTTGTAAGAGTGACATATTTTTCGCATCTTCACCAAACGTTCACTTCAGCAAAGATTGACAAGGACTCTCTCATATAGTGCCATCACTGCCAAGATCATGTCAGTAGAAAAACCAAGATCACGTAGAGATTTTTAGATGTCCGATCATGCCGCACTTTTTATCAATCTTCTTTTGTCTTTATTGCATGCAAGTTTGATATTCGTCTATCCTAACTTATTCTAAGGGATAGCCATAATGGGTAATAATATTTTGTTTTAGCATCATGCAGTGGCTTTGGCTTCTACCATTTTGGTGGCATAGTCAGTAGCAGCAAGTATATAACATCTTCCAATTTTGCGAGTTGTGGATTTGATGGGTCCGACGAAGTTGATTTCCCATTTTTCAAAAGACGCTAGAGGTATAATGGGTGTGAGTGGCCAATGAGTCGCAAAGCTGGGTTTTCCCATCCTTTGACATGCATCACATTTTGAATGAAACATCGAACATCCTTATAAACAGTGGGCCACCAATATCTAGCGTTTAAAATTTTCTTAGCAGTTTTTTTGAGTGCATAATGTCCACTTGAATCTTATTCATGTAATGCACGAATTATAGTAGTAACTTCAGTGGGCTCTAGGCAATGATAAAGGTTATCATCTGGTCCTAGTTTATATAAAACCTTATCAATGATGGTATATGGTACAACCTTTGCTAAGAAAACTATTTTCTATTGTTTATTAAAGTTATCCGAGTATACCTTATACTGTAAAACATTAATAATATTTGTATAAATAGACAATTTTGCCTGCATACGCATTATATGCTCATCCAGAAATTCGTCTAAGATAGGTTCTAATTGGTCTTTGGTTTGAAGGCATGAAATATAATCAGCATTTTGATGGTCTTTTCCTCTCCTTAATTATACCTGATAATTAAACCTGTCTAACAATAAAACCCAACAAGCGATCCTACCGGAGAGATTGAGTTTGTTTACCAAGTGCTTAAGGGCATAATGATCTACATGAAAAATAAAGAGATATCCTAAAAGATAATGCCTAATTTTCTTAACAGAATAGATCATTCCTAAGGCCTCTCACTCTGTAGCGAAATAATTCTTTTCTGAAGTTGCTAACTGTCTACTGGCATAATAAATAGGATTATTTTTATTCTGACTATCTTTCTAACTGAGCACTACTCCTATCGCAAATGAGGATGTATCCACATAGACATGAAACTTCTTTGTCTAGTTTGGGGGTCTTGCTCCAGTCGCTTCAGCTAAAGACTATTTTAATTTCTCAAAATCTTCTTCATGATCGCTTTACCATTGATATTCTATAGTCTTTTTTAATAGTCTTGTAAGTGGAGTGACTGTAATAGCATAATCTTTGATTGTCCTTCTATAATATCTTACGTGACCTAAGAATCCTTTAAGCTCACTTATATTTGTTGGCTCTAGTAATTCTAAGATCATTTTGATTTTTTTAATATCGGCTTGGATACCGTCTGTCAAAATCTTATGTCCTAATAGAATGCCTTCTCTCATTCCAAAATAACACTTGGAAGGTTTAAGTGATGTCTCCTGACATCTTCTTAGAGTTTTCTCTAGTACTTCTATATGATCCTTAGTAGATGAATAAACACAAAAGTCATCTATACTGGCCACTATCCAGCCTCCAAGTGGCCATTGTCCAGCCTCCAAGTGGCAATGCATATTCAAGATAACCACCTTTTTATTTATTGACCACATTTTCAAGATAGCCACCTTTTATTGGCCACCTTATCACCTTATGATTAATGAATGTAACGGCCACTTAATCCTCTCTCGGGTTTGCTAACGACTCTCTCTCTCTCTCTCTCTCTCTCTCTCTCTCTCTCTCTCTCTCTCTCTCTCTCTCTCTCTCTCTCTCTCTCTCTCTCTCTCTCTCTCTCTCTCTCCGCTTTGTGTATGTGTAGAAACAAAAAAGCTTGTTTGTGTGTGCATAAGTATTATATGTATGAATATGCAAAGAGTAGGGTCTAGTTGTGACATAGGGAGAGTAGAGTGGGTTAACAATACCATTACATTCTCTCTCTAATATGTGTGTGTGTGTGTGTGTGTATACATAATAGGGGGTATGCCCGTCATTGACAACGATCTGGGTGACGGTCGATGATTTGGATGGCGACTGATGGTTTAGGAGGAAAGACGATGGTCATTGACGGGCGGCCGATGTATGTGTGTGTATTCATGAGAGTGCGTATATCTGTACATGCATGTTGGTAGTCTAGCATAGTGTGCCCGCCGATGGCGGGCGGTCGATGATGTGTGTGTGTGTATGGATTTGTGTGTATGAGTGTGCGTGTGTATCTGTGTTTGTGGATTTGTGTGTATGATTTGTATTCGATGGTGTGTGTGATTTATGCTGAAAGTGTTTGAAAGTTGAGACAAAGAAGGCGGGTAAATCTGAATTTTTAAAAAGGGAAAATAAGGGGGGAGGTATGAGATTGGAAATGAGAGAGAGAGAGAGAGAGAGAGAGAGAGAGAGAGAGAGAGAGAGAGAGAGAGAGAGAGAGAGAGAGAGAGAGAGAGAGAGAGAGAGAGAGAGAGAGAGAGAGAGAGAGAGAGAGAGAGAGAGAGAGAGAGAGAGAGAGAGAGAGAGAGAGAGAGAGAGAGAGAGAGAGAGAGAGAGAGAGCTTAGCTACTACAATTGGGAGGATAGCTTGGGGGGTATATATAAAGAGATTAAAAGTTAAGGATGTCAAGAGATTCCATAGAATAGAAAATAGAGAAAAATGAAAATTGAATGTTGGTCATCTAAAATCATCCTACATAAACTAATCATGAAGAGATATTTAATGAAAATACAAATTATCAAAAAATATTTGCATACGTGAAGAGCAATGGAATGATTCAACACATCTCTAAAATTTAACCCTCCCCATGATCACCACCTTCAAAAAAATATTAGCATGTTCCATTTACTAATAACTTTGAAAGATATGTCAGGGAGTCAAATATAAACCACTTATATGTCAGGGAGACAAATATAAACCACTTTGAAAGAAATGTTAGGGAGACAAATATAACCACTTTAAAAGAAATCCCAGGGAGACAAATATAGACCACTTATATGGAACTGCTTTGTATAATATACTCAATATAAATACCTAAAATGGATATCCTAGGAACCAAATTCATAACAATATTGAGCATTTTTGTTTCTCACGTGCTCCATCTATCAAATGGCATAGCTAATTATCAATGTTGCACATACTTGAGTTATGATAGTGTTATAAAAAAATGTGTTTGAACTGTGTGTATTGATTTATATCCTCATTGCAAGAGTAGGGTGATTTACGTGAAGTCTTAGGTCTTCCTAAGTTAAAACTCTTTGGGAGGATTCGATTTCATGCTCTCATCCAAAGAAAAGACCCTTGAGTTGGAGCCTTGATCACTCACCTAAGTTGGCTGAAAAAACATGGACACATTTTTAGATCATGAGTGGAAGACTTGAAAACTTGAAGATGCATATATGGATCGGCACCTTATATAGCTCATTGATGGCTTGCAGTCAGGTCAAGTGGAGGATCAAGCTCAAGACTCGAGGACTCGAACAAAAACCTTGAGAAAAAATATGGAGCCATCAAGGCTCAATCATATGAATAAAGCAAGGCAAGTTGTCTTTGGCAACATTATTTATGCACTTAATAGCTTAATCGATGTATCACCAAGTGCACAAAATGCCTTGAAATTCTTAGCTTGGCATGGTGTTTAGTTTTGAAGTGTGGTAAATGTATAGAGTGAGAGAAATTGTCAAAAAATTGGCAAATCACCATGTAAATTGTATATAGGTGGGTCCCACAAGTGTGAGGCTATGGTGCCACTTGTAAATTGATACTAGAGTAGGGTAGATCATGCTCATAGAGTTGGTCAACTTTTTTTGGTAATGATTCCTACATTACAGGACCAAATTCCTAGATTTATGGATTATGGCAAAACTCAAGGGTTAGGCTAGAATGGCAAATTAGGGCAAAAATACTCAATCATCTTCCTTATTAATGCTAGATTTTCACCTAACTCGAGGTGGGGAAGAGGTTTTCTACGTATCATCAACTCTCCATAGTAATGCCTTAGAATAAATTTTTGAGAGCTAAGAGGCTATCTCGACTTCTACATCTATGTACTTTGTTTCCATTTGGATCTAAGCAAAAACTAAGTGTTCTAAACTTCATTTGTTGTCTACAGGCCGTACTAACGGTCATACCACACGTGTGGGGGCTGGATCTTCACTTTCATTAATGATTTGAAATTGCTCTTGCTTGACGTGTGTAGAATTGCCAATCTAGATCTCAATTTTTTATGTATAGTTTGCATTCAATAGTTAATCAATTAATCAATCCCTCTTGTGAGTCATTAATAGGCTCAAGTAAGGTCCAAAGTACAGTATTTTGACATAAGCAAAGATAATATACTTTGCTAGTTTTCATACCAGTTAACAAATGGATTCGTAGTGTATCAGTGACTTGATTAATATTGTGAATCATAGTTGATCTAAATATTCATTCTACATGTTTGAAACGATTGTAAGAGGTTAGTTGCTATGTAGTACTATATGCCATACATAGTATATTTGCAGTTTTTGTCATAATCTCCACACTAAAGTAAGAGTTCATATCATGAAATTTTAGTTTTTTTCTATTTCTTAGCTATGTCAAAATTCTGACACATTTCAAATCCATCGGATTCCGATGGAAAAAAAAAATGTGTCGGATTCCGACGGCCACGTGGCGAAACAAACAAAATGGAATTTTTTTTTGTCGGAATCCGACTTCCACGTGGCAAAAAAAAAAAACGGAATTTTTTTTTTGCCACGTGGACGTCGGCTTCCGACGGCCCGGCCATGTGGACGTCGGATTCTGACGTCCATGTGGCAGAGAAAAAAGAAAAAAAATATGTGATTTTTTTTTTGCCACGAGGACGTCCACGTGGCATGAATTCCGATAAATGTTTTTACCGGTCGGTTGCCGGTTTTGGGCTTGTCGTCGGATTTCGACGGATTTTAAATGCGACGGATTCTGACGACCCTATTGCGACACGACAATTCTTGTAGGGTATCAACCATAAAATCAACATTCTACATATAAAAAACCAAGATATCAAGAGATAGACCAATGAGATGGACATAGAAGCTCAAGAGATGAATTCTCCATATGAAATGGGAATACAATGATATGTTCTCCATGCTGGTACTACTATTTAAAGCTTTCAAAATGTCATTTGGCCACTTGCCAATAGTATGCCCTAAAATGGCAACTTCTAGGTACTTAACGAAAAGCCTAGAAAAATTAGTCCAAATGCAATGTACTAAGATTAGCCAATTAGAATGGGTCCAAACAGATCTCATCCACTTATATACTTGCCAAAAATGGTAAAACCACTATTTAGGCCTTTACTGAAAAATATGAAACTATCTTTAGCTTGAGATTTCATTTTGGCCTCCAAAAATACCAAATAAAAGAACCAAACTAGTTGACAATTTTTCACACTCCCTTTTCAACTTTTCCACTTGTGATTGATTAGGACTTTATCAGTGTAAAGCTATGTTAATGTTATGTAACTATAGGATTACTTGCCTTATACTAATCAGTATGGCGGATGCCTTGATACGGTGGTATTAGGGCAAGACCTACGATATGGTAGAATGCGTGGTAGGGAAGAATGATTGTTTATTTTATTTAAGCTAATAGTGAATCTTGTTTCGGACATGGATGACAACCGAAGCTCAACTATGACACTTTTCTTTGTCACTAAACTTACTCGTGCGGTTGTGTTTTGTGGGATGATTTACTTGCTTGTTTTGGTCACTATGATCACAATGAACGAACTGTCTTGAGTTCTTTTGATCAGACATCATACAACACTTCAAATGTTAACAATGAAAAAAATTGTGTGAACAGTCTTCTAATCCCCTCAATATGGTTGTTGCTACTAACAGGTATGAAGAGTTGAAGTACCATGAAATGATCATGAATTTACTACTCGTTGGTGCTTAACTTTCATTAACAAGGTTTCCTTTGAAGTGTAGTTAACACTTCGACTATTTCTATTATAAATGATATGATGGGTTTAGTTATATGACTTGGATTAGACCTGTCTGTTAAAGTCTATATATACTTATTTGTGGACAATAATACCTTGACAATTTGAAATTGACAGTGCAATAAACATTTTTCTAAGTTGTTACTTAGAAAAAAGGATGGTTTTCCGATAAGCATTTCGGAAAGGGTAATGGTAGATAGTTTTGAACTCCACTTAAAAACTAGTCTAGATGTAATTGTCTACTTTAGTCGTACTTTTGTAATTGTTGACTTTCAAGCAGTAATTATACACTGTTAAGTTTATAATTTTGTAACTTTGAGTAAAGCTGAAACAATGTCCAACTTTTTACTCATGATATGGACAAAATTAGAGTCACCTAACTTGGCAATGACTTCTTGTTGCAACATGGATAACAACTAAGAGTATGTGTAGACACCTGTAGTTCCCACAATAATGTCTCTGTTCTAACACAATTGTTGTTGTGTATGGATGTAGGTGAGCATATTCTCCTCAACTCAGAGCTTTTGCTGGTTGTTAGGTTTGGTCAATATGATATGTTTGACTGTGATGACTCTATATGAATTTGATTTACTTTAATATTCGTATGTTTGGTATTGTGGTAATAATGTGCAGTTTTGTTTAGATTTGTTAGGTTCAAAAACACACACACCACCCATGTGTTGGAGAGGATTCCCCTCAAAAATCCAACCATACTTGGCTAGATTTTCCTTGTAACATTTCACCAACAATACTAGGTTTTCGGTGTTTCAAAGTTACTATTGACATTACTATCTTACATGGGTTTGAACTTTGTCTTTCATTATCGTGTCTCTTACTACACTATAATGTGTGTGTTGT
This sequence comes from Diphasiastrum complanatum, assembly GCA_029204225.1. Taxonomy (NCBI): domain Eukaryota; kingdom Viridiplantae; phylum Streptophyta; class Lycopodiopsida; order Lycopodiales; family Lycopodiaceae; genus Diphasiastrum; species Diphasiastrum complanatum. Next base: position 29,064,652 of record CM055106.1, read on the forward strand.
TGGACAAGGTAATTTCATTGACAAGTTTCAAATATGTGATTTTCTAACCATACAGCCTCCTACATCATGGTTGTATGACTTGAGAAATACTTCTCAGGTAGTTATGTCACTGCTAGACTAGGGTAAAGTTTGGCTAGTATTGTGAACTAGTTCGAAATTTGGCTGGGAAAAACTATTATTATATCTTGAGTGTTTATCTCAGTTCTAGAATGCTATTGAAAAGTCTTAAGACATATTTGATGGCATCATCCTTGAGAAAATATGGTTGTCTTTTGACTATGATGACATGACACTATACGAATTTGATTGACTTTAAGATTCGTATGTGTTGTATTGTGGCGATTATGTCCAGTTTTGTTTAGATTTGCTAGGTACAAACACACACACACCACTCTTGTGTTGGAGAGGATTCCTCTTGAATATCCAACCATACTTGGCTAGATTTGCCTAGTAACATTTCGCCATCAATATTGGTTTGTCAATGTGTCAAATTTACACATGACATTACTATCCTACACTAGTATGCACTTTATCTTTTATTGTCTTGTCCCTTACTACATGAGGCATTATAACCGATATTGGACAAATTAAGCTCATTGACAAGTTTCAATGACTTGGTTTTATAACATTATGATTATAAGACTTTTCCTTCTCATGCAGTTATCTTGCTTCTAGACTGGTGTAAAATTTGGCAACTATTGTGGACTAGTTCGAAAGTAGGCTTGGATAAGCTATTTTCGTATCCTGATTGTTTATCTCAATTTAGGATGTTGTTTAGAAATCTGAAGATATACTTGACATTATGGTCTTGAGAAAATGTAAGTATCTATTGACATTCCTGAATGGGAATACTTGTCATCAAAAAAATCTTCCATAATATTTGAAACCTACCCCCTGGGATGATTGTTTTCACATGGTTCTTATTTCAGTATCCTATGTTGTTTCATGTGTGCAGCAGGTATAACCATACTAGGTATACCTGATGCATCACCTAGTGTGGTTATCTTGTTATGTGGGATGGTTGGCGGGATAACTTTCTGAGAAATTCAACTAGTTAGTCATATTTGCTACATTTTTATATTTGGCATTTGAGGCCAATTTTTATATTAGACTTAGAGGTTGACTTTTCAAGGTTATATTAGTCTAAAAGTATTTGAATAAACACTTTTTGAAAGTGTGGGAAATGTAGAAGTCGAGTTTGAGTAGATTCAAATTTGAATGTTGGGTACGTTGAATCTAGTCCAAAAAATAGTAGCTTTTTATATTGGAGGAAAACCAAGTGGCAATTTAGATTTTAGACCTACTATAAAAGGATGTAACTCATGGAAAGAGAGAATACTCTCTCTCTCTCTCTCTCTCTCTCTCTCTCTCTCTCTCTCTCTCTCTCTCTCTCTCTCTCTCTCTCTCTCTCTCTCTCTCTCTCTCTCTCTCTCTCTCTCTCTCTCTCTCTCTCTCTCTCTTATGTCATTCATGCTTATACATGGTTCTCTTGGTTTCTACTATCCATTGGCACACTATACTTGTGATATCTTGCAATTCTATGTGTAGAATGATTATTAATTGCTATTTTTAGAGCCACACATTTGAAATATAGTAGGGTACTGTAATTGTACGGACATCAACAATATTTTATATTTTAGTTCATGTTTGATCAAGATTTATTAGAGTTTGCATCTCATTTTTAGTGTAGATGTTGATTTTTCTACATTTGCAAGATTGTTGAGTTGTCTGTTTTTTGTAACCAAAGATCAGTTGTAGGTTTGGATCTTAATGGATCTCAAATCTTTCGCATGGTATTAGAGCTTGTGTTTCAGGTTATGAAGAAAGAAATCACATCCATCAATGATTTGGAGAAGATATCAATGCTAGAGCATGCTAGATTGGATTCTACACCAAAATCAAGTTTCTTGCATATGTAGATTGGATCTCTTGTAGATCAAAACCCTATATAGAGTTATAATCTTAATCAATTCCAATTTCTCACATTTCATGTTGGATTTGGCCAATTTTTTGATCATTGGAAAATCCTAAGAGTGGCTAATAGATTGCATACCAAGTTTTTGGCATTTGCATGTAGATTTTGAAATAATCAATTTTTTGTGATTTTGTCAAACCCTAATTTTGAGGTTTCTGAACTCCATTTGAGTGTGTTTCAAGCTTAGGTAAGTGGCAAAAGTCATTAGATTGAGGATACATCATAGGTTGATCAAGATTTCACTATTCTATGTGTTGATTTGCTTGGTATAAGTGCTAGAAGAGAATTCAGAAGTTTCATATCTTTGTGATTTCCTTTTGAAAACATTTGTTGTTGTTCAAAGGAGTGCTTTTTGCATTAAAACAGGTTGAAAGAGATCGGGTCATTGCTACATGGCTACATCAAGTGGAGTCATGTTGGAATCTAATGATAGGCATCAAGTAACTATTCATTGTGAAAAGTGAGGATGGAATCACTTCTTAAGATGAATGATGTTTTGGATATTGTTGAAGGTTTTGAGAAGAGACCAACAACACAACAAGATCAATTGAGATATGACAAAAGGGCCAAGAAAGCTCTACACATGATAAATATGAATGTTATCAATGAGCTTTTCAAGGAAGTTGGTAAGAGTACTTCATCAAAGGATGTTTGGGATTCGTTGAAGAAGCTTTAGGAATCCAAGTCTACTTCTGGAGTGTTGAATCTAAGAAGGCAAATCTTTTCTTGCTTGAAAAGGAATGAAGAAAGTCCAAATACTTCTATTTTGAGAGTGAAAGCATTGAATGATGAGTTAGCTTGCATTGATGAAAGGATTAAGGAAGGAGAGCTTGTTCAAGTTATTCTTAATGGATTGTTGGATGCTCATGCTAACATTGTTCAAAGTATTGCTATTCAAAATACTTTGCATAGTTTGATTGATAGAATATAGGCTTCAATCAAGAGGTGGATCTTCATCAACATATCAAGTTGGAGAGGACGCTATGTTCATCAAAGGCAAAAGCAAAAGCAAGTAATCTAAAGGACAAGATCAAGTATTTTGGGATCAAGCTTTGTTGTGTGCCAATTTCTTGTGCAATAGTGGACGAGTGTTATTTTGGATGGAAGGACACCTTTTGAGATGCTATTCAAGAGGAGGCCGAGTGTCAACTTTCTAAGAACTTTTGGATGCACATGCTATGTCAACATTACTCTTGATGATAGGACCAAGGAGGATACATCTTCAAGGAAAGGTATTTTTGTTGGATATAGTGAGGTGAGTAAAGCCTACAAGGCTTACATTCCTTCTACTAACAAAGTGATTGTTGGTAGAGATGTCATTTTTTATGAGGGGAACATTCCAAAAGTATCTTCAAGCATTATTGATGGTAATGTGGATGGATCTAACATTTTTGATGATGATGTAAGGGATCCTACTTTAGATGGTGATGATGATGGACCTTCATTGAGTCAAAAGCCAAGGAGAACATCAAGGGAAAGATAGATGCCTTCAAGGCTCACATATGATGAAAAGGGTAAGCAAGTAGTTTCTGGAGATTATGTTGCTTTCATAACCTCTTTTGATGAACCTACAAGTGTAGATGAAGCAAAGAAAGAAGAGGAGTGGATCCAATAAATGGATCTTGAGTATCAAGATCTTATGAAGAATGGAACATGGAGATTGGTGGAGTTATCTAAGGACAAGAAAGCTATTGGATGCAAATGGATCTTCAAGGTGAAGACAAACCAACATGGATCTATCAACAAGTACAAGGCAAGGCTAGTGGCAAAAGGATATGCTCAAGCAAGCACCAAGGAGTTGGTATGCTAAGCTTAAACTTTTTAACTCTCTCAAGGCTTTGTTATGAGTGAGTATGATCATTTACTTTATTATAGGTTTGCTGGAAATGATGTTACCATCTTGTTAATCTATGTGGATGATATCATCTTGAGTCGTGGAAACAATGAAGATGTGGAGAATATCAAGATTGCTCTTAAGAAGGAATTTGAGGTGCATGATCTTGGTAACTTGCATTACATTTTAGGAATAGAAGTGATTAGATCTTCTCAATCTACTTTCATTTGTGAAGAGAAGTATGCTAATTCTATTCTAGAAAGATTTCATATGGTAGATGCAAAAGCTTGTGGTACACCTATGGAGTCTCATGTAAAGCTAAATATAAGAGGTAGTGAAAGATTCTTCAAGAACATTACTCTCTATAGAATGCTAGCTGGTTCACTCATCTAGCTAACCATTACTAGACCAAATCTAAGCTATTATGTTGGAAGATTGAGTCAATTCATGCAAGATCCTAGTAGGAGCATTGGAAGCTAGGAAAACGACTTTTGAGGTACATCATTGGAACTTGAGATTTTGGCATATTGTATGAGGGATCATCACCTAACTTGTTTGGATTTTTAGATTCGGACTATGTTGGAGATATAATGGATAGGAAATCCATTAGTGCTCATTTTATTTTCATAGGTGATGGAGCTATATCATGGATGTCAAAGAAACAAGCCACTATCTCATTGTCATCTAGTGAGGCCGAGTACAAAGCTCTTACACATTGCACAAAGGAGATGGCATGGATCAAGAGGATGATCAAGGATCTTCACTTGATGTATTTTTTAGAGAGCCCAATAATATTTTGTGACAATCTATCGGCCCAAAGGTTGGCAACCAATCCTATCTTTCATGATAGGAGCAAGCATATTGAGGTGGCATAGCATCACGTGTCCTAAAGGGAATGTCTAGCTGATATCTTCACCAAAGCATTGGGAAAGGGCTTGTTCATGAAGCATAGGACATCACTTCCAGTGTTATCAAAGTCCATGCTAAAACTAGCTGAAGAGGAAGTGTGAGAAATTCAACTAGTTTAGTCATATTTTCTACATTTCTACATTTGGCATTTGAGGCCAATTTTCATATTAGACTTAACGGTTGACTTTTCAAAGTTGTATTAGTTTAAAAGTATTTGAACAAACAATTTTTGAAAGTGTGGAAAATGTAGAAGTCGAGTTTGAGTAGATTCAAATTTGAATGTTGGGTACATTGAATCTAGTCCTAAAAATAGTAGGATTATTCATATTGGAGGGAAACCAAGTGGAAATTTAGGTTTTGGACTTGTTAAAAAGGACGTAACTCATGGGAAGAGAGGATACTCTCTCTCTCTCTCTCTCTCTCTCTCTCTCTCTCTCTCTCTCTCTCTCTCTCTCTCTCTCTCTCTCTCTCTCTCTCTCTCTCTCTCTCTCTCTCTCTCTCTCTCTTATCTCATTCATGCTTATACACAAGATCTAATACACGTTTTGTTTTAATGGATTGTGTTCTGGGAAATCTACATCCAAAGTGTTTACCATAAATGCAGGATTCACAAAAAAATGATTTTCTATTTAATGAAAGAGGGAAATTCAACCCATCAACCAAATTATTACAACACATGTAAGAAAGTGATTTTGTATTCACATGTCCAAATCAACCATACCACATTAAAGCCTGATCATTTACATCATCATTTGAAATACTAGCTAATGCAACTGAGTTTGATAGTACATATAAATTTCTGACTCTAGTGTAGGTACTCAAAGTAGTATCTTTGTCAAATATTGTACATTGTTCAGAGGAGAAAATGATAGTATAGCCCGCATCAGTTATCTTAGAAATTGATAACAGATACTTAGACAGCTAAGGTATGTGAAGAATGTTCGAAACAGAGACAAAAACAATGTTCTTGAACAAAATCTTTATTGCCCCTTTGTCTTCTACGTGAATGGTTCTTGAGTCTCCGAGGTAGATGACTTGTTTTCTAGTGTAAGCTTCGTATTCAATAAACCACTCCCTTCTGGAGGTCATGTGTTGGGGTGAACCACCATCCATATACCAGCAATTGTAGTCTTTGTTGTTACTATGGCAAGCCATTAATAGTTGAGATGGTTTGTCGTCATCAGATATAAGCTCCTTAAGTTCCGCCGTGTTGATAGATTTCGGCTGTTGATGTTGCTATTTCTTTGTCTCATTGTAGATGCGAACACGACACTCCTTGATGTCATGATTCATCCTCTTACAATATCTGCAAAAGAGCTTCTTGTGCAATCCACTACTCTCTGATTGAGTTTGAGGCTTCTGCTATTGCTGATGCTCTGTACTTGATTCTTGGCCTTGAAGTTATTTTTCTTCTTGGTGTATAAAGCCAAAGATTTGTCTTTGACAAACAAATCGTTGGTCTTTCTCCATATTTCTTCTTGAAGCAGATGACCGATGACCTTTTAAAGAGTTAGGTCAGGTTGAGTGGAGATCATCACAACAAAGTGCTCGTAGGATTTTGGTAAAGAAGAAAGCAAGGTTATTACAACATCATCATCTTGAATAGTGCATCCTACATCTGACAATTGATCTAGTAAAGATTTAAATCTATTGATGCATGAAGTGATGGCTATTCAATTAGACATTCTAAGAGTAAAGAACTTCCTTCTAAGGTGCAACCTAGTGGTCACATTCTGAGTCTCATAGAAGTTAGACAACAAGTCCAGTGCTTCCTTGGAGGACTTGCATGTGGTAATGTAGGATATTTGGGAGTCTGCCAAATTCAGCATGATTGATGCTAGGGCCTTCTGATAATTGATCTTCCATGCCTTAGCTATTTCTAGATCAACGTCTTCTGGTTTTGAGTCAGACACGTCTACAACATCCCAAAGATCTTTGTCTATCAACATCATCCAAAGTTTTAACTTCCACATGTAGAAGTTAGAACCGTTAAATTTATCAATGATTCTAACTTCGTTGGATGAAGAAGATGAAGTGTTACCAGTAAGAGACATGTTGACAGTTATCACAAAAATAGAATAACTGCTTGGTTTATTTAATTGGGCTCTGATACCAATTGATGGAATAAAAACACTAGTAGGATAGAACAGAATGCTCTGATACCAATGCTGGGAAGATCAGAACACTGGAAGAAAGAAAAGTAGTGTGGAACAGCTCCCATCCTGATATAGAAAACAAATCCACCAAAGAGTTTTTGAGTTATTGTCACTCCGTTTGAATCAAAAGGTTCAATGCGAAAAATTGAGTGAATGAGCGAAACAAGCAAGCAAAGTAATGTAATCAAATCACAACACACAGACATCTACATTAAACATAGATGATGAAAAAGTGTTGCTTGTATATTACATCAAAATGCTTGTAATAAAGCAAGAGCAACAATGTAGGTTATAGCCTAAAAGATGTGAGAAATTCAACTAGTTTAGTCATATTTGCTACATTTGAGGCCAATTTCATACTATACTTAGAGTTTGACTTTTCAAAGTTATATTATTCTAGAAGCATTTGAATAAACACCTTGAAAGTGTGGAAAATGTAGAAGTCGAGTTTGAGTAGATTCAAATTTGAATGTAGGGTACATTGAATCGAGTCCTAAAAATAGTAGGGGAGAGAGAGAGAGAGAGAGAGAGAGAGAGAGAGAGAGAGAGAGAGAGAGAGAGAGAGAGAGAGAGAGAGAGAGAGAGAGAGAGAGAGAGAGAGAGAGAGAGAGAGAGAGAGAGAGAGAGAGAGAGAGAGAGAGAGAGAGAGAGAGAGAGAGAGAGAGAGAGAGAGAGAGAGAGAGAGAGAGAATGAGTGATTTGATTAAGATTTAGGATAGTAGATGAATAGATTGTGTGTGTGTGTGTTTGTGTTTAACATTTTGCATTGATTTAAAATTTAAGATGAGAGAGAGAGAGAGAGAGAGAGAGAGAGAGAGAGAGAGAGAGAGAGAGAGAGAGAATGTGTGTGTGTGTGTGTGTTACAAAACATTCAACTCATAAGATAGCTTGACAAAAAATTATAATGCCATGAAAGACAAAATATAGTAAAATAATTTTGCATCATTTATAAGCATTTCAGAATGTAGCAATACAACCCGGTAAAAATCCGAAGAAGAAGGTATACTAACTTGCATCCATCCAAAAGAAAAAACCAAGTTAGAACGAGGTGTATTCTGTGGGAACTACAAGTATCAATGCATACCTTCAGTTGTTATCCATGTCACTAGGGAAATTACACAGGAAGTTACATTTTTTTGTCATATATGCATATCAAACTTGTATATAGACCAGTATGCCGAACCACTCTTATGCCCAAATAAGTAAATTTCAGCCATAACACATACTCTATCTGTAATAACGTATTTAAAAGATTACGTTATCCAGAAAAAATAGAAGAACACCAGGTATTACAATATACCATAGTTATTATCCATGCCATTTAAGGCAACATACATAGGTAGCTTTCTTATATGTCAAAGTTGCATACCAAACTTGTATATCAACTGACTGTAAGCAATTTAAAAGATTATGTTACCCAGAAAAAATAGAAGAACACCAGGTATTACAGTATACCACAGTTATTATCCATGTTATTTAAGGCAACATACATAGGTAGCTTTCTTATATGTCAAAGTTGCATACCAAACTTGTATATACCCATCATGATTTACCATTACACTGTCTATAAATGTAAGAATCAGTGAAATTTCTTATGCTATCCGTAAAAAAATAGGAGCTAACTGGTTTTCTCCATAATCAGCTAAATTTCTTATGCTATCCATAAAAAAGTAGGAGATAACTCTATCTGTAATAACATATCAACTGACTGTAAGCAGGTTAAAAGATCACGTTATCCAAAAAAAATAGAAGAACACTAGGTATTACAATATTCCACAGTTATTATCCATGTCATATAAGGAAACATACATAGGTAGCTTTCTTATATGTCAAAGTTGCATACCAAACTTGTATATACCCATCATGATTTACTATTACACTGCCTATAAATGTCAGAATCAGCTAAATTTCTTATGCTATTCATAAAAAAGTAGGGGATAACTGGTTTCCTCCAGAATCAGCTAAATTTCTTAGAAAGTAGGAGATAACTTTATCTGTAACAACGTATCAATTGACTATAAGCAAGTTAAAATATTACGTTACCCAGAAAAAATAGAAGAACATCATGTATTACAGTATTCCACAGTTAATAATCATGTCATTTAAAGCAACTTACATAGGTAGCTTTCTTATATGTCAAAGTTGCATACCAAACTTGTATATATCCATCATGATCTACTGCCTATAAAAGTAAGAATCAATTAAATTTTTTATGCTATCCGTAAAAAAGTAGGAGATAACAGCGATAAAGTAACTAAATAGGCAGTACAGAAAAAAAAACCAGAAAACTGCAGGTAACAAAAACATACCAAAAAATGTAAGAGTAAGTACCGAAGAAAACGTGAACAAAACAAAATCTGACTGAACTAAAGAAAGAAAAAAATAAAAGAAGTTGTCTTTGAAAAAACTCAAACTAAAGGAAAAAAGTAAGCCAGCTAAGAACATTGAGACACAAACAACATTAACTAAGAAAGCTACAAAGAACGACCCAGAAGCATACTAGACGAAAAAACATAACACGAAACAACAAAAAAATGACCAAACAAGTAAAAAACAGCCAAAGAACAAGCTTTAATAGGAACAGAAAAGTAAGAAACAAAACAAAAGCAACCAAAAAAGCACAAAAAACCAGAAAACACAAGATAACTAAGCGAAACAACACTAGCCAAGGCATACACCACAAACCAAAAAGCAAAAGGCAGGGCAAACCAAGAGACCCAAGGAAACACCACAGAGGAACATAGCCAACCTAAAAGAGAAGAGAAACAAACAAAGAGGGACAGACCTTAGGAGATGCCATAGCAACCAGAAGCAACTGCCTTTAACACCGAAGGCATAAGAAACAAGAACCCCACAAAACTACTCTAAGCAAGGCAGGGTTAAATACACGAAGAAGCAACAAAAAATGCAGAAACACCCACCAAAAAATCAACACACTACAGAACCTGCCAAGTAAACATAACAGACATCAATGTTTTAATACTTCTCAAATTTCTTCCTTTTGCCACTCTGGTCACATTTTTCACCGTATTCCAGTAGCCTTCCTTTTTTGCGTAGTCTTGCATCATCAAGGATAACATACTGTTAGTGATATAATTCTATGACTATTAGCATAGTAAAAAAGATATAATGAAATTGTAAATGTGTGTGTGTGTGTGTGCACGCGCACCCGCCAACCTTCCCACAACATCATAACACACAAGGTCCAGCAACATGCAACCAAGTGTGGTATGCATGTTGCTCATCACATAGTCATATTCTTACCAAGTAGCATTCGCGTTTTTGTTGGACAACATCTGCTTATAGAAAATTTATCACTTAAAAATTTGAACACATGTCTGCATAACGTGTCTTCCTTGAATCCATTCTGTTTGAAAGTCGATAGGATGTTGTACATTTGAATAGTAGCCTCATTTTCATTAAAGCATATATATATTAAAGGCAAAATAAAATAACCTTATATGAAAAGGAGGCAGGTCTATCAACATCTTGAAAGATATATTGCATGGAACTAAAGGGAAGTGACTTTCTTTTGTCATATTTAGTCATGAAATAAGATGCATTAGAAACAGAGGTAACTACAATAGTCATATTTAAAAAGTTTGCTATGTCAAGAATTAGATATGCAACATCAAGCATTCACCTTTGTGCATGGACGATGACTAAGTGGAAAAGTCAATCTGCTTGCATGGGTGTTCAAGGACTACAGTTCTGACTTATGCAACTTCATTTGTCTTATGTCCATGAATGTGGATGTTGTTCTTGCATAACTTATTATTTATAACAAGAATGTTGTGGAATACCCCAAAGGCATTGCCACAAATTTTTTGAATAAAGAATGTGATTGTCTATGATTGGATGCAAGGTAGCTAATTTCAAATCCTAGTTGTCTTGCAATTGTGGCATGAATGTTAGCCTTTCTTTTTCCTATCACAAGGATTAAACTTTGATTCAAAGTGACACTTTGTGCATGAGGAAATATGACAACAATAAAGAACATATATGAAATGATTTTGTGAACGCAAATTTACAATCTTTATTTGATTATTCTTATTCGTGATGATGTTGGTGCATCATGTAGGTTGAGAGCCTAGGGGTGCATGCAATAAAAAGAGTGGGGCAAATTGTTTTTGCTATTTTGCATATTAAGGTTCATCTAAAGGACTGAGCTAAAAAGAGTGAGCAAGGATACAAGAAAAAGAGAGGGACATAACTTTCTTTTACAACAACTCACATATGCAAGTGCATGTAAAGAACTGAGTTATTGCAATAAAGTCCTTAGCAATGTGGCAAAGCTTTTTGTGCGCACTTACCCTTATCATTTAGAATAGTGAGTTCAATGCTAACTTTGCATAAACTTATTTGACCAACTTGAATACGTAGTATTGTCTTTTGCAAAGCAATGCCAATAATGCACATTGTAGATGTGTGGAGGACATTTTTCACTTTCTATCTATAATAAGCACACCTTATACATTTGTAAGGTTCATTTAATGATCTATTTTTACACAAAAATAATTGAGCATTTTTAAGCATGCTTTCTAGGTAAGTGGAACTACCCCAATACATTGTTTGATGAAGCTATAGCATAGAGAGGTGCCTTCCTATATCACAACCATGTTGCTCATCGATCTGCTTTTCCTATTCATTCTTAAAGAACCTTACAGCATACCCATCTCTTGGTCTTGGGTGAGGAAGGTACTTGATTTTGGCTTGTGGGTTGATAGGTTCCCATCTGCAATGAACCAGTCAAATAAGTTTAAGATATAGAATGTCTCCAATTCAGCTGCTAAAGCACAAACATTCTGCCGATATGTTTCACATTTGCTTTTTCTGGCACTTGGAAAGCAATTATTCTCACACTGGTGTCAAAAAAATTATCCTCCACACTAACTAGCATCAGGAAAAGTTACATCTAGATCAAGATGTTCCTTATTTAGTAGTCCTAGTAAAGTAGCCTTTAATGACACATTGATGTGAAGAACAAAGCAGATCAACAATGCAGTAGCATGTCACCTGTAGCTTAGAATCATGTGATGCATCAGTGCTGATATCTGGAGCTTTGCAAAATCTGAGCCTGGGCAACCTCTTGCTCCTGCTCCAAACGGAACATAGGCTCCCAATTTGGGTTTGCAATCCTGTTTGAAACCAAGACATTACATCCTTACGTGTTTTATTATTCGCTTCTAGGTTTTGATGAGAGTGAGAATCTGAAGGAGTAAGCAAGTTAGCTATCTTGTGAGAGTAAGAATATGACTGAGTAAGCAAGTTGCATTAGCTCGATTAAGGTGTAGTGAAATTCTTACGATCCAGCGATCAGGGTTGAATGTGTATGGATCTGGGAAGGTTGCTGGGTCAAGGTGAATTGCTCGAAACCACAACTGGACTGACCAACCTTTTGGAATGGTTGATTCTGTAGACGCAATTCCCATCCTTCAGTCGCTATAGGTTCTGAATTTTATTTCAACAGTTTCTACATACTTTTGAGAGATGAAGATAAACAAGAAATTCTTAGTACTTACCATTTAGCTCAACATCCTCCAATGCTTTTCGAAATGTAAAGGGAGACAAGTTTACTATTCTCAACGTCTCGTCGATCACCTTCATGAAAACAATGACAAATTAATTTAATGCATATCCACTACATGAATAAAACTTGAGGTTATTCTCAAACAGACAGACAAGTGAAAGAAATCTAGAATGAGGATAGACTGAGCCTTTTACCCTTGACATAAAATCCATTCCTTTGAAATCCGAGACCGAAAGGCTTCCGGTTCGTCCTTTCAGCTCATAAATTTGTTGTTCTTCCTGTTAGATTCATACCTCAGTCACATAAGTGCATGAACTACCGATCACTTTGATCCAACAGCAAGAAACATCCAAGCACTCAACTGTTACTACGTGGGCACTGGCTGAGTACATAGATTCCATACAAATTTGTGCATAAGGTGGCAAAAAATATTTTTAGTTGTACAAGAAGCAATGCATTATATATACTACTAGCTAAGAGAGTAGAATTAGACCTTATTTCCAGCTTGCCTTACAATGAATCCAGAAAACTAAAAATGGATAACAACACCTCAGCTAAGTACAAATTTTAAGCTAAAACAAGCTCATCTGAAAGCTTATCACCTTGCCTCATGAAAAACCAAGGAAACTGACAGTGCTTCACAGCACCACCTATAAGTTCAAATTTTTCAATTAATACAAGCTAATCTGCAAAACCTAAGATATAAGCAAGGTGAGAGTGCTATAAGTTAAATAAAGTATGTGTATAGCAATATTTGGCATAGTTCAAGAGTATGGTGGCAACGTTGGTCGGTGCAAGGAGCTATACGAATTTTTTTTTTCATGAGAGAAAATGGAAAATTTGTGAGGTGAACTGTTAAGGGTTGGAACAAACCTTGAGTTTTTGCCAGGCTTGGGGATGCTTATGGAGAAAGTACATCACCCAGACGATAGCGTGGGCAGTAGTCTCATGCCCAGCTAGCATGAAAGCCAATATGGTGTCCATGATCTCCTCGTCTTCTAGCCCCCCTCCATCTTCATCCTTGCTTTGCATCATCGTGTTAAGAACATCTAGATTTGAGGCATGCACTCCCTCCCTTCTCTCCTTGATGATGCTTTGTAAGCGCAGATTGAGTTTTCTCCTAGCCTATTATCCACACAAAATTACATCGCAATCAAGTTGAATTAGATCAATGTGACGTACTTGAGTTTGATCTATTTGTAGTGATCAGTTTTCCATATTTGTTTCTGTTGTATGTCCTCATTTGTGTAGTGATTGGAGTATGAACCTCAAACCTCAAGTAGAGACAAGGAAGCTTCCCCAATCTGCCACTTGGTTTCATCAATTTGTACAATTACATCACATTCAATTTGATTTAGATATAAATAGAAGCACAGTTGTGCAGCAAATGCTTAGATCTTATATGATTATGCCAACAACCTTGAGAGCGCGATTGTATGGAGTCCCAGGTAGATTGATCGCTAGGCTTCGCGCAGCCAGACTGAGAAGGCTCACCTCCATCCCGAAGATATCCACGTCTGCCCCAGGCTCACAACTGAGGAGCGCTTTGGCGATAATATTGAACGTTAGCTGCAAAATTCAAGGTAAGAAATGGCCATCAGGATCGAGTCAAGAGGGCTAAGATATTGGATCAAATATCGCGATGCAGCAGTAAAGAAAATATTCTACTTGCCTTTAAGATTTCTGGGAGGACGACCACCTCGCCTCTGTTTACCCAGTTGTTCAGTGTATCGTTGGTCAAAGTCTGCATATCCGAGAGCATGCACTTCAGCGAATTTGAGTTTGTTAGAGACGGGACAGTGAGGCGACGAAGACGCTTGTGACTCTCACCAGCCATACTTAGAAAGGATTTTCCGCCCAACAACTTGGTGAAGGACTTAGGCCATCCTACTCCAAACTGTTTGTCGTTCATTAGCACTGATTTAGCCGGCTCAGGTGTGATGACGCAGATGGTAGGCTGCCCAAACAAGTGTGTTCGAAACAATCCTTTAAAGTGGCTACTGAAATCAGAGTCAAGGCAAGAGATATATGTTGGTTAGTGTGAGCATCAGTACATTTGCTCGCAGCCAAACATCCTTTGATGTGTGAAAATAGCTAGATAGAGAGAACAAGAGAAAGATTCATCAACAATAAGGTGAGCATCTTGCATTTTAAGTAGGATCTAGTAGATGTTGCAAAGTGCCAAGCTATGATCTAGCTGATCCTTTACAATCATCATCGTCTTTTTAGAAGGCCCAATAATTGTTAAATCTCTACGCTTCACGGCGCCTAACACATTCTGCGTAACTGTGATTCTAAACTGTGAAGCATGATGCTACTGCAATATATGAAAAGAGAATTTAAAGGATCAGAGTACTCTCACCTGCCGGTTCTTTTTCTCCAAAACAAATCCGGGTTGCCACCATTGAAGCATCTGAGGAACTCCAACGTTTGTCCCAAAAGAGGAAGTCCAAGACTTCCTGGTGGCATCCCAGCAGCTCCAGGCTTGAAAAATGGACGATATCTCACAACATTGAATGCTAAAGCCAGTGCATAGGCACAGAAGATTGTTACCAACCCACCTAATAGCATCATCATCAATTCCATCATTTTTGCAGTGACTAGCAAGAATCTTACACACAACTCCTCCCCAGAAGATGTTCTAGTGATCAACAACCAATGCTATTGCTCCTGCCAAACTGATGACCCCACAATCACCATAAAAGAGCAACAACCCAGAAATGTAGTGAGCAAAACTCCTTCAAAGAATGTTTGTTCTATTATGGTCCGAGCTAAATGCATGGTAAACCTGACCTCCAAAGCCTCCTGAAATCCTCAAAGTTACATGCTAACAGAGTTCAAACACACCAAGCACTCTCCTATTGTTAACAGTTTTCAAAACACACCAAGCAAGCACTCTGTGCTAGCAAGCACCAAGCAAGCATCCTCTCTGCCATGCATATAGCTCACATGCATATAGCTCATCCATATTCTACACAGCTGTTGAAGAAGAATATACACAAAGGCTTGTTGTATATGATGCCTTGTAATGGAGACAAGATATTCCACATAGCTTTTGAAGGAAGACGATTGTCTTCTCATGTAGAATGCCAAGTGCTCTTCTTTTTTTCTTATGTTTCAAGTGGGGGGAGGGCCTTCAGCCTTGGGAGGTGGGTGCACTAGGGCCCCCATTGAGTAGGTGGAAGCAATGTACCCATGTCATGCCCTTCAAAGGCCACTTTGGATGTATTTGACAAGCACTTGTAATTTTAGGCCGTCAACAATGACGTGCATAATTTGATTAAAATTGTCATTCTGATGGGCTAGAATTTATTTTAAGTGTCATAAGTTAAGGTGATTGTATAAGTTCTATTTTTTTGACTTGAAATTTGAAGTTTCAAAGTTCATAATTTATTCTTCATATTGTGATTTGGGCTTCATGGAAGTTGAAATAACTTGAATGGCTAGTGGCATGATTCATCTAGATTCAGCCTAGAAGACTCCATCTTGTTTAGTGAATGGTTTGCTTGAAATCTACATGAGAAATATAAATATTGCTCATAAAAAAGCTTAAAACTAACCTCATAAAAAACCCACAAACTATCATGGAATCAATAAAGGTTAAAATAAAACTTCAAAACTCAAGATTTATAACAAAAATCAGTTGATTTGAGCCATATAAAAAATTTATAAATCTAAAATGAAGAGCTAAAAATGAATTTCAGCAATTGGACTATTTGTATTGGTCAGTTTTTCGAGAGCACTGGACAATCTTATACATTTTTTACTTGGAATTTAATATTAAAATTTTAAAAATGAGATTTGCATTAAAGAGTTAAGAAAACAGTTTAAACACCCGACCGGATCAATCACCACAACACAACGTCAAGTGCAACAAGACAAGACAACAGAATTGCTCTCAACAAACTATATATTCAACTAATAAGTACAAAGATAAAGTTGCTTAAAAGCACTCAAAGGGCTCGTAAAAGAAAGACGGCCCGATAATTCTAAAACTGAGCACACGTGGTGCCGTCAAAATAAGAAAGCACTGTATAAGTCGATCATTGCTATTTTAACTCTCTCCCTCAATGATCAACGTCTCTCTTTATTTTAGAGTTTACTCTATTCATGGAACATACCTCCATGATAGTATTACAAGTAAAGGCTTTTTACATAACCAGATTTAAGCCAAGTTTGGCTCTAAAAGTCTCAAACTTTTCCTTAATTAAAGCTTTCGTAAATATATCAGCAACTTGTAACATCGTAGAACAGTGTACAATACTTATATCTTCAGATTGTAGCTTCTCACGCACGAAGTGATATTTTACCTCAATATGTTTTGTCCTTGCATGAAAGACAAGATTTTTAGCCAATTGTATTCCACTTTGACTATCACAGAAAATAACAGTAGGATTTACCTGCTTCATGCCAATCTCACATAACAAATTTTGAGATTTGTCAACCAGTTAAAGAAATTTCTAGTATTTATCAATCAATAATAGCTAAAGATTATGCAAGTCTAAAAGAAATGGGTTCCATGTAGACATATCTCCAAATTTGTCAACAAAAGTGTGGCATTCAATATAGGATAAACATCAAAATACTTTGTAGAGAAAGTAGATGAAATTTTTTCTAAATCAAGTAGAGATTTTATCCTCTCTAAATCTAGGTTTTCTCATATCATTCTCTGGGGGAGGGGAAAGTCTGAGGAGGTTAGAGATAACTAGCCGTTCGAGGGAACAATTAAGTCAGTTTACATGAAATTTTTGAACAAAAAAATTTGAGAGCTTTATTCTATCTTTTATAATGATGGTATGATTTGCTGACTTGGATTATGAAAAAAAAAATTGTTATTTATCTGTAATGTTTGATTACTGGTCTATGAGTTCATTTTTTCTTACCTAAACATAGTAATTATTTCACTTGATAAAAAAAAATTATGGGAATAAATGAGTCAGACTTGCATAACTCGAAGAACTGAATACCATGAATTAGTATTATGAAGTAATATATGTCCCAACATATTCCATTATACCAAGTTATTTTATCATTGAATCTCTTTTGACAAGAGAATTCAAAAACCAAAAGTAATTGCAACTTCTGATGGTATAATTGTTTGCAAAAGAAGTGACTCTTGATATATGGGACATGCCAAAAATTTATTAATATGGATAGATACTCATTCCTATAAGCCATTTTGAATTTACTGGTGATGGAGTTTATTAGCCAGTGAAAATTGATAAAATGGTAGAAATCCAAGAGTCTTTAACAATCAATATTCTTGCCTATTTGATCCTCCAAAAGCCACGTATATTACTCACATATCTCATTTTGAATTTTGTAACTCAACTACCAAAGAATTCTATTTCTCATGAGTAAATAACATATTCTGAGAAATCTTTGAGACAAATACTTTTGTCCTCACAAGTTTTCCAATCCAACTTACCTTAAATAAACAAAAAAAATTCACCTTAATCAACACCACACTTATCCTAGTCTTCAAACTAAAATTGTTGATCCAATATAAATATTCAAATTCATAACATACGATCAAACTCACTTCAATCTTGAACAAAACTAAGATTAGTAACTTTTGATCTTTCTTTGTACTACTTAGACATTTAAATAAGGATTTCAAGTTTGAAACCTCTTCTAGTACTAAATTGTTTCTCACAATCCTAGAGAATTTCTCTACGACTTTCAAATAGCTCCATTTTTGTAGCTTACTCTGGATTTGTCTAAAAATGTGTTGGAGGGTTTGCGGATCCCAAGGCAACCCTAACCCTAGTTAATAAGTGAGAGGGATTTGGCACCCTGCGTGTGTAAGTCCAACCCGATGATCATATAGTTATTTGATTGATTAGTTAAAAGTTAATAAAAGGACTTTAGGCCTTTTTGCGGACTTTTAATGTCGCAGGGCCTAAATGTCAAGTTAGTGAATAAAGTTGGGTTTCCCTCCAAATTTTGATGGTTCCCACACTTTTTTCGAGTTGCTGCTCAAGTTCATTTCCTCATTTCAATAAAGCAAATTGGTTCTCTTTAGAAATGGATTGATGAATGTCCTTGATCTTCCTCTCTTTTCCTCCATTTCTCATGCTTTCTTTGGATTTTGCTAATTGTCGGATTTGATCATTATTGGGATTGCTATTTCTTATGCTTTTTGTGAGAGAGAAAAGGAGAGAGAGAAGAGTAAGTTTCTATCATTGTTGTGGATTTAGGGTTAATGGAAGTAGGGTTAATGGATGTAGTGTTAATGCTTAGTGTTAGATCCTCCATTCATGTTGAAATCTGAACTATACTATCGCTCTCATGGGAACGAGCCTCCGCGTGACAACTAACTCCGTCTCTTTCATGCTAGATTGACTAGATCTTGGATTCAGGTTAGGCAAGGAAAGAAACCCACTACAATTTTGGCGCCGTTGCCTGGGAGCTACGCCAATTTTTCAGTTTGCAGCATGTTTTGGTTGATGGTTAGCTTGCATTAGGCATCTTGTCGTGGCATGAATAGTGTTAAAACTGCATTATAGGGTTAGTTTGGGATTGATTTTGCTAGATTTGAGTGGATTTGCTTGCTTGAAATCTAATCTGATTATTAAACAGGAAAAGCTATTCAGATCACCAATCTTAAGATCCATTTGGATCTGAGATATCAGAGAAAATAACAAAATTCGGTCAAATCTACCAAATTTGGTCAAAAAGAGACAAAAAGCGTCATCAGAGCTCAGAACTTTTTACCCTCTTTTAGGAAACCTTTGCCGAGTTGCAAACACCTTCGGTTTTGTTTACAAAACCTTCAGTTTGAAGGGCGAAGCTTAATTCCCAACAGATTTCCGAAAACATCAGAAAAACCACAAAAAAACACCAAAAATTATCAAAACCCTAAACAATACAAAAGAAGAACCTTTGCCCAATTCAATGTGCTTAGATGTGATTCAGATCTATCTGCTGCCAGGTCGGCGAAGAATAATACCAAAAATAGAAAGGTTTCCAGATGATTTGTTGTCATATTGTCATATTTTTGCCAAAAAAAAGTCACTTTTTTGCAAAATTACTAGTATTACTCTTGATCTTTCGCCAGAACCTTCACCGAATTTCCAAAATATTCTATTTATAGTAAACTACTATCTTTGAGTTCGGCGAATGTTCATCTTGATCAGATCACAAAAAATCTTGATTTTTATCCTCGTCAGATTACAAAAACTGTATTTTCTTGTGTTAGAAACCTTCGTCCGGTTGTCCATAATTTTATCTGTGTCAGACCTTCCATCTGAGAAGTCGGCGAAGGTTATTTCCCAAGAAATTGCCAAAAAAGTGTGTAGAGATTTTTTATCCCAAACTAGCACTGTTGGACCTTCACCGAGACAACCTTCGCCCAGAGAACCTTCACCAGTCCTATTTTTAGTTTCTGATTTTCTAGATCAAGTCTCTGTCAAAATTTGGATCAAATCTGATATATTCTGAATTAGACTTTGAGAGATTTATCATTTTTACGAAGTATCGATTGATCGAATTTTGGGTGCTTTTTCATCATATAGAATCAGATTCTTGAAAAGTGGAATAGAGCTAGCAGATCTAATCTGAGATAGTTTTTGGAGAAATCTATATCCAATCACATTATCAATTTGATCTAAATTTGTAAGATGGCTGCCCCTGGAGCTGCTCCTGGAGGTGCTCCACAGGAGGTCAATCCAATTATTGCTAGAAGAGCACCCCGATTGGATCTACCCAAATATAATGGATTAATAGATCCAGTTAGATTTCTTCAGATCTATGCTGAATCCTGTGAGGTCTATGGTGAGATTTATCCTCAAGATAAACTTAAGTTGTTTTCTATGGCCTTAACAGACGCAGCACAAGATTGGTACTATAACCAAGATGAAACTGAGCGTACAGATTGGGAGGTTGTTAAACGAGCCCTTATCACACGGTTCAAACCACGGAAGTTTATGGAAGACCCTTTCCTACTTTTAAGTAAAATTAAAATGGGAAAGCGGGAAATGGTTCGAGATTACATCGAAAGGGTGAAACGTCTTAGATCTGAATGTGAGCCTGAGCTGATTAATGAAAATGCCATGATTATGTGGTTTTTGTCAAGACTACCTAAACGGATCAGACGTGAACTGAAATGCCATAATGAGTATGCACTTTTGCAAAATACGATGGACGATGCAATTCGGGAGGAGGATGAAGATTCAGATGATGAGCCGAATGTCAGTATGTTGTCTTATACAGCAGGGCAGACTACTACGACATCCACCACTATTGCATCAACGAATGCCAATGCTACTGCAGAAATGATGCTCAATGAGTTCGAGAAACTTGGGAAGACCCAGCAGAAACAGATGGAAAAGTTGCAGTTGCAATTTGATGAGAAGATCAAAGCATTGAAAAATTTCCACGGAGAAGCGAACAAGGAACCTGAGAAGTTTGCAAAGACTTTCCCTACTAGGGAAAATGTCTGGTGTTCTATTTGTACAGGAAATCACATAGTGAACAAGTGTCCTCAATTGAAAAAACGAATGGAAATCAGTGTTTGTCATCTGGGTAATTCACCTGACCATGAGACTGCCTTTTGCAACCTCAACCCTTGGATAATTCAGCAACGGTATGCCCATATGGGATATTGAGATCCACGGTATGGAGGCAATCCAGCAGCAAGACTATCACAATCTACTCTTGGATACCCGGATCGTCTAGCTTTGCCTGCCCCACCAAAACACTCTGCTCCTCCTGCCAATTTGATGGAACCAGAACCTTACGGAAGTGCTGAACAATGGAGCTATGGTAATGATCAGGAAGGTGGATCTTTAGAACAGTATGCCATTTATGCTGCCGCTCAACAACAATCCTCAAGAAATTGGGCCAAAGCACCACTTGGATGCTTTGCATGTGGAGAAAATCACGGAGTTGCAGAATGCCCAAATAAAAAAACATTTGTACCATTCTATCGTGACTATGGATATGGGCATTGCTATAAAGACTGTCCAGCAAGACCGAAGCCACCACCAGCTATAGCACCTATAAATTTGATAACAATCAAGCAAGGACCGGTAGCTCATAATAAACCAAGTGCACCCTTGATGGTGGTCACCAGAGCACAAAAGAAAAAAGAACCAGTAGTGGATTCAGTACTTGCTGATTCTATACCATTGAATGATACACCAACAACATCGGAAGTCTATCCAAATATTAATGCAGAAAAATGAAGATATCAGGATATGAGATAGTGGATTAAACATCTGCAAGAAGAAGAGGAACTTGAAGCTGCTAAAGTAACAACTGAAGTTCGGTCTTCACCATTGCAGCCTCCAAGAAATTTACGTACGGATATGAATGATCAATTACATCATCACGAAGAATCCTTCAAGATGACTGAACCAGAAGCATCGCATACAGAATTACTCATGAATATTTTGTCTAGCAAGATCAATATTTCATTGGGAGAGCTCCTTAAGTTAGTGCCAAAAGCAAAAGATGCCTTGGCGCAAAAGTTAGCTCAAGAAGAATCAAAAGACCATCAGGAGCCACTTTTTTGTGCTGGATTTGAAGAATCTAACGATGTACTCCATGTTGGAGCCGCTTGGTAAAGTGAACAAAAGAATATCACTCTACCGATACAACATAGACAATTTTCTAGAGAAGCAGCCGTGATAGATGGCGGTTCAGGAGTTAACCTGATTTCTACAAAGCTATGTACAAAATGGGGCCTTACAAAGATTAAGCCTACTACTTTTGCTATTAAGCTAGCTGATCAAATGACGGTTCGTCCATGAGGAATGTTGGAAGATATACCTGTCATGATTGCAGGAGTACAGTTCGTCATTACTTTCATCGTGATGGACTTACCAGAAGCACCAAATGTCTACCGAGTTCTCTTAGGACGTCCATGGTTACGAGTTGCGCAAGTAATTCATAACTGGGGTACCGGCAAAATCACTTTTGAAAGTCGTGAACGTGCAGTTAAAATTGATCCTACGACTTGGACTATCAAGCCAGTGGTTCAAAAAGCGGATGACGATTCATCAACAACGAATCACACTTGTGATCGACCAGAGAAAAAATTGGGAGTTCATTACGATTCTCAAACGGATATTGTCAATTCGAACGAAGCTCTTGCAACAATTGATTGTATAGCATGATATATGTGTCAACAAGATATTCAATCAGAAATGAGTGAGATTTTCTTGTTAGATCGAACTTTGGATACGCCAATCACGTTTTCACTTAATGTGCTGAATGTAGCCTGGATATCAACGGAACCTATACCAAATCCAATTGAGGATGATCTCATACCAATGAGCCATGCCTTAACTTATGATGGAAATGCAGAACTTACGGATGAACAGATTCTACATCATATGGATCCGACCTGATTTGGAGTGCATAATGTTCCTGATGAACCAACAATCAAATCTCCCAAAGCAATTATATTGAAGGGAGACAGGATGACAGGTTTGATGACGAAGAAACAAGCAAAGCAACATTATAATACGGTCTTGAAATGGGAAAATCCCCCTCAAAAGATCAATTTTAAGGAAGTGCCACCTCTATTGGATAAAGGCAAAGGGAAAGTCAAGAATGATTCTTCAAGTCAGATCTCCAACAAGACATCATCATCTAGGAAGTCTTCACCTGAGAAGAAAGATTTATCATCCCGAAAGTCATCACCTCCATGATCAATTTCTGCTAATAAGACTAAACGAAGATCCAAGACAAGTCCTTTCGAAAAAGAACAAGCAAATGTAGTCCAGCATGATATGCCAGAGCATTTTAAACGTTATACACTAGATGATGTGGTTATCATGTTACCTAAAGCACATCATAAACCTGAAGAACACATGCCGGATCTAAAGAGGTTTACGATGGCCCAGCTAGGACACAACCAATGAATCTTGTCAAACCAGGAGAACCGGAAAAGATTGTACAAGTGGGATCACAACTTACTCCTGAACAGTATCAAGCACTCTGTTTGCTACTTATTAAGTATCAAGATTGTTTTGCATGGACTTATCAAGATTTGAAGGGTATTCCGACATCAGTCATTGAACATACCATACCTTTAGTACCTGATGCAGTAGCAAAGGTTACAAAGTTCTATCGTTGTAATCCTAATGTGGCAGATCTGATAAAGAAAGAACGTTAGAGATTGCTTGACGCCGATTTCATTTATGAGATCGAGCATACCGAATGGATTTCACTGATTGTCATTTTTCCTAATAAAAATGGGAAATTGCGAATCTGTGTGAATCTCAAAGCATTGAATAAAGTGACACGAAAGGATCGCGAAGGGAAGAATTGTGGCATGACCAGGACGGAGATTTGTGGTCCGGCTTCCAACACTTGAGCGGCGGCTTTTTCATAGGCATTGATGGTCTCTTTTGCCTTTGCCAACTCAGTTGAAGCTGGTCCTTTGAACCTATCAAAGCGGCCTTGGAATCCCTGAAGGGCCAGTTTGTATGTTTCCACTTTCTTGAACAAATATGCAATCTCCGTCGACGTGACCGGATGATCGGGTATTTGTGTTTGTAGGTATGCATCACGCTCAAGGGTGGTCGCATCCAATTCACCTTGAAGCCGTGTGATCTTGTTCAGCCATTTGTAATTGCCCCTTCAGCAGCTGCACCTGTTGCTTGGCATCTTGCACTACCTTATCTACCTGATCATGTGCGGTTGTCAAGGCGTTTTGTAGGGAGCTGATGTAGATTTTCAAGCGATCAGCTTGTTGCTGGGCCAATTTCTTTTCGCTTTCAATCTTTTCTTCATGTTTCTTGGCTATCTTCACCTCTTGATCCAGTTGGACAATTTTTTGGCTGATCAGAGTGTTTTCAGATCCTAAATCAGAGATCCTTTGTTCCATTTCCTTCTTCTTATCCAGCATAGACTGGATTACTTGCCCAAGGCTTGAAACTAACCCGAGAGCATCACCAGAATCGACAGTCGTGGAGGTGGCAGCAGTAGGAGAACCTGATGGTACTATCGTTGGTAGGCGTGGAACAGGTGCCAAGGTCTCTTCTTCTTAAAAAATATCCTCGTCTTCAAACCCTTCAGGCACCGTGGCGTCAAACTGCTTTGGTGACTTTACAACTGTGTCGACCCGAAGTATGGCTAGGCTACCCTGTGTGGGTGGTTGCTGACTGGCATCTTCGACACCAATAGTAGCTTCATGGATATGCCCGAATCTCCTTCCAGGGGATTGGGGTTCAAAGGGTGCTGGGCTCTGGGGCATTTCAAAGATTTCGGTAGGCCCAAGGGGGTCGGAATCATCGAACATATCCATGAAGAATTGTGTGTCGGGTGAGGTTGCTTCGGTGTGCGGGGGTGAGACGGCCTGGACAGCTGTGATGGGAATGGTAGGCCCAATGGTCACAAACTATTCTTGTATGGGAGCAGAGGCGAGGAAAACATCAGAGGTGAGGGGAATGAGAAGTTCAGTACGAACAGCAGCAGGGGGTGGAAGCGCAGCTGATGAGGTATGCCTAGTACGTCATCGTGACGCGGAAGTCGAGTCAGGAATTACGATCTCGCTGCGTGGATGACGACGACTATGAGAACTTGAGGCCTGGTGAGATGATTCGGTTGGTGCTTCTTCATAAACCAAAAGCACAGAATCCAGATGGAAGCCATGGATTCTATTTTCTAAGTGAGAAGCGGCTAAGAGGGACAATAGAGAGTCAACGACGAACTGCTGCTTTGTATTGGCCTTAATAGCTCGCTTGAGCTCACTAGAAACAGTCTTGAACTAGTTATATGGTTCAAGAGAGGCTTTGGCCAACTTTATGTGGGACTCCACTATCTTGTGAAGGATTTGAGATGTGATGCGGTCTTTCCTGAGGTTGCCAACCATCAAGAAATGATTCAACAATTGGGCAGCGGCATGGATGGAAGGCTCAGTGATGGCTTCCAGAAGGTAGCCATCATTAGTCCAATGCAGATCGTTGGTGAGGTCAATGTATGGCTTGATGGCCTGTTTGGCGTGCTTGTGATTGGGTGAGGCTTGCGTACCAGATGAGATTCCTATAGCTGCAAGTGCGGCCTCAGTGACGCACACCTTGTGTGTGGCTCCTTGGAAGGTGATATAAAACTTGGATTTCTCTTCCTTCCACATACTGAAGGCAAGAGTGATGAAATCCATATTGATGTGTCCCGAAAAGGCTCTCTCATGAATACCCATTGCAGTAAGTAGAGGCTTCGCAAGGGTCATCCACTGAGTGACCATGCTTGTGCTAGGAAGAATCATGATGTCCGTTGTAGATGGGACATCACGATGGATAGTATAGCGCGGAGACTAGGAAGTATCAGTAGATGACATGATGATCAGAAAGGAATTATAGACGCGTGAGAGTGTATCAGAAGGCAATGTAGAAAATTTAGAAGGCTTTGGTCGCAAGAAAAATTCGCAAGAGCTTCGCTAGCACAAGTGAGGAATGAATCGAATTCAGCCAACTTATAGGTGAATTTGGTGAGTCCATTACACTGAATAGTAGTTGGGCTGATCAGTTCTGAACAAAAATTTGCAGACATGTACAGTATTGTCAAAATAGGCTATAAAAATCTCGGCGAAGGTTTGTAGGGATCTGAACCTATCAGGCAAACGTTTTCCAGGGCTGGCGAAGGATGAACCTTCGTCCATGGGGGTCCTTCGCCCAAGTACTGTCATAAATGTTTTTTTTCACAATCTGAATCTATGGACAGCCTAATTTTGACATTTTAAGATCATCTAGCAGGTCGACGAAGGTTCATAATGACGTTATGATGCTCGGCGAAGGTTTCTAAAATGGCATATCACTGAACATTCATCTGACTCAAAAATTAAATTTTCTCTTGTCAGAAACCTTCGCCCACCTCAATTTAGATAAATCAAAGGTGGATGTACAATTTGAGAGCTCTGCAAAGGTTTTTGATACTGTATTGGCCAAATCTGCCCAAAACAGAGGTTTCCTACGTCATTTTCCATAAAATTATTGTGCTTCCTTTTCCTTATGCTGATGACTTCCTGACTTTTGCTCATCAGTCTTTCCTTATTTATTTATTTTTTCAACTGTCTTTTTCCAAAAAAAAAAGTCAGCAAATTAAATCCTGAAAACAAAAAATTGAAAACAAATAAAATGAAAAAATATATTGAGATCAGGCTTGCTGAACTGGCGGAGCAGGCTGCCGAAACTTGCGTAATCGGCTGCCATTTACCGGAGTATCAAATTGTTTTCCATCCAAGTGCTCAAGAATTACTGCATAGTTCATGATTTCCTTCACTTTATACGGGCCTTCCCCAGTAAACTTCAACTTACCCTTGATCAGCTTGGTTTTGTACATCAATGCAAGATCTTCTGCTTTCAGATCTTTCTTGTGCATTCGACGATCGTGCCATGCCTTGCGGCGGGCTTTCTCTGCTGCTAAGGCATGAACTGTCATCAATCGGGTTTCACATAATTTGCGCGACGCTTCATGACAAAGTTGTAAAGACTGATCATCATTTAATCGTTCTGTTGCTGCTATGCGTAACGATATGATTAAAAATTCAATTGGCATAACAACATCTTGACCATAAACCAGTTGAAAAGCTATTTGATTTGCACTATTTTTGTAAACAGTTCTGAATGCCCATAATGCTGATCAGAGTGACTCGTTTCAACTGTCTTTGTAATAATGGTGTAGAGAATCTTATTGGAAAATTCAGCTTGTCCATTCCCTCTGGGATAATAGGGAGTACTAAATCTATGTATAACAAAAAAATCTTCCAGTAAACACTTTATTGTTTGATTAACAAAGTGTGTACCCCGATCACTGACAATTTCGATCGGACATCATAATATTTTCATATAGAAACTTGGCCATAGATTTTGCATCAGTCACTTTGACAGCTTTGGCTTCAACCCACTTGGTCATATAATCAATTGCGACGATAATATAGCGGGCCTGAGATCCTTGAGCAGCGGGATGAATAGGACCAACATAATCCAGTCCCCATTTTTCAAACGGTGCTTGCGATAAAACCGGATGTAAGGGTTCATAATTCTAGCGAGTAGGCCATCGTGCTTGCCGGCAGACATCACATGTCTAAATAAAATTTTCTGCGTCCTTATGAAGCGTAGGCCACCAACAACCAGATTGCAAAAGTTTGCGAACAGTAATATCTGTAGAGAAGTGTCCTCCACCCATGCCATCATGTGAAAACATGATTAGATCTGGTACTTCATGCGGTAAAACACATCTTCGTAAAATATTATCTGATCCATGACGATACAATTGTCCTGCAATTAATTGATAAGGTCAAGCCTTATGAATCAATTGTCTTTTCTGTACTTTTGTCAAAGAGTCATTTGGTTGTCCTAGCATCAGGTACTCAACAATATCTGCCACCCACTCAGGTACTGCTTCAACATAGAACAACGCAGCATCTGGCAGTTCATCATCCACTTCAATATTAACTGGTGCGGATTCACTTCGCAAAACGTGATCGGCTAGATAATGTTGCTTCCCCTTTTCAACCACAATTCGAAAGTCAAATTCAGTCAATAATAATAACCATCTTGCAATACATCCAGTATTACACGTCTTATTTACCAAGTAAAGTAACGGTTGATGATCCGTATAAAATGCAAAGTGCGTTTCCATGAGATAGTGACGAAATTTCCGAACAAAACAATCATGGATGGATACATGGGTTGATTCGAGCATGGACCAGGGGGGAGCTCCAGATCTAGCAGATCAACCGCCAACTATACCGACTATACAAGCGGATCCATCCTCATCAAGGACAAGCCATTTATTCAGAAGGCCCATCAGCGTCGAGGACCAGATCTAGACCTTCTTAAAGCAGCATCCACATGAGTCCTCGCGTGGTGGATGAGTTCTCAAATTTAAGACCTCCGAGATCGAGGCCGGCAAAGAATTGGACAAAATACCTGCACTGGGAGAGCAGCCGACATGGAGAATCACGGTTTTTGAGAAAACTCTGGAATCAATTAGGACTTACGTCGCCAGTTGCGGGTAGATCCTTATTACGTGCCAATGCCGCAAAGACAAAAATGGAAAGATTTGGGATTGGCTATGGATAAAATCACCATCCATATGTCCAATTGGCCAATCATCCACCAGCCTTACAGCTGGAATATTTCAGTGGACTTCCACCGGGCCTTACAACATATCAGAGAGAGTATGTCCACTCTCCGGATCCAACGGTGCGACAATCGGCAATGTTTGCAAAAGATCTAACTCTGTTGGCGTCAATGGCAACCAAATGGGACGATTGCCTTCCTACCCTGGCATTCGATCCAAATAAGCCAATGGCCTCAGAGCAAATCAAAGATCAGCTGCTGATTGCTCGATTGTATTTTCGTGCGGCTATGATGGGAGGCTCTTGGGAATCCTGCTTCACCTCATGGACAACTTCCAAGTGGATTGCCGGAGCCCACCGTTGTTTCCTGCTGCATAATTCGGATCTCAATACTGCCCGTCTTGACTTTATGGAGAAGGTGCAGTATCATTTAATTAAGATTTGGTGCGAAGCCAATAAAAGTCCCCAATAACTGCATATTGCAGGTGTCGTGGGACCGCCACCAGTTTTGGTGGGGGATACTGTTGGAGGGTTTGCGGATCCCAAGGCAACCCTAACCCTAGTTAATAAGTGAGAGAGATTTGGCACCCTGCGTGTGTAAGTCCAACCCGATGATTACATAGTTATTTGATTGATTAGTTAAAAGTTAATAAAAGGACTTTAGGCCTTTTTGCGGGACTTTTAATGTCGCAGGGCCTAAAAATGTCAAGTTAGTGAATAAAGTTGGTTTTCCCTCCAATTTTGATGGTTCCCACACTTTTTTAAATTTGAATAAAAAGAGAGGCAAGACTGGACCAATAGGATTCAGAGGCCAGGGTCCTCCTCTCTACTATTAAAAGGGACCAACTCGAGTTGCTCCTCATGTTCATTTCCTCATTTCAATAAAGCAAATTGGTTCTCTTTAGAAATGGATTGATGAATGTCCTTGCTCTTCCTCTCTTTTCCTCCATTTCTCATGCTTTCTTTGGATTTTGCTAATTGTCGGATTTGATCATTATTGGGATTGCTATTTCTTATGCTTTTTGTGAGAGAGAAAAGGAGAGAGAGAAGAGTAAGTTTCTATCATTGTTGTGGATTTAGGGTTAATGGATGTAGTGTTAATGCTTAGTGTTAGATCCTCCATTCATGTTGAAATCTGAACTATACTATCGCTCTCATGGGAACGAACCTCCGCGTGACAACTAACTTCGTCTCTTTGATGCTAGATTGACTAGATCTTGGATTCAGGTTAGACAAGGAAAGAAACCCACTACAAAATGGTTTTAGACAATCATATTTTCATACATAATCTAGCTATTTTTTAAAAAATGTACAGTTGATAGATCCTCTAATAGAATTAATCCAATTCCCTCCCCCACTTCCTTATTTTTTTAGAAAATTATATAATTTTATTAAAATTCGTTGGAGAGATGATGTATTAAAATATTCAAACCCATGAAAAGTTAGTTAAATGAGAAATAGCTTTTAAGAGTTTTCTAATCTTGCAAATAATGAGATACCACAGTGGGATCCGGATCAATACCTCATGATTTCACAAAATACCCAAAAAGATAACCAATAATTTTCACTATTAGCTTCACCCAAGAAGTAAATGCTAATCATCAGTATTTATATCATTCTCACACAAGAAATTCCCTTTGGCATTCTTGATTTTCCATACCACTAGCTGTCCCTCCAAAAAATTCTCCGTTTCTATATTTATTTATCCAATATTCATAATGATTCAATTGGATGCTCTCTACATGATATAGAACTTATTTCATAACCTTTTCCTTTCTAACACCCTCCTCTCTTTTCACATTCACCTTCATTGTTCTCAGACAAGATCAACATCTCAGCACCATCAAGCAGATTCTAACAGATCCAACACATTAGTTGACACTCTTTCCACCTGTTTCACAATCAGAATTGTTCACTTGGATCAAGATTCAAGCAAATCCATCTGAACCAACATCCAACGGATCAACACAGAAGGAATCCTCAAAAAATTGAACTTGAAAATCTTCATAGGCTTCTTGAAGGACCATTATAGCTGAAACTGTAAAATGAGTGTACCTACCCAGATTCTCTCTGGTGATTTCATGTACCAAACGATAGAATGAAGCCTTTCAAATCATAAGATCTGTTGACCTAATTTGATACATTTTTATCTCTCTCATCCAATGGCTTTTTCTCATCGATAATCTCCTGCCAATATCGAGCAGCTTGAGGCTCGAAACTTCACCTTGAACTGGATTGGGACGTTGATTAGTCCTGGATGTTTGCTTCGCTCTACCCATAACAAGGACCTGACAATGGCTCAAAAAGATGGTGATGAAGCTTCAAATCGAAACTATACGAAATAAATATTGGACTTATGCATAAAATAGGTACCTTATGGGCGTCTAGAGGTGCGCACTAATCAGATATGTGAAAACCAAAAAAAGAAAGTGTCCAGATTGGGGTTCAATGAAATTTATATAGAGGTTATCCCACACGTGTGCAGTCAAATTTGAAATACACGTGTTGAATATTTATTGGTAAAAATAAATGCATGGACAAGTGGCATCATATTATTCCTTGAACTTTGACACGTTAGTGACCGTCATCATTAGGATTTTGACACGTGTCAGGAACTGACTGACAACTGTCATACTAATACGAACATGCCATGTGTCCAAATTTTGAATTTGTGCGTAGACTTTTATTTCATGCATCTCATTGTGCCAAAATGTGCACTAAACCGATATGAGTATGTAATTATGATAGACCATTTGTAGCTAGACTCAATGAATTTGTGAATAATCTATCTAGAAATCACTATAGAATTTTGATAGTTGAGGAGTAGCGTAGTGACAATTTGCTGAACATAGGATCAAAGACCATTTCAGGTGAGATGGTCTTTGTATTCTTGCTTTTTGAACATACAACTGTTCCAACGCATACTAACTCACAGGAGGCCACTTTATGCCATGAAATGAATGATGTTGAGGATGAACAGCCAATAAATAAAGAAGAAGAAAGAGCACTCTCCATGCAACAATTCTCTGAGTCGTCTCCACAAACCAATGAGGCAAACGAGAGATTGCTGCAAATTAGGAGCCTCTCTCCAATCATCATCAATGGCAGAGAGTACTTTTTTTTCATGATCTACAACATATCCTCCATTTGCGAGAGGAAGAACTCCTAAGTGCTCTACAGTTACAAGCTAAGATTCACTAGTTATGCTAGAAAGCAGGTTTTAAGCTAGAAAGCAGGAAGAGATTGCTTAAGGAGGCTAAAGAGGAGCAATCATCATAAACTCAATAAAGGAATACAATGCTGCCCTACTTATACCCTCTCCCTGAATCAAATTTAGGATTCAAAAAAAGGGAGGGAAAAGGATTTGGAGGGAAAATAGTGCGCCTTCCCAATAGGAGGACCCCCACTCCAAATCAATGTGACCAAGTCCTAGAAATATAACTAAATAGGGCCCAAGGCCAGTACATGAATAAAAAGGGCCCTTACGCCTGTTTATGCATAATAACAATAAAATAATGGACGCGGCGAATGTAATGAGCCAAGTCCATAACTCTCCCCTGCTGAAAAACAAAGCTCTCCACCGGCTAGCAAGCATAATGACTATCTAAAACAATAATATAAGCATGCTAAATACTCAAAAATCACAAACTAATGGAAATACTGATGGAGAGGACATAAGTCGTCACAACAGATACCCCAAAAGGATCATAACATGCCGAGAAGTAGGCCATATATGTAATCCCTCACGAGTAGGCTCAGAGCGATAGACACGCCACCAAGTCTGAGCTTGATCATCTAAATGTAACGCAACCAATTGCACTTTTTGGGTTTCAGTCTTGGGATACATAAGAAAATAGGTTTCTAACTTAGAGAACCAATTTTCCAAGATATTTCCATCAGATGAATCAGAATAAGTAGTAAGCTGGATGCGATCATGAAAATCACGAACAAAATGAGGCTCAGGATTACCTGAAAAAGTAGAAGAAGGAAATCCTGGTGGTGCGAAGGGAAATCCAAGTGGTGGTACAGAAGACCCGAAAGGAGACCCATAAGAACTAGCACTATATGAAGGGAGACCAAATGTACTACCAAAAGCACCTCATGAAGATGGAGATGGAGCAGGAGCAGGCGTACTCAAAATAGAAAATAAAGGTGCTTTACCAGGACGATGAAGAATGTCTGGGGGGTGGTATCCCCTCATGGTAGGATAGTCTCAAGGCTAGAAAGAATACGATCAATACGACTCTCAAATGATCCATGTGGGAATCGATATGTGTAAAACGATCATCTAAAGAGCTCTACGGAGGGTCTTCTGATGAAGAAGTCGCCATAGGGACTAAGGAAGAGACAAAAACCTGAAGGAGAGGACGTTTGTCGTCAACCCAACTTAGTCTAACTTCTGAAATCACCAAAAATGGCACGTAAACAGTCAATCAAGATGGATAATAATCAGAAAATGAGAGGCTGAGAAAGTAGAAGGTTTCTAACAAAATGGAAAAATGGAAAGAGGAGGGTGTGAGGCAACAAATATGAACAGGAATAGGGGGATGGAAAGAGCAGTATATGAGCAGAAAAGACAGCAAGTAGGTGCAAAAAGGAAGTGCAAAAAGAGCGCAAGAAATACCTGGGTGGGTGCTGATCCGTCGTTCACTCAGTAGTGCCAACAAAGAGAGGTAAAAGCTAAAGATAATAGGGCACTGGGCAACAACTACCAAGATCCACAATATGCTGAAGAATAGGCTGAAAAAAGGTGCTGAAGTAAGGTGCTGAACAGCCTCCAATCAATAGCCAAAACGGACAGCACGTCGGTGAAAAGAACCGCTAAAAATGAGATGGTAGTAGGGCGTTGGAAAATAGCTACCAAATCTACAAATCTGCCAAAAAAGTCAACGAAAGTGATGGGTTACCGCTAAATAATTAAATGGTAGTAGGGTGCTGGACAACCTCCAATTAATATAAAAAATGGACAGCAAATCGGTGATGAAAAGTGTCGAAAATGATGAGGTAGTAGGGTGCTGGGCAATAGCTATCAAATATGCAAAAACAATGAAAATCTGCAGAAAAAATCGACGAAAGTGATGGGTTAGCAAGGCGCTGGATAGCCTCCACCAAAACTGCAAAAAATGATGAAGAAATCATCGAAAGTGATGGGCAGTAGGGCGTTGGACAGCCACCACCAATATGCAAAAAGACGGAGAAAAATCGATGAAAGTGATGGGTGGTAGGGCACTGGACAGCCTCCACTAATCTGCAGGAAGGTTGACGAAGAAAAATCGATGAAAGTGATGGGTGGCAGGGCGCTGGACAGCCTCCACCAATATGCAAGAAAGTGCTCTGATATCAAGTTACAAGCTAAGATTCACTAGCTATGCTAGAAAGTAGGAAGAGAATCCTTAAGGAGGCTAAAGAGGAGCAATCATCATAAACTCAATAAAGGAATACAATGCTGCCCTACTTATACCCTCTCCCTGAATCAAATGGAGGATTCAAAAAAAGGGAGGGAAAAAGATTTGGAGGGAAAATAGTGCGCCCTCCCAATAGGAGGACCCCCACTCCAAATCAATGTGACCAAGTCCTAAGAATATAACCAAATAGGGCCCAAGGCCAGTATATGAATAAAAAGGGCCCTTAGGCCTGCTTATGCATAATAAGAATGGACACGACGAATGTAATGAGCCAAGTCCATAACTTCTACTAAAATTGCAGAACGTACATCACACAATGATTGATGATACATTCCAGAAGTTGTGTCCAACAAATGAGGACGCCACATATGAAATGACATTGGCAAACATTTTGACAAAGCTCTGACACGTCGGTCCTCCTCCTGAGGTGACTCACCAAGAACCATAGAATACAATTTCACCCAATTGGAGGGGCAACAAGGAAGCATTAACAGGAAGGGACACATGACGCCATTGAAATCAATCATTATCTAGAGCAAAGGATGGTGAGAAAAACTAGAGAGAGTGACTCCAAGGATGCTTTCTTGGTGCACTACATTGGACTTTTTCCAGAGCAATACATCTATTGCATTAGCAAGAAGTATAGTTCTAATGGAGATGAGGAACTGCTTAAGTGCAAATCTACCCTAGTGGCACAAGGCCTTTTCCAATCTACAATTTCCTAATTCTCATAGCCAACATTAAGTCACGTGGCATGAGTGTCACTCGCTTGGCATGTTGGGCACAGAGGTAGGCATCTTCGAATAGTGTAGTCAGGTGATTCTCAGTAGCCTCATGTAGTGCAGATATAGCCTCGCCCGTGATCCTGTTGTCAAGGACTAAATTCTCCATCATTTTTTTTATCACCCTCAAAAGTGGTGCCTGAGGAAGCAAGAGATTGGTGCTCTTCTGATACTTTGCAATCTCTTCCATAAATCGGGACTGGCGTTTCTTGCGTTGTTGGCTTGGTGGAGGTTGCATCCTATCAATCCTCTTTCCAGTCCAGGGTGGCTATGAATGAGGAGTAGATCGAGAGCAACATCAGCAACGGAGATTCAGCAATAGGAGGAGATCCAACAACAGGAGGGTTTTCCACCACCAGCAGAAGTAGTGGTAGGTTGAGATCTAGCAACAGTATCGGTACTATCAAAATTAAGAAGCTCTTCGATGTCCGTGGGACCTGTTCTCTTAGCCTGCACCTCAGAGTCGATGAAATTACGAACATCTTCCTCCGTTGGTGTGGGGACCCGAGGTGTAGTTGGAAGGCTCAACACCACACGGGCTGCGCCATGTGAAGATTTCGTAAAATCTCATTGCGCCTGATACTCTGAAGCTGCTAGTTAGAGACCCTGA
This sequence comes from Diphasiastrum complanatum, assembly GCA_029204225.1. Lineage (NCBI taxonomy): Eukaryota > Viridiplantae > Streptophyta > Lycopodiopsida > Lycopodiales > Lycopodiaceae > Diphasiastrum > Diphasiastrum complanatum. The sequence goes on from CM055106.1 coordinate 29,099,889, forward strand.
TCCTGCTAGGTACCTTTGTTGTTTGCTTTGTCCTAGCCATGTGCTTACTTTGGAAAGATAATGGTATCATTCCCCATCTCCAATGGATGGTTGTTGCACCACCGCTATCATTGCAGTGGTGGTGCAAAATACGCTGCTCCATTTTCAAAAATGATTATATTTCTCATCTAGATTGAGGGTGTAGACAAGTCCCACCGTTACAATTTGAGCAAGTCGATGAATATGACACATAACTACATGTGTACTCATCGAGACACCTACCTAGACAAGGGTGAGTTGTGTTTGCTATTGATGGTCACCTACTCACTTGTCATGGGTTGGGTCTTGCCATTGACATCGAGTCACCTACATACACAAGGGTGCAAGTTATGCCCGCTATTGATGGTCACCTACTCACTTGTCATGGGTTTGGGTCTTGCCATTGACATCAAGTCACCTACATAAACAAGGGTGTGAGTTATGCCCATTATTGATGGTCACCTACTCACTTGTCATGGGTTGGCTCTTGCCATTGGCAGTCACCTGATTGGGATACATTAGGACCACAACTGGGGCCTAATGCTATCACTCGTTGCAAAAAAAGTCATCGTTCCTCACGAACGAACTCAGATACATTTTATGTCGTACGTAATGAAATTTCCTAAATAATATCAAAGAAAATATAGTTCTTTCCAAGCAACTATGTAGCTCCGAATGACAAATTCATAATGCATGATACCGACAAGGTATTATTAAGGTGGTGGTATGTGATGAAATTTCCTAAAGAATGTGAGACAGAAAGGAAGTTGTTTCTAGGCAACTTAAATTGCCTTAGAAAATACAATTGAGGGGTGGGGCCTTCACTCCACCGTGAGTCCCTACAGTAATACACTCCTTCGCGTCGAACGCTCATCGAATGTGAGCGATCGAGGAGGAGTGAAACGGAGAGCGATGGCGATGGCGATGGCGATGGCGATCCTGGTGGGCGATTTTGTCCACAATCAAGGCCGATATGAGGTTGACGATCTGTGTTGATTCTATCTTTTGATGTATTCTTAAGGCAAATGTCCTGATCCCCGTTGCTGTTGCTCTCATATAGCTAGCCCCTCCAGTGCTTGTGGCTTGTGGCTTGCAGTTTTTGTGAGATTGCGGATCTGGGAGAGGTAGAGAGATGGGGGGTGCTTTGATCCATCCGCGTAGCAGCGGTATCTTGAGTAGGCGATTGGGAGGGGGGGCTGAATCGGGCAAGCGCTGGCGCCTTTGTGCGGAGCATCATGAGGAGCAATCGCAAGTTTTTCCAGGACTTCCTGATGAGTTGGCTTGTCAGATTCTAGCTCGAACCCCCCGCAGTTTTCACTCGTCTCTGAAGCTGGTGTGCAAGGCGTGGAATCAAGCCTTGAGCTCAAGGGAATTATATGATATCAGAAAGGAGTTGAATTTGACAGAAGAATGGTTGTATATTCTAATGAGAGGCGCGGATGAGGAGGCGCATTGGTATGCAGTGGATCCTGATTCAGGCCGATGGAAGATTCTCCCGGACATGCCACAATCGATGGAGAATGAGGAGCCTCACCGGATAGGTGTCTCTTGGGGTTTGTGGTCTGCTTTAGGGAATTCTGGAGTGAAACTTTCTTCAATTCTGAAAGGATGGTTCAATCGCCGGGATTCCTTTGAAAAAGTACCTTACTGTGGCTGCTCGGCTGTTGCTATGAGTGGCTGTCTCTATGTACTTGGGGGTTTTTTCAGAGCTTCTTCATTGAAATGTATGTGGCGATACGATGCTCGCACCAACGAGTGGACGGAATCTGCCTCATTAGGCACTGCAAGAGCGTATTGCAAGACTGGGATGCTTAATAACAAACTTTATGCTGTAGGAGGTGTGAGCCGAGCAGATGCTGGACTACTCCCTCTGCAATCTGCCGAGGTTTATGATCCAACTGCCAATTATTGGATTCCCATAGCAAACATGCCCTTTCTTCATGCTCAAGTGCTTCCAACACTGTTTTGGGCCGATATGCTGAAGCCAATTGCAACAGGTTTAGTCTCATACCAGGGAAAATTGTGTGTGCCTCAAAGCTTGTATTCTTGGCCTTTCTTTCTGGATGTTGGGGGCGAGGTTTATGATCCTGCATCCAATTTGTGGTCGGAGATGGCCCATGGTATGGGAGAAGGCTGGCCATCACGGAAAGCTGGAATGAAACTTAGTGCAGTTGTCAATGAGCAACTATTTGCCTTAGACCCCAGCAATTCTATAGATGGCAACAAAGTCAGGATGTATGATACAGAGAAAGATGTGTGGAAGGTTGTTCACAAGAATGTACCTGTTCTTCTAGATCTCACTGAGGCAGAATCTCCTTACCTATTAGCTGGATTTAAAGATAAACTTTATATTGTAACAAAGGATGTCAGTGACAACATAGCTGTTCTGCGTGCCGATTTAAGTCAACTGTTGCCATCCGGAACAAACATCCAGAGCTCTGAAAATGAAGGCTGGACAACTCTTTCAAGCAGGAAGTTTGGCCCTGCTGAACTGGTAGCTTGCCAAGTTCTTGACCTTTAGAAGAAGCACAGCTAGTATACTTGGTTGACTGTTCATGCACCTGACAAGCACTTAAAGGAGGAACAGAATTCCCACAATTCAGTGATTCTTCTGAGGGCTATGCTATTGCCAGAACTGAATGGGGTATGTGAGCATGACAAGTTGCAAATAAGAATGTTCTGGTTCCAAGTTTGGCAGATCAAGGTGTACAGAGATGCGCCGAAGATTTGCCTTCCAAATAAAACACGGCACTACTTTGAACAGTTTTCATCCACATGTTGAAGATGGTGCACACATTGAGAGATTAATCCTTGTCATGATCTTGTCTGGAGTTGGTGTTTTCTTATTGACACCACAGAGGAGAACCAGGATGGCAGTTACATTTCTAAGAAAGCAGCTTATTCATGTAATGGTGCTTATCCTTCATTACCCACATACACTACTTATGCACATATTATGCAATGACTCTTGAATTTGAATTTGAAATATCAAGTATTTGCTTGCAGTGAAATTTTGTAAAATTTGGTCGCTGTTTATGTGGTCCAACCCACATAAATTGGGAAGTGGCCAAGTATATCCTGCTCATATTTGAGATTTCAGGCCACAAGGTGAAATGCATTGATCTAGGGGCTCTACTATCTCCATCTTAATCAGCTTGTTGATTTTAGGAGAATAAGAACTCATAGAGAAACTTTAGTGATTTGTAAATATGATCCACAACTATCAAATCAGATCTGTATATACCAATCGACCTGTTAATTTTAGGAAAAAGATTTCTCTCAGTAGAAGAGAAATGAGGGCAGATTTCAGGGGCTAATTACTGTCTTAAGCTAGCAAAAGGTGCATTTGAGTGGTGGTGTGAAGGGTGTATCTGCAACTTCTTAAGTAGAACGAGTGCCTGAAGATTGATGGAAGAGTAACATCATGCATACGGTAAAGGGCCCACCCTGAGCTTGGAGCATAACTGGAAAGCCTGCCCGGGTGGGGCTCTATTCTCTAGAAAAAATGGTGCTCAATTTTTTTTCCTTGCTTTTTGTGACCTTATCCATTATGGTGAAAAGCCCATAAAGCCTATGGGCACAATGTTAAAGCTCCTGGGCTGTACGTCCATATTTCTATTTATTGTCAAAAGCCCATCAACATTTTGCTGTAAAGAAAGCATGTTCCCCAAGAATGGACTGAAAATACTCAGCCAGGTGTTTACAGAAAGGTAGATATGGTTAGGGACACCAAAACTGAATTACAATTTCAACCAGGTTCCTACAAAAGGTAGATGATTGTGACAAGTATGTGTATTAAGTGTTTCAGAGGAGAGTATGTGTCCACTCTGATCTCTAAACCACATTCTTTTGAGGTTAGTCAAAACCTTCTTCACAAAGTTCAGTCCCTTATTATTTTTGGTTTTCTTGTGTAATGTTCTCCCATGTCATGTGTCTAATTTAAGATCAAAGCGCTAAATACAAGAATCATGCTAAAAATGGAGGGAAAACAAAGGACATTATGTTGATGGCACGAAAGATGCAAGAACATTACTATATTCACAAAATTTCAGCATGAACCAATAGTACATCACTAACTAAACTTAACTAGGTCTAACTACCTTTTTAGTTTTACAAGAGTCATTTGTAATAGAGCTCCTTTCATAGATAACTTACAATTGACCCACTCCCCTTTTGAATTATATTTTTCTATACTTCATAGCCCTCTTGGACTAAAACAAGAATTTTTTTAACTATTCCTTGTTGGTGCTTTTCAATTTTCATATCTATTTGAATGTCAACACATAGGACTCCAACGGTTAATATGACATGGCGCATCCAAAAGTCTAGATTCAATCTAGTTATGGACCCACATTGGACCTGTTAAAATCTCATATGAATGATTGTTGTCTATGAAATTAGGCGATTTAGGTTAAAAGTTCAAAATTTCTCTCCAAATCAATGTTTGTTTTGTTTTTTTGTAGGGGGTGCATATGCATAGGGTTAGGCATGAGAAAAGGAATTATACTACATTGCCTACATTTGCTTGTATATCTCTCTCCACATTGTCTAACTCGTTCTCTCTCTAACCAAGATTTAGTTCATGGTAGAAGCGGATCTCCTCTCATGAAATTAGGTTTCTAATCTTATGTGGACCATTCTATAATTGGAAGCATTGGACACAAGATCATGATGCATAATAAATTGCTAGTTTGCTAGTTTTGTATCAAACGAGTTTCAAGGTTAAAAAGAGTTTGAATTTTGACATTTTCAGAGTTTTCTTAATGATTGCATCTTTTATATACACTATTGCACTAAAGATTGCATAGGTATTAAAGGTATATCAATCAATGACCAAATAATTAAGATTATTGCAAGGCTTTGCCCATGATGCAAATGCTCAACACCATATTGAAAATTTTGACGAATAGCACTCTTTTCAATTTGTTGTGATTCAAGACTACATTCATTCCAATATGGATCATCAAATCAATCATCACATCTAAATTTAGTACTAGAAATATTGGTCATTTGAATAAACTTGCTCTTGATGTTGAGTCTTCTCTAGTTGAAGTTGGTCCACAAACAAGAATTAGTCTTGATTATGATCTAGATGTAGCATCAAACTCTTTGATCTTCCAAAACCAATTTGCTTTTTCATCTGAACATGTATAGTTTACATTTATTTTTCAAAGTAAATGATTCCTCATACCCAATGCAATGATCATGTTTCATTCTCTTTATCTTGATTTTTTAGAACCAACTGATTAAGAGTTTGATCAGTGTGAGTTTTTTTTTTCCTTACAGTGAGGATCTTCTTGATCTCCTCCCAAAAAATTGCTCCTCGTCATTGCTTTGCTTGGGAGGCATGAATTGAAAACATATTGTGCAAATTGGACGACACATTTGTCTAGATTTTTGAGTATTTAGAAAAACGTTAGGTGATTTTCATGTTCATTTTTTCTCACTCGTTCAGCCATTCCTCATTCCATTTGTTTTTTGTTTTTCCATTTTTAATCTTATTCGCTTCCATCTCTCTTCCTTATTCTTTCTCTTGTTTCACTCTTTTTTATTCCATTTGTTTCCATCTTTTTTCTACAACTTCTCTCTCTCTTTCTTAGGCTTTCCAATGTCGCTCTTCTTTTTATATCTTCATGAACATGCTTCTCAAAATCAAACAACCCAAACCATTTGCCAAAACTTTTGAATATAGAACACAAATGTGGTTGTGTGCTCAAATAATTCAATGAAAAACCCTAGACTGCTCAAAAGATCTTAAGCAAGGCACTTCCTTCCTACAGCCTGCAGCTTGACATAACCTTGTATCACGACTCACAGTATGCTCGGTTCTCACCACACCTCTGCTATCCAGTGTCAAACAAGAGTCCACATATAGCTTCCCTAATTATACAATCCTGAACTCGTCGCAATAGCCTTCGCACAACTCCGCACAAGACCGCCCACTATTTGGTATGCTGTTTTCCCGCGGTCGGTTTAACTTCCACTACTAAAACCGCATCACGACCACAATCATTACCTTTCCGGTTGCTTTCGATCCATTCAACTCCAACCTTCTTTACCGGGAATACGACCTTTCCATTCTAAACCACCAACCTACAAAAATGACCTCTCCTCTATCTTATCATTATTCTACCTATGCTAAATCAACGATTAAAATACTTTGACCCATTTCAAAACTAAAGTCTAAAACTTTATTCTTCGTGTTATTCAACATAATGCATTGGCCTAAACACACATTCCCCAGCGAAGAAAACCGAGTGCCTCCGAGGTTTACTGTTGCATCCGTTTTCAACCGTTTCCGATGTTTTACCTCCTTGTTGTCAGTCTCGCTTTCGCTATATCTGACGTATGAGCCTCTGACCAATTACTGCTCGAATATGCCTGACCTTGTTCATCAATGGCAACAAGTTTATATGTTTCCTTTTCCCCTCTGGTTTTAACATCTTCCTCCGTTTGTTTTAAACCCTTTCTTGAAAAACTTCCTCCCAACCACAGTATAGCCGCCAGAGCGATGGATATGATACATCTATATGTTTGTAGAACAGTGTGATACACTGCATCAAATCCGTTCCCATTCCTGCTGGCCAAGCTTTGAACTTTGCCTACTTGTGAATCGTACTGTAATGCAGGTCATTATGGGTTGACAAATAATGCTCTATTTCATATACATAATGCAATGCAAATAATAAAAAATTCCTACTATAATTTCAATCCCATGGGGCTCCTGGGGGATCTTCATTCGACCTTGTAGTAAAGCCCATGCCAATATCGCCTGTGCTTGCCAAAATTTATACAATCCCGTAGGCTCCATGGTTCATTCCATTCATCCAACGTAAGCCCATCAACCCTGGCAAGAACAGATAATCGATAATTCCGCCATGTCCTTCCTTACAGCATTTGTAACAATGGAACAAAAAAGTTCACCCATTCAACTTAGTAAATTCTATCTCGTGAACCTTTCTTCATCATTAATTAAACTCTCTCCCACCAAGGGAAATTACATCATACTAATTAGATACAAATCATCCTATAAAAGAAAAACTCCGAATTTCGAGAAAACTCCATCATATCCTACTTTCCTTAAAGCAAAAAGGTAAAATAGTGTGACATGGTAATCACACGTGAGTACACTCCCCAACTTCAATTCTCATCATGTGAGTGTTCATAGGCTCGTTGTCCCATCTCCTTACTCATGAACTCTTAAGTTGGCGTTGATTGAGCGTAAGTATCTACTTTAACGATATCAAATAAGGGAATAGATAATTCCTTGATTGATAACGGCCTTCCCCTCATGAGGATGGATATATCTTTACCCGACTGTTGTTCACCGCAAAGGGTATTCCTGGCGGACAATGCCAAGAAATTAGTAAATTAATGCTGAACGTATCTCTGATACGGTCCTTCCCAATGTTGATCTTTTGACTTTAGAGTATTGTGATACGACTTGGGTAATGTAAACCAAATCTTCCTTCTTCAGTTCCCGTTCATGGATATGTTTATCAAACCATTTTTCCTGTTGTTGCTTAATTACCCAATTTTGCTAGTAGGCGTAGCTCCGATGCTCTTTCCAATTTTTCCAAGACATGCAATCGTTCACTGCAATGTTTTTCTCTAGCCACAATAGTATAAGTGGCTTGGATTCAACAAGGTTGATAGCACAAACTCATAAGGCATGATGGGCGTCCATCTGTAAACCAGCTGAAATGGCGTGAAGCCAGTAGATATTTTTGTAGGCTCTGCGATAAGCTTATAATGTTAGTTGTAAGAATTCATTCCGCATGCCCCTCCCCCCCTTTTTTCTAATACTTATTTCTCTAAAATAGCCTTTAGGATTTTGTTGGTGGCCTCAACCTTCTGGCCGTTTGCCACGCGGGTAGTATGGAGTAGATGTTTTATGCACTATCTGAATAAATTCACCATCTCCGCTAATGTGTCATTTATAAAGTTCGGACCTGGACCCTTTTCATGCCTCCCTAATCGGTGCGATCAAGAGGGCAAAGAAGGGGCAGAATATTTCGCGAATTGTTTGTGACAATTTCGCGACAAGTGAGCTTTGAACAAGTAATAGAATATTTCTCGGACAAGATTCTGATCGCGAATCTTTCGAGCTTCAACAAGAAACCACGAGCTTCTACAAAGAAACTATTTTGCAAATCTTTCACGAATCTTTTGAGTATCAAGCAGATAAAATTTTGCAAATCCTTTGAGGTTGATTACAAATAGAAATGTTTCGAGTTCGCATTCATTTCTCATCCTTTTTCCAAGTAAACTGCGCACCGTGTTAGTAGAATCGAGATCTGTCTGATCAGGTGTTCTTTCAGCTCCCTCTCAAAGTGGGGCAATTGGATTAACCCCAATCTTCTTCGCTTGCTTCTCGAACCAAAGCTTTACTGAGTGGCCTTTGTAAAGATATCAGCTATCATTTCCTCAATGGGTATGAAGACTGTCTTCAGTATCTTCTTCTCAACTAAGTCCCAAATTACATGATACTTGATAGCTATGTGCTTCGTTTTTGAGTGAAAATACATGATCCTTTCGTATGATAGATTGCTAAAGTGTTATCCATTAACAAGACATAAGGTTCAGAAATAGATTCATCAAATTCTCCAGCATCTATTTGATCCAGATCAGCTCGTTTGCCATCTTGGCTGCTGCTACATAGTCCGCTTCACAGGAAGATTGAGCTACTGTTGTTTGCTTCCTACTTATCCAGAGTATGGCTGCGCCAGATACTAGAGTACAACCTCCTGAAATACTCTTGCTATCATCCTTCATGGATGCCCAACTTGTGTCACTGTAAGATTCGATGTGAAATCCAGCTTCCTTCGAATAACACAGTCCATAGTCCTTTCGTTTTCCTGGAGATATTGTAGTACTCTTTTCGCCAACTTCCGATGCCAACGATCCTGGGTTCTAATTATATTATGGCTCAGCCTATATACTACAAATGCTATATAAGGGTCTGGTGTTGTTTGCAAGATATAACAATGATCCAATCAACCTATGATAGGGTGTATTGGCCATTCGTTCCTCTTCCTCGAGAGTCTGCAGACAATCTGCCTTGCTCAGTATTGTTCCAGGTATGATAAGAGTATGCACACCCTTTGCATTCGAGCATGTTGAAGTCTTCAATGATCTTTGAGTGTACTTTTGTTGGTGAAGATTACAACTTACCACCTTCAAAGTCTCTTTGAATCTGCAAGCCTAGATGGATTTTAGCTTCTCCTAGGTCAGCGATCTCAAATATTTTAGAAATGTCTCTTTTGATATATGAAATTAATCTTATCTCTTCTTGAGAAAGATAAGCGTGTCATCAACATAGATAGCTAGAATAATTATTTTCATTTTTTGGACATGTTTCTATATAGGACATTTGACTCAGCAAATAGAGGTTTGAAGCCTAAGGAACATAGTGCTTCGACTTCTTTCTATACCATTGTCTTGCTTCTTGTTTCAGACCGTAAATGTTTTTATTCATGTGACATCCGTATTCTGGATATTCTTGGCTTACAAAACCAAGGTGGTTGGTCCATGAATAAGTCTTCTTTCCAATTCTGCGTGCAAAAAAGTAGCCCTTCTCATCCACAATATGGATTTTCAGATCATGAGCCACTGTATACGCGATAAACAAGCGAATTGATGTATGTTTGACTACCAGTGAGAAAGTATCAGTTGTAGTCGATTCCATACTTCTGTGAAAATCCTTTAGCAACTAACCTTGCTTTGTATCTGATGTTTTTCTCCATCGAGGACTGTTTTTGATCTTGTAGATTTACTTGCATTTGACTGGTTTTTTGCCATTCAGGAATAGGTGCAAGTGGTCCATTACATTGTGTTATACATGGATGACATTGATAAATTTTATAGGGTTTTAGGACAATTAATGATTGTACTTTACAATCATAGAGGTTTGCTTAATCATGAATCTATCAAGTTCTACACATTAGATCTTAATCTAGATTTCACTACTTGGATTTAAGCAAGAGCAACGGATCAACACGTCATTTTTTAGTGAGAGCGGCTTCACACGTGTGGAGTACTGTCCACTGTACGGTCCTGCACTTGACACAACAAGTAACAATGATACTAGATATGCACTCATGCGTAAAAAATCACAAGACAAATGACCTAGAAATCTCACAAAAGTGTAGAGTGCAAAAGGTCTCATCAATTTTCTTAGCAAAAATGATGATCCTTTATAGATCAAGTACATCCATGAGTCTGGTATAGTCCAACAGGCCTTCACACGTGTGAAAGAGTGCCACATCACTCAGATCTATCCATTTTATCCATCCTTGATCCTTTATTCCAATAAGTTGACCTTCTAGAATATGACTAAAATCCAAAAAGCTAGTCTCCTAGAATATAGGAATATTCCCTACAAAATAGGATCTAAGGAAATGGTCAACTCTTATCTTCCTAGTACTCTATACACACGTGTGAACATCCACTTGCCCATTGTGGGGAGCATTTACTCATGGCACATGCAAGGAAAGCTAATTTGTAGGTGACTAGTCAACTTGACTAAAAACTAGTCATTTCATGTTCATTCCAAACTAGAATGATACAAATCAATTTGGGATATATACATACATGAAAAGTACATCCTTTCACACGTGGGAACAGGCTCCACACGTGTGAAATCATATCATCAAACATATTCTAATGTTTGATCAATATTTACATGAACCAATGTCAAGTGAGAAGTGACAATTTTCAACACTCCTCCTCACTTCTAACTTGGCAATCTAGTGTACATCTATCTACAATTTCCAAGAGCATATCTTAACTTTAAAAAATGGATCTTTGGACAATGGGTTTGGTTAAGATTATCAGCTATGCATTCGGTAGATGGTACATGATGTAGTTTGCACTTCCTTGGGATTGTACCTTCTCCCTCACAAAGTGGTGAGCTATCTCAATATGCTTTGTTCTAGCATGGAAGATATTAGATTTAAAGGCAATTTGTTGAGAAGCTTGATTGTCACAAAATATGTAAGGGATCTCCTCGGCCTCTAGCACATGTAGTTCCATCAAGAGTCCTTCTTAGCCATAGGAGCTCTTTGGTTGTTGAAGTAAAATGCCTTGTACTCGGCTTCACAAGAAGATAGTGAGATTGGTATCTTTGCTTTTTGGAAAGCCAAGATATCACCTCCTCCACAAAGAAATTGTTGCAAATGCACTAATGGACTTCT